>JADLZN010006572.1:0-648697 GCA_018155175.1 Sinocyclocheilus anophthalmus | reverse complement strand
TGCATCTCATAAATTAGAATGTCGTGGAAAAGTTCATGTATTTCAGTAATTCAACTCAAGTTGTGAAACTCGTGTATTAAATCAATGCACACAGACTGAAGTAGTTTGAAGTCTTTGGTTCTTTTAAGGTGATGATTTTGGCTCACATTTACAAAAACCCACCAATTCACTATCTAAAAAAATTAGAATACTCTAATTCGGCCTAACGTATTGTATAGCCTTCTGGAAAGTATGTTAATTTACTGTACATGTGCTCAATACTTGGTAGGGGCTCATTTTGTTTTAATTACTGCCTCAATTCAGCGTGCAATGGAGGTGATTAGTTTGTGGCACTGCTGATGTGGTATGGAAGCCCAGGTTTCTTGACAGTGGCCTTCAGCTCATCTTCATTTTTTGGTCTCTTGTTTCTCATTTTCCTCTTGACTATACCCCATAGATTCTCTATGGGGTTGAGGTCTGGTGAGTTTGGCCAGTCAAGCACATGAACACCATGGTCATTTAACCAACTTTTGGTGCTTTTGGCAGTGTTGGCAGGTGCCAAATCTCATTAGAAATGGTGCATTGCCAAACTGATCACCCTCCATGCCACCCACGATGAGGCAGTAATTAAAGCAAAGGACCCCTACCATGTCTATTAAATTTACATTAATGAACAGGACTTTTCCCGAATGCCAACAATTCCTAAAAATGTTGTTTTTACACTTTCAGTCTGTGTGGATTGAATTTATTAATACACGAGTTTCACAATTTAGTTGACTTACTGAAATAAATGAACTTTTCCATGACATTCTAATTTATTGAGATGCACCTGTACCTTTTCCTCACCCTCTGTTGGAATAAAAAAGTACTAACTTCTCCCCACCACCTCTTAGAAAAAGTAAAATAATTAAATATAATCGATTCTGAGGTAAACCAATCGATTTCTAAATCATTTTAAAAAGAATTGCGATAGTTAGGTGAATCGATTTTTTCTCCCACTCCTAATGTTTAGAATGAAAATCATATATCATATCATATAATAGGTTGTTTGCAATCACGTGATTCTGATGACGCGCGAAATGCAACTGGAGGGCAGGAAGTGATTTTTCTCCATAGAAATCGCTAACAAAACTCAAAATGGCTGTGTTTTGCATTGTCTGTGGATGCTCAAATCGACCAAACTGAGAAACCACAATGAGCTTTTATCGTGTACGAAAATTTGTTGTTCATATAATTGGGAAAAGTCAGGAAATTAGACAGAAAAACTCAGAAAAAAGCTGGATAATGCTCGTGTGTGCAGATGGTTAATATAAGATAATAATATATTAAGATATTAATAATATATTAAGATATTATTTGCAGTTCGAGATCTGTCCTACCACAGAATCGTGAGATTGCGATAAATTGAAGTGAGTGACAGCTTTTTAGTGATTAACGTTATATAAAAGCGCTATTTGCTTGCTTTCTAGGCTATAATCAATTCAGAATTTGAATAGTTTTGTTTTACGTGCTGCTAACAGGACCAACAGCCACAAGTTACATGCAGCAAAGTTTCAGGAGTGACATACTGTATATCCCGCATCCCTCATATAAATACGGGATTCACTTTCGAAATAGCTTGTTTAGGAGCCTATATCCACCGCATCAATGGCAGGCAAGTATTTCAATTTAATTTAAAAATCGCTCCTCTTTATAACATAAGGATTACGTCCAACTTGTTGTGATTATAAATACCTTTCTCTTGTAATAGCATGGTGGTTGAAGAGATCCCCTCATACATGAAGCGTTACTAAAAAAAATGCCTCATTCCCAAAAAAAAGAAGTAACCGTAGGACTTTCCTCATCTCTCCGTTTGCTTTGTTTGTCGCTCTTTACACTTTGCTGCATGTAATTTAGGTTATGTGGCTGTTGGTCCTTTAGCACAGCGTAAAACAAACTGTTATTCAAATATCTTAAACTTTGATATAGCCTAACAGCGAGCAAATACGCTTACAATCACTAAAAAGCTGTTCACTCACTCAATTTATCGCAATCTCACGATGTTTCCTATAATCATGAAGCTCTCTGAACTGCAGAATTCTTTATTTTCAGCATGTCTACGTGTGGCCTTTAGCACTGAGTGAATTCTGAATTCAGAGAGTTGGCAGCCCACTCTATTTATTCTTTATTAATATGCTATCTTCAGAGTTATTATATCTTATATTATCATTATTGCACAACAAGCATTATCCGGCTCCGCCTTCTTCCCGACCGCAGACACAGGTTTTACAAGCCCTGTTCCTGCCGTTTTTCAACCATTTCGTGACTTTATCCCCACTCATGCACAACACATGTTTCGTACCCATAAAAGCTCCTTGGTTTTTCTCGTTTTGGCCATTTGAGCATCCATAAACCCCAAACACAGCCAGTTGAGTTTCTGCTAGTGATTCCACGGAGAGAAAATCCCTTCCTGCCCTCCAGCTGCCATTTCGCGAGGCATCAGTGCACGTCATTTGCAAACACCTATTAATATAATTTGTTGTTTCTACTGTAAATCTGTATTAAATTATTATGGGATCTCCTGCAATGCTTTCAGAATCTTTACTTTTTAAAATGATTTTGTTTCTGTGTTTTAAAATGTATTTTTTATATTAACATTTTAATGACAGAGTATTTATTAAACCAAAATTAATTATTTTATTTTTTTCAAAATAAGCAGAAAATAGTACAAACTTTGCTAAAGTGATTGTTTTGAACTAGTATTAACTTAGACATTATTTAAAAAACATTATTTTATCTAAAGTATTTGTATCAATACTGTGTGTCTTTTACCCCATGCTGGTGAGCCTTTTACCCCGTGTGTCGGGTAAAAGGCACCCCTTGCCACCTCATAAATTTATAAGATTTTTAAACAAAATAAACAGCATATTATTTATTTTCACACAAAATCTGTTGCTCCATTAATGTTCAATACAAACGTATATTTATTTTCTGCAATTATACATTTCAGGTGCAGTGAAAAGCTAATTTTTTCTTAAGGTGTGCCTTTAGCCCCATTGTACCCTATATAGATTTAATAAAATAAATAATTCATACAAATGCTGTTTAAATCCTTTTGAGCTTTCTATATTTCTCAAAGAGAAAATTATCAGAGTTTCTACAAAAATATTACAAATTGATCAAAATAAATATTTCTTGAGAACCAAGTTTAGCATGTTAGAATGATTTCTAAAGTATCAGTTCCCTTTCAGTCGGTCACTACGAGTCACGTCGTGACCGACAAATTGGGATCTCGCTTAGAAAGACCAACCCACTTCGAGTGTAAACTAAACGAGCCAATGCACATTGGCATGCGATAATTGCATCCAGCTGCCGCTGATCACAGCATGAGCATAAAAAGGCAGCCGGTGCAACGCATACCAGCTTTTCGCTTCGGAGCCGAGCGACAACATTGTTCTGCTCTTACCAAACTGCTTTGTGTGTGACGAGTCTAGAGTGCTCTAGGGAGCTTTTTGTGTTGGTGGATGGTGCTTCAGTGGTGGTCGTTCCTGTGTTGAGTGGGTTTCGCACTTCAGGCTGCACTACCCCCCTGTCGTGCTGCAAACGTCCGTTTCCCCTGTGCGTCTCATCACTAAAAGAGCATTTCCCTGAAAGATCCTATTTCTCTAAAAGAGCTTACACGGGTGCGTCTTTGTAAAGACGATGGTTCGTCTTTTTAAAGATGCCGTTTCACCCGTGCGTTTCTGGATGCGGTCGTTACCTGGCGCCGGGTGATGGTCACGATCGCTGCCTCACGTGTCTGGGCATTAAACACGCTGAGGTGGCGTTTTGCAGATGAGTCATGTTCCCATTGCGGGAAAATAACCATCTCGGAGTTGCGGGCCAGGCTCCGTTTCCTCCAGGGGGGCAGAGCTCCGTTGCCTCTGCCGCGATCTAGTGTTCGTCCTGGCGGTAGCCAGGCGAGGACTACTTCGGGCAGTTGCATGGGCGGTCTGAGGGTTACAGTGGTGGCAAACCCCTCAGGGAACCAACCCTCGGGGAACCATCACTCCTCTAGCGCTTCACAAAGAACTGTGCTGGTCCCCTCTCAAGAGCTTACCAGTTAATCCGTCGTTGCTCCTCGCCGACGCCGGTTGTCGATCACTGTTAAAAAAAAAAAAAAAAAAAAAAAAAAAAAAAAAAAAAAAAAATTATCGGATTTGGATCGGCTCTCTCTGATTGATATTCGGCTGCGCTGCCACCCTCCTGGACGGTGGCATGGCCTGAATTGGATCCGGAGATGTCGGCTATGCTTTCCCGGGCCGCCGAGAGGGTAGGGCTCGAGTGGAAACCTCCAACGCGTCCCGAGCCCTCAAGGTTGGACGATTGGTTTCTTGGGGTGGCTCGCGCTGGTTCTCAGTGCCCCGCCTCGGTGCCTTTCTTCTTTTCTTTCCCTGAGGTGCTGAGGAGCTCACCGAGGTTATGTACTGTCCTTTTACTGCCCGAAAACTGACCTTCGTGTTCTTCCCCCCTCCCTCACCGCCCTCGACGGGGGTGCAGCTAGGGGGTATACGGCGATCCCCCCGGTGGAGCGGTCGGTAGCGACGCAGTTGTGTCCTAAGATTGGTGCTTTTACAGCTTGTGGAGAAGCTGCCTCCACCTTACACACAGTTGTGTCCTAAGATTGGTGCTTTTACAGCTTGTGGAGAAGCTGCCTCCACCTTACACACTTTGGCGTTACTGCAGGTGCACCAGGCCAAGGCACTGAAGGACCTGCACGAGGTTGGTCACGATCCGGAAGTTCTGAAAGAGCTACGAACCGCAAAATACCTCACACTCTGAGCTATGAAGGTCACTGTGAGTTCTCTGGGTTGTGCGATGTCCACACTTGTGGTCCAGGAGCGCCATCTCAGGCTGTGTCTGGTCGACATGAGGGACGCAGACAAAGTTTGGTTCCTCAATGCCCCTGTGTCCCAGACCGACCTCTTTGGCGGCGCGATCGAGAGCTCTACCCAGCAGTTCTTAGCAGCACAGAAGCAGACTGAGGTGATCCGACACATCCTGCCCCGTCGGGCAGCTGCTGCCTCCACCCATCCGCCGGCAGCAGACGCCCCAGCCTGCTCGTGGAGCTGGGCGTAGGCAGGTCGGTTTTCTCTGTCCCTGGGTCCTAGGAGGGCACGGAGAGTCGCGGACGGACAAACACACCCGGACCACACTCCTCCTTCGCCAGAAGGCAGCAGCGGGCGTTTCGAGAGCGTCAACAAAGGCCCTGCTCACGCTCCCGCTGCCAAACTGTGGAACCAGATAAGCATTGCACTGCACACTCAGGCCCCTCTTCGGTCCGCTCACAAGCCGTCCGATTTGGGTCCCTGCATTCCACCTCGCTGCCCCACCACGTCGGTGGTCCAGCTGGGCCAGCTTGTATGGTGTCTTGGTGCCTGGCTACACTACCAGCCCGTCTCGCTGGCTTCTGCGGACCATCAGTCTCGGCTATGCGATTCAATTCGCCCGGTGTCCCCCAAAGTTCAGGGGCATCCACTTCACATTAGTGAAGGTGGCCGATGCTCCTGTCTTGCATGCAGAGATCGCAGTCCTACTGGCGAAAGACGCGATAGAGCCGGTCCCTCCAGCCGATATGAAGACAGGGTTTTACAACCCCTACTTCATTGTACCCAAGAAAGGTGGTGGGTTACGGCCAACCTTGGACCTGCGTGTCATGAACTGGGCCCTTCACTGGTTACTGTTCAAGATGTTGATGCAGGAACACATCTTCGGGTGCATCCGTCCCAAGATTGGTTTGCAGCCATCGACCTAAAGGATGCGTACTTTCATGTGTCGATCCTTCCACGCCACAGACCATTTCTGTGGTTCGCGTTCGAAGGATGTGCATATCAGTACAATGTCCTGCCCTTTGGGCTGTCCCTGTCTCCCCATGTCTTCACAAAAGTTGCGGAGGGTGCTCTTGTTCCCCTCAGAGAGCAGGGTATTCGCATCCTCAACTATCTCGATGATTGACTTATACTAGCACAGTCTCAGGATCAGTTGTGCAAGCACAGGGACCTGGTGCTCCGTTCACCTCAGCCGATTGGGGCTTCGGGTCAACTTGGAAAAGAGCAAACTCTCACCGATGCAGAGGATCTTTTTTCTCGGTATGGAGTTGGATTCGGTCGAACAGACAGCACGCCTCACAGAGGAATGTGTGCGGTTGGTGCTGAACTGCTTTAATTCATTCAAGGGCAGGACAGCGGCCCCACTGAAACAATTTCAGAGGCTCCTGGGGTATATGGCAGCTGCAGCTGCAGTTAAACCGCTGGGGCTGCTTCATATGTGACCGCTTCAGCACTGGCTTCATGGCCGAGTCCCGAGGTGGGCGTGGCAACGTGGCACTCACTGGGTCCAAGTTACACCTATTCACCTCAAACCTTCACCCCCTGGTCAGACCTTGCGTTTCTCCGGGCAGGAGTGCCCCTAGAGCAGGTCTCCAGGCATGCTGTGGTTCACACAGATGCCTCTGCCACTGGCTGGGGGGCCACGTACGACGGGCTTGCAGTGTCGGGGGTATGGACGGGCCCCCAACTGCACTGGCATATCAATTGCCTAGAGTTGTTAGCAATGCACCTTGCCTTGAACCGTCTCAAAGGGCGCTTACGAGGCAAGCACGTACTAGTCCGAACGGACAACACAGCAACCGTTGCGTACATCAAACGACAAGTTGTCTGCGCTCGCCGTCGCATGTCGCAGCTCGCCCGCCACCTCCTCCTTTGGAGTAGGAAGGTTCTGAGGTCACTTTGTGCCATTCACATTCTGGGTTTGCTCAACCGTACGGCCGACAAGCTGTCACGAGCTACGCTCCCAGGAGAATGGAGACTCCATCCCCAGACGGTCCAGCTGATTTGGAGACATTTCGGAGCTGCTCAGGTAGACCTGTTTGCCTCTCCAGAAACCTCTCACTGCCAGTTGTTCTACTCCCTGACCGAGGGAACACTCGGTTTGGACGCCTGTCACTACAGCAGGGCCCATTTGAGCCTTTGCAGTTAGTCAAGCTAAAGTTTCTTTCAATGAAATCTCTGCTCCTGCTTGCACTGGCCTCCATCAAGAGAGTAGGGGACCTGCACACATTTTCGGTCTTAAACTCTTGCCTAGAGTTTGGGCCGGCTGACTCCTAGATAATCCTGAGGCCCTGGCCTGGCTATGTGCCCAAGGTTCCTACTACCCACTTCAGGGATCAGGTAGTGAACCTGCAAGCGCTGCCCCCGGAGGAGGCAGACCCAGCCCTAGCTTTGCTTTGTCCTGCTTGGATTGGTACTGACCGGACACAAAGCTTTAGGACCTCAGATCAGCTCTTTGTCTGTTACGGAATGCCGGCAGAGGATGGCCCACTGGATAGTGGATGCCATCACCCTTGCTTATCAGGCACAGGGTGTGCCCTGTCTGTTCAGGTTGCGAGCTCACTCAACTAGAAGTGTTGCATCCTCCTGGGCGCTGGCTCGTGGTGCCTCGCTGACAGATATTTGTAGAGCTGCAGGCTGGGCGACCCCCAACACATTCGCTAGATAGTGTGGATAGCCTTCGTGTGGAGCCAGTATCCTCGTGTGTTCTCACCTCAAACGGGTAGAGGCACTGAGAGGCCCCGGCTTCGGGTCAGCTTGCTAAATCACTCCAGAGAGTCCATATAGTAGACTCTGTTGAGTTCCTCCGTCCCCTCGGCTGCCAGACGTGGCGGAACGTCCGGCGCTAGGCCTTCACTCGATGAATCCTTGAGAACCAGTAGAGGGCTGTGTTCCATATATAGAGACCTAAGCGGATCCAATATGTGTAAAGTCCACGGTATAGCCTCAGAGCCTGTGCTTCCCCGGCAGACTTCTGCCATTTCCAAGAGGGTTGTAATCACCTCCAATCTTCCATATGCACCTAAACGGTTGTTCATATGTGTAAGTGCTTCCGAAACCTCCTTCGGGAAGGATGGGGCTTCCGAAACGTTCCTGTTCCAAGTGGTACAGGTACGTTTTCCCAGTGTTATCCAATATCACGGATTGTGTATGCTACTACCACAGTGACTGGTCTTCTGTTGCGAGCACCAGCCTCACCAAAAGGTCGCAGTAGGCTCGCACCGGACACTGGAAGGGCGCATCCATGGCGCTTGGTAGGAATTCCAATTTGTCGGTCACGACGTGACTCGGTTACATATGTAACCCTTGATCCCTGAAGGAGGGAATGAGATTTTCCATCCCTTGGCCACGGGCGCTGCTGTAACACCGCTGACCGCCGACGTACCGGCTCGCCCTCAGCAAAAGCTGGTATGTGTTGCACCGGCTGCCTTTTTATTCTCACGCTGTGATCAGCGGCAGCTGGATGCAATTATCGCATGCCATTTTGCATTGGCTCGTTTAGTTTACACTAAAAGTGGATTGGTCTCTCTAAGTGAGATCACAATTCGTCGGTCACCGACGTGACATCTCCATTCCCTCCTTCAGGGAAAGAGGGTTACATACGTAACCGAGATGATTTGGCAGTCCCATAAATAAATAAATTTTAAAGTTCTTAAAATAGAAAATATATTGATATTTAATAATTTATATTATATACTTATATATATATATCAGGCATGTGATCAGCTAGAGACAAAAAAGCAGGAAAATCTGACCACACCACAAGTCACGCCCACAACCCACGCCTCCAATCACTTATTATAAAAATATCCATTTTAGCACATTAAAAGATATCGATATTGTCAATAATCCTATTGGTCCTTAGCACATTTACCCTATATATTATATTGTAATAATACATAATATTGTCCTGTAAAAAAATAAAAAGTAGCATTTAATAATCATGATAACAATATAATATAATATATTATAATTAGTGATCGACCGATATTGATTTTTTATAACCGATACCGATACCAATTATTTGCGTGTTTATGTGCCCGATAACCGATGTGCAGAACTGATATTTATTTACTGTTATAAAGTAATAAATGACTGAGTGAAGTAAGTGCATACTTCACTTTTTGTTTTTTCCTCTTTTCAGTCATCTTTTTTTTTAAAGTGTTGAAAATTAGCAGTCTTTCGTGTTAAATTTAATCTTCATATTACAACAATAAAAACATTTTATTTATAAAAAGCATAAACGGCAACAACACTAATATTAACAGTAAGCAAAATAAATGTAGAATGTCTAGTGTTTTCAAATGGAGAAAATAAATAAATGAAAGGATTCATATCAACTTCATTTTAAACTACAAATTAAGTTTTAGTAGGTTTATAAGCTGTTTAATATCTACAGAGTCAAGAATAGTTCACTGGATAATGTTAATTCACTGAAAAATATTCTCTGGAATATTGGAATATAACAAAAAAACATTGGGGGGTTTCTTGGTATTGCATTTATCAACTGGAATGTTATATCAGAATTATTAATATGTTTTTGTCCTTCTAGATTATGAAATTCTTGCTGACAGCGCGGTTTATCTATGCATTTACACATAACTATACTCAAACTGCGATCGCTCGCGTAGATAATAAATAATTAATTTCCATAGAGTTGTATTTTATTTAGATGTTTATTAGCGAAATAATGGTTATATAGTAAATGTTAATACAATTTAGGGTGTTTTAAACAAGTGAATCTTGTTAAAAGTTACATGCGGTGGCCGTGCTGGAGCATTTCCTGAGCATCAATCGCATCAACCCGGTGAGTGAACAGCAAAATGCAGACGACTTCACGAAACTAATGATGAGCATAGACAACAGAGAAGAGAATTAAATTTAGCGTTTTTATTCCCAACATGCGCTCATTCATGGCTGTATTATTTAACTCATGCAAAGTTACGTCTTTATTGGGACAGGACTTGATGGATTATTTTACATGAATCCGTGAGTTGGTCTCTATTTCTTAGAGTCAAGCTGCATAAACTACATATCAGGCTTTTATGTAATGCATCTAATTTGTGCATGAATGGCTGTTATGTTAAATAAAGTTTACTAACTACAGCAAATCAAGTACCTGCACCATGCCGTTGTTGTTGTCTCGTCTCCCCTCAGACGCGCTGCAATGGCAATCCTGCGTGCAATTCTCAAAGCACCCACAAGATGGTGGCGTTTATCGTGAATCCGATATTACAAAACCGATATCAGATTATTGTAAAATGCTTAAATATCGGAAAAATATCGGTAAATCGATATATCAGTCGATCTCTAATTTTAATAAAAGTTTTAATGAATTGTTTATTATTATTAATGTAACTGCCAAAAGTTTGGAAACATTGCAATTATTAATGATTTTGAATTAAATATCTTCTGCTCACCAAGGCTTGATTTATTTGATCAAAATAAAGTAAAAAAAAAAACAGCAATATCAATAATTATAAATATTCATATAAATAAAACAAATAAAAACAGCACAGTAACAAATTAAAATTCTCACCGCCATTCATAAAAAGTCACCGGGTCGAGTAACACGTTTCAGCGCTGGTTCTACTCACGTTTGGCGCTTTGAATCATTTGAACTCTTTTAACTTTCCTGCAGATAGCGCCGCGAGCTCGTGCAGCGCTCTCAGAACCATTCTGTTCATGATGTTTTAGAAAACAATCTTTTCGCAGTTTATTTAGTTACTTGCTTAAGGCCACTTGTGCTATTTCAATCAACATGCAGTATTGAATTGCATAGCATCATATTTTTTCCATTGTATCATAATGCATTGAATCGCATTGTGTTGAATCGAATCGAAATCGGATCACACTGCATCGTAATGGGGTGAAGAATATATATATATTGGTATATATATTGATAGTACATATAAAATATAGTACACATAAAATTGATAGATATATTTTAGACTATGTTGTTGCCTGTGTCGACTGTTTTACAGTCATTTAGTATGCTGTCTTTGTATGTTGCCTACATATGCAGTAGACTGCACAACTTCACTAGGTTTTGAAACGGAGCATGTACTATCACAAAAACATAAACCCAACAGCAGATACACAACGTATGCATCTGACATTTCAAAACCATCTCTAAGTCTCTAAGTCTTGTATTGACCCATCTCAAGATTTGCTGACAGATGCCAGCTGCTGTTCTGACAGTGTGTGGATGAGGGATTGAAAAATGCATTCCTACCGGCAAACACACGCGCTGATGTTTTTTATAGAGAAACTTTAGCTAAAATGATTACCGATTCCTTGTGATTGGAACGGTCCAGTGGTCTTTTTAACGGTGCATTAGAGCAGCCAGTGGAAAGGCAGAACTATCATCGCACAGACGTTGACTGAGCAACGCTTTCTAAAGAGGTCACAGCTATTGCCATGACAACGTCTGTTCGGTCCAGGTCACGCAACCTCCATTATAGTAACAGATGTGGACAGGCATCACATGTTGGCACCGATTTCTGTGTGAAAGTTGCAATTAAGTATGACAAAACAAAGATTTGCAAGAGATATAACCCTGAAGTCATTGGCACAATAGAAGCCAAAGAGAGCGCAAACAAAGGCCAGGGCAGCATCTGCTCAGGTAAATATGAAATCATGTCATTACCAAAATGACATGAGATGCGTGGAAAGGTAATAAAATGTCCAAATTATCAAAAAATATGATAATTTCAGTGCTTTTTATTTTTTTATCAATAGATTTTTCCATTACCATGCAAAATGAATCACAGACTTTTGCTAAGAATTACATTTAGGACCTAGAAATGGCACTAAGCCAACCTGCCTCATCTTTGTGTCATTTCTTAACCTTTTTCCTCCTCTCCAAGGAATGAAATGACAGGAAATGTAAACCGTTTTAAAATAGAAGGTTTTTTTTCATGGTCATCCTGTAATTAAACCAAAGCAGTGCAAAGGAAGAGAGAGGAATGGGGCCAAATTACGCAGTGATAGAAGAAATAAATGAAGACGACAATGAAAATGAAGAAATAACAATTCAAAGCCTTTCATGACACAAACTACTGAACCAGAGCACAGAGGACTCAATGCCAAAATAGTGTCAAAAGCATGTCTAACCTACCTGTGAGACCCCAATGATGCAATAATGCAAATTCCCTGAAACTTACATACTGCAGAACATCAGATGGGAATAAAAACTCAAGGACGATAGAAAACATAAGCCTGTTGAGCAGCAGAAAGTTCTCATTCAACCATGATTTTGTACAATATTAAGTATCACTGGATTCTAAAATGATGGAGAAAGCACATACTCAGCTCTGAAGTCTAAAGTCCTCACACCAAAAACGATAACAATAACTTCTGTTTATTATAAGTGCACAATGCTGTTATGTGGTCTGCTGCTTTAAATGCTCAAGCTCTTTAAAGTGAGATAGATTCTGAATGGCTGTCAATATTCTTTACCATTCATCAGCTGGAAAAAATTATTGTGAAAGTAGTCGTGTTTCCATTACCCTTCAAATCGTGCAGACTGAAATAGCGAATTGAAAATACGCCCAATGGAAACATGTCAATTATGCAAAAACTCCCATATATCGCAAAAAAGTTTTTGCGCTCTCATGAGGTGGTTTTCCAGGCAATTCGAAGGAGGAATATTTTACAAAACTGTAATGGAAATGGCTTTTTCGCATTTACAGGTCACCTGGCGTGCATAAAAAAGTCACATGATCATTCTTTAATGTACTATAACCTATAAAAAAGAACTCCTATGTGGCTGCTTACACAAACATTGACTACAAAATGCTTGTATAAGGGGCTTTCGTTGCCATTAAAGCTTGGATAACCCCTTATTTACACTGCACACGTCTACGGTGCATTATGGCTCCAACACAACCAAAAGAGCTGATCACGGCCACTCCCAGAACTGGCTCTCCGTACTGCTTTGCTGAAGATACATGTCTACGTCGTCTTTGATTAAAATGAATGGCTAGTGCGGTGGCTGCGATATATGGAAACCTACCAACATCCATCGCCATGACTTATCATGAGAGGAAATAATTAAGTTTTAGTCGCATAACATTGGTTAATGGAAACTCCGCCATTTCGCAAACAATTTTTTATCGACATATATTGCAAAAGGTTTGCGCACATCTGTAATGGAAACCCTGCTAGTGATTCCAATGATATTGCTTCTTTGTACAGTTAAGGTTGTTTAGGACTCTGCTATTCTTTTAATTTAGAACTATTTTTAAAACTATATGTTTATCATTATAGTTATCATTCTTTGTGTGTTGTTAAAGTTCTGTTATATGCTAATGGTCAAGAAAACCATTTAAAATGTGCTAAACGGACAGAAAAATTACAAATAAATGAAATGTGTATTAGTTGGTCTTCTTTGTAGGACAAGCAAACTAATATGTTTCCCTGCCAGGAGAAGAGCAAACATACAGCTTTGTCAGTCTCTTACAGGAGTTGTGGGACGGATCCCCAGTAAATCCTTTCAGAATCGAGGTCACAAGCAGGCAGGAAGTGGTGTGAGTTCTACTCTAATCAGTGCCACTTCAGGCCAATCCTTCATATGTCGGCAACCTTTGTGAATGTAAGTCTTTCCTGACCTGGGTTTGATGCCAAGCCGATCAAAAATTACAATTCATGTACGAGATTCTGGGTTAAGGTGGATCATCCTATAAAGATCCAATATTTAGATGGGTTTTGGAGAACTGAAAGGGATAATCACCAACAGCTACAGGACAGATTACAGATTGACCAATGAGATGAACAAACCAGCTAAATAGCCTACAGAGGCTCTGTTTGTGTGCCAACGGAGCACTCATTTTATGAAGAAAAGGTTATGACTGTTCCTAAGACGTAACTTTGTGACAGAGGATTAAACATGGTTTAGTTGTAGAGCATTTCAGCTTTTCAGAGTGCAAACAGCAATGCATTGCAGGAGATTATGGCAAATCTGATTACCATTATTTTACTTGTTCCGCTCATGCAAAATTTCATTTGGAAAAAGACTTTAACCTTGATTTCTCTCAGTACTTCAGAGAGGAAAGAAGCGTAAAAGAAAAAAGAGAGCATTTCAAAGCATCAATACTAAGAAGATGCAAATGACAAATCAACAGACAGAGATATGCAAATGACGTTGATCTAAAGTCATTACCACCACAATTAGTCTCCGCAATCATCAAAATATTTCAATAAGGATGGTTACAACTCATTGACTATTCATTATGTTCTCTAATTAGATCATAAATTGTAAAGATATACGAGCACAAGCATTTGACAGATAACTTCTGGTGAGAAGACAGTACGGCAGAATTCTTTGAGCATGTATTAATAAAAGTCAAAGA
The DNA here is from genome assembly GCA_018155175.1 of Sinocyclocheilus anophthalmus. Taxonomy (NCBI): domain Eukaryota; kingdom Metazoa; phylum Chordata; class Actinopteri; order Cypriniformes; family Cyprinidae; genus Sinocyclocheilus; species Sinocyclocheilus anophthalmus. The sequence continues at coordinate 634,518 of JADLZN010006572.1, read as the reverse complement.
GCAAAAACTTTGGAAATAAATGTTGTATGTTTGCACATGCGCTCAGAAATGTAATGCTCCTTAATCGTTAACATATAGAAATCGCATACCACCAAAGTAAACTATGAACCCGGTGTCGTGACCCATGGCACACAACACAAAGCTAACAATAAGTGTGCCTTGAGAGAAAATAAAGCAGCAGTAACAACCAGAATTACACAGAAAATTCATAAAATGATATGAAAAAGTGTTTTCAGACAACCCAATTTAAGGCATTGCTGGTTTCTAATGATAAATTGCTTAGTACGCTAAGATCATTTGTTCACCACCCACGCAATCTGTCATTGGGTGTAGAGAGACACTGACAGACAGTTGTTTCAGTGTTGGGTGATTTTGTTACATATCCTGGCAATGGAGCGATGCCAAAAACACTTTAGTATGCCCTCAAAATAAATGCCTTCTAAACTTAACTAAACTGCCTAGAGTGTGTTTATTTTTTCTTATCTTTTCCTTATGCGCTTAAATTACAAGTTTAATTTCCTTCTGCTGATGGCTACAACTTTTTTCCTATTTTGGCATACCTGTGAAGCTTAATAAAACCCAAAGCACACTCCATCTTTTAAGGTATAATTTGCTAATAATGTTCCTCAAGCTGTATAAAATAAACATAATTTGTACTCGGAGAACAACAGTGAACAACTGGGTAAATGTTCCTAAATGTTACGGGGCCAAAATGTCCCTTCCCCTTGATCTGATGAAATAAACACAGCGGTTGGTTGTGCATCCTGCTTATGGCGATGGGGAATGATTCTTTTGTAAATCCCCAGACACATGTATTTGTTATATTCCATTTTATTATTTGTTAATGGCTCAGTGGTGCTGGGACTAAATCAATTTGAGCTGATCTTTAAAAGCCAGCGCATCAGTGAGCACATTAGCCTGATTTGCACTTCATTATGTGCACTGATGGGCAGTGCTGAACAATCACATCAGCAGGTGCAGAGTAGAGTGGAGGCAACCCAGGCAGGTAGAGCAGCAAGAGTGTGTGCCTGTGCCTGTGCATGCTGCACGAGTAATTGCCTTTCTAGAAGAAGATGCAAGTTCCGCAGAGAGCTATAGCGGATGTTCCACTGTTCTTTTCACCAGTAAAAGAGTAAACTAGGACTGCTTGAAAACAGAAAAATTATAATTTTACTTTTCTGAAATGTGTCGTCCTCTCTGCGTGCTTGCAATCCTTCGAGGATTGCTTTGGGATTTGCTATCTGTAGTTGTTGTGCTGCTTTTAGGTTTCTTGATGATTTTCCAGGCAAACTTTTACACAAGATAAAATAGCATCAAGTTTTATATTTTTTACATCTCCATTGCTACAGAATTTCCTCATTCCCTTTCTGAATGTATCGTTGCATGATTTTGTTTATTATGTGTATAACGCCTTACAGGAATGAGGTTATCATTGAAAAAAAAAATTAACCTATGTTGGAGAAAAAATTCACATTTTGGTATTAGGTATTTGGTATTAAGTAAATATAATTTAATTCACTTGTGGATAAAAATTAAAGCAATCAAATTTGTTCCCTGAACCACAAATTATGACAAGGCAGAGCAAAAAGATTAAATTGGGTTGGTCTAAGATTCATTAGCAGCAGTTTATCCAATTTATGTTTTGCATTTGGTTCAAGTTCAAGTCATCTGACAAATCTTATCATTTGAATCTTGTGGGAAAGATTATATTAATGCACATGAATAATTCATGCAAATTAGGCAGGTTATGTAAAATTTCTTAAATAATCTCTTAAATGAGCTGTTCACTTTGTAAAGCCCTGAAAAGCATTAGCATTTTCATGCCATAGCTTCCCACTGGAATTTGTAATGGGTTTTAATACAGGTTTTCCATTTATGAGTAAAAATGAGGACTTGAAGAGCATTTCTATTTTCTTCTACAAACAAAAATAAATTACTTTCAATAAAAATAAATTATATTTAAAAATACTTATTAAAACTTAGTTTTTAAAGTACACAATGATTTAAAAACTCACATTTGGGGTATAAACACATGTAATTTTATATCGTAGAACAACATAAAAGTCTCTTTAAGTGATGTTAACCACAGACCTTATTTTACACATAAATCGAAAATGGCTATTCTAAAAACCCATTATAAATTCCCGATGGAGTCCACTGCGAGTTAGCCTTCCGGTTTGGCCTACAAACTGACGCCATGACTGAACATCTCTATACTGTAAACTGCTCTATTGTACAGAAACTGCTCCATTTACGTCAAACACACTAGTTGCATTCAGGTGACGAATTCACATTTGGAGGCCACAATGGAAGCAAGCATAAATATTAGAACTGCTGCTATCTAAACAACCTTCAGCTTCAACATTTCCAGACAACTCATTCCCACAGTGACCACCTATAAAGTCCTATTATCGCATTAGACACGTGCGAATGGGATGAGTCTGGGAGCAACTTTGCGGATGGTGTCTGTGTGGATCTACTTGTGAGTGCCGGAGGACAACACATCACCTCTCTGGTGGGTCACAGTTGGTTGATCTCTCTCCCCAGGGGCCAACCTCTCCGCTGAGAAAGGCATTAGACGAAAGGCCGTGGGCAGCTGTGGGTTTTAACAAGGTAGCTGGCTTCATTTGAGCATGTGTTGCTTATTCGCAGCTGAAATGCTCTCAGCGCAGCTTATGTTTGACATATTTCCCCTCTACTGCATATTTACAGAGGCCATTGAAAACTCCTCAAGGGCACGACAGGCAATGTGGGAGAGCATATTTGTAGCCTTCAGCTTTTCTGTAATCCTGAGGTCTCTGCAACTTCTCGCCCTTGGTATAAAAAAAACACAAGGGTAAAACAGCTCCTCCAATATATCAAAAAATACTTCGGTATCACTTATAACATTCACACGGCATTAAAATTGTCCATGGATGTACGGCTTCTTTTAATATTTCTTTGGACTCGCTCTGAAGTGCCTTAATATTAAAGTGCTTTTTCATGAAACATCAAACCGGAGCTCCTCTTAGTTTTTCATATGCTACTGATCGCTGTTGTCTGTGGGAATATTTCAGGGAAACCGCATCTGATGGTCCAAATCAGTTATGAGTATGATGTATAGCTCATAGGTATGATGATGAAAATTTGTGATTTATATTGTGATCTGATCTCACTACAAAGAAAAGCTACACAAACAAAGATGTTTAACAGGACCTGTGATTCAAACTTCAGAAGCAAATGGCATGAAAAGGCTGGAAAATATACACAGTATATCACCCAGACCACCATGACAAATTTCATATATTTTGGAGGTTACGAAGGAAGCAAGCTTCAGTATACCCGCATATGGGTAAAAAAGCTCTTCAAATAAATCATGAAAACTTCTGTTATACTATTAAAATTGCCCATGGATGTATTACGGCTTCTTTTAATATTTTCGGGACTCACTCTGAAGTGCCTTAATATTAAAGTGCTTTTTCATGAAACATCAAACCAGAGCTCCTCTTATTTCTTCATACGCTACTGCTCGCTATTGTCTATGGGACTATTTTAGTGGAGTCCAATTGGACCACATCTAATGGTCCAAAACAGTCGAGTCTGATATGTAGCCCGTAGGTAAAAAGGCATGACGAATTGCAGCACACACGCAGGATTAATCTTTCTCATTAACGCCGAGCTGTGAACTGGAGCTCCGCATGACCGCACAGGAGGTGTAGAGGCTCTTTAAACATGGACGGCACTTGCTAAGGATTACATCGGCCGCATCTCATTTTACGGCCAGGAAACCACATATATCTAACACTCTATATCTAACATATTAATGAGGAAAATGGTCTGTGAGTTAATTCAAGGCTATTGGGATATGAGTATTTTTTAGAGCTTATTAAGAGTCCTAATTGGAAAAAGTTTGGCAAGGAGCCATTTTTTTGCACCATTGTTCTAGCTGATACAGTTTCTCTCATTAAAATATTTGAAATATTATGATAAAGAAAACACTTACTGTAAACAAAATCTTCGATCAGAGCAGTGCAAACGATTCACAAAGGGGTGAAATCACTAAACGGCTGCACCACTTTATCATGTTTACATGCAAAAAAGACGTTTGGGTATATTTTCAAGAGATTAATTTGTCAAATCATGATGAAATGATGGAGAAGATGGGTCAGTATGTTTTTTGGCCACACTTTATTTTAAGGTCCAATTCTCAATATTAACAAACCACTAACTACAACTTTTGCCTCAATAAAAAATGTGATGCTTATTAATAGTTAGTTAGGTAGTTGTTAAGTTTAGGTATTGGGTAGGGTTAGGTATGTAGAATATGGTAATGCAGAATATGTGTTTTATAAGTACTAATAAACAGCCAATATGGTATTAAAAGGCATGCTAATAAGCAACTAGTTAATAGTTGTAACAGATCGGCCAGGCTCCACCACCACCCAATCACAACGATCCCTCTCACCTGAGTTCTGAGCACCTGCACCTGTCACCAATCAAGCACCTCATTACCAGCCTGCATAAAAGCACACACCTCAGACACCCTCACTGTCCGGTCTCGTATACACGTAGAGGACTCAATGACTTTGCTACTACTTCCATTTGAATACTTCCTGCATTACTTACCTCATGGTTCCTCCTAGTGTCTCCTCGTCTACAAGTGTCTCCTGTTCCTCCTGTTCAGGTATTGGCGAGGTGTGGATCCTCCTGCTGCATTTCAGCTCATGTCCGCCAAGACAAGAATATTAACCCAGTAATTCTCTCTGCGAACTATTCCCTCACCATCACATCCTCTGAACCCTACCCCAGTACTCTCTGTGACCCAATAAACCTATTTGATTATATATACTAACCTGTTGCGTCAGACCTCTTCCGTTACAGAAGACCGGACCAACACCGACGGCACAGATGAGTAACCCCGATCCATTCCAGGAGCTCGTAGACTCACTACGACGAGTGCTACGCAATCCACCGGCATCGCCGCCATCACCACCCATCACCTCATCCATCCCAACCAGCACTTCTTCGCCTAACATCAGCGCCAGTCCCATGGCCTGACCGGCGCCCTACTCTGGTTCGGGGGAGGATTGCAACGGATTTCTCCAGTGTAACCTCACTTTTGAAATGCAACCGCAATCATATCCCACTGACACTTCTAAAATTGCCTTTATTATCTCCCTGCTAACAGGACCTGCATTGCGATGGGCGGAAACAATCTGGACTCAGGCCAGCCCCGTTATTCACAATCTGCTGAACTTCATGGTGCATTTTCACGAGGTGTTTGGAAGGACAGACGGAGATACCGCCATGGGAGAGCAACTCTACCATTTGCAGCAGGGTGCCATGTCAATTGCCGAATACTCGCTGAAGTTCAGAACTCTCGCAGCAGCAAGTGGATGGAATGACAGATCGCTGCTGACTACTTACAGAGAGGGGCTGGAGCCCCAGCTTCGGTTACAGCTCGCTGCATATGATGATTCATTTGGATTGGAAAAATTAATTCAATTGTCCGTCCGTTGTTCAAACCGCATGCAGTCCTGTTTAGCAGCAACACCAGTCCCCACCACAACCTCCTCCCTCCGCCGACCAGAGCCCGGTTACCCTCCAGAACCAGCACCAGAACCCACGATCGTGGAGAAGCAACGATTATCTTCTGCTGAGCGGCAGAGAAGGCTAACCCGGGATCTCTGTTTGTACTGTGGAGCTCAGGGGCATCTGATCTTGTCATGCCCCCTTCGCCCTCCACGTCCTGTGGTGAGTGTTATTCAACCTGATATTGTGTAATGCTTACTGCCTCTGATGTCTCTATTTCAGTATCGGCCCTTATCGACTCCGGGTCAGCAGGAAACTTCATCTCCAGAAACCTCTGCCGCCAGCTCAAGTTACAAGCTACCGCCACTGAAACTGTCTACCAGGTCCAGTCGATAACTGGGAAACCACTATGTCGCCGACATGTACGATATCGTGTGGGCCCCATCACTCTTTGGCTGGGTCAACTTCATACGGAAGACATTCATCTTCTGGTTCTGGAGGGGTCTACGGCGGACATCATCTTAGGGCGCCCGTGGTTGGTAAAGCACAATCCCATTCTGTCCTGGAAGACGGGAGAAGTTTTGAAGTGGGGCAAGGATTGCTTCCCAGTCTGCTTCCCCGTGACTCCATCACCAGCCAAGAAACTCATGGAGGTCCTTCCCGTGAATTCAACCTCCATTGAAAGTCCCCTAGAGAAGCAATCCATAGATATTCCAGCCTGCTATGCCCCCTTCCACAACGTGTTTTGCCCTAAACAAGCCTCCCGCTTACCACCACATCGGCCATGGGACTGTGCCATAGATCTCATTCCGGGTGAGCCAGTGCCTCTGGGAAAAATCTATTCACTGTCGCTTCCTTAGCAGAAGGCCATGGAGGACTACATCAAGGAGGCGCTGGGTCAAGGGTACATCCGTCCATCTAACTCCCCTGCTCCATCGCGCTTCTTTGTGGCCAAGAAGGACGGAGGCTTGAGGCCCTGTATAGATTACCGAGCATTAAACAATATCACCATCAAATTCCGATATCCTCTTCCCCTTATCCCTAATGCCCTGGAAAATCTCAGAGGGGCGACCGTTTTCACCAAGTTGGACCTCCGCAGTGCCTACAACCTCATCCGGATACGTGAGGGGGATGAATGGAAGACTGCCTTTGTGACCCCTACTGGCCACTACGAGTATCTGGTCATGCCCTATGGACTTGCTAATGCCCCCTCCGTATTCCAGGATTTTATGTATGAGGTGCTCCGGGAGTTTCTCCACCAATTCGTTATTGTCTACATAGATGACATCCTCATCTACTCCCGGAGCCAGGCCGAACATCGCCAGCACATTGCGGAGGTCCTCCAATGCCTGAGAGAGCACCACCTATTCCTCAAGGCTGAAAAGTGCACCTTCCACCAACCCACGGTGCAGTTCCTTGGGTATAACATTGATCGTACCGGTATCCAGATGGACGAGGGGAAGGTGGAAGCTATAACCTCCTGGCCAGAACCCACCACCATTAAGGAGCTCCAACGATTCCTTGGATTTGCCAACTTTTACCGTCGTTTCATTCTCAACTACAGCCTGATCACCAGCCCCCTCACCAACGTACTCCGAGGGAAACCCAAGTCTCTGTCCTGGACTCCCGCGGCCTTAGAAGCTTTCTCCTCCCTCAAGAGAGCCTTCACTAGCGCCCCACTCCTAGTCCATACAGATCCCGACCTCCCATTCGTTGTGAAAGTCGATGTCTCCACTACTGGAGTGGGGGCGGTGCTGTCCAAGCAGCAGGGGAACCCAGCCCGACTCCACCCATGTGCCTTCTTCTCAAGGAAGCTCAGCCCGGCAGAAAATAATTATGACATCGGCAACAGAGAACTCCTTGCCATCAAGCTGGCCCTAGAGGAGTGGAGGCATTGGCTGGAGGGGGCAGCCCATCCATTCACCGTACTGACCGACCATAAAAACCTCCAGTATCTTCGTGAAAGCTAAACGTCTAAATCCCCGCCAAGCACGATGGGCATTATTCTTTACAAGGTTCAATTTTACCATTACTTACCACCCTGGTCCCAGAAACGTCAAGGCAGACACCTTGTCTCGTATTCATAGTCCTGTGGAAGGCCCAGAAGAAACGGAAGGTATCATCCCACCAAGAATGATCATCAGTCCGATTGAATGGAGTGCCCCTTCAGTGGCCTCAAACACGACTCCCAACAATCCGCCGGGCTGTCCTCCAGGATGCCAGTACATACCACGAACACAACGCACCCCACTGATTCACTCTGCTCACTCCTCCCGAGGCACTGGCCATCCAGGGGCCAACAACACCCTCTCGCTGCTACGAGATCGCTTCTGGTGGCCCAATATGGCAAGGGACGTGAGAAGGTTCGTGCAAGGATGTCCACACTGTGCCATGTCCAAGAGCCCGCGCCATTTACCATCTAGCAAACTCCTTCCTCTACCGGTGCCAAATAGCCCCTGGTCACACCTAGGGGTAGACTTCGTCACTGACCTGCCCCCTCTGAAGGTAACACATGCATCCTGGTTAGTTGACCGGTTCTCAAAATCATGTCGCCTTCTGCCTCTCAGAGGTCTCCCCACTGCACTGGAAACGGCTGAGCTTCTCTTCAACCAGGTCTTCCGATATTATGGAATTCCCGAAGACATCGTCTCCGACCGGGGACCTCAGTTTATCTCCAAAGTATGGAATGCCTTCTTCAGACTCCTAGGTGTGACCGTAAGCCTCTCGTCCGGATACCACCCACAATCAAATGGGCAAACGGAGAGGAAGATTCAGGAGGTGGGACGATTTCTGCGAAACCTTCTGCCATGGCCACCAGGATTCCTGGAACCAGATCCTAGGCTGGGCTGAGTAAGCCCAGAATTCCCTGCGACAGCCTTCCACTGGTCTCACTCCCTTCCAGTGCGTGCTCGGGTTCCAGCCTCCACTGTTCCCCTGGTCCGGGGAGCCTTCTGATGTTCCGGCGGTGGATTACTGGTTCCGGGAAAGCGAGAGGGTCTGGGACGCTGCTCACCACCATCTCCAACGGGCAGTGCGCAGGCAGAAGGCGACAACGGACCTTCGAAGAGCTGAAACACCTAACTATGAACCAGGGCAGAAGGTATGTCTGTCGACTCGGGACATCAGACTGCGCCTGCCATGTAGGAAGCTTAGTCCCAGATTTGTTGTCCCCTTCACCATCCTGGAACAAGTAAACCCAGTCACCTACAAACTCCAACTCCCCTCACAGTACAAAATTCATCCCACATTTCACGTATCACTGCTAAAACCTCACCATGAACCTGTCTCTCTCCCCACAGAGCCTGGCCAGACGGAGGAACCCCCTCTTCCCTTGATCCTGGATGAAGTATCCGTCTACAAGGTGAAGGAAATTCTGTGGTCCCAGCGCAGTGGTGGTCAGCTGGAATACCTCGTGGACTGGGAAGGATATGGACCCGAGGAACGCTCATGGGTACCTAGGACCGATATATTGGACCCCGCCTTAATGTCTGAGTTCCATGCTGCCCATCCTGATCAGCCGGCACCTCGGGGCAGAGGTAGACCACCGTGGCGTCGGGGTTTTCGGCCCTCAGGAGCGGGCCGTGGAGGGGGGGGGGGGACTGTAACAGATCGGCCAGGCTCCACCACTACCTAATCACAACGATCCCTCTCACCTGAGTTCTGAGCACCTGCACCTCTCACCAATCAAGCACTTCACTACCAGCCTGCATAAAAGCACACACCTCAGACACCCTCACTGTCCGGTCTCGTATACACGTAGAGGACTCAATGACTTTGCTACTACTTCCATTTGAATACTTCCTGCATTACTTACCTTCTGTGTTCCTCCTAGTGTCTCCTCGTCTCAAAGTGTCTCCTGTTCCTCCTAGTTCCCGGATCGCTGATGTGTGTGCTCCTCCTGCCTGCATTCCAGCTCCTGTACAGCCAAAGACCTGGATTACCCCGCTCATAATATCCTTCGAACTATTCCCTCACCATCACATCCTCTGAACCCTACCCCAGTACTCTCTGTGACCCAATAAACCTATTTGATATATACTAACCTGTTGCGTCAGACCTCTTCCGTTACAATAGTGAGAATTGGTCCCTATACTAAAGTGTTACCATATTATATTTTATTTTATTTGTTTATCAAAAGTGATAGATTTTAACATTGCTACAAAAAATTCAATTTCAAATAAACGCTGTTCTTTTGAAATTTCTATTCATAAAAGAATTCTGAAAAACATCAACATGGGTTTTCACACAAGTATATTGCATCCCCAAACTGTTTCAAACATTGATAATAATAATAAATGTTGCTTGTGCAACAAATCGGCATATAAATAAATCTGCATATTACAATGATTTCTGAAGGATCATGTGAGAGGTAAATAACAAAACAGAAAACTGTTATTTAAATTAGCAATATCACACAAGTAATCACAGCCATGCTGATGTACAGCCATATCACATGGCTACGAGTGTGATATTCTGTTTATACGACAGTTCGACGGCACAAGTGGAAATACTTAAGAAACAACAATGGAGTGTCTTTAAAAACCCTCTTTTTTGTGGAAATACTTCCTTCCGCCACGGATTCAAATCTAAAGTTGACAGTTTAACAGCTGAGCCCAAACATCCGTTACTAATTCGATAACGTCACTTTAGAACTAGTAACGAAGGAACATTTAGTTGCTTTATTAAAAGCTTATTGTATTACTGTATTAAAAATGCTCACTGTATTATGTAGAGTCAAGTATTATGAGAGAGAGATGGACTGAGCGAGTGTGATTACCCGCATTTGATACAGCATTCATTCTTCAGCTCAATCTCATATTGACAACAAAACATTAGTTTGAATATTCGCTGAGGAAAGTGATCCTTACTTTCCACATCTTCGAAAACATTGAAGCAATTTTCAAATAGACAATCTTTATAAACAAATCACATATTTGAAGTCAAAACAACTACATTCTCACCTAAAAAAAACGATTAAAACTACATTCCATGACACAAAAACAGTATTATTCTTAAAATTATAGTGGATTTGGGTGTCCACCATGACACTCGCTGTGAGAAATACCGCAAGCGAAGTGATACAAACGGTGAAACAGTTGGAGTTCTGTTAACACTGGAATATCGCATGCCACAAAAGGCTCTCAGCCAATCAAATTCGAGGACCAGAAATAACTGTTGTATAAATAATAATAACAATTTTTGATCAAATAAATGCAGCCTTGGTTAGAATAAGAGACCTCTATCAAAAAACTGAAAACATTTTATCTTCATTTTTTTATTCATGCATTTTAAAGAGTTAATTTAGATTAGATGTCTGGATTGCACTGGTAGAGCGATGCTGTATAGTCTCAGTAAAACTTTGGAACTGTGTCATGCAAATCACATTTGACACTAAGTTTCTGGCCATGTTTGTGCCGCTATCTGATTTGCATGATTCCTTGCAAACTGGGTGCTAAAACAATCCAAACAACATGTGCAAATAAACAATGCTATCAGTGAATTCCCTTAAGAGAGTCTGTCCCAGGTTTATCAATGATCATTTTTCATTCTTAATCTGAAAACCATAAAATCCTGACAGGTTCCTGTTAGTAGATAGAGCTGACAGGGCAAGAATCCCAGGAGACATTCAGTAGGGAAAAAACGGACACATTGAGAAGCAAAAATATATGTTTTTGTGCATGAAACACCAGCTTGTTTTGTTCTTGGCTGTTCTTCACAGAGAATTATAGTTCTGGTGGAGGTTGCAGAGATCAGCGGTCACAGACAATGTCGGGTTTCTTATTCTTTTACAAAAGTCTACAGATATTTTTTTTTTCAAGTGAGTAGGGCTCACTGTATGCTGTTCTGGCTGTGTATCTAGACCTTATTAATAGCCCTTTTCAACACTTTTGCAACCACAGAGATTACACCATCATACGATCATCAATGCATGTCCTGTTATCTGATGATTCTGAGATTACTGGACCTGACAAGAGATCCCCCCCACAAGCTGATCAAGGCTTAGCCACCCACACACTCTTCCAGAAGCTTCTGAGGGCTTTGCTCCAAATCACATGCTTAAAGGGAAAGATAAAGGCCAAACCTCCCAACCAGTCTCAGTGGTGCTGATGGCCAGAATGAGGTCATTCCGAAGCCTTGAAGCATACTTCACCAATCCCCATTTAGGGAAACATCTTTCACTATTAAAGACTTCCAATTGTTCTCCCCATCCAGCAGTGATCAAAAAGATAAGTACAGGAGGCAGACAGGTGTTGTAACTCACTTTGTTTCAATGTCTGTAACTGAGTGGTTGCTTTTTCACTTTGCACACACATCTGAAACTTTGACATAATATTCCCAGATTTATCTGCTACAAATTAAAGTAGTTTAGAAATCTATAACTACACACAAAAAACCCAACTGTAAATCAATGAGAAATGAGAATACGAAGAGTGTCAGAATACAAAGAAATGGTTGAAGCAAACTAACATCTATGCTATGCTTTTTTTCAATTCTGTAAATACAACAAAGATTATTGGAGTGTTTTACAAGAAAATATCCAGTCTTTCTGCTTTCTACTTCAAAATTTCCCATGAATTCAATGTGTTACTTCATAATTATAATTAATTTCTACATAATTATTATGTGAAATTTACAAGCAATTTCTGAGAGAAAATAGTTGTATCAAATTATTTTTAGTTAGTAGAAATTTGAAACCTGCAAAAGTATTCAATGGAAGGCTGAAACTAAATCCAATATCGCCAAAAATATCAGATACGCAAACCATTCTAACTAATAAATGGCCAATATTACAAATATACCATTTAAGTTTAGGGTCAATCAATTTTATATATATAAAAACTACATATATATACACACAACTCGCACGTGCGCACACACACACACTTACTTTTATTCTACGCAAAGACACTTTCAATTAAAAAATAAATAAAATATATTTAAAATAGAAAAGTCAGAAATTCTAAGAACATTTCACAATATTACTGCTTTCATTGTATTTAACAAATATGCAGTCTGATGAGATACGCAAACTTTTTCAAATACATTCAAAAATCTTACCAACCCCAAACTTTAAAACAGTGGTGTTAAAATGCATTCAAAACATGCATTCTTTTACAACAAAGTTCAAGTTAAGCTAGCAATGTTCATATACCACTATCATGGACAACAGCGTTTTCTCGGGGAATAAGTGGGTCTTTAAAGTCAAAAAAAAAGCGGCTGTAATTAGCAGTGGTGGCCTCTGTGAACTGTGAGGAGAAAGTTGAGAAATGTCGAGAGGCAGCATGACCATCCACAACACTCATGTACTCATGATTCATGGTATTAGCCTAACAAACTCCAAACTCAGAGAGGGCCGAAAGTACCCGGTTTTTGTTTTTCCTAGGGACCACGGGTCTGTGCAAAACAGGCAAAGTGAATAATAATTAAGGAAAAAGAATCATCCAGTGCCTTCAGTCAAATAATGACAGCCACCGTGCTGAAAGGTTGAGAAATTCATGGGTGGAGATGCATTAAAAATCATTACCAAAAATGTGTCAGCACACAGATATTCGCTGGGGTGGGTGGGGGTGAGGCAGCCGCTGATTCTTTGTGGAGGGAGTCTGTGCGGCAAGCAAATCAAACTGGAGCTTGAGAGCGAATAAGTTTCCCCTGTGCACAAATCACTAATTACTTATTAATGACCAGATGAAGAGAGTCTGTGCCTTCAAAGTAAACACGTGCCAGCGACCCTGGAGGGGCAGAAGGAAATTGGGAGGAATCGCTCTGTAAACTGTGATGGCAACTAATCAAGTTCAGTGGCTCTTGCAGCCTCCAATACATCGGTGAAAAGGCCAATTCATAGCCCTTGCTCTAAGGGGACACTGAAAATAAATGCACAGAACCATATGTGAGAGAGAGAGAGAGAGAGAGAAAAAAAAAAGAGAGAGAGAGAGAGAGAGAGCGGGAGAGAGAGAGAGAGAGAGAGAAAGAGAGGCAAACAGTGGATGAGAGAAACACCATTTCAGGAACATCAGGAAGAAACATGCATTTCATCTGTACAGTGAAGGCGAATGGGGACCTAGGAGAGCCGTGGCCACAACTGACATATATTGTACAGAAAAGAGCAGCTTGTAATAGGGATGCACAATAGATCGAGACCATATCAGTTAATGTATTGTTCAATATTAGACTTTTTTACAGTTAAATATCTAACACCTTTAGAGATAAATGCCTTAAAAAACAATGTTAAATGTAATCTGAGAAGGATTTCTCAAAATAAAAATAAATTTTTCACTGCACTGCACATTACTCACAGAATATTTTAGTTTTTAGCATCTCATTTTTACTTTACAGACAAAATAGCGCATAATTTTAATATCAGCCATAACAAAAATAATTATCTGTATCAGCCAGAATATTAGTATTGATGCAGTCCTAGCTAGTAGTCGACCGATATATCGCCAAGGCAGATATATCGGCCGATATTTGGCATTTTTCAAATATCGGCATCAGCCGATAAGTTTTCCTGTTTGGCCGATGCGTTCTTTTATTTTGAACAGTGTGCTCACATTCTCCCTCTTGTTCGCTGTTGTCGTTACAGTCCCATGTAAGTCAAAACTGGTATACCCTTAGTAAAACTCATCTTGGGGTAATATAAATATACATATTATATGTTGTTTCTATGAATAATAATTTTCTCAGGCCATAAAATAGTTTGAATGTAACTCTACACCCTTGCTATTACATATGTGGATCTATGAATATGCAAATTAGCTCCGCCTCCGGTCACACCAACCAGGGCCTCCTGATCCACGGATAATGACTGATAAAACTATGTTTTTACAAGGCGGACAACTACACTGGATACTGTAACAGTCGTTAAAGTTACTTACTTGATGTTGTGTCCTCAAAATGCCTTGAAGACTCGAATGCAGCCAAGTTTGTGATTCTTAATTCGCACTCGTCAAGCAAGGTGAATATGTTGTTGTGTAGTCAGAGTGGCGGACACCAATGCCGCGGAGAGGTGGTGTTCTGACTCCAGGCTTACTGTACACTGTTGCCGTGGGTTATAATGCAAGTTAGTGGTTCTAAATTCATATTTAACCACAGCTTCATGGGTTTTTTGCTTTATTTTATTTTTGGTTTTGTGCTGGTAATTGGTATATTTTGTATGCTATCTCTATGTTATGATCTCTATGTGCGCCGCGTTTGTATAAATGGAGAGAGGGATATGCTAACGACAGGAATCTATCCCTTGACGTGATTGGTTATTGAATTTTGTGACATAGCAAACCGAGGGCTGTTTCAAACCGCGTTTCTGGGACTGCCATTGGGAAACTACAGTTTTAAGGAGAAAATACTCAGCAATGGTGTTGATTAATAGATTGGCACATGTTTTGTCTAAAAGCATATTAAAAACACGACATAGACAAATAAACAACATAAAAAAAAACTTGATTTTCACTACGGGGGACTTCTGTCTAATACGGATAGAAGTCTGCCTAATAATCAGATAGAACGATTAAACAAAGGGAACTTATACATGGATACGAAAAGTTTATAACGATTGCTTTCTTCTATTATAGTAATAGGCAAAAAGGCATAACATTATAATAGTTCTTGTTGCCGATCAGCATCGTAGTCAATACGCATTTATATCCTTTAAACAAATCTTTGAATGACTAATGAACATTTAATTTCACAAACCTTGCAAACTTGGTCGGATCCAGTTGTGAGTCTGTTAGTGTGCACTATGATCCTGCATGATCGCGTGGTTCTCTGCGGGTACGGTCGGTCGTGCGAATGGAATGCTGATAGGCGGAGAGTCAGCTTCAGGGGGATGCACGATCAACAAACTTTAAACTCGTGATTTTAAATTATGCCTGGCACTTATGCATTTGGTGCCTCACTGAGATTATTGTCATTTCACTGTGTGCTGTAAGTTCAATGAGGGTTCCTGGATTTATTTTGGAAAAAAATATATCCAAATGGCACTGCAACACTTCCCAGAATACTGAAGTGCC
This sequence comes from Sinocyclocheilus anophthalmus, assembly GCA_018155175.1. Classification (NCBI taxonomy): domain Eukaryota; kingdom Metazoa; phylum Chordata; class Actinopteri; order Cypriniformes; family Cyprinidae; genus Sinocyclocheilus; species Sinocyclocheilus anophthalmus. The sequence goes on along the minus strand of JADLZN010006572.1, from coordinate 619,003 downwards.
CTGTTGGTTCGTTGTGGTTTACTTCGTTTTATAATTTTATTAAGACTATTTTTTTTGTGAAAAATACTTTGTCATCTAAAGTATATGTATGTTTATTTTACACATTTATTTTTATATCCATTTTCAAATGATTTCAAATTTCTTAAATATTAATTAAAATAAAATTATATCTGCTTTATATCGGCCAATGGCCACCCTGCTTTCCAAGATATCGGCATCGGCTGTCAAAAAACCAATATCGGTCGACCACTAGTCCTAGCATGGACAATTTATATGGAAGAGCTTTGGTGTACCACACAAAAAAAGAAAGTCATACAAACAAATTATGACATTTGTTTCTTTAAGAACGAATGTATTATATCAGAACATGATTAATATATGCATAAATGTGTTCAACACCCACAGTAAGCCATATTAAAGTGACTGAATTTTTAACCAGAGGACAATGGATTTACAAAGTTGCTGTACTTGAGTACAAGTGTGAAAAATGCATTATGGGTGGCCTTTAAATCAGCTATTTAAACATAAATCTTTTGCTTTTTCAAAAAGAAAGTCAATAAATGATATGACCACAAGGCTATTAAAGTGAAATGCAATAATTATATTCACCATCATTCATTTATTTGACACGCCTTCAAATTCAAGACAAGCAGAATCATGTTTATGGATCAGTCAAATGACAGAGCCAATCAACTTATGGTCATTTGTACTCATCAGAATGGTGTATATGCAATTGGACTAAAATTGGATGAGGAAATATATCGCTGCTATAGCAAAATAAGAAATGGTCCATAAGGAACGATTATTCATTTGCATGTCTTAGCATATATTCCACTGGGACGTGCAGAAACGTGTAAGATTGTTTAGCCAAAATTACAATACAGCAGGGGCTATTTATCTTTTGAGAGGGTGTTAATTTGTTTGTGAGAGAAGCGTGTTTCCATTTGCATTATGAATCAGGTGTAAATCCCATCTCAACATGTTACTGCTCTCCAAACCACTAATGAGGCAAAAAGAAAGGAAGTGCAAGCTCCAAATACACGACACTGGCCTGAGAATTAAAATAACAAATTTAAGAGCGTGTTCATCACCAATAAACATTGTAATCTTACAGTCATGTGTTCTATTCTCAGAGAAAGATTACAAATATTGGTCAGTGGGACTGGTTAAGAACGGTTGTAAAATTTAATCAAAAAATCTTGTTTAAAAATAGCTAATTTTTTTCCAGAGCATCTGCGGGATTTCTCTCACAAGAGACCAGAAAGTGGAAAATGGAAAACACAAATGAAAAGCTTTACATGCATGGGTGAACTGCTGCTGCAAAATATTTCATTTCTATTATACTAAAATATAATTTAAATATTAGTTTTAAAATTGGAAGATTTATTAGATATTATAGGTATAATAAGGAATATTAAAATATATATATATTATATTATCATACATATTTCTTAATCTATAAATAAATAAAAAGTAGATATATTTATCTAAATGTATCTATTTCAACATATTTATTAATTTATTTGTAGATTTTCATGCTAAAAAAAAACATGAAGATGCACTTTAAATCTCAGTCCTACAGTGTATGGTGTTTTCATCTGAACATCGTGCTGGAGGAAGTCTGGCAGTCAGATGCGATTCTCAGGAGCTATTCTGTTTTACCCTGATTGTGTTAGGCAGGGAAAAGCTGATCAGGGAGCATTTTTATCCCTAGGCTGATGATAAGATGAGGAGATCTGGCTCCAAGAGCACCAGCAACACAACCGGTTTGAACCATGTGCCGCCGCCCAACGTAACCTCCTCCCCTCCCCCTCAAGCACCTACACAACTGCACAACACATCAACAGCCATGGACCCTAGAGAAACAGCCCTATCAGCAGCGCTCAGCTGGTCACTATTTAAAAAAAACTGTTTGGTTGGAACTCGGAGTGCAGCCCAAGCCGAGAACAGAGCTGTGCCTATCTCCAGGGGTTGAGGGGACTTGGAGCCATCACAAAGACATTTAGGCATCAAGTAGAGGAAAGGCAAAAAGAAAGGGAAAAAAACCCTTTTATAGGATCTTATCACCAGACTTTATGAACACAGGAGGAACTACAGAGAAATCGACATCATTGAACAGTTTCCCACAGCACCACGTCACCCAAGACAACACAAATTTACTTGCTATTGAGGACTAAACTTTCTCTTTCCGCATTAATTAAAACTGGCCTGATAACTCTTTTAGAAACTGCTGTTTAGCGCACCCTTGGAGAACATTTCCGAAAACAACGCATCTGCCAGGAGCTTCTTTATTTCTGTCTACATCAAAGGCAATTAATTTCTGAGCTTTTTATTTCTGCATGCTAAGCTTCATTCATTGTTCTAGTAAACACCCACTATTCGCAAACGAATTAGATAGGAGCAAAACTGGATCGTATTGAGACCGGAACACTTAAAGTTCGTTAATCACGCATGAGATAGTGGCCGAGCTGTAATTCAACGGTAACCGAGGTTGACAAATTTGCCAAGGCAGTTAGCGTATAACTGAAAACATGATTTAGATATCAGGCATGAGAAAATACAAACAGGAATGAACATTAATTTCTCTCACGGTCATTTACTCACTTGCACAGAATGTCTTTAGTCGCTTCATCAAATCCGCTTGTTCTAATTAGAGCTCAACACTCAATGAATCAATAAAGAATTTTCTCACTTTTGCACACTGGGTTGTTAGGAAAATTAATTTCAAACAGGTCATCTTGTGTAGTCTGCACATCTCTTACTTAATAATGAATTTGTATTTAGTTGCATTCTACTAATTAAGAGTTAAATCTACTAATTGAGAGGTAATTAGTAATTGTTTTGAAAGGGTAATGTCACGAATTGCCTTTGGGCTATGTAGATGTCACATAATGTCAAGATAAACTTTTAAATATGTTCCCCTAGAAGGTGCAGTCGTTTTATAACACCTATCGTTAAAGTACAGTGGTTCTGAACAGGTGAGATTCAGGTCTGTTCTGTTAAAGGGATAGTTCACCCAAAAATGTGAAAATTCTGTTATTAATGACTTACCCTTATGTCATTCCAAACCTGTAAGACCTTTGTTCAACCATAATTTTCTGAAGCTACGAGAATACTTTTTGTGTGCAAAGAAAATAAAAATAAAGTAGCTTCATAACATTACGATTGAACCACTGATGTCACATGGATTATTTTAAAGATGTCCCTACATTTCTGTACCTTCACCGTAGGACCCTTGCTGTCTATGGAGGGTCAGAAGGATTTCATCAAAAATATCTTAATTTGTGTTCTGAATATGAACGAACATCTTACAGGTTTGGAACAACATATGGGTGAGTAATTAATGACAGAATTTTAATTTTTGTGTGAACTATCTCTAAGATTGTGGACAAACCTCCCACATCTTTTGATGATGTCAAAGATTGTGTGATTATGGCATTTTGATGTAAACAACATGGTAAAGCCAGTCAAATTAGACAGATTTCAACATGGATAGGTTGCATGACATGTCCTCATCTTTGAAAACCATGAACAAAGCTACACAAGGTACTGTACAAGGAAACACAATCCAGGCTACATTTTGGGTCCCATACTTTTCAAAAAAATTAATTTCCAGACTTTTCCAATCATTTGTTAGGATTACTGGTAAATGCTTTTAAAATCTTCTAAAGAACACAGTTACTGTACAGAGAGTAATTTGTAGTCAAATGAATGACTAGAATAAATGTAAGTAGTAAAGAAATTCCTTGAATTTTCCATGACATTTTCAGAGTCTATTAATTTGTGAGACTTTTCGAGGCCCGGATATAACACTTTTGAAATTACCAGATACCTCAGGACTGTGGGAATCACACGGGATCACTTGATAAATGTGGTTTGCGCTGACAACAGTGAATTTGGAGAGCATGAAATCATCCAAATTCAAGGGCCATGCAGAAACTAAAATTGTCAATTTATCTATTCAGCCTACATTAGAAACAGCATGCCTACTCAAACTGAGTGGGCATGATCTTGAGCCAAGTGAATTTTGAATACAACTTCCAAAAACTAAAAAAAATGAAATAGTTTTACTTGATTATTTAATTTTCATGGTATTTGCAGGTTAAGTATTAACAGTGCTGCAAATATTTTTTGGGGGTGGGTGAACCGTTGGGGGCAAAAAATATGTCATCACAAATATGTCAACAAAACATGGTTAACAAACCCTTTTTTCAAATGTACTTTTGATTAATTATCAAAATGTCAGATATGCTCTTTTCCATCAAATGAATAAAATAAAGTATCACTAAAAAAGTACTACAAGAGTTGGTCACTCACCTTAAAGTGAAGATCTCTACTGATGAAAGGGTGGAGACTGCTAGGAAGGCTGACACCGTCTCCCTCTGCCTGATGGGTCTGGAGGGAACCATCACCACAAAGTTACTGTCCAAACGCAGCTCAGAGAGCGGCTGGAATAGGCGTACGCTGCCGATCCTGCGCATGGGTGTGGGCCCTGAGAAGTACCCGGCAGGGCCCAGCTGCCCAGTGCGGATGGAATTGGTCTTGCGGGAGTCTTCCGAGCTGCATTCCCCAGTGTCGGTGGATTGTAGCATGTAATACAGCTCCACAGGAGTGCCTTCAACCAGCTCGGGAGATCTCTGTCGACCTGGTATGACACTAGGGGGACTGAACCAGCTAGGCAGAGGCTCCAGTTCAGCCACGCACAGTCCGAGTTCCCCTTTTAGATGACAGGTGCCTCGTACCTCTTGGGTTTCATGGAAGGCAAACATCCTGACACACGGCAACTTGTCCACAGCACTGTAGTCATCCCAGTCCCGGCCCACAACGTAGAAGAGAACCTGAACCTTCGGCCAACTTGGATGGATTCGCTCACTGATAATAAAAGTCTGCACTTTCCAGTTAAAACTAAAGAGAGGAGAGGAAGTGGACGATGGTGACGTGGATGGGGGGTTGTTGAAGAGTTCCGGGCCCAGAAGCTCCGCAGGCACAGGTTGTTCTACATACAGTGGTCCGTAACTGGCATTGACCGACGGCGTCTTTCTGGCTTGTTGGATGAAGAAAAGTTCTGTACGAACCTGCAGGCTGGAGTTCCTCATGATGTCCTGGTTGGCCTCCTTTAGGAAGAAGGCAGACTCTGCATTCAGCACCTGGTATCGGACCGGAAGATAAGTCGGGATGGCACCGAATCTCTGCAGTCCTTCCATCAGCATCCGACTGTCGATGACTGACAAATAACAGAGAAGACAAAAAAGACATCACTCATCCATCTATCAGACCTCTAAGCCCGACCTAGCTACTTGCATGCTCTTACATGCTTTAAAGTAAGAGTCATTTGTCTCCCGCCCCATTCTGCAATCCCATCTCCAGGCAACTGGACTCTTTTATTGAATGCCTTCAACTAGCAGTTCACTGCAGATATTTGGGGTGATGGAAGGACCCAAGAGGCTCCATTGATTTTGCGTCACAGCGCTGGTCTGAGAGAAAGAGATGCTGGAGATTTGTGACAGCTGGTGGCAGACAAATGCTATTGGTGCTTGAGGCAGACACTACAGCACAGCAAGAGGATGCTTATATACCATTGTGTAACATGAAGTATTTTATGGGTTGTTTAAAGGTTTTATATATAGATTGAGTCTGGGGATATATTCTACTGAATTTGTATACAGTGAGTTAATTTTGTTTTATTATTCTGTTAATGTAAATCACCCATAATAAATCAAATCATCTCATGAATATTGAGTAAATATAGTGGAATCAGTTTGCTTTGTTTCAGGGGAGCCAGATATTGAGAAGAGTAATGCAAAGTGTCAGTGAAGAAAGGTGGGAGAAAAAGTTTACTCAAAGACTATTTTCCTGTGGTACTAAAACATTATTCTTTTTGGCAGCAATAAAAAAGAAGAGAGAAAAAAGTGAGAAAGATAAAGAGTAAAGACTCGAAAGAAAAAAATAAATCAGAGAAATAAAGCACAAAGGGCGCACTGAATGCGGTGCTGCAACAAACTGATTAATAACGCAAAGGTAAATTTTTTTCTTTAAAAAAAAAAAAAAAAGTATTTCGTTTGGAAACAATAAGAATAACATGTCTAGTCATTTGGAATAATCAGATGGGAATATGGCAGTAAACCAGCAATTTTTTGTTTCTCTCTCAAAATAAATGTTTAGCCAAAATATTATGTGGACCATGTGTACTGAAAATTACAGTGAAACTTCTAGTGAACCTTTGTTCAAACTTAATGAAATCAAGAAAGAAGTGTGATTAAAAAAAAAGAAAGAAAGGAGACACAACAACGCTAAAATTTATGCCAACTACGATTAGTAAGTTAATGGCTGATAATAGATCAATTATATTATATAGGCCTATACATAAATTTGACAAATTTACATGATACTTAAATATTTTGGCAACAGATAAAAACATATCCTGATCATTAGGATACAGACTAATATGATATTCTGACATGAAATTCAAGCATTTACAGCATATTAACTCATCAAATATTCAATATATTACAATAAAATAATTCTCTATAAATATAAGTAATAAAAATGTAAGAATATGTATATATATTTATTAATCATAAGTATATGAATATAAAATATATCGTAGTGTTGACATTCTGATGACAACAGACAGTAAATAATGTATATACATCATGGAAAGAAAGAAAGCTCCACAGGGCAAAAACAGTAGCTGTATAGAGCAGAAGGATGAAAGCAAACAAGAAAGGGACACATAAGCGTTTTATAAGCAGTCAGTGCCTGAACATACATGCTACCCTTGTCCTCAGAGCCAATTGCAAGTGAGATGGCAAGCTTGTAGTGACTTATCTAATCACTTCACAGCAATGTTGCTCAAACCCACCTCAGTATACAAGAGCCAACCACACACACACACACACTCATTATGCAAGCACAGATTTTTGTGGAGAAAAAAAAAAAAAAAAAAAAAAAAAAAAATACTGTTTTATCCCACAGAAAACACAGCTTGTGCTCCAGCAGAAAAACGAATAACTTGAAAATCCATTCATGACTGAGTGATAAAAGAGGAAACGTGTTACACCGTTTCATCTCTGCTGGATCAGTTGAAGCTCTCCTCTTTTTCTCTAAAATTAGCATATGTTCATCCTAAACTGTATTCAAGGCTTAATTAGCAGGTGAGCCAAGATAATTTGCTGGGGTTAAAATTATATTGTGTGTGTACAATTTTGATACAGCTCAGAATATTTTAGTTAAAAGCAAGTCAAGACCGTTGCCTCAATGAAAAACATCTATCTAACGGCCCCTATAACAATTGGTTGAGCAATCAGGTTCACAACAAAGTACCAGACTGTGATAGTTTGGCGATTTGAAGTGAATTCATACATTAAAAAGTATTAAAAAGTGACATTCAAGCTTCTGTCATCATTCTTTAGTGAACACTAATGCTTAATTCCTACTCAAAGAACATTCTGAGTGATTGAGTGATTGCATGACAGCTAATTTTACACTATAATAAAAAAAAAACATGGTGTTTCGTTTAGCAATTCATTAGGATACAGACCAGAAAATAATATTCTAGCATGAAAAAGGTTTATAACTTCCTCTCTTTTTAATGATTAATGTGTGGGAAGAGATCATTCTTCATTTGAGTTGGTATCTAATTTTCTAAAAGGCCTAGGGTTTTCTTTTATGGTTACATTATTCTTCATAAGCAGACTCTGGTTAGCAGATGATACAAGAATTAAAGACTGAACTCTTTCAAATACACAATGATTTTTTTTAGGTTGCTTGACGGCTATTTTTAAAGTGGCTCTACACCACTTCCTTGATTTGTCTGCATCAATTTAGTAAGAGTTTGATGGCTTAGACGAGACTCTGAGTAACTGAAATACATGCTGACAGCGGCACATAAGCGCATGGTAAGTGGCGATTTGGGAGCTGTTAACTAATTTAAGATATGCTCTGAAAAACTGTCCCAACTTCAGATTCTGGCCTTCAGGGAAAGTTAACATAGTAAGGTTTTGGGGCATCATAATTGGATTGCCCTTGGGCCATTTTCTCAACTGTCATGATAAAAACGTGTATAATCTTACTGAAAGTGAAGTAGGAGTTGCATGGGATAGTGGCCAACTGCTGAGCTGATAGATAACACTAATAATGGTAATAGTTCAAAGTGTCTACACTGCATACATTAAATGAGTAGGTAGCGTTCAGTGTCTGAGGTTAACACCAGCACTTGAAGGCAAGTAGGACACATCTTTCAATGGTAGCCACTTAATAAAAAGACAATCAATAAGACACAACATATCTTAGTTCACTTGAAAAATGACAGAAAATGAGGTGTTTAGACTGCAAAGGCATGGATGTCCCAGACACATTACAGTCTGGCACAGAAAAGAAGAAAAAAATAATACGTAATGAACTTTCAAGTTTTTAACAGATAAAGGCCCAAATGTAAAATACATTTAAAATAATTTAGTGATACCAACTCTTTTAAGCATAACTTATCTTGTAGTTGATTCCAATTAAATGGAGCAACATAACTAAATGCCCGTTGACCCATATTAGTACAAATTTTTGACCCTTGGCAACTGCTAGTTGGTCAAACTAGCTCTTAAGACACAGTCTTACGTAACAGGGTTGTCTATTTAATGCACTGCCCCAGAGGGCTCTAGACTCATTCTTCCCACTGGTCGCTCTTTTGAGACTAATTTTCTCAGTTGGTCGCACGAGCACATAATTTGGTCCCAATTTTATTTTATTTTTTGCTACAACATGGGATTAATCAATGCATGCTGATGAACTTTTAACATAGTTTATAGTTATATGTAACGAAAGTGTTCAACATTGAACCCATTCTTTTTCATCAGTATTATTTGTGATTTAAATTTTGTGAACGGGTTATATTTGCTGTGTTTTAAGCCGAGTTCGGGCACTTTCAATTTCGCTTTTGAATTCGCGATCTTGTTGTCATGTTTTACAAGAAAAGATAATTGATTGTTTTGCTTATATCTATACACCTTTTACTTTTTAAGACAAAAACAAAAGATGCATTCATTGTTGTTCTTAATTAAAAAGCACAACAACAATAAAACAGTAGGCTATAATGACAAACTAGATTACATAACGTTATAAACGGATAAGACTAGGCATGGCATACACCACATGCTGTATTATATATCAACTTATAAATTACAGAATGTTTAGCAAACACTGAGAAATCAAATAAATTAAAAACAATTTTTTTAAGAAAGCCTCCATAGCATAACGTGAGGTAAACAACAAGTATAACAAGCTTTTTCAAATGAAAACAAAAAGAAAAGTAAAACTAGCTTGCTGTCGGTGACAGTGCTTGCATATTTTTTTCCCCCGTAAGAATACCAACATTTTCACCTTCTCTGGTTTATGAAGCGGCCTTTTATTTTCCTTTAGTGTGAAAACCAAATCCTCCGTCTGCCATCATTTCCTCAATATTCACGTCATTTTTGCCGTGCGCTGCACACACCTTCACTCTCGTGCTGATGCGTCGAGTATAAACCAGGCTCTACACCTGAAGCTCTCTTCAACGTGATCAGTGAAATCTGACTCCTGCAACAATGTGCCGCAGCTCTGCAACGCTCACTGTATGGAGCAAACGCTTTGCAGCAGTGCAGAGCATGCACTCGCACAAATGCGACCACGTCAAATTTTAACTCGCACATTCTCAAAAAATTGTTGCAAATGCAGTCTAGAGCCCTGAGAACATTAGATTCTTATTATATGAACAACCCTTACCCATTGTAAAACCACTGTAATGCATTGCCACTCGTGGATTATAGCCTTAATTTAAAGCTTTAGCTTTAGCTTTAGATTGTGTTGCTGATCACAATTTCAGCCATGCAATTTGTAGTCCGTACCGGATTACATTTCAGAAGTAACTCCACACTGCACATAATTACATGCTGAGTTAGAACAAGACAGAAACAGGGAGGAAGGCAGAAAAGGCACCAGCTATCTGGGCAACGAGCACACGCACTGATTGCATCAGTATTGTGGAGCAGCAATCTCAGCATGTGAGCCTCGTCTGAGAGAAGTCTGTCGAGCAAAGGGAGAAAATTAAGCTGATTTCAAATGTTGGGAGATGTGAAGCAAGCAGAGGGGAAAATGAAAGATTCTGAGCCTATGGAGAAGACGCCACTGACAGACATATTGAAAAAACATAGCTTCTGTAACATGTTTAAATAGGGAGTCTTTCCTCGCCACCAAAAAAGACATTTGTTAATTTTAGAACTAGGCAAAATTGCACCAACCACTTCAGAGCTACTTGACATGGCTTGTAGATACAGAGTAAATTAACCTCAATTGCTCTGTTGACATCAGCACAATTGCTAGTTGCGATCAGGCTGCGATTGGCCTCGAATGAGCTCCAAAAACAATAGCTGTTTAGTCATGATGTCGGTTTGTAGGCCAACCCAGAGGGCTGATTCTCCGTGGGTCCCATCGGGAATTTCAATTAGGTTTTTAGAATAGCGGATTTAAATTTATGAGTAAAATAAGGTCTAACATTACTTGAAGAGACTTTCACATTTTACAAAATAAATGACTGAGTCATACCTCAACTATTACTTTTGTAACCATTTTGTAGTTTTTAACAAGTTGCCACATAAGGATTTCTTACTTGTCAAGCACACTTGGTTTCAGAATTCACAGTTGAGAGGACTCTGTAATTCATAACACCATTTAAAAACATTCTAATATGCTAATGTGCTCAAGAAACATTTTATATTTTCAATGTTGAAAAGAGTTTTGCAGCTCAATACTTTTTGTGAAAACCGTAATACTTTTTTTCCAGGGTTCTTTGATTAAAAATAGATATTTTGTAACAATGTACGTCTTTACAGTCACTTTTGTTCAATTTTATGCATCCTTCCTGAATTAAGAGTATTCATTTTTTTTTAAACTACAATTTAAAGATCTCAAACTACTGAATGGTAGCATATGTGGTAGAAGAAAAAGGTTTAAACCTCCTAAAGATCTTATTTTACTCAATAATCAAAATCTGTGACTCTAAAAATTTATTCAGAGTCCCAAGTTTTCGATCTAAAAACTGAACAGCCTTATTGCTTTCTGGGAGATTCTATAAATCCATCTTCCCTCTTTTCGCCTTTCAAAAATGATGCATGAAACATTACCATTTTCCATAATGATAATGAAGAAATTGTCAGAGATCCACTAATGGCAGGAAACTCTTGATCTGTATTCGTCATGCCTGGCTGCAGAAATATCTTCCACAATCTGCCCAACGTCACTTCATCAAAACATAAGTAATTGTGCACTAAGGCTTGCAGGAAACTTGTGCCACCGATGCAGGGGCGGCGTTTCCGTATGGCAGAGTATGGCACTCGCCATACCCTAGCCCAGTCAGGTGTGCCGTGGAAAAGCCAAACTCTCCATTATATTTCTTTATTATTGTTTTAAATCACTGCTATTGGTCTTCCTTACGTCTGTTTGAGGGTTTTACAAATATTTAACCAATGAAAAGCATTCAAAAGAGCTTGTCACTAAACTTTTTAACGCTATGGATACTCAAACTGTCAGCAAAACCTCGTAACTTCACCCTGCTTCCATTCAGAACAAAGCGCCGCGCAGCAAGCGCAGCCTGGAGACAGATCTCAGCTTGTTCGCAATGCAAGGGTAAATAATAAATGATGTTTGAATAAGTACAGCGTTTTCTTCACTAAAACACTATGTCTAAAAAGGCTAATGTTTTTTTTGTGTGTTTGAAGAGCGGAGAATAGCTTTTGCCGTCTAGTTGTAACCAATAGGCTACTTTTGTAGGCTACGTTTTAAATATCCTGTGCATATAGCGCTTCATCGTCTATCATGAGATTTTGGACAAGTGAATTAAACGACATGGAAAACTAAGCGCCCATATAGCTACAATAAATGTTATAACCTGTAAGTTGATGAAAGCGTATAATGCGATGCACTTGCTGCCTCAGATGCGGCCGTTGTAATGACAGACAAAACACAGATCCCCATCATTCGCTGGTCAAAAACCTTGTTCCATTAGAGCTTGATTTTCATAAAATGTTAAATGCAAGTGTCTGATAAAGCCACTTGCCAACTGACGACGCAGTGTTTAATTATTATTATTTTAAAAAAAAAGCTTTTTCCTTTTCTATTTGTTTTATATTTCAGTGCTTAGTAATGTGCATACATGCCACCCCCCCCCCCAAGAGGTCAAAAACATAAGCACGACACCGTGAGCCCCAGTGGTCTTTTTATGATTACATTATCTATCTATGGCTCATTGACTTGATGTTACTGCCGTGAGGGCTGGAAAAAGTAAATTGACTCTGGAAGTCTGATGGCTCACTAGATTTGCCAAGGCATGAGGGAAGGAGGAGAAAAATCCGCTGATTTGAGCACCTCAGAGTACCTGTTATACTAACCACAACTCCTGCTGTTGCACTCTAGGAGAGCTGGACTTTTTTATTTCAAGGTAACAGGCTTTGAGGATTGGTTTGTCTGGTGAGAGTTTTTGCTATTCCGACTCTCTCCCAATCACCAGCGTTTGCTATCTCAGCTCGATTCTGTAGCCCTTGACTAGCCCCAGTCTGATGCTGAGCCCAGCATCGATGAATTATGGGAGAGCATGCTTTAAAGGGAAGCAGGCACCCTGTCATACAGGACAACTTGGAGAATGATGTAATGATATGCAGGTACGTTCTCATTTAGAGTCATACCTCCGGGGATCACATCTCCTCGACAAATGAAAAATAAGCGAGACCAGAGGCTGGTGGGAGGAAGTCAAATTAAAATATGAGTGATGGCTAGGATTATTAGAATCCAAAGCCTTCAACAATGGAAAAAATGACAACCACAAACCAGCATGAAAATATATGAGCTTCTTTTAAATTTGCATATTTGGTTATCTTTCCTTCTATGGTGCTTTGTTTTTGCTTTTTAGGCAAATTGTTGTCAGGGAAACAATCCATTGACTATGACCAATTTGGCCAATGGCAGCTGATGGTGTTTCAGGGCTTTATTTTGTTTGGCTATTGGCAGTGAGTCTAGGCAGGCTGGAGTCAAGAGCAAACATGATGAACACAGATGAGAGCTGCTAAATATGATTATTTGACTTACATAGAATGGATAAACAGAGAGTGGAGGTGCAAAACATAACTCATATATAAATATAGCTCCCAACAACATACAATTTAGCCTTAGTTTTAAAGCAGCATCTTTACTAGAGAAAATATTAATATTTGTGCCTACTGGGAACAGCTCGGCAGACCCTTGAAACGGTTTGACTGCAATTTTATTTCCTGACATATTTCTTATTGAAACAGAAGGCGGAATGTTTTGAAGAGTCTGTTCTTTCTGTAAATATTCAATGGTCTTTAGTTTACAGCTGAGTAAAACTGTGATTTGCAACCTGCTATTGCTTGTCAGTATAGCAGGTAGCAAGGAGATCTAAAATACCTGAAGAAATCTCTCTTTTAGTATTCCCATTCATCTCAAAGACAGCTGTCATGCAGGAGGAGGGAACGGAGACGTCACGTCGGATGACCAACAAATTGGGATCTCGCTTAGAGAGACCAATCTACTTAAGAGTGTAAACTAAACTAGTCCAAAATGCACATTGGTATGCGATTATTGCATCCAGCTGCCGCTGATCACAGCGTGAGTATAAGTAGGCAGCCAGTGCAGCGCATATTCAGGTTTTCACTGAGGTGGTATGCGATTATTGCATCCAGCTGCCGCTGATCACAGCGTGAGTATAAGTAGGCAGCCGGTGCAGCGCATATTCAGGTTTTCACCCGGCCGCTCAACGGTGGTACAGAAGCTGTGGTGACGGGACGTGACGTGACATCTCTGTTCACTCCTTCAGGGAATGAGGGTTACAATACGTAACCGAGACGTTCCATTTCAGTCGGTCATTCTCGATGTCACGTCGGATGACCGACGAATTGGGATCCCTACCAAAGGGCCACAGGTACTGCCCCTTCCAGTGTACCGTGGAAGCCTCCTGCGCCCCTACTTTTTGGCGTAGGCCAGGGCTTACCACAAGAAGACCAGCTACTGCTACTACGGCACTACCCAATGAGTAAGACTGGAAAACACTGGGAAAACGTACCCATTCTACTTGGAACAGGAACTTTGCGGAAGCCCCATCCTTCCCGAAGGAGGTTTCGGAAGCACTTACACATATGAACATCCGTTTAGGTGCATATGGAAGATTGGAGGTGATTGTAATCCTCTTGGAATGGCAGAAGTCTGCCGTGGAAACATGGGCTCTGAGGCCATACCGTGGACTTTACACATATGAGAACCACTTAGGCCTCTACATATGGAAACCAGCCCTCTACCGGTTCTCACGGATACATCGAGTGAGGGCCTGGTGCCGGAAAAAATATCTGTCAGGGAGGCGCCACGAGCCAGCGCCCAGGAGGATGTAACACTTCTGGTTGAGTGAGCTCGCAAACTGAATGGGCAGGGCACACACTGTGCCTGTTAAGCCAGGGTGATGGTATCCACTATCCAGTTGGCCATCCTCTGCTTAGAGACGGCATTCCCCTTCGGCCGGCCTCCGTGACAGACAAAGAGCGGGTCTGAGGTCCTGAAGCTTTGCGTCCGTTCTACGTAGCACCTTAAGGCTCGGACGTGACAGAGCAAAGCTAGGGCTGGGTCTTCCTCCTCCGAGGGCAGCGCTTGGAGGATCACCACCTGATCCCTGAAGGCAGTAGTGGGAACCTTGGGCACATAGCCGGGCCGGGTCCTCAGGGTTACCTGGGAATCAGCCGGCCCGAATTCTAGGCACGAATCGTTGACCAAAAATTTGTGCATGTCCCCTACCCTCTTGATGGAGGCCAATCAAAGCAGGAGCAGAATTTTCCTTGACCAGAAACTTCAGCCAAGGGGGGCTGTCACAGGACATAGTCGGGAAACCAGGTCCGGGTGGGCTACTAGTGGGCCACTAACAGTACGCGTGTTCGTGGCGGAAAGGCCTCACTGGGTGAAAGGTGTACTTGCGCAAACCCTGGGGCCAGCTGTGTGCCAGTGCGTTGTGCCGAGGGTCCCCTCGGTCAGGGAGTAAAACAACTGCCAGTGAGAGGTTTTTTCTGGAGAAGCAAACAGGTCAACCTGAGCGGCTCCGAAACGTCTCCAAATCAGCTGGACCGTCTTGGGATGGAGTCTCCATTCTCCCGGGAGCGCAGCTCGGGACAGCTCGTCTGCTGCCCGGTTGAGCAGCCCAGGAATTTGAACAGCACAAAGCGACCTCATATGCTTCTGACTCCAGAGGAGGAGGTGCCGGGCGAGTTGCGATAAGCGACGGGAACGCAGACCACCTTGTCGGTAGATGTACGCAACGGTCGCTGTGTTGTCCATGCAGACTAGTACATGCTTGCCTCGTAAGCGCCCTTTGAGATGGATCAAGGCAAGGCGCACTGCCAGCAACTCTAGGCATTTGATGTGCCAGTGCAGTTGGGGGCCCATCTAAACCCCCGATACTGCAAGCCCGTCGAACGTGGCCCCCCAGCCAGTGGTTGAGGCATCCGTGTGAACCACAGCATGCGCAAGGTCTGACCACGGGGTGAAGGATTGGCAGCGTTGCGACACTGACCCCGGTGAGTGCCGCGTAGCTACGCCACTCAGGACTGGCAATAGCTCCAGTGTTAAAGCATTCTCATTATGAAGCACCCCAGTGGCTTGACTGCCGCTTCAGCTGTTCATATGCCCCAGGAGCCCTTTGAAGGTGTTTAGTGGGACCACCAATCCGCCTTGAACATATTCAGTGCAGTCCTTGCATGAGGCGTGCTCACCTAATCCACTCCATTCCGAGAAAAGAGATCCTCTGCATTGGCATGAGTTTGTTCTTTTCCCAGTTGACCCGAAGGCCCGACCGGCTGAGATCGAAAGCACGAAGTCCCTGTGTACACACAACTGATCCTATGACTGATCTAATATGAGCCAGTCATCGAGGTAGTTGAAAATGTGAACGCCCTGTTCTCTCAAGGGAACAAGGGCTGTCTCCGCAACTTACGTGAAGACACGGGTCAACAGGGACAGCCTGGAGGGCAGGACTTCGTACTGATATGCTTGTCCTTCGGATGCGAGCCGCAGCAATGGTCTGTGGTGCGGAAGGATCGACCCATGAATACTGTATGTCTGGACCAATCCAACACACTATAATATTCTCTTTTTATATAACACATCTCATAACCTCAGTTAACAAGCATATGAGACCCATGAACCTTTCCCCGGAATGCTGTACACCCCAGAAGTCGAACAGGCCTCTTTGTTGCTGGCAACCAACGCTGATAGCACGGTTTATTGGCACAAAAGTATGTAAAGCAGGGAACATCCGCTGCATGTCCCAATGCACCGCAGAGTGAAATGGACTTTGTTCTAGTTATTCATAGAAAAACCGTTTTGAATAACCACATAGTCTTCAGGCCCATTTTGTATATTATTGTCATTGTGTATTTTTGTCTTTGATATTCTTAGACTATTTTAGTATGCTTGTGAGGTGACCCATTCCTGATCATCCCTTTTCATTATATGTAATCTTACCTTGTTTAGTATTTATGAATTTGCCTTCTTATGATCGAATCAAGCGTGTATATTATATGGTGGTACTTAGGCAATATATATTAGGGCCCTGAGAGTCGTTAGTAATTTCGATTTAAGTCCATTTGCAAATTACCATGCTTAGAGAACAAAGGGTCGTAAACCCTCCAGCAATTTGCCACCTCCCGCTCGGAAATTCCATTTTGCTCATTGGACAAGCCCATTTTGAAAGGCGGAGATCTTCTCCGACCTTAAAGGACCGGCTTCATGTGACCCGCCCCAGTCGGTGGTTCAGTCATATGCTAAGATGAAGATGTGAGAAAACTCTTCAGGATACCAAAGCTTTGTGCCAGGCCTTTCAGCCTTGAATTTTCCATTCACCAAAGATTCTCTGACACAACCTGGTTCTTTTCATCAACTAACTTCAGCAAGATCTTGGGGCCTTAAGATCAGGAATCTCTTTCCGACAGCCGAGAGTTCAAGTATCAGACTTAGTCTTATTAATTGATGCATTAATTATCAGTTACACCTTTTTACAAGGTGTTTTTGAACTAAGAGTCTGACGTATCCCTCAGGTTTAGATCTTTGAATATGCAAAGGGTTCCATTAAATTAATTATTTATGCCTCTTTCTGTACTGAGTTAAACCCTTTCCTATACCAACTGTATGTGTGTGTGTTTGTATGTGTATGTTAGACCAGTTTATTTGTGTATGTAGGATGTTAGACCAGTTTATGTTTTATGTAGTATGTTAGACTAGTTTAATGTTTATGTAGTTAATAAAGTCTTACCTGTATCACACTCGACGTTGTTCATTGTTTGCTCATAACCGCAGTCCTAATCATGCAGATTTACGTTACAAGCTTATAGAATTGTTCAGTAAGAAGGTTATTTCCTTTAACCAGTAAATTAACGTTCTTAGAATTGACAATACAGTTGACCCTGAGAGGTCAGCTAAAAATCTACAGCGGATCTAAAATATTCATAAATAATTATAACTAGTTATGATTAATTATTCGATTTTCCCCATGAGCTATTTCGCTCAGTCAGGCATCCTTCAGGTCGATCGCTGCGAACCAATCTCGGGGACGGATGCACCCCAAGATGCGTTCCTGCGTCAACATCTTGAACGGTAACCGGTGAAGGTCCCGGTTCAAGACACGCAGGTCCAAGATCGGTTGTAACCCACCGACTTTCTTGGGTACAACGAAGTAGGGGCTGTAAAACCCCATCTCCATATCCGGCTAGAGGGACCGCCCCCCCCCCCCTCATCGCATCCTTCGCCGTAATGCGATCTCCACACGCAAGACAGGAGCATCATTCGCCTTCACTGATGTGAAGCGGATGCTGCTGAACTTGGGGGGGGGGCGCCGAGCGAACTGAATCGCATAGCCGAGTCGGAATGTCCGCATGAACCAGTGAGACGTATATAGGTACCAGGTACCCAGACACCACAACACGCTGACCAGCAGGACCACAGACCACCCGCAGTGTGCATGCGAGGGGTAAACGCATAGACCTGAAGAGGTCTGAGTGTTCAGTGCAACATTTATCTGGTTCACGTGTGGGCAAGTGTTGCGTAGTAGGGCCTTTGACCGCGCTTCTCGACCGCCCACTTCTGCCTGCTGGCGAGAAAGAGGATTGAGTGGGGTCCGTGTGTCCGTAGCCGCGACTCTGCTCCGTGCCCCGTGACCCAGATACAGAGAAACCGCTCGCCTTCGATTTTTGGAAACCAGATTCCGCCACCGGCCCTCCTCCGGGGCAGGAGAGGTTGCTCCTTCTCTCTCTGGAGCTCTGGAACTGCTGTCCGTTTCCTCGCTGCATCCCAAAAGGCCGGTCTGGGACACAGGGACATTGAGGAACCGAACTTTGCCGGCATCCCTCATGTCGACCAGACACAACCAGAGGTGTAGGTTCTCCGGATCATGACCACCCTCGTGCAGTTCCCTCAGTGCTTTAGCCTGAATAACCTGCAGTAACGCCGTAGCGTGTAAACCGGAGGCAGCTTCTCCACAGGTCGTAAAAGCATCGCTGGCCAGTCGAGTACCTAAAGACCCGGGAGGGGAGGCACAGTTTGCCCTGACGAGTGGAGGCATTATTAGGACACAATTGCATCGCAACCAACCACTCACCAGGGACCCCCGTATAGCCCCCTAGCTGCACCACTGTCGATAGTGTGAGAGAGAGAGTGTAGCAGTCGTTTTCCGGCAGAAAAAGGGCCATCACAACCATCCCACACGCCACCTCTCGCGTGCTAAAATCCCAGCCTTATCGCAGCGCGTGACCATCACCCAGTGCCGGTAAACTACCGCATCCAGAAACGCCTGGGTGAACGTTTGTCTATAGCAAGACCACATCGTCTTACAAAGACTGTATGTCAATTTTGCACCAACGTCGTGCTTTAATACGCACACCTTGAAAATGCTCTTTTAGGAAAAGCTCTTTTAGCGGCTGAAGTGCCCGCAAACAAACAGGGGAGATGGCCCCTGCAACACAAACAGGGGTAGTGCAGCCTGATATGTGCAACCCACTTGACACGGGAAACCACCACCGCTGAAGCGCCGTACCGCCAACACGAAGAGCTCTCAAAGAGCGCGCTGAACTCGTTCAGACTTCTTCTCTCAGTAGAGTAGTCAGGAGCAGAACAATGTGATCGCTCGGCTCCGAAGCGAAAAGCTGTATATGCGCTGCACTGGCTGCCTACTTATACTCATGCTGTGATCAGTGGCAGCTGGATGCAATTATTGCATGCCAATGTGCATAGGCTCGGTTAGTTTACACTCGAAGTAGATTGGTCTCTCTAAGCGAGATCCCAATTCGTCGGTCATCCGACGTGACGTCGAGATTGACCGACTAAAAGGGAACTCTTTAGCACACACTTGCTTCTATCAAGCACTTTGAATTACGTAATCTAATCAATCTCCCTATGATCTGAAAATAATATCCTATCTCGTTCGCAATGCTTCATGGGATTCTAGTTATTTCCCTTATTAAAGCCGTTAAGTACACCATATTGTACCTATGTCTTTTTGTTCAATTTTATTCAGTGCCTGATAAGAAATCTGACAAAACCACTTTATGATTCGTTAACTTTGTAAATATGCCAATTAATGTCTTTTAAATTGTCAAATATATTATAACGAAAGATATTAATGATGGTGAAATTATGCTACCTTTGCAAAATGTCCAGTGTTTGCAAAATATCCAGTGTTGGTAAATCTAAAACTTAGACACTGTTTTTGTTAACTAAAATAAATCTGAAATAAAGCTTAAAAATTAAGTACTAAAAGTAGTGAAATTACTACTTTTAAAAAATAATAATAATAACATTAAAATATTAAAATAATAATGAATAATAATAAATATTAAAATAACAAGTATTAAAAATAATAAATAATTAAATAATTGCCTACTAAAATAGCAGTGTTAATACTGCTAACTGATTACACAGCTATCTTGGCACTGGTACAAAAACGATAACCAGAAATGCTCCCAGCAGGTACACAACGTCATAAGATCTTGGCACTTGGTTAAATTTCGGTTGCAACTTCGGGTGACCAAAATTCATGTCTAATGTCGATGTTAATTTGATGTCCATACCGAGTCACTGAATATTGGATATTTGTTGTTTTTAGGTTGTGTAACCAAAATCTGTCCGTTAAGTCAGCGTCAAATTGGCATCAAATACTGACGTCAACCTAATTTTCATCCTCAACCAAAATGCAACATCTGTCCGACGTCATATCCAACGTCAGCCTGGCGTTATACTGACATGCTGTGCCTGCTGGGCTATGTCACCAAGAAAATTGTGTTTCGATAATATGATATACCTTTTTCAACGTGTATTCTGCAAGGAGGAAGAAAGATCATTTTATTTGACAAAAAAAATCTACATGTTAATGCGTACATTAACATATAGATGGCCTCAAAGCTAACACATACGGACTAATAGCTACAGAACCCAAATTTAGATTTCATAAGGTTCTAAAGTTAAACGCCATTACACAAAAATATGGCTACTAATTAATCAGACATGGTGTTCCATTGAAAATATATAAATAAATAAAAACACTCGTATAATGAAAGCTTGCCACCATGTTGGCCAGACTCCAGTTCGTGGGCATGAGCATGTGGCAGAGAGACTGTATCTCTGAAACAACACTGTTGTTGTTTTAACTGATGACAGGGCTTTGAATGCATTCAGAATGCACTGTGAATATTTAGCGCCAATAAAACCACAACTCTGATTTATACATGGCAAGATGGCATTTAATTGCACTGAACATTTTTTGATCTCGATTAAAATCCACATGGGTTTTAGAGTGTTCAATTGAAAATCCTTTAATCATGATCAGCATGACAGCCAAGTTCAATCCAAATTCAATCCATACTAAATTAATCCAGCACTGGCAGTAACTAGTACACATAGCGATGACACAAACTTAACTAGTTTTCAGTAGCGTGACAGAAGCACAGCTCGTTTCATAATAGTGCTGCTTTTCCAATATCCAACATGTACCAGTGTAATGTGACAAGATAATCATCAAATGTGCGGTTCTAAATTGTTGTCTCTCTACTGAGCTCCAGGCTTTAGGGCTTCTGGGTTGTAAAAGTGTTTGCCACGGCTCAAAGTTCACAAACCCGAGTCACCCAAGAAGCAACCAAACAATACTGCAAATTGTTTGTATTCAAAAGCATGACACATCTTATTTAGCATGAAGCAAACTTGTTAATCCAGATGTCAAATATATAAAAAAGGACGCAGAGGAACTTGTTTGCTAAGGAGGGGTTGGATTGCAGTGAATTGCATGGCTGTTCAATTGGAAATGTGTATGAATACTGTATGCAGTGCTGTGGTTGGCTACTTCTCCAGCTCTAATGCCCACAAGTGGAGCACTGCCGTGTTTAGTCAGACAAATGACAGACAAAGACTGTAAAAAAATGTGTTTATTGATGACTCTGAGAGTCTCAGGGCAATAACCACCACAAATATTCACAAAAGCAGTCAATAATTATGGGTTTTTAATGATGATATTTTAACATTCACATTTAGACCCATGTAAGAGGGTATGTTTGCACTGAAAAGAATGACAATGACTTTGTTTGAATATGGTTATTATAGCAGAGTGCCTGGTTAAAGTGAATTACATGACATGCCAGAACTATATATATTATAGTATAACTATTTATATGTACTTAGAACCAATTAATATAATGAAGCAACAAATAATTTTTTCGTGGCCACAATAAATATATTTTGTCCGCATATGATGTGGATTACATAAATAATGCAAAATTTAAAGAGACAGTTTAATTTAAAGACACACCTAAAAAGTGTGTTGATCACAAAGATATTTTGAACAATGTTTCAACTGGTCTTGTCCATACTACGAAGGTCAATGGGGTCCAAAATAACATTGGACCCCACTGACTTTCATTGTATTGACAAAAGAAGATTTGTTTTTTAAATATCTTACAGTTACTTCTGCTTGCTGCAATTTCTATTTTTATATAAAATTTAAAAAATACTAATGATTTGAAATAATACAAAATAATTTACATTATTAAAAATATATTATATGTATGTAGTGCTGCATTGTAATTTAATCATGACCAAGATTACTGCTTCTCTCAATTTAAGTATAATCATCTGCACTAATTACCCAGTTATTTATCCTGAAATTGTTACATTTTAATTTGCCATTTGTGTCATCATCCATTGGTAACAAACTTCCACGAATGTTCATAGTTGCGGTTGCCAGATGTCAAGAGGTTAAATTGCCCAATCAGTACTTTTCCCTTAAATCAATACATTTTCTGCCAAAATGTTTATTTATTCTTCCTAACCTGGCAACCATGTGCACACTTGCTCTCTACATAACGGAAAAAAACGCTGATGAGCTGAAAACACCGGCAAGCATGTAATTTGGAGTTTAGTGACCTCTATTGAGATATTCTGCTCAAATAAAAGTGAAATACAGCCAGTCTGTTTTTTTTTTTCAAGAGTTTGTGCTGTTTGCTGCACCTATATCTGAGAGCAATCCATACAAGTTGACGATCTCTTGATTTGTGCTTTTGTAAAAGTGCAATAATTCTGATAATTATGAAATGTAATAAATTAAAATGACAGTGATTGTGATCATTAACCATATTTTTTTAGCAAAATAATTGTGATTACCCATCCAGTTTAAACATTATCATGCAGTCCTACATATATGCATGTTTCAAAGAAAAAAAACAGTATAAGCTAAAGGCTAAGTGCATTTGCTCAAATCTTGTCGAGAACATCTGAAAACACCACCACCACCAACCACAAAAATAGCAACAACACAGCATTCCTCTTTAACAGGCGTGAGATAAAATACCTCCCATGCTAAATCACATAAAGAGCGCTGTGACTACTGTGATTTACTTCTCCTCAACATTAAAGAGCTGATCATTAGAAACACATATATGAGATGTATGCATCTGACTGAGAGGAGACGAACAGCTCCAAACAATCAGCCACAGCACCAGTACATCCTCAGGAGCCCAGCAAACACGCTAAGAAGAAAAAGGACAGGGAGAGAGGAGAATACGTGGCCGAAACGAGATGAACTCCACATCTCCAGTGTGCATTGCTCCAAGTTCAGACACATGCTATCTTTTCAGACACTGCCACAGTGAAATGAGGCTCCCTTTGTTCCAGAGTAAAATGCCCCCCGTCATTTTGACTCAACACGGAGTATAGCGATATCTATCAGCTCTCCCGGCCCCCTAAGACATTGTAAGTAACAGCAAAAAAAGTTCAGCCAGATAATTACCTCCCTCTGCCTCTGGTTTTTGCTGAGGAAAAAGCTTTTCTCTTTTCTTTATTGCCAGTCATAAAGTACGGGGCCGCCTCATAAAATGTCTCTAGATCACTGTGGCATTCTTCAAAAACCTGTTTTTCATGGGACATCGGTCCTTGAAATACCGGGGTACTGCACCGAAGGTCAATGATCTGATCAGTTGCTGATAAATTTGCCCTAAAGATTAACCAAGATGGCTTCCCTCCAGGTATGTGTCGTTCCTGAATGGCTCATGGAATTGAGGGGGAAAAAACACACAAACTGACCAAAACACAGCCTATAGTGGGGTCCAAATGGGTGAGGAGTATTTGTGGTCACTGGTGTATAGAATTGTCAGAATGTGTTGATGCGCACTGCAATTGCAACGGATTATGGGAGGATTTATCTGTTTGGTACAAGGAAGTTTACCTCAGGGAAAGATTAGAAAAACATCACGGCGCACTAACAGTGAGTTTTATTTGTCATATCCAGAGCCTGATGGGCTATTGGAACCTACAAGAATTCGACTCAAAATGCTTTTTCTATTTTAATGAGATACTTTCATAAAACGTATACAGAGTCAAATAAATATCTGTTTAATGAAAGCAGCGGCTTACGGAAGTATCAAATCGAACCCTTAAAATCCACACAAAAAAGCTTAGGGGTAAAATTTGTTTATTTGACTTACACCCTTAAATGTTCATTTAAAGAAAAAAAAACTGAAAAATCTCTTGGAAAATACAGTTGTTTTTCATTAACTCCAAGAGATCCAACAAAAGAGTCATATGTCAGCAACCCTGCAGGATATTTCAGCAAAAAAAAAAAAACTTGCTCTACCGTTGTTTTATGCATAAGAAATCTCATTTCACCAAAGCTTTAGCTGTAGGAGTTACCAACACCCCACACACTCAAATAAAAGTCAGCCAGGAACCTGGGGGATGTGTTTGAAGACCAGTTAAACTTCATTGTCCACATCTCTACAACCGCCCAGGTCATGCAGAGTTGTGTTTAACAACATCAGAAAATCAGACCCTACCTCTTTGAATGGGCTGCCCAGTTTTTGTAATATTTAGACTGGGCTTCTGCAATGCTCATTTCGCCAGCCATACAACTAGTACCTACTAGCCATGCTTCACTCGGTACCTGTAACTGTCTTTGACTAGAGATTTCAAATAATTCTTGTACTTAAATGAAAAAAAAATACCCATACTTTTGATGGCTCTGTGAATTCAATGTACACAACATTAAAAGACACTGAATCGAATTAGACCATGTGTGTATTAAATAGAAAATAATTATATTATTCTATCAGTGTTATAAAAAACATTATAAAAATTAACTTAAAAAACTTGAAATGTTTCTATATAACTTACTTATAGAATCTATTTTAATAATGCCTTAATAAGATAGTGGATTTTGCTTGTGAAATAGGCATTTAAAAAGTAAATACTTCAAGTTTTTTTATTATTCAAGTACATTTACATTTAGTCATTTAGCAGACGCTTTTATCCAAAGCGACTTACAAATGAGGACAACAGAAGCAAACAAAACCAACAAAAGAGCAATAATATAGATTGCAAATGACAATCTCGTTAGCCGAAATGCAAGTACATGTACAAGGTGTTATATATATATACTATATATATATATACATATATATATACATATAGATAGAAGATATATAGATAGATATCTTATACACACACACATACCCACACAAACAAACAAAGAAAACAAGTAGATAGAATAGAAAAATAGAAAGCTAGTGTTTGTTTTTTTTTGTTTTTTTAAATAAAGAATAAAAATAAAAAAAGATAAATATAGATAAAGTAGAATAGAAAGTGTTAGAGTTAGAGGGTCAAATAAAGGTGGAAGAGATGTGTTTTTAGTCGATTCTTGAAGATGGCTAAGGATTCAGTTGCTCGGATTGAATTGGGCAGGTCATTCAACCAGGTGGGAACAGTTAATGAAAAAGTCTGTGCAAGTGATTTTGTGCCTCTTTGGGATGGCACAATAAAGTGACGTTCACTTGCAGAATGTAAGCTTCTAGAGGCACATAACTCTGAAGTAATGAATTTAGGTAAAGTGGTGCAGAGCTAGTGGTGGTTTTGTAGGCAAACAGTAAACAGTAATTTTTAATCCTTAAATGCTTTAAAAATTTAAAAAATGTTAAAATATTTGAATAGCTGAAAACAGCTATTCCACAAGCAATTAACACACATTTTATATCCTCTTCTCTTATTTGCAGTTCTTCTATTCTAGCTTTTGTACTACACTGGTTTTATCTTGAAATACATTACTGCAGTATTACTAATGTTGTTGGCTTTTGTATGATAAACAGTTTTTGCTTGTCCTTATTTGTAAGTCGCTTTGGACTGTTCGATGATTAAAGTATAGTTCACCCACAAATGAAAATTTGATGTTTATCTTTACCCCCAGGGCATCCAAGATGTAGGTGACTTTGTTTCTTCAGTAGAACACAAACGATGTTGCAGTCTGTCAGTCTTAAAATGCATGGCAATGGTAACAAAATCTAGGAGTGTAAAAAAAACATCCACAGACAAATCCAAATTAAACCCTGCAGCTCCTGATGACACATTGATGTCCTAAGACACGAAACGATCGGTTTGTGTGAGAAACCGAACAGTATTTATATCATTTTTTACCTCTAATACAACACTATGTCCAACTGTTTTTGGGCGCGAGCACGAATTCCAGTGCATGAGGTTTGTACGCGCTCTGGCATAGTTTACGTTAATGGGTGTGTTGTCGCTGGAGGAGCAAACGACAGACACCGTTTATTAACAGAAAATAAACAAAGTGTCCAGAAAAAAGGGAATCAAGTGTCCAAAATAAACAGGGGATCTGGTGTCCTCGTCGTGCAGGGAAGGGCAGTGGTCAGGAAGGAAGGGAGCAGGTAAGGGGCGGAGTCCGGCGGCCGCACGCGCTCCCCTCTCCGGTCCGGGGCGCGAGGGGCGGCAGCTTCTATCGGCGGCTTCGTCCTTCTCTCTGCCCACGGCGCTTGAAGGGACTAGATGGCCCGGCATCCTTGCCCGACGGCCGTGTAACAGGTGCGGTTCTCTTCCGGACTGTGGGTCCGGCAGCTCACGACTCTGGCGGCACGGGAGACCCTCTATGCACCCCTCCTGGACCCACAAGGACACCAGCATGCATGCACAGGGAAGAGACCGGTCACCCGAGGAGAGGTGCGCTCGGCATTTAAACAGCGGCGGTGATGAGGCTCCATTCGGTTCAGCCCTGGCTATTTCAGCGCCCCTCCTCTCTCAAGCACCTACTTCTGTCGGGAGCCTGGCCAAGGGCGGCGATTAAGGGACGGTGTGATGCTGATAATTAGGGGGAGGCAGCCGACTCGTCACTGTGTTGATATCCAGCCGAAAAGCAATCAACCATAACTTCAGGCGAGAAGGCTCAGAAGTCGTTTTGACCAATCCGGATTAAGCCCTAATTACCATTTTTGATTAGCCTTCGACCGACAATGACTGTGCGCTTGTGTACGGGGAGGGGGTAACAATGATTGAACGTATCGCCAGGAGATCCTTCCGCACTTGTGTAAACACGCCTCATGCATTGGGCCCCCCCCCACCGGAAATCTGCACGTCGCAAAAGCCGTTGGACGTAGTGTTGTATTAGAGGTAAAAAATTATATAAATACTGTTTCGTGTCTTTCTCGCACAAACCGATCGTTTCGTGTGTTAGGACATCAATGTGTCGTCAGGAGCTGCAGGGTTTTAATTTGGATTTGTCTGTGCATGTTTTTTTTACACTCATAGATTTTGTTACCATTGCCATGCATTATAAGACTGATTTAGCCAACTTGCTTAAATCTTTGTTTGTGTTCTACTGAAGAAACAAAGTCACCTACATCTTGGATGACCTGGGGGTAAGCAGATAAACATCAAATTTTCATTTTTGGGTGAACTATCCCTTTAAATGTTCATGCCACGTTCAGGCGCTTGTTCAATCACAATTTTCAATCTCTAAACTTAATTTCTTAGTTCCAAATAGGTTTAAAAAAAAAGAGAGATAATAGCGATTCTTCAGAGTCAGCTTTTCAACTCTAATCGACGGTGATGGTGTACTTTTCTTAATCAGTTATATAAGGAGTTGTCTTATAGCAGGAGAACAGGAAAGGATAGCATGTGACAGGGAAACTGAAGGAGGGCTGAGTGGGAATGCAAGTGGTACTACAATGGCACTACAAAGAGCGGCAAATGACTTCAAAATGGTTTTAAAATGACAGCCTGTTATCAGGTAATAGCTCAACCCACAATAGGCTGCCTTTATTCCATTTCTGTCAGGAGCAGAGAGAAGGAAGGCTACATACAAACTAAAACCCTCCACCTCCTACACAGAACTCAAGAGGAGAGCCGTGAACATAAATATAGGAGGAGAGGGCCACAGTTAAGACAACCAGTCAAGAGTCAAACACACAACTGTCAATTATGGTCAAATGGGCTACATGTTACAAAGTGTTCTACCTTGCAAGTGTTTTCCCTGGAAAATATTACCTTAGCAATGTGACTCAAACTACACAGCAGCCGGCCTTGGGTTTGTTATTAGATCATAGTATGAGGGTAACTGGGTCAATGACATGGTGCTTTAACTATGATTTATTCAAAAACACATAGAAAAATGCAAACTATATACAATGTTTAAATACACCTCTTCTATGATGAGTATGCTTTAAATTTCTGACAGAAATTGCATTTTGGAGGATTCAGTAAAAATTCATGATATGTGTTACTAATATATAATATATAATATTAAACAATTCATAGAGACATCAGTAGTATTGGTATCAGTGATACTGGCCTTCAGTCATAAAGTCATTAAACAAATATTTAAATATATACTATCTTTATATTGTTTTTACATTAATTTGAAGATTGAATGTGAAATTATTACAATATAAAAGTATATTTAAAAACTTTAAATGTCAGGTAGGATTAATCAATTAATTTTGGAAAAAATGTGTGATTAATTCGTGAATTTTTTTTAATCGATTGACAGCCTATTTCGATAAATACACAGGCCATAAAAACATGAAAGCAACATACAGAGTATGTTTTAAACTACATTTTTAAAAGATTTGTCTTTATTTTGGACACTCTTTTTATCGACTCGCCTAGATCAATGAATCCTGGATTCTCAAATGAATCAGCCAGCAGTATTTTAAATGTGCTTGACAGATTTTACAGCTCATGCTTGCAGACTAGCAAGGAAGAAACTGCCATAATATAGTAAAACATGAAGATGGTTGGAGTAGGGGGTCAAAGAATATCGGAATATGTTCTAGAACATGCAGTAGTGACTACAATGTGATCACTGAAAATAATCTGGGATAACTTCTAGTCTTTTTACACAGAAGAAGGTGACGACTGTTTGACCTTCAAATGAAATGGAGAGAGATTAACTGTGGAGGTCTTGGAAAGGGGGAAGGAGGAATTCAGTCTCCTGACAGTCTTGTCAAGGTTGAGGTGATGAGTAGCTATCAAGTTGAAATGTCAAGTGACAAGTTGAGATCATTTCAGTGAGAACAGAGCAGGAGGCAGAAAGTGGACACGAAATATAGACTGGAGGGTTGATGGCATGGCAGTGTTGAGATTGACATGGAAAGTTGCATAAAACATTTTAATCTGCCTCCAAAAGATTTTAAGACCAAAAAAAAAAAACTCGATCCACGAACAGTCAATGTGGTGGTGTAAGCAAGTGGTTAAAAATAATAAGTATTATTATTTTATAATTATGTTGATATATAAATCATAACATTTTGGCCTAATTGTGCAGCCTCACAGCAAACCTTGAGCTAATTGTAAATCACAATTTATCAGAAATTTACATTTACATTTTTTTCCTCAAATTGTGCAGCCCTACGATTAAGCCTCTACAGTCAGTCCAGAATGCAACAGCTTGCTGGTCTTCTGCCAACTAAAGAGTCTCTACCTATTGGTCTCAGTAACTGCAGCTGACCACATCTGGCTCTAATAACGTCAAATGATGTATCAGTACCTAAAAAAAATAATACACATAACTATGCTTTTGAATGCTATATAAAGAGTTAATTAAAAAAAGGCAGAGCAAAAACATCAGACATGTGTCAAAAATCGAATCTAATTAGACCTTGTGTATATTAATTTTACCCATAATCTTAATATTTTTAATTAATAATAGGGCTGTCACTAACAATTACTTTGGTAATCGAGTAATCGGTCGATTATTCTGAGGATTAATCGAGCAATTCATTTTTTTGTAGCAATAAAAATAGACCTAAGCACATTGCGTTCCCAGATGAACGTTATAATAAACCACAACTCACAACAATATGCAGAGATAGAGTTTGAGACGCTCCACTCATGTAAATGACAACAGTTCATGTGGAGCACCGTTACGCACATACCTAACCTAAACGCATGTAAATAATTAAAGCGCAAATATTAAGCCTGCATCGCACCTTGGAAACCGGTCTAATAATGCGTTTCATTCTTCTCGTGGAATGCGACACTTAAGGTATTTTGACGGTTACCTGACACGGGCAAAATGCAATCGAGGATTCGAAGTGAATCATGACAGCCGTATTTAATAATATTAACATTATAAACAAAATATTAAATATAAAGAAAACTCTCCCTTATTTATTTATCTATTTATTTTTTCAGGTAATTATTCAATTAATAGTTGAAAAAGCAATGTTGAAAGGCTGCAAAAATCTGGGTTGGACTATAAGACTGCAGTTTAAACTCAGCAAAGGAGGATCCACTGAACACTAAGTTGGCTACAGCATAAGTTTATATAAGTGCAGGTTGCTTTGGATAAAACTGTGTTGAATGACAGCAGTGGTAAGTGACTAAACAGCAAAAACAATAAAGTATTGGGCCTTTTTGATTTGTTGTCTCTCTCTTTTCAGTGGCTATCAGCGGACAGTTTGCGCTCCACCCCTGGCTCCAAATCGTGGGACTTGGGCTCAACACATCCTTTAGAGGTCTGAAGAATTGGATCAATACCTAAGCCTCTTATCATCTCAAACCAAACACAACACGCAATTAATCTCTCTACTCAGATGTAATGAGCAGTTCTAAATAACACCTTGCAAAAAGCTCTTTGTGTTTATGCTAACATCGATTTGACAAAAAGAGGTTTGGCTGCAACAAATCCATTTGAAAGTGTCAAGTACTTTATATCCTAGATAATAGTTTGTATAGCTTCCTGAACTCCAGAGACATCATTTGATTTGGTTTTTAAAAGGGTAGGTTAACAAACATTGACATTTAGCTCATTTTGCTTTGTCAATACACTATCTACATGCCGAAACTTTCTGGTACTTTCATGGCAGTTACATCCCAAACTCAGCGAAACTCCACCAAAGTCCGTAACACTACCTTGCATATAAACAGCGGACTTTTAGTTTCGCTTTCTCCTTTGTACTCTGCTTGGTGGCCACTCGCGCCATTCCAGAATAGGCTCCATCAACACATCTCGGCCAACTGCTGGGTCCTCTCTTTCCATCCTCCAACAACCAGCTCTGCTCTTTCAGCCACCCAGCAGCTCCAGGAGGGATGTAATGGGTTTGAAGGAGAGTGCTGCGGTGGGGGTTTGTTGTCACAAATGCAGTGTGAACAGCATGCAAATCTGCGTGTGAATCCTCCTCTACTAGTGTGAGCTGCAGGGCCTGTACAACAGAGGATTCGGCGGCGATGCCTCTGCATCAGCCTCCCCGGCACAAGGATGACAGCTCTGACTGATCCCAGGACGAATACTAAGGACATGTTGGGGGTGCTCTCCCTCGATATAACACAACCACAGACACAGTGTATGCAGTCAGCATACAGTGTTGGGAAATTACTAGCAATGCAACTAAAAGTTTTCAATATTTTTTCCTCAAGTCTCCTTAAAACATTGTAGCTTTTTCAGTAACAAGCTAATTTTTCAAAGAACAAAGCAGTACTGAAACACCGTCTAAGCTGTTCGCCAATCACAACGCACTGGGACAGCTAACCAATCACAACACATTTTGTTTTTTGGAAGGCGGACCTTCATCAAAGCCGGAACTAATCGAGCCGTTTGTGCCAGGCTGGGGAGAAAGGTATTTTAATAATGTAAATTATGTGAAAAATAATGCGTTTTTCGAACCACCAAGCATGAGAGCATGTTCTAGTACACCCCCAAAACAAAATCAAGACTTTGTAAAAGAGCATAATAGGACCCCTTTAAAAAATGTTCTGGCTCTTCCAAGCTTTATAATGGCACTGCATGGTGGTCAAGATTTTGAAACAAAATAAAGTGCATCCATCATAAAAAGTACTCCACATGTCTCCGAGGGGTTAATAAAGGCCATCTGAAGCGAATTGATGCGTTTTTGTAAGAAAATATCTATATTAAAAACTTTATATAGAATCTCATATAAACATAACGTCACTCTCTCGTTTATGTTCGTACGATAGTTTTTCTTAGAAGAACGCTTCGATTTGTTTCAGAAGACCTGTATTAACCCCCCAGAGCCATCTAGAGTACTTTTTATGATGGATGGATGCACTTTTTTGAGCTTCAAAATCTCAACCCCAGTTCACTGCCATTATAAAACTTGGAAGAGCCAGGATTTTTTTTATATAACTCCGACTGTATTCATATGAAAGAAGAAAGTCATATACACCTATAGCTTGAGGGTGAGTAAATGATGGCAGAATTTTCATTTTTTGGGTGACCTATCCCTTTAAATTAAGTGTAGCTTTTACAGTTTCAAAGTAACGTCTTCAACACCGTTAGCTTGCATGATTGATACACACGTTCCTGTTTGCATGTGAAACATATATACACTACAATTAAAACTACTGGGGAAAGTAAGAATTTTTTTAAGAAATTAATATTTAATTAAATAAGGATGCATTAAATTGTTCAGACAGTATAAGATTTGAAATTGCCACAGGAAAAAAAATCTATTTCAAATAAATGCTGATATTTTCCTTAAAAATGTATCACTGTTTCCACAAAAAAATTAAGCAGCACAAGGGTTTTCAACTTTTCAAATTGATTTCTAAAGGATCATGTGACTCTGCAGACTGAAGCAATGGCTGCTGAAAATTCATCTTTGCCATCACAGGAATAAATTACATTTGGAAATGCATTAAAATAGAAAACCGTCATGCTAAATTATAGTAATATTTCACAATATTACTGTTTTACTGTATTTTTGAATAAGTAAATGCAGCCTTGGTCTTACCGACCCCAAACATTTGAACAGTCATGTACACATATGCAAGCATACATATGCTCACATGCAGTCACTTACACAAACCATACTGTTTCCACAGATGGGGTGACATAAACATACAAATATGACCTCCCACTCTGTATCTGTGTGGGTAGCTGCATGTCACATGCTTTCTTCTTAATAAGTATAGAAAGGCAGTGAAGACCACAGCACCACTGCACTGATCCACAGCTCCATCAAACTGTGTGCTGCTGCAGCAGAGCTTCGCTGCCACACATCAACCACAAACAGCTCATATACACTGCACTACCATTAGTGCCTCCTTATGAAAACACTTACCTATAGTCTCACCACTATGTGCTACGTATATACAGACAGAAAAAACTCAGCAAAATGTAAGCTCAGCAATAAGATTAAATGGAGCTCAAATTGAGGTTTCAGCCTCTCAGATTTCAGAAAAAAAGTGTTTCACTTCTAGTTTCAAAACAATACTAACAATGTCTCAGAGTGTGATCAGTTTTTTTTATGTCAGTTTGTGTCAAATTCATGCTTTGAACAGAACAGTTCAACCCTCACAAACATGCATGCCATGAACCTATCCAGCTAAATCCACAGCCACCGTCACAGTTCCCCAATCACCTCCAGTCATTATTTAAGGGATGCCAGCGGAGTGAGCCAGAAGCCAAAGTCAACCATTTGCAAGTACCGTCTGCTTGGCTAATTGCGTACATCGTCTTTCATTTAGGGGTGATTGAAGCACAGGAATGGATCCAGCCGACCCGATGGAGCTTCATCACTGAAGTTACTCTGCCAGCATGGAGAGGCTCACGAGCCTCCAGAGCCAGCATCTTTTGATTCGTAAGATGTTCTGAAGTTCTCTTCTCCCTCGTGTACTCGTTGGCTGATCTGAGACCATTAAAAATGAAAGGAGCCTGTTGCTGCACCGGGGGGCTCTGAGATTTTGGCCTTCATTGAGGAGTAGTTGAGCTAAATGATTCCTGTGTCAGAGATAACCTCAAAAGTATCATTCACAGATGCACTCCTAACTCAGACACTGACTAATTCACAGGTTCAGGCAAGAGGACATTGTGGAGTGGTCTGATGAAGGCTCTTCAGTGCAAAGACAGGACCCTTAAAGCCTGCGTGGGAGGTTTTGCAGAGGTCACCGCTATCACTAACACTTCGGGTCTCCCCAAGTGTGTGTGTATTTGCATAAATGCGCAAACATAAATGCATGTGTAAAATCTATGTTCAAACATTTTCACATGAAAATTATGATTCATGGATAACTTCGCAATTTAAGACGAAAACACATTAAACCTAATATAAAATAAATAACAAAAACAAAAAATATAAATTAAATATAAATTTAAAAAGGTTGAATGGTGATGTTTGTGAATCAGCCTTTAGGGGAATTGAACTTGCATCCTAAAAGTATTTACACTGCCTCTCAGATTATGGGTAAAATGCACACAAACACAAAACTAAAAAAACGACACGCAATACACACTTGCTTAATTGTTTTGTATGTCAGTGTCAGAGCAATGTGGCAGATGTTGACTGGTCATATGGTCACTTATCTGCATAAACAAACAAATAATGACATAATTAACTAATGCATCAAATAAATTAAGTAAAAACAACATGAGCAACTGTAGCATACGAATGATCCCACCAGTTCCATTCTAACAGTACAGATCTAACAGTGATTAAAAAGTAATTATAAGGATAGCATGTATAAGCAACCATAGAGAGCACAATCATTATAGAAACATGATTATTATAATTGACCTTCATTATCAAGAAAATAATCCTGGGCACTTGGGAGTAAACCTAGGCGGAGGGAAATATAATTCCAAAGGTAATACAATTAAATTATTCTTACACTGTATTGTTCCTCATGCCTGATTTTGTCCTACTGGTTAGCCTGGTTAGTTAAGAAAATAGTACACAAACTTACTTTCAAATGCATTTGCCAATACTTATTATTATTAATAATAATAAGTAATTGCACAACAAATGGCAAAAAAATGTTTTACCCTAAATATTTTCTGAGGGAATAATTTTTGACCAAAACAGTGATAATTAGCACTTTTCCAATAACACCTTTGGACTGTGTAAGTGAGCTAAAGGTAAATATTTGAGCAGTGTGGACACCCTTTACTGTGACCAAAAAAAAAATGCAGTAAAGGAAAACAACCCTGTGGTTTCCATCCCTTTGGCTGACAGGAGAAGATAATGTATTTTAGATAGGGCTTATACAC
Organism: Sinocyclocheilus anophthalmus; assembly: GCA_018155175.1. Taxonomy (NCBI): domain Eukaryota; kingdom Metazoa; phylum Chordata; class Actinopteri; order Cypriniformes; family Cyprinidae; genus Sinocyclocheilus; species Sinocyclocheilus anophthalmus. The sequence goes on along the minus strand of JADLZN010006572.1, from coordinate 584,169 downwards.
TGGACCGTGCCGCTGTCCATCAGTCGATCACTGCCTCGAGTCGATATCCCAGAGAGCCTGAGACATGTTTATTAAAGAGGTGGTGGGGGGAGTAGAATTTGCTGTATGCAGGGGGCTGAAATTGGCACGCTTGGAGACCTGGATGGATTCTACACAGTTAATTAAGATAAAACGATTCAATTCAGCAAAGATTGAGTTGCGATTGAGCCCAAGCTGCTCATGGTGGTTGCTCTGATTAGGAGCCAGAAAATGCATTTGCTGAGATTTTGATGCGAGACAATTTTCCCGTTTTCAATTACACACACGAACAACCCCCTAACTACCAAAACTGACTCATTTGCATGATTGAAATATAATTACAGCAAGATGAAAAAATGCCTGTGTTTTGTTTGGTGCAACAATTGTGTTTAATTGTTTCTGCTGTTTGTTTTTGCTTTGTCTGCTTGCTTGTTTTTTCATCCAAATAACAGCGAACGCACTCGTACCAATCGGTCTCGGGGTCAACGAATAAGGACAAGCTAATTTTTCACATTGCGATATAAAATCTGTTTTACGGTGTTCTCATTGTAGTGGCACATTGTAGTGACACAAAAAAATCATATACTATGCCACTGACAAGGCTGTTCAAGAGGAAAATTGTAAGCCTGATGCAGGATCCTCCGTGGGAAAAATCGATGGCACGAATAACACACACAAGCTGCGCAACAATAAGGAAACTAGATGTTCTCTGTCACCATGTCAGAAACCTCTAATGGCGTCTCACAGCTGTTCTTTCTCTTGTTTTGACAGCCGCTGCTTGGCACCATTAACAACTCACTGACGGGCCTCGCTACTCGCTAACCCGGTGATGATTTCACAAGAGTGTGAAAACTGTAATCAATGATAATAATGCTCAATCATTTGCTAAAGCCTTATTAACACCAGTCCTACACTATGTGACTCTGTAATATTGAATTGCGTTTAGATTTATGCTCCATGCGTCTGTAATTCACTGCCCGTTTCTTGACAGCACTCACTCATAATGCATTCGCTCCCACTTTGATTCACAGTTTGCTGAGCTGCATCCTTCCTGTCTTTCTCTCACCGTAGGGGCCACTGCATCGGGCCCCTCTCCCTCAGGGACTACCTTTCAGCTTCTCTTCCCTCCTCATCCTCCTATCTCGGGCTGTCTGATCCATTTCAGCGACTTCGGTGGCCTTTTCACTGCTTACAGAGTCAGTGTAGATGTCTTCACAAAACAAAACAGACACACGTTCAATGCCTGCGCCGATTCTAAATGTCAACAGCATGTCAGCTATCACCATTTATCATCTAGAGGACGTTGCATGGTTTACTCAATGTTTAGCTCCTATCCATAGTTGTCAATTCTTCTGCAGTGTATCAGACAATCAACAATTGAAGATTATTGACTGTCAATCTAAATATTTTCTCTATAAAAAGCACCTCAGTATTACAAATGCATGTCAGGCATGCTCTATTTAACAGTATAAGAAAATTGCAAGATGTATGGGTATAAAAATAGAATGCGTTTTAAGTCTACCTGAACATGAATGCTGGGAAGGTATGCAAAGTGCATACTATGAGATTCATAAATAGGCATAGCAATAAAATCAATAAACTTACTTAACCAAAGTTAGGTACTGCTTACCATATGCAAAGTCTGCACACAAAGTTAGGTACTGCTTACCATATGCAAAGTCTCCACAAAAACAAGTACAAATACATAAAAAAAAACAATAAATAAATAAATAAAAGCACACCTTCTAAAGAACTATGTACATTATATAGGGCCTTCGTTACACATATCAGAGGCACCGCTAATAAAAAAAACAAAAATATATAATTAAAACAATTTATAAAAAAGAACATCATCTGAAGAACTATTTATATTATGTTACACATAGAGGCATCTCTAACAAATCCCCTGTCAAAAAGTAGCTTATAGGCTCCTACTGGTACAATGATTGTATGAACCACGGTACTTCGTTAGTAGTAATGCATTAGTACATTTAGTGTAATGCTAATGTTTATATCGGAAGATTTCTTTACCTGCTGAGATTAAGTGAGGTGCACGTGCAGTTGTTGAAATATATAAATATTATATAAGGCGATAGCTTTTGCAGGTTATTCCAAATTATTGTAGGTAAATATCCACATAATCCAGCGCTCTATTTTCTCTGTTGAAAAGTATCGCGTTACAGTTTTAAAGAGAAAGAAACCACACCAAACGATTCAGTGCGCAAGCAACTATTCCAAATGATTCAAACTCACGCCATTATGCTATCAAGCTTGACCGAATCGTGGAAAATTACTAATTCAAAAGAGTTCATTCTCTGAAACTATCCAGATAGACAGACGAGAGAATAAAAATGAAAACATATTTTTTCAGTACAAAAAAACTGAACATGGTACTGCAAGAGATTTTATGAAATAATTATTGGCTTGAAAATGGCGGCACCTAATAGCTGCTACTCTGATCGATTTTGAACTTCTGAACCCACCTGTGCAGGACATCTGTTCTAAGATGAGATATTATTCTGAACAAAATGTGAACAGAAATAGCTCACTCTCACAAAGTAAATAACAAGGGTAGGCTACTCATAAAGAACGCTGTAGCCTAGACTGTATTCCAAGTTTTCCATACCCTACCATAAAAAAATGGCATTGGTAGATTTAAAATGTTTTTCACAAAAGTCTCTCATGTTCACCAAGGTTGCAATTATTTGATAAAAATACAGTAAAACGGTAATATTTGATGCTGATTTGGTGCTCAAGTAATATTTCTTATCATCATCATCAAATTTGAAAACAGTTGTGCTGCTTAATTTTTGTGGAAACCATAATGCATTTTTGGGGATATTTTATGAAAAGACATTTATTTAAAGTTTTTTTTTTGTTAAGATTTTTGTTAAAGTTCTAAATGCCACTGTTTCCAGTTTAATGTGTTATTGATGAATAAAAGCATTTAATTATTTCTACCACAAAGTTTGAAGGGCAGTTTATGACAGATTTGTGAGGAACAAGCTGAAATTGCAAATGTGGTATTCCTCTAGAGGGCGCGTGACAGCTCAGAAAGCCAAATACATTGATCCACAAATCAAATCTCATAATAGAGATTAATCATTGTTAGATTTTAAGCTCTAGTTGCTAATATTTTTACTCTAGAAATGGAATTCAGTCCCATAAATTTGTAATGATTCTTAAAAAGCCTTATCCCTTAACCGCAAACAGTCTGAAAGGATAGTTATTTACACCTGAACAATGACACAAATTTAATAGCCATTGAATTGAAAACACCCAATTATGTGTTGAAGAATATGTTTTATTTAGAATTATCATACCTTTATAATCCTTGAGGACCAATTATGTTTGTGTGCAGTTTTTTTTCTCCTTGTATGCCATGAACTTTGTTATGCTGGGCTTTTTAACTTAACAGCTCCCTCTATATAGTTAAATTGTTTCTTTATTATGTAGATTTTAGTTGTTACAGTGTGTAATTAAACTTGTTTAGATATAAATAGTTGTTTAACACCTTGAGCAGAGGTGCTAAATAATGTACACTTTTTAGTAGTAGAACTGCAAGATGCCACTGCCAGCTAGTCATGTGATCGTATAATGGTGCCCCCATGAGCAGAAGAAACCACTTTTTTCTAACCCACTCATATGCCTGGAATCTAGATTTCCTGTGAGTGTTCATCATTTTAAATATATTTGTCAGAAATATTATTTATTTTGTTGTGTGTAAAACATTTTCCCCAAGGGGGAAAAAATTGCTAAACGACACCTGAGGTTAGCTTTATATCACTCCAGAAAATTATAGCTGGTAGTCAAATATCTAATCTATTTTTCCCCCTTGAAATTACAGAACCAAATGTCAGTAGAGAATATCAAGAAGTAAAGGATAACTGCAACTTGATTATCATAAATGCCAAAACCATAATTTATAAGCTTATTAGATGTTGCCATCACATTCATCTTTGTACAATAAGAGGCTCATAACATGGATGGTCAATCTGCACTAGATGAAAATTTCATTTGACAAACTTAAATTGAAGCATATTAATCAGATGAGAATGTAAAAGTTGTTGAGAAATCAATGATAATAGAACGAGAAGAAAGAGTAGTTCCCTTTCAGTAAGTCACGTTCTACGTTACGTCAGTCGTGGCTGACGAATTGGGATCTCGCCCGAGAGCCCAATCACCTTCGAGTGTAAACTAAACAAGCCAATGACAGTTGGCGTGCGTGTTTTGCCACGCGCACCCCACCGCGCGGGTATAAAAGGAGAGTGCGTGCAAATGCACATCAGCTTTTTCGTGTCAGAGCCGAGCCTTCTCAGGACGAATCTCCGCGAGTGTTTGGAAGAAACAGCTGGTGTTTGTGTGACGGCGTATCAGCGGGGTTTGCCATCCAGGCTGCTGAAACCTCGGCGAGCTGCAGCTGCCATTCTGCGGTCTCGCCGCGACCTCCCCTGTTTTTCCTTCTCAAAAAAGAGACAATTTCTAAAAGAGCTTCACGAGCGACGGGCAACTTTTTAAAGATGTCGCACCACCTGGTATACCCGGACGAGTGTGCTGGGTCCTCGGACAGGGCGGGGTCCAGCATCTTGTGCGGAGCACAGGCGGATGACAGGATGTCGATCGCTGCATCGGAGGGCGAGCTAGGCTCTGGAGATGAGGATTCGGCTGCGCTGCCTCCGTCAGGAAGAGTGGCGTTGCCCGAGTCAGATCCAGAGCTGACCGCTATGCTTTCCCGGGACGCTGAGAGCATCGGGCTGCACTGGAGGCCTCCTCCTTCTTCCCGGAAGTGCATGAGGAGGTCACTAAGTCTTGGAAGGCACCTTTTTCTGCCCGAAACAGACTTGGTGCCTCCTCCGTCCTCACCACCCTCGACGGTGGGGCGGCCCAAGGGTATGTGGACATCCCCCAGTCGAGCGCGCTATTGCTATGCAGCTCTGTCCACAAAGCGCCGCCCCCTGGAGAGATAGTCCACGCCTTCCGTCCAGGGCCTGTAAGTTCTCGTCCGCGCTGACGGCCAAGGTTTACAGTGCTGCTGGACAGGCCGCTTCCGCCCTGCCCGCCATGGCCCTCCTGCAAGTCCACCAGGCCAAGGCGTTGAAGCAGTTGCACGATGGTGGTGCTGACCCAGGTGTGCTGCAGGAAATGCGCACGACGACGGACCTCGCACTTATGGTGACGAAAGTCACGGCGCGGGCCCTGAGTCAGACGATGTCCACACTGGTGGTCCAGCAGTTCCACCTATGGCTGACCTTGGCGCATATGAGGGAGGCCGACAAGCATCGCTTCCTGGACTCCCCGATCTCCCAGGCCGGCCTCCACCCCACCGCCGGCTGCAGCCCCTCTGTCTGCCCGTCGCCGAGGGCGCCCTCCACCTCCGCTCCAGCGCGGCCACAACAGCAGCCTTCACAACGGCCGCAGCGTGGAGCTGGCCGCAGGAAACCGGCGCAGCCCGCCTCCGCCCCTGCCAAGCCCGTGAAGCGCCAGGGCAGGCGGCGTCCCTGAGACGGGCGACCCGGAGCTCTTGGATCCTGCTCTTCAGGAGATGGTGACCGCACCACTCCTTCCCCCGGAGGAGGGACGGGTGGAGGAATCTTTTGTTGTCTTCCCCGGTTTGTTTCTGTCGCACTGGCTACCCAGCCGGTGGTACCAAAACTTCAATAAAAGAGCAGTTTCCTTGGCCTTTGGGTCCCAAGAGGGCGAGGATGGCAGTGCACGAGACCCAGTCTCCACACGGCCGTCCCCCTCTCCTTTCACCTATGGGCAGCAGGGTCCGGTTCAGGGACGCTATGCCTCCTCGCGAGCCCCCTGCCCAACTGTGGAGCCAGGTAAGTGGCGCGCCGCGCACTCAGACCCCACCCTGGGATGCACAGCCTCCCGGGTTGGGTCCCTGAGTTCCACTCCGCTGCCCCACTGCGGGTACGTCGGTGGTTTCCCTGGTCCCGCTTGTTCGGTCGCTGGGGGCCTGGTTAGCGCTCCCCAGGCCGTCTCGCTGGCTCATGAGAACCATCAGACTCGGCTACGCGATTCAGTTCGCCCGGCGCCCTCCCAAGTTCAGGGGCATTCGGTTCACCTCTGTGCTGGACAGGGATGCTCCTGTCTTGCGTGCAGAGATCGCGTTCCTGCTAGCAAAGGACGCAATACAGCCGGTCCCTCCAGCCGAGATGAGGTCAGGTTTCTACAGCCCATACTTCATCGTACCCAAGAAAGGCGGTGGGTTACGACCAATCCTGGACCTGTGCGTACTGAACCGGGCCCTTCACAAGCTCCCGTTCAGGATGTTGACGCAGAAACGCATCTTTCAATGCATCCGTCCTTTCGATTGGTTCGCAGCGATCGACCTCAAGGACACGTATTTTCATGTCTCGATTCTCCCTCGACACAGCCCGTTTCTCCGCTTTGCATTCGAAGGGCGAGCGTATCAGTACAAGGTCCTCCCCTTCGGGCTATCCCTGTCGCCTCGTGTCTTCACCAAGGTTGTGGAGGCAGCCCTCGTTCCATTGAGGGAGGCGGGCATTCGCATTCTCAACTATCTCGACGACTGGCTCATATTGGCCCAGTCCCGAGCGCAGTTGTGCGAACACAGGGATACGGTGCTCAGTCACCTCAGCCGGTTGGGGCTTCAGGTCAACTGGGAAAAGAGCAAACTCTCCCCGGTGCAGAGGATCTCTTTTCTCGGCATGGAGCTGGACTCGGTCAACCTCTCAGCACGTCTCTCAGTAGAGCGTGCCCAGTCGATGCTGAACTGCCTGGGGTCCTTCCAGCGCAAGACAGCGGTTCCACTGAAACAGTTTCAGAGGCTCCTGGGGCATATGGCATCCGCAGCCACTGTCACGCCGCTCGGGTTGCTTCATATGAGACCGCTTCAACATTGGCTTCACGACCGGGTCCCGAGATGGGCATGGCAACACAGCACATACCGGGTTTCAGTCACCCCGTTCTGCCGTCAGACCTTCAGCCCGTGGTCAGATCCGGTCGAGCCATAAGCATGTACTGGTCAGTACGGAAACAATGCGACCGTTGCGTACATCAACCACCAAGGCGGTCTACGCTCCCGTCGCATGTCGCAACACACCCGCCATCTCCTCCTCTGGAGTCAGAAGCATCTGAGGTCGCTTCATGCCATTCATTTCCCAGGCGAGCTCAATCGTGCAGCCAATGAGCTCTCACGCTGGCCCGTCCTTCCGGGAGAATGGCGACTCCACCCCGAGACAGTCCAGCTGATTTGGAGACGCTTTGGGGATGCTCAGGTAGACCTGTTTGCCTCCCCAGACACGTCCCATTGCCAGTTGTTTTACTCCCTGGCCGAGGGGACCAGCGTTTCCCCCAGTGAGCCTTCTCAGACAGACACTGTGCAAGGTCAGGGAGGAAGAGGAGCAGATCCTGTTGGTGGCACCCTATTGGCCTACCAGGACCTGGTTCCCGGAACTAATGCTCCCCGCGACAGCCCCTCCTTGGCAAATTCCTCTGAGGAGGGATCTCCTTTCGCAGAGAGGGGGCACCCTCTGGCACCCGGGTCCAGACTTGTGGAATCTCCACTTGTGGTCCCTGGACGGGACGCGGAGGTTCTCGGTGGCCTACCCCAAGGGGTAGTTGACAATATCACTTCGGCATGAGCACCGTCTACGAGACACGCTTACGCCTTGAAGTGGAACCTGTTCGGATTGGTGATCTCCCGCTGGGAAGACCCACGTAGTGCCCGATGGTGTCGTGCTTTCTTCTGCATCATGGGTTGGAGGCGAAGGCTGGCTCCTCCCCCATAAAAGTGTATGTTGCCACCATTGCCGCACATCACGAGGCAGTAGACGGTAAGTTTCTCAGGTTTCTCAGAGGGGCAAGAAGGCAGAATCCTCCGCGCCCTCCCCTGTTACCCTCTTGGGATCTCCCCTCGGTCCTGGCGGCCTTGAAAGAGGAGCACTTCGAGCCTCTGCAGTCAGTAGAGCTTAAGTTTCTGTCGTTAAAGACAGTGCTCCTAACCGCATTGGCCTCGGTCAAGAGGGTAGGGGACCTGCAGGCATTCTCAGTCGACGATTCGTGCCTAGAATTCGGAATGGGTAACTCTCACATTGTCCTGAGACACCGGCCTGGATACGTGCCCAAAGTTCCCACCACACCTTTCAGGGATCACGTGGTGAACTTGCAAGCGCTGCCCCGAGAGGAGGCAGACCCAGCCATTGCTCTGCTCTGTCCCGTTCGCGCTCTGCGCATTTACGTGGACCGTACGCGGAGCTTCAGGACCTCAGACCAGCTTTTTGTCTGCTTCGGAGGACAGCAGAAGGGAAAGGCTGTCTCCAAACAAAGACTTGCCAACTGGTTAGTGGAGGCTATAGTCTTAGCTTACCAGGCCCAACGGTTACCATGCCCCCTCGGAGTGAGAGCTCACTCTACGAGAGGAGTGGCATCTTCTTGGGCATTGGCGCAGGGCGCCTCGATAGCAGACATCTGTAGAGCTGCCGGCTGGGCGACGACTAACACGTTTGCGAGATTCTATAATCTCTGTGTAGAGCCCGTGTCCTCTCGTGTACTCGCCTCAGGTAGGCAGTAACACCGGACCCGCTCTGTGTCGATCACGCTTGCTGCGGCCATTCCCCTCTAAGGACCGGATACGTGTGCTTTTCTGCTGCTCAGTTCAGTTCCACATGGCAAACCCTGTTGGAGTTCCTCCCGCACCCTCAGCGGTCAGGCGTGGCGGAGCGCCAGACGCCAGGTCCAGCACTCGTGTGCATGCCCAAGGTCAGCACTTGTGCTGGGCTAGGTGCCCGTGTGTAGTGATTCCCCCTTCGGGCGATCCCACATGTGTACTCTTCCATGGTACGGCTCCCCTCACGGTAAGCCTGTGTCTTTCCCTGGCAGTCGTTCTCTGCCATCTCTGTTGTTTAGTCGTCTCACCCCAGGCGGGTTGAGTCTACCGCAGGGACTTCCATATGTAGCACTGCCCTGGGCCAGTCTATATGTGTATTCCACATGATACCTCCTATGAGCAGGATGTGGCTTCCGTAGCGTTCCCAACTAGGTACGCTTTCCCAGTGTTATCCAATGTACCACTGTATGGAACAGCAGTGGCGGACACCTCTGCCTAGCCGCTGTCCTATCTTCTGCCTCAGCTGGTGTGGGGGGACTTGTTGGCTTCCGCAGGGCACTGGAGGGGGTCAGCAATAGTGGCGTTTTCCATACGGATCCCAATTCGTCAGTCACGACTGACGTAATGTAGAACGTGACTGACTGAAAGGGAACATCTCGGTTACTTGTGTAACCCTCGTTCCCCGAAGGAGTGAACGGAGACGTTACGTCAGTCGCCACAGGTGGTTTCTGTACCCCACTGTACAGCGGGGCACATAGTCTCGGCTCCTCAGCGAAAAACTAATGTGCGTTTGCACGCGCTCTCCTTATACCGCGCGGGGGGGGGGGTGCGCGTGGTGAAACATGCACGCCAACTGTCATGGATTGTTAGTTAACTCGAAGGTGTTGGGCTCTCGGGCGAGATCCCAATTCGTCAGTCATGACTGACGTAACGTCTCCGTTCCCTCCTTCAGGGAACGAGGGTTACACAAGTAACCGAGACGTTATTCTTAGACGTGCTGAATGTCTCAATTCAATACAACCTCCTGTAAAAATGTTTCTTTTAGCTTTCCATTTATTCCAAATGGAATTTACTCTGTGTTTCTCACTTGTAAAGGTAGTAAGATCGTTGGAAGCTTAGATACAGTTCAGCCTTTTTTCTGTGGCATGCTGGCATTCAATGCTCTTCTTGTCAATGCTGAAATGTGTTTGCCTATTGTTTTGAACAAGCACAGCTGTTTTGAAACCCTTAAACAGAATATATCTCATCATTCTTTCAATTTTCAATAAGGTACAAGTCACAGCAGATGAGTGAAAGGAATTGCACAGAAGTCTGAGTGGTCAAGGAATGTTGTCGTTTCTCTTTTTCTTTCAGGACTAAAGCATTTGACTTCAATGCAGGAAGAAACAAGCTAACTGTATAGCAATTAAGCCAAAAAGCCACTTCATACCGCACAATCAAGGACAAGAGGCAATCATGCAAGGCAGGCTGTCCTCCACATCAGTTAGCATGCACAGAGACACGGCACCTTCTCTCCTTCGGCAACAACAAAACGTCCCACCTTCCTCCTGAGGGGCCCAAGCACTGTGTTTATGGAGATTACATACAGTGGCAGAGAGAGCCCCATTAACTATAGCAAATGTACTGTGTGGAGCCAAAACCCACGGCAGCCCACAGCGAAACAAAGTGATTTTACAGCTCAATTTTAATCTACAGGCTTTGGCCTGGTCTCTGGTTCCCCATGTGGGCCTTTTAAAATCTGATTTATCTTTATGCTTTAAAGCAGACCAGTGGCGGCACCAGCCCCAATGCTTAGTGATGCTTCTGAGGGTTCTCCAGTGATAGTGTAGGGTTTAATGAGGTGGTCTGAATACAGAGACGTTGCGCAATGGAAATACCGCGGTGGAAATTTTCACAGGGTGGATGAAGAGTTTGATGGATCAAACCTTAAAAGGCTCACGTGAGTCAGACTTGAAACCTTCCCTTCATAGTGATGCGAGAACTGGGGAAATAGTGAATAAACCAGTGTTTGTGAGTAGCTAACTAAAGGGAGCAAGGCTACTAAACTTGCTTACTCACTTAGTGTGATAGTAACTTAGCGTAATTAGTTTGTGTTCTCTTAAAACTCTCACTTTGCTTTATTTGTTTTAGTAAATCGTTTTAACTGGAAACTCTGAGTAAATAAACAGGTTCAAAAAGAAGTGAGTGTGTGTGTGTGTGTGTGTGAGTATACTGAAAACATTGGCATATAAAGAAATTTTACTCTGAAATTGCTACTAAATGTTACAAACCAAATAATTAAGACGAAAGAGCAAGTCATTTAATTAAGCTTGAAAATTTCAAGTAGAAAAAATGAAATAGTATTTTCTCATAAAAAGTACTCTGATAATCTTTTTTACTCACTATTTTGAATGTATATATAAATTCATATATGTGACCCTGGACCACAAAACCAGTCATAAGTAGCATGGGTATCTTTGTAGCAATAGCCAACAAAACACTGTATGGGTCAAAGTTATATATTTTTCTTTTATGCCAAAAATCATTAGGTTATTTAGGAAAAAATCATGATCCATGAAGATATTTTGTATAATAAATACCCTACCGTAAATATATCAAAACTTTTTTTATTAGTAATATGCATTACTAAGAACTTCATTTGGACAATTTTAAATCTGATTTTCTCAGTATATTGATTTTTTTTTTTTTGCACCCTCAGATTTCAGTTTTCAAATACTGTCCTATCCTAACAAACCACACATCAATGGAAAGCTTATTTCTTCAACTTTCAGATGATGTATAAATAAAAAAAATGGACCCTTATGACTGGTTTTGTGGACCAAGGTCAAATATATGTTTTCAAGTTTAATGCTGCCATCCAAATCCGAGTTTAATTTAAAACAGAAAAATACATGTTTTAAGACAAAGAAATACTGCTCTGATTAAATAATAGATTACAGTATATCATCTCATAGCTGTACATTTTAAATAACTTTAGCAACTTTTGTTTTGGATTTCTTTACTTTACTTTGTGTAGCATGACTATAGTTTAACTATGAGAAGCTTGACAAGCTAAAGTTTCAAAGTAGATTTCCCAACACTGAAACAAATTCCTGGTCATATTGGGAGTCTGAGGACTATTTCGGAGTAAGGATTGGCTTTGAAAAAGGAACCATGGTACACTAACCAGGAGGAACCAGAGGGGAGCAGCTGGGAAAGGTAATTGCCTAGTTGGTGCCATGTGAGATGAGTATGGAGGGTGTTGCTTTATTTGTGGGCTGTAATATAAGAGCAGAAGGTGGAGGAAGCACAGAAGTACAGAAGCAATTCGCTTCCATTTAGATTTAGGCTGCCTGAACCCAAGTGAACCCTGCTTAATTAAATCTGAGAGAGAGGTGAAGGGCAAAGAGGATGGTCAGAACAGGATGGTAGACGAGAGGAGGGGAAAACTAGTATGATCTTATCGAGGAGCACAGACCGTTCTTTGGCAACGAATAATGTAAATGAAGCAGAGTTCAGCAAGTTTTCCCAAAGAGTGCAGCCCTCCTGCTGGCATGAGCATTAACTTTACTATGGAAGCAGCGAGAGAGAGAGGATAATGGTGTAAAGATAATTGCTGGACTGTACTTATCCATGTCAAATCATAAATTCAGAGCTCGAGATGCAGTTTCAAAACAAATGAGACTTTAAAAATGCAGAGTTTGTTAAACACCCACCCACACACACACACACTTTGAATAAAATTCACTATAATGTTGAGTGAAATGTATTTATTCCATATGGTCATCCCAACTAAAGAATGCCTAAAGTGGAATTACCTAAAGCCTATATATTTTCATGCAGAGCTTTGGCTTTATTCTGTGATTAACTTTGAGCATGCAGGATCCAATGTGATATATAATTATTTGTTATTATATTTTGCAGGTGTTTAAAAGAGTACTGAGATGATACATGATCTCAAATAAAGGTGGGCTGTATAAAAAAAACCTGAATCAAATAGCTCTGTACATCGACCATTTATGAAATTTGAATGGATATAGAAATTGCATGAGAATTCAGCTGAAAGTGTCCAATATGCTTTGAAAAACTCCTGTTGCTATTACCATATGAAATGGACTGCAAAATTATCACCGTCGACAGCAACTGATGTCTCTAAAAGGGTATAAACATTTTCTTCCTGAATTTAGTTTGCAGAAGATTATTCATTTTGGGGGTGAATGACTTCTAAAATATATCTGTGAGATTGTAGAGAGACAAATCTCAATTCTACAGCTGAAAATGGAGAAGCTTTAGGCACAATTCATTTCCCCAAGGTAATGTTGCTGAAAATTGGCAAATGGCTTGACAGAACTTAGATGGTTTAAATATTTACGATTTTTTAAACATGTTAGTTTTACTATTATCTTTGCACTAGTCAGATTCAAGAAGCTCATCTGAGGCCAGACATATAATTGCTGCAAAAGTTTAAAAGCGGTATCTTCTTTTGAAATGTATCGTCTGATTGGAGAGATTTTTTGATAAGCCTCTTACTGAGGATGAGAACTGCCTTTAAAAATATATTTGCTTAATTCCCAAAAGAAAACTATATGCGTTTGCATCTTTTCTAGCAAAACATTTCAAGCTATAATCCATTACAGGTGGATATGTATGTTGACTTCTCACTCTGCTCTTCTTTATCTGTCTGTTTATCTATCTATCATCTATCTCCATGCACGACAAAAACCTTTCAACTTTAAGGCTTTGTCAAGTTAACATTAAAAAAAAATTAAATTCTACTTCTGTATATTCTGCGTAGTGATAATAATGAGTGTTTGTTAATATAGACAAATGATACGCAATATCCAGCTGAATGGTTTTTTACATGCTGTGACTCATAGATATTTAAGTGACTCATAGATATATTCTATTTATTCATTTCAGAAACTGTTTTTGTGCATTGATGAACAATCATTAAAAGTTCAGCATTGCCTGCGTGACTCCTAAAGGCGAACCCTAAAGCGCTCACTGATTGATTTACTCTCATGCTAAATTATTTTCGATTATTATTTTTTAAGATACATAATTTGGTTGCACAATTCACCCCCTTCCTAATGCCTTTGCTTGGGGCTGTCTGTCTGAGAAATGATGCACCCTTTGATTAAGGCTGCTGAGATGTTTGTCATCGCATCACAGCATGACGATTGCCAGGACCCTCACAGTGAAAGATAAGAAACAAGATACTTGGAAAAAGAAGCGAGAATCATGCGAGAAGAGAAAAAGAATGGAGCTGTCAGGGGGAGAAAGATCTGATCCCTCACTCCTTCTGGCTGAGTTTAGAAAGAGAGCGAGATGGCGGGTGAGTTGTTTGACTAATGCTCTGTTAGCTAATGTGTCCAGACCACCCACTGAGCAGCACCCGTCTGTCTGGCTCTGAAGTTGTCTTGTAGTAGTGATCTGTGCTCAGTTGCATGAGCCCAGCACCCTCAGCCCCTATTCTGGGGAGGCGCGTACGATACTCCCACTGCTAACAGCAAGCTGGTGGGAGTCTGCTCAGACTTTCATGATAATGTATGCATTTTTCTGCTGCTTTACACAGCCAGATGCAAGCAATTGCTTTTTCATTCGCATGAGAGTTTGGGGGGGAAGCAGATATTTTTTGCAAAGTTGCTACAAATGTTCTGAACAAATTGGAAGTTAGGACCACAGATAAGCTCTGATGTAATTTCATCAAAATTTCAAAGACAAAAAAAAGGTTTACTGTCAATATAGCGATGCATGCAGCACTGCTCACACAGAAGTCACTTTCTAAGCAAGCAGCTTTCTGTTGACCAACTTGAACACAAGCGAAATCTGTGCGGGAAAATTTTTCACCCTTACATGAAACTCCCTACACAGATTCCTATTGACATTATTGGATTTCACACAAGAAATTTCACCAAGCAACAGTAAATGTGACAGCACCTTTAAATACCTTTAAGCATAATCAACATTTCTTTCATTTTGTTTTGGTTGGAATTTTGGTTGGAATTTTGTTCTGTTTTTGGGTAGTTTTTTGGCATTGTGGGATTCCCTTCTTCATGAAGAATACATATATATACACATATGCTACACCTAGTTCCTCATATGATGCACCATATATATTCTTTGCTGAGATGCCAATTCTATGGAGTCCTGGACATGACATGTGGTAAAAAAAAAATAATAATTATATGGCCACAATTCGTTCCCACGACTTACTAATTCATCACTTCATTTTAAGTAAATCGTGAGCATGATTTACTAATTTGATACCTCATTTTAAGTAAATTGTGAGCACAATTGGGTTTATGAAATTGCGGATAGGAGTTTGCAGGAGTAAAACTTACAATTTCACTAAAATGAGGTAACGATTTAGTAAATCGTGCTGACATATTAGTAAGTCGTGGAAACAAATTGTTAATTTGTGGCCACGATAAAAATATTTTTTCCCGCATGTCATGTCTGGGGCTCCGCACACTAACATAATGCATTACGACAAGTTTAGAGAAAAAATTCATCCAAGATGGCGGACAAAGCGATAGAAATGTATATTGTAAATATACTTCGTTATAGTATAGTACGAGTAGTATGGTGTTCCGAATGCATGATACCTTAAACTGCTCACCAGTTGCCATCTTACTTTGCTTGCAACACACACATACAGAAGAACAAAATGAGAGGTTGTCAAGATTTTTCTCCAAAAATATATCAACACAGACGTTAACGGCAATGATTATAATACTTCAGCTAATCATTTTTGAGGTCTAAATCGCCATCCTTGAGATGAGGTTTTCAGATTGACACTTATTCATTTGGACGGTGTTCAACAAAACACCATCCCTGCATTTATTTTTATTGATGTCAAGCAGGAAGCAGCATACGGTTGCTGGCAGCCACCCTGAATTATGAGGGAGGTGATTACAGCCCCTCTCTCGCTCTCTTCATAGCCAAAGATCAGTGAGACAGAGAAAGACATCTCTTGTAATCACTCTTAATAGTCTTGTTGTTTGTGTGAGTGTGCGTGGTAATGATGCTGGCACTTCAGTGTGGGCTCACAGGGGACCCACTATTGTTTCATCGTCTCACTGCCTTTCAAATGGCACCACAACAGGTGCCTCTGTGAGGTTTCTAGTCAGTTAATGCATTAAATTAAGGCTATGGTCTTTTTTTAGCTTTCTGTATCATTGCTTAATCACACCGATGGATCTAATGACCGTGAATTGATCTAAAGTGGACCAATCACTACAGCTTTCTCGGGATTCCATGTTTATGGCCTTGTCTCCATGTTATGATCCCCATAAAGTTTCTCATGATGGCTCAAAGTGCTGTTTGCTAAATTAATGATGTGAACCCTCTTGTTCTTTCAGCATCAATGTCTTGTTGTTTTATTTACTTCTTCGTTTCATTGCGTGACCTGAACAAGACTGAGTGTCAAACCTAAAGCGCATTTGAGTGATGTTAGCATAGTGCTGTGTTGATGTTAAGCCAGTTCAGCGTGCCAAACAAATCAAACCTAAACCGCAGAGGGTATATGACACGCGAAATTCATACTCAATAGAATTAGAGTGATTCATTCTCCTAGAAAAATGATTCACCCTTTTATTTTTGGAGCGAAGCAATGATGATGTCCAAAGAAATTCATGTTTCCTATCACTGAATGCAATAAACTATATTTATGTGTGATTATATGTGACATTTTCCTGCCCTTTTGACCTCAATCATCTCTTCTAGAAGAGTAATGGCGTTCTAAAAGGTTCAGGTGGCCCGAGTTCATCTAATTCTGTCAATCATGATGCAAGTGTATATAAACAGCTGCTTACCTCAATAGCATGGTGATTCGTCTGGCATCTCAACTACACTGATTTCCATTTATTTAACTATCTTCATTAATAAGTAGTCCAAGAGAACATGCCAAGTCTGTCTACCTACATTATATTCAAAGATTATATGAACAGGTTAACGTGAAACAGTTGGAGGAATCATTGGTTGACAGAACTTATTTAAAAGAGATAGTTCACGCAACAATTAAATGCTATCATTTACGCACCCTCGTGTCATTTCAAACCTGTATGAGATTCTTTCCTTTGTAGAACTCAAAAGAAGATATTTTGAAGAATGCTAACTTTCATTGTATGAAAAAAAAAATCTGAATAGCTTCTGTGTTCTATTTAAGAAAAAAAAAGTCATACAGGTTTGGGAGCAACATGAGGTGCTTAACTGCTTAAATCCAAAGAATACTTAATGACACACTGCAATGTAAAACAAATGGATAGGTGCCAGATTACAAAGCATTTGTGAAGTGTTTTAGTGCAGCATATTCTTAATTTCTAAGCAGTGTCATTAGTTTCCATCACTCTTCTAGTTTAAAATCCATATGTTAATTGTATATTCAGCACATTTATCCATGGCCATTCAGAACCCACCTTCAATTGCTTTACAACCGCTCATCAATTACATGTCAAGAGCACCTCTGGCAATCTGTAATCATATTGATTCACATACCATGAAGTAGCACCATAATAACCACTATGTGATGAAGAACCGAGTTGGTGCATTTATTACCATATACATAAGAATTTAGCATGGAAAGTGAAAGATCTAGCATGCAGGTCTTCACCTGTTACTGATGCGCTCTGACAGACTCACCTCTGCAAAGCATGAACAATATGAGCCCAGGCGCGCTGAGACGCAGCATCTTCAGTTCCTCTGAAGTTGGTCGGGGATGGAGAAGGGAACGGGTCGGTGTTTTTCCACCAACAAGTCTTCCTTAAGGTCTACAGGACGATAAACGCAGCCTTCGTCCCTGCATAAGCAAGAAACAGGGTAGCGGTTAGATGTTTCCCCCTCCAAGCATCTCAAAATGAGTCTCTCCCTCGGTTCAGTTACTAAACGTTGTCATCTTGACAGCCACGGTCTGTTTCGTGGGTTTTATATGTATTCTGAAGTGTCTGGCAAGCACCTCAAAACATTTAAAAATATAGAAGTGCCATCCCATAAAAAGTCACAGATTTGTAGTTCCGCGCCACATGTGTTTGTTGTTAAAAGCAGTCTGGTGGTCGTGGATGTGTGATCCGTCTAAATAAGCCTCAGTTCGCACAGCTGTGTGGAGAATCTCAGAGGAAAGTTGAACATCGCTTGTGAGGCTCGGCAACGCTTCATACTGATGTCAAATCCACTGTAATTCCAGAAGGCGCGAGGGGTTACAAACTAAGTGACTTTTAATAGACAATATATGTGATTAAGAAACAATTAGGAGCGTTTATGTAAATAAGTCCTCACTTAGGAAAAAAAAGACAATTAAAACGGCAATATATACCTCGGGCTTCCACGGTTATTAATACACTTTTAGAAATGAGACTGTAGTCCAGCCGTCTGTGTATATCACCCGTCACAGTTCTGACGCCGAAAAGCAAGCCATAAACTTCAACAATGTGAGGAAAGAAGTAACAAAAATCATTTGTACTATGAAAATGCTCCTTTCTCTCATCCATGAAGTCCACAGTGAATATCCCTCATGCTTTCGTCTGCTCTTTGGGTTCCGCAGCGACAAGCACAGTGAGTCATGATACTGATGCGCTCTCTCTCTCTCTCTCTCTCTCTCTCTCAA
The DNA here is from genome assembly GCA_018155175.1 of Sinocyclocheilus anophthalmus. Classification (NCBI taxonomy): domain Eukaryota; kingdom Metazoa; phylum Chordata; class Actinopteri; order Cypriniformes; family Cyprinidae; genus Sinocyclocheilus; species Sinocyclocheilus anophthalmus. The sequence continues at coordinate 565,990 of JADLZN010006572.1, read as the reverse complement.
ATGCTGCTAAACTGGGAGGGCGGTGTACGAGTTTTCAATTTCAACTTTAAAATACTGTATTCGCATGATTGTTTTACATGCAATATTGCTAAAGCATCAATATACACAGGTGGCAGAAAAAGCAAAAAAATATAGCAACGATGTAGCCTTCAATAAAAAAAGATGCAAGAACCTACTCCATTAGAATTTATATGAATAGTTTGCTACCTATGTGTACTTGTTAATGCATGCACCGCAAACAAGGATTTGTGCTTGTAAAACATGTTCACCTGTTGTAAATGTGTTTATTGGCCATCGGCAGTAGATTAATCGATCAATATGTCTAAAACCTGCGGAACGAAGGTGCATTGATGATAAGATGGAAGGTATTATAAGTATATGTTATAAATGGTTCTATCCCATTGTAATGGGTTATTATGGTTATATTATAATAAGAGTGATGATGCAGGTTTTAATGTAGTTATTGAGTGATTGGACCTTGTACTGCATTTACCTCAACAAGCGCGACAGTGTCCTCTAGTGGTATAAATCATGTCCTTGAGATTTTCGCATGCCATTGATGGCATGATGCTGGTATAGAGCAAGGGTGGCGAATGTCAGTCCTGGAGAGCCGCAGCCCTGCAGAGTTTTGCTTCAACCCTAATCAAACACACCTGAACATGCTAATCAAGGTCTGAAGGGTTACTAGGAAGCTACAGGCAGGTGAGTTTTAATTAGGGTTGGAGCTGAACTCTGCAGGGCTGTGGCTCTCCAGGACTGGAGTTCGCCACCCCTGGTATAGAGTGCTGCAAATGGCACAAGATTTAGCCTAATATAGAATAACGTGTTAATATGGATGTAAATGGCATATTTGCAAGGTCGGTGAACACTGGAAAAATCATCCATTACATAGCCTATAGATACTCAACATACAGATTCACACCCACATTACCTCAATCATTTGGCTACTATAGGCTACTTGTTTTTTAGGTGTCAATAGTGGCACCATTGAAAACGCCGCATAGATCCGCTGTGGTTTTGCATAGGCTTTAGGCCAGGGTTCCTCAAATCTTGCCCTGGAGGGCCAATGCGCTGCAGAGTTTAGCTCCAACCCTGATCAAACTCACCTACCTGTGATTTTCTTATGATCCTGAAGACACTGATTAGCATGCTCAGGTGTGTTTGATTAGGGTTAGAGCTAAACTCTGCAGGAAAGTGGATCTCGTGGGCCAGATTTGAGGATCCCTGCTATAGGCTAACAAAATTAATAGTGTCTTCGTCACTCAACTCGTTTCTCATCGCTGTTCGAGATTTTGAATAATGTTTCCCCCAGGGAAAGACTGAGAGGATGGAAACAAAACAGCTCGCAGATGTGTCTGTACAAAGCTCATGATTATTTAATGAGGTAAACATTGGGCATATTGTGATTGGTTGGTTGTCCTTTGCTAAAGAACTCACTTTGCCTACTACAAAATGCATTAAGATGGCATTGAAAACATTTTTTTTTTAAATATTGTTTGTGAAGATGTATCTAGATAGGCTATGCCAACGTAAAACTTCAAGAATTGCCATTGGCTTTCTTATACATTTCTGGAACCTGTTTCTATTCTAAAATTCACTGTGTTGATGAAATACAAATAGATTAGAGGATGGAAACCAAACAGTATAAAAGTTTCTCAGTTTGTACAAAGCTCACGAATGTTAAATGAGGTAGACATTGAAGCAGTTTGTGATTAGTTGTGATTTGATAAAGAACTGGCTGTAACATTCCCAAGCACTAAACGTGTTAAAATATCATTAAACATTTTATTAAATATTTGTTTGCAAAGAAGGTATCCAAATATTGCAAACATAAAATTGCCATGGATTTTCTTATACATTTTTGGCACCCTGCAGTTCCTATCCTTAAATTCACTTTTGATGAATATTCAAACCAGTTACAGATAAAATGTGTTGAAATCATTCTCATCTTGGAACCGAGCAGTCCATCAAACACAGTTTTCTTCCTACAGGTTGGAGGTTTAATGCGGCCCACTGTGGGGGTCTGGCTTTAACCTTGTACTTACTCACTCCATGCTGAATAGAGATATTGACAGCAAGAGTATAGCTGATGACTCCCCTACTGCTCAAGTCAGCAATTACTGTCAGTTCACAGAGGGAAGATGAGTGTTGATTTGGGAAGAAAGAGGCGTTTAAGAAGACCCACATGCACAGGCATCCAGTTAGCAAACACATTAATTGCTTTGCCAAATTCTGGGCAGGGTATTGAAAGTTTTCCATCCACGCTCACAAATAGGCTTTTGTAATTAGCTGTAGAGAGACACCTGTAATAAACAGTGAAGTAGATAACACACCAAACCGCTACCACTAACAGAATGTTTTGATAGAGTACCATTGCAAAGAAATTAAGTGAATATTGACCCCACTCACACTCTCTCCATTTGCACTCAGTGCCCTATCTTACCTGTCATTTCAGTGTATTCACCAGGTTGATTGCCGTGACCTGTCTCTTGCTGCTAATGTCAGGTGATTAACATTTATCAGTCTCTGGGCAAGACCTTTCTCCTGAGGAGAAGTTTCAAAGGCCTGCTCTTTTCTAGCATCTTCTGACAACGTTTCTCTCATTACCGGTTTCAGCATACTGGCAAAGTACATGTCAGTGATGGTTTAGCCTGTGATGCCTGCTGTAATTTATTATTCAAATAGACAGCTGAATGTTTCCTTTCTGCTAGGAATAGGATAGGAGCTTCACACAGCTCATGGAGTTTATGGGAGCAGTTTCTGAGATGCTATGAAAACACATTTGGTGCTGTTTACATTATTCATACATGTTCCTGTTTTTTGCGAGTGATATGTTTGTACATGGTATTTAAAAGTCAGTTATTAATGCATAAATTCAAGTCACATCCTACTTTTTTCTTTATTCTTTTTTCTAGTTGAATATTGTTAAATAACCATTCAATAGTTTGGGGTTGGTAAGATTTTTTAAAGGTGCTGTATGTACGTTTTTGACTCTACTAAAGCATAAAAATATCATAATATGTTTGCAGATATTTAGGAAACATGCTAAGTTAACATACTTGTTTATCTGAAAAACAATGCAACAGTCAGTTATTCTCCTTTGAAAATGTGCGTTTCTGGCCGGAATGTCGGTCTTTGTTTTGGTCTGTGTAACCCGCCCAGTTGTATTTCGGCACCCCGGGTTGCCAGTTGGCGAAAAACACAGCGTATTTCATTTCATTCATTGTCATGTGCACTCGTTCCTGTTGGTGTCGTCAGTCTGGCAACCTGTGTGTGCGTCAAGTCTGAGGAGGAGGGGCCGGGTGAAAAAAAAACCATCTCCAATATTTTGAATTTGGACTGCAATACCTAGTTCAACCACTCGTTGTCAATCCTACATACTGTACTTTGATGTTTGTAGGTGTTTGAAGCAAGTTCCATTCCGAGGGAACTTCGAACTGCGTCCTCTAGAGGTCGCTATGGGGAATGCCTTCAGAGTGAAGAGTGTTGTAGAGACGCTGGCTTGCTATCTCTCTATGGGGGAGACATTTTCTCTTAAGGCTCCCTCCCGGCCATCCAAACCCCTTCAGGATACATCTCATTTAAATGCAGGGCATACGCGGAAGCAGGTCAGGCTGCAGCCTCGTTGTATACTATGGTGGTGCTTCAGGCTTATCAGGCTGATCTGCTGAAAGACCTGGATAAAGACAAGGGCCTTTCTCCTGATCAGGTAGCTGAGCTGCACCGCACCACAGATCTTGCTCTCCGTGCCCCTAAGCAGGCCGCCACTGCCACTGGCAGATCCATGGCGGCCATGGTGGTTACGGAGAGGCATCTGTGGGTGAATCTGGTGGACATCGTGTCGAACGAGAAGGGCTTTCTTCTTGATGCGCCAGTTTTCCCTTCTGAGCTTTTTGGCACTTCCGTCGAGACGGTGGTCAAGAAGTTTAATGAGGCCAAGACGTGCTCGGCTGCCTTTAAATCCTTCATTCCACAAAGTTCCAGGGTACCACTGGCAGGCCGGGTAACGAACTAAGCACACACCGGGCCTCGTCTCCTGCCCTGGCCCATCTCGATATAAGGATCGAAGGCTGGCTCAGAAGACTAGTGTCGCGACTCGCGCCCCTTCCCCGCCTGCGGGTAGGGCTCAAAAGGGGCGTGGGTCAAAGGGTAAAAGGCAAGATCTGAGGGAGGTGATCCAGACTAAGTGTTCTCAACGCTCTCGTCTGGACCAGAGTAAAACCTGAGCCATCTACTCACCTCCCTCTGAGAGTATTTACATCTGCTCTCATCTTCCTCCCCTTAATTCCCCTAAAAAGCTACCCTCCTAACTGAGATTAGGTAGGAGCCTCCTCCGCTTGCATTCAGTCTCTTATGCTGGACCTATGATGTTTTGACTAGTTTCTATGTCTCATAGAATGATGATCCAGACCCCAGTGCTCTTCGTACTTCATCTCCAGCCTATATCCATGAGCCTGAGTCATGCGCGGGAGCCATGGTTGGTGAGTACAATCCATTTCATCTACTCTACTGTTAGTTTTTGTGTATTCACTACTAGCCTTTCTCTACAGCTCTACTCGGACCTGTTCTGTTTTCTGACTTCTTTAGGTTTGACCCTCCCTGCTAAGTCAGAACCTCCTGCTGGTGACCGATTATAGTGATGGTTTCACTCATCGGTACTGGATCCAGGCTGGTGATAGCCCTCATCTTCGGTTGGACACGTAGCCTGGGCTTCTGCGGAAGCCTCCCAGCATCAGGTCCCCAGTATAATGCTGCAACCTCAGGACCTGCGGATCCTTCTTGCGTGCCGAGTACTCTTCAGAGTACATGCTTCGTGATGTGCTCCCTATCCCCTGGCCAGGGTGCGCTACATCTCTCACCCTGAGGGGTCTCCTGAGATTTGAGTCTTTTCTTTAACCATCATGCACATTCTCTGAGCTAGAGCTCCACTCGCTGAGGCGATGAGTGGCATAACACTCCTTAATTCCATTCTGAGTTTGATAGACGTTCAGGCCCACGGGTCCACACTGCCCTTATGGTCGAACCAGTAATCGCCCCTCCGCGGAGTGGGCTTGAGCACACTGCGTTCTCTGAGGTACGAGTGAGTTGTGTTTCTGCGGAAACCCCTCCTGTATGCTTCAGCTCTGAGGAGTAGTAGCTCTGTATGCATGAATGGTTATTGGGTCCCACTGTTTCTTCAGATTCTATCGGGTCTGGTTATATGGATACTACTATCGAAATAGAGAGCATGAGACTATGTCCAGCTGCACCAGTTGACTGTCTCTTATTGGGCCCTGCTGGGTTACCTCTTCTAATCTAGCGCCGCCTTCTGGTCGAGCTGAGAAGTGCTCCCACTGTGAGGGTTAGCTATGAGTCGCTCCCAGTATGTGCTGTAAGGGCCCGCCTCAGCTTGAGAGCCGAGAGTGCTGCTCCCAAGAACTCCATATGCAACAAAACTGAGTTGTTAGGCCTGTCTCTGTCGCCTCCTTGGTTAGTTGCCTCTATCTCGGGACCCTGTTGTTCCCTGTAGAAATGTGTGATCCCCTTCTAGCAGGATCCCATTTCTGACATTCCATTTGTCTACTCCCTGGATATGGCTGTGCTCCCCTCACTGCGGGAGGGTCCTTTTGAGATCGCCAGTCCTGGGACTGGCCCTCTGACCCTGGTCTATTGATCGATTCGGTCGAGCTGGGTTCCTCTCTCTCCTTGCTAGGGGTTGAACCCTCCACTCTTTGAGCTCCGTGGCAGCGACATCAGGTAGTTGGGCTGCTTGCTGCCTCACTGATTAGCTGCCTCTATTTGGGTCAAGCCAGCCAGTGCTCCCCTCATCTCGGAGTGTTGTCTTTGAGCCTGCTGCTCCCGATTGAGCGTCTGAAGACTTCTCTCATCGAGTCCTTCGCTCGTTTGAGCTCCATTGAGTAGCAGCCTCAGGTGGTTAGGCCTCTCTCCGCCTCCCTATTAAGCCACTCTCCTTGTTGATTGAGCTTAGCAGTGCTCCCCTCACCCTAAGGGGGTCATATGACCACGCCGCTTCAGCTTGAGCGGACTGAGTTCCCTTCTAGTTTTGAAGATTTTGAGCTCCGGATAGCAGTCATGCCAGGTGGCTGGGCCATCTCTTGCCTCCCTGGCGGGTTGCTTGTTAAGTGAGCTAGCTGTGCTCCCCTCACCATGAAGGGTTTCTTGCGAGCACGCCGCTCCCTTCTGGGCATCTGTGAGCAGATGCTCCGGAGTCTATTCTGTGACTGCTATGTTTGAGTTGGCGATACTCCCTTCACATGCAGGGTTTATGGTCAATGAGAGTAACGCCTTAATCACATGTGCTCTGAGCACCGTGGTCTACCCCAGCCTGAACATTTAATGATCATCCCCTGCTGTGGCCACAGTCACGTCGAGGTTACTAGGCTCGGGTCTAATGACCCCCACCCGCTTCCGGTTACCACCCCTTAAGCAAATGGTTAAATCCCGGCTTTATGGTGAGCATATCTAAAGTCCACATTGTGGTAAGTGTGCACGCTATGCATTCTGCACACTTTCTAAAATCCTGTATGTTAAGGGTTACGTGCTGTCAGATTCGTTCCCTTTCTCTGAGTTGGTTTAGGCCCTGGGCTCCACTCAACTTATGTATCCCTGTTGAAACATTTCTGGGCAGGGTGTTGCTACCAAAGATCTGTCGAGCCAGTTCTTAGCGCAAGCTCATTCAGGTCTGGCGGTAGCCCCCTGGGTGACAGGCCAGGGTCCGGTGTGGTTTTTTAGACACCTGGCCATATCCCCTCAAAGGAATCTCTTTCTTCTGATTCCAAGACTTGAGCTCTGCCCTAGGCTTGGGCTTCCAGCCAACCTTTAAGAGGTAAGTTGTTAGGATATGCACTCAGGCTCTTGGGTGAAGGTGATAATGTCATTGACAGCCGTCTAACGTCCCAGGGGCGTCTTCCATAGCAATATGGTAGAGTTGGTACCATGGTGCTTGCCATGGTTCTGGCATGCACTCCTCTCAGCATGGTGACGTGGGTATACCATTCCCCATAACGACCCCTAGAGGACGCAGTTCAAAGTTCCCACGGAAGGGAACGTCTCAGGTTACGTATTTAACCATGGTTTCCTGAGAAGGGAATGTTTTTCACCATTTTCCGTGCAGTATTAGGTCAAAAATACAATAAAACCAGTATATTTGAATATATTCTCGCATTTAAAAATAACTCTTTTGTATTTTAATATATTTCAATAAGTCATTTATTCCTGTGATGGAATTTTGAGCATCCATTACTCCAGGCTTTAGTGTCAGATGATCATTTACAAATCATTTTAATATTGTGGAAACCCTGATACATTTTTTCAGAATTTTTGATTATTATGATAACAGTAATTATTCTTTGAAATAATAAAATTTTACTAAACACATTGATATGAAACCTCGATTTTTTTCCGTCTTGATCAACTTCATCCATCCTTGCTCCCGCGGGCCCACACGCATGTGGACAGCCCAGCGGGACAGTTTTCGTTATAACAACGAACAAGGCCATTAGCCAAATGCGTGACCAACCTGTTCCCGGAAGGCGGGACCAGAAGCGATAAGGGCATGCTCGTTATAACAGTGGACAGCTTGGCATGAAGGCAAGCCAACGCCAAAGCAAGCAACGCGGAAAGGTGGGGGCGATGTAGAGGAGTTTTTCCAGGAGGGATGTAGATTGCGTATAGGTACGTTTGAGGCCATTAGGCAGGACTTTTGGCCTGATCCGAGCCAACGCGAGCAGGAGGCATAGCGGGGTGCACGAGCCAGGGCGCGCCTGCGGGACAGAGGTGAACGGGACGGAGACGGCCGCGTGGACGAGGGAGGGGTGGAACTAGCCCCGCCCGCTAGCAACGGCGCCTCACAGAGAAACAGGACGGCGGGCGCAGGGCCCAACAGCGCGTGAGGTGACCCTACGAAGAAAGGGCGCAGGGGATGGACTAATTTCCAACAAAATCGCATGCTTTACTGAAGAAAAAGAAAGAAATTAAATAATGAAGCAAGCAATTCACGTAGTGCAATACTATTTTAGAGTATTGTCTAAAGTTTATAGAGTTTATTTCTGCTTGATATTTCCATTTTGTCTTTTAATAATTTTATAAACTTGTATATCTGTTTTTAGAACATGCCATACAATGTTTATGCTGTGTAAACAATATTTTCTGTGACCCAGACAAGCTTTTATTATTGATTGCAGTGACCATTAATCCTGCGATGATTGAAATCACCACCCATGTGATATCATAATTATAACAGTTGTTTTTGTCATCAGTTTTCAGCAGCTACAGTCATCGGTCAAATTTCCCTTGGGTGTCTGTTAATTTTGATAGAATGAAGCTTGAAGATTTAATTGAGATTTCTGTGTTGGCTAGGATTTAAATCTGTTTATTTTATTAGTGTCATGTAAAAATAGATAACCTTGATGACAGAAGCTAATTAGTGTGGTCATTTATTCAAGGTTTAATACACAGATGACCGCCTAAAGACCCGTTTTTGTCTCAAAAGTGTACAAGCCAATTAACGTGATGCCTCTGGGAACAGTTTAAGACTCGAATTACAACACACCATAATAATTAATAGTTCAGGGCAGTTTATGTTCTCTGTTTATTACTTTGTATGTCAACAACGCTGACATCCATACTGTGAAAACATGCGCATTACTTGAAATATGAAAACAAACAAACAAGCATCTCAATTATATTGTTTGCCTCCACTACACTCTTAAAAATAAAGGTTTTCAAAACATATATCATAGAATGCCATAATAATATCATAGAATGCCATAGAAGACCCATTCTGGGTTCCCTGTTAGTACCTAAAAGGTTCTACCTTTTAATGAACAGTTCTGAAAATAATCTGTTTTTACTTACTGTGAAGAACATTTTAATAATCTAAAGAAACTTTTTTTTCATTATAAAGAGCCTTTTGTGCCATGGACAGGTTCCATGGATGTTGAAGGCTCCTAATGGAACAATAGATGTCAATAAATAATCTTTATTTTTAAGAGTGTAGGAATTCTGAACACTGACCATTTTTTTATTTTATAACGTGGATGTAAAGTTAGTGATTAAATGATATTTTAATTGAGCCATTTGCCAAATCACACTCAAAGGAAAGTTTGCATTGCATTTGACAGAGCCATGAATATGGTCTACCGTTCTCTCAGCTGAGAGTTAGCACCAGTGATTCCTCTTTTTATTCAGGTTTAAAAGGTACGGGACTGTGGATTACGGCTTTCCTATTGAACTACTTGCACCCTGGGAGCCACAAAAGCTTTTCACCAAGCGAAGAAGGTCTCCCGTGTCCTTCTCAAAAGTAACGCGACGAGGTGGCGACACAATAGAGTGGCATACTGTGCCCTGTGTACGCCCTGGACCACACATCTTTAATCTTCCTCGCATAACGTCAGGGTGCCTTAATAAAGGGAGTGGGGAGAGGTGTGGATAAACCAACATGAAAGAAAGGAGCCTGTGCATGGTGTCTGAAGGACCAATTTTTGGAATTTTGCCAACAAGGAGGCACTTAAAGGGAAAGTACACCTAAATAAAATCTTGTCATCTTTTCTTCACCTTCATTTTGTTATGAACTTACATGACTGTGGAACACAAAAGATGGCATTTTGAAAAATGTCTTAGTGTTAAGACATTTTTGACCATGTCTTATTTTTAAGACTTGTAAGGGCGGGCCTTCTGCCAGGACAATACCTCGTCAAGTGGGATGTTCTACTATCCGGGTTAGTGATGGCCCAGTTATACTATCACGATATACAATCATCGCTCTGTATAGTCTGTTCAATGCTGATTTCTATTACACCAGGCTCAATATCGAGCAATTCGGTCCTGTTACCAAAAAAAAAAAAAAACCAAAAAAAACCAACACTAGATTGTTTCTTAGTATATTGTGGCACCCAGAGTGTTCTCGCTCGGACATTAGTAATACTGTTGTGGCAGCATGGAACAACTTAGCCTGACATGCACTGTGTGTAGGGCTCTTCTACAAGACAATGATGGACATGACTGCTGCCCATCCTGCTTGGGTGTAGAACATTTGAAGCAGGGCCTCACTCAGGATGCCTGTATGAACTGTAGCACCATGTCGTGGGATCAAAGGACTTCCAGGCTAGCTGCAGTAGAGGGACTCTTGACCTCAGAAACACTACCAAAGCAGTGTAAAGGGTCATCAAAGTGTCCCCCCCCCCCCCCCCCCCCCCAAAGGGTAGGAAACAGTGGTGATTATGCTAGAGATACGGGAAAGAGGATGCTTTTGTTAAAAGAGTAGATGCCTTGACATCAGAATTCAGCCAGATTAAGTCTTTATTAATTAATCTGCAACCACGTGAGACACCACTACATGAAGCACCACCACCAGTAATGGAAAATTCTAGTATGGAGTTGCCCTTTTTTGAGGAAGATGCTATGTCTATGGCAGCAACTCAAAGTCAGTTCTGTGAAGGAAAAGAGGACTTTTTATCTGAAATTCACTCACAGACCTCTCATGATGACTCTCAGATCACAGCACATGGATAAGGGGAAGGAGTAGATATGGACCAGGATGTGGTTAGACAAGCACTGCAGGTGGCGCTGGCACGTTTAAACCTGGACACTGCCCCGACAGTAGCAGCTCCTTCAAGTGCTTTTTTCAGAGGTGCAGCAAGACCTGTTGTTAGTATTCCTCCTTCCAAAGATTACATCGATGAGCTTCAGAAGTGTTGGGCTAACCCTAAGCCACTTACTCATCATACCAGTGCAAGTAGGGCTTTGGCAGCAATGCAGGAGGCAGAATCTTATGGCCTGGGGCAGATGCCTGAAGTGGATCCATTTATTGCCTCTTTTATACTTTTGCCTGAGGAAGCATTGAGACCTAATGCTCGCTGTCCAAGGCCTCAGTGCAGAATCACAGATGCACTTCTCATTCAGGCATATAATACAGCAGCACGCATGGGTCGCATAGGAAATTCACTCTCTCAATCACTTGGGTATGATGGCAACCTTTATCTCAATCCCTTTACGACATTACTCTTGGAGAGGGGTGTGATCCTTCAACCAAAATATATGACGTGGAGGCCTTCGTTGCAGCATTTGCATTCATGTCAAGAGAGTTGGGTAGACTAATGTCGACACTTACTCAAGCACGCCACCAAATTTGGTGAAACATTACTCCATTAGCAGAAAAATATTGTAGGAAAACGCTACCTGACCTTCCAGTAATAACAGGCCAGCTTTTTGGCCCAGCTGCACAGGAAACCCTGGAGCATAGTGTTCAGATGAACAAGACCAGACAGGAAGCCTACGGAAATAAGAGGAAGAGCACCACCATTCTCAGGCTAGACAAGAATAGGACGGGAAGATACCCAGTGCGTTTTCAAACGTTAGTTCATTCTGGAACTGCTCAAAGGAACCAATCAAGGCAATTAGAACGGGGCAGTATACTATTCTCCCGTCCCTTAACGCCGCTAGATCATACGATCTGCTCAGTATTTTAGAGCTCGGGGTCAACAGTTTAATCAGACGTCTAGGGGGAGAGCACCAGGTCAGCGTGAAAAATGTGAAAAATACAATTCTGAATTCAAGAGCACCCTCCACCTGAAATATGTATGCTTGCAGATGGAAACTTTTCACTGATTGGTGTACTCAGCATGGGGTGATTCCAGAGCAATGCTCTGTGCCACTGGGCGCCCTCCACCCTAAGAGTATACATTGCCGTGATTTGTGCACAGCATGTATTTGTTAATGGACAACCTTTGTGATCTCATAACTTAGTCACTCGTTTTCTTAAAGGTGCTCAGCGATTGCGCCCTGCTCAGACTGTTAGGTGTCCCTCGTGGTACCTCAGTCTGGTTTTAAAATCACTTACACAGCACCCTTTTGAACCTATGGAGCAGGGTGATCTGAAGTGGCTTTCATGGAAAACAGCATTTCTTTTGGCTATAACATCAGCTAAACGTGTTGGTGAGCTACATGCATTGTCAGTCAGTGAGTCCTGTATGCATTGGAATGCGGATAAAACGGTGGTGACATTGTGGCCTAACCCTTAATTTCTCCCAAAAAGACTGTTTACATTGTTTAAGAACCAGGCGATCGAGTTGACTGCACTTAGTCCTTCGGTGGGAGAAGCACAAGATGGTAATCATACTGAGCTTCTCTGCCCAGTGAGAGCCCTGAAGGGTTATCTGAGAGAGACAGAAAATCTGCGGCATTCAGACCAACTTTTCATATGCTATGGTGAACCAAAGAAGGGGCAGCTTCTGTCAAAACAGAGGATTTCGCATTGGGTGGTAGGAGTAATTATCCAGGCATATAAGGTCAATAACCTTAATGTGCCAGCTGGTATAAGGTGTCATTCGACAAGAAGCATCTCAAAATCGTAGCCAGCACTTAAAGGTGTTCCTCTAATGGATATTTGTGCAGCTGCTAATTGGTCATCTGCTTATACCTTTTCTAGATACTACAGAGTTAATGTGGCGATCTTTGATACTATGGAGAGAGCAGTTCTGCTGGAATTCTTGACTCCTGATTAGGTAGGAGAAGCCTCCTCGTGACTTTGTTGTTATGAGTCTTCCAGTGTGAAGCACTGCCTCTGGCGGTCAGTAGGAACGAAATAGAATGAGAGTTACGCATGAAACTGCGGTTCTATGAGTTCTGGATGACCGCCAGAGCACTCTGTCACTCAGAGTCTGGGCGAGAAGATTCCGTAAAGACAGTTTGCCGGATGTCACGGGATTAAATAGGGGAGATCTCCATGACATTCTGGGTCATGTGATGACTTTGTTGTTATTAGACTTGACCTGTGCATGAGCAAGAGAGATAATATTCAGTGTGAAGCACTGCCTCTGGCGGTCATCCAGAACTCATAGAACCGCAGTTACACGCGTAACTCTCGTTTTAGACCCTTTATTTCACTTATGTTATTGTTTCAACAGTTTATTATGTTGTTTTTCATTTAGATTTTTTATTTTTATTCAAACTTGATATCTCACTAATTTCTTTCTCCAAGGTTAGCATGCTATTTTGTCTTCTTTCTAAATATGAATGCATCCTAAAAAAATAAATAAAAGGACTTCATCAGAACAATGTTTCCTAAATAGGTAGCTTAGCGTAGATGAAGTGTTTACCCATTGGTCCTGGCCACTGTCAATGTGAAATATGAAAGTGCTTAACCCCTGTGTGCTCACGGAACTGCAGGGGACCCAACGGGTGTTGAATTGCAGGATTTGCATGTTTATAATGAGCAGAGAAAACTGCTGCGGAGCATAAAGAAGGAAGGCTATTGCACATTAAGCGGCTGAATGTTTTACAGAGGGTAATAAACTCCTGCCTGGCTAATCAAATTCACAGAGAAAATACCATCCTTCAAGTCTTCAAGAGACCCAAGTTTTTTTTATTCTTTTTCTTCAACAGCATTTATTGAGAGTCATTGCAGCAACACAATTTACCTGATTACAGAATGCATCTTCCTGCTCATTTTCAAAACAGTTTAGCAAAGTTTAATAGATTACTCAAATTGCCCTGGTGTGCCTTTCTGCTGAATTAGTTGATATGGGGATCCAGAAGCTTTATGCCCACATGCCCCCTCATATTTTTTAGCTAAGTGGATTTTTAATGCAAAATAAAATTGAAAAGATTAATTCTGTCATTATTTACTCATCCTAATGTCATTATTAATCTTAACTCATAACTCATCTGTGGTGTTTTTAAGAATATTCTGAATGTTCATTTTTATATAATGAAAGTGAATGGTGACTGGGCCTGTCAAGCTCTAAAATCACCCCCCCCCAAAAAAAAAAACACACAAAACTATGTTAAAAGTGGTCTACATGACTTATGCAGTATATTCCAAGTCTTCTGGAGCTATACAACAGAATTGTGTGAGAAACATATGAAATCTAAGTCACTACCTGCTGCACATCTATGACATCTGAGAGCTCCAGCATAGGGGGAATATTTTCAGACTTTTTGTCTTTTTTTAAATACAAAACTATCATTTGTCTTCATAAAACCTGGGATAGAAGATATATCATATAGACAATTTCTATGATACGTTAATGGTGCTTGTCTCAGTTCCTATTCACATTCATTCTTTAATTTATAGTAAAAAAAATGCTTTGTTTGTTTTATTTTGTATTTCTTTCAGCTCATGGCTGTATGATCATACTCTTTTATACAAGCAGGTTAGATTCATCATGTCGCAAGAGATGTGAGCACCAGCAATCATATCTGGCATCATGTTTACATGCACTAATAATGGCCTTATTGCTATAAAAATGGTGAGGTAATCACTCCCATTGTTCAAATGTCCACAGATGTCCACTCAATGCATGATTTAGTGTATCTTATGATTAATTTGCATCATAAACTTGCATGTAATTAAGGTTCTAATTCATTGCAGGGATCATCCCTTCCTCTGAAACGTGAAAGCCTTAGAGAAAATGATAATGCACACTTCAGAATGGAGATTGCATGCAAATAAAATCTGTTTCAATAACACTTCCATTTTATACTGGCCTGCTCTTTCAAGCATTTTTATTTTACTCAGAAGTCTGCAGTCTGCATTAGTGCCAGACCAAGTTCACCTAGCCAATATTGAAATACACAGTTAAGGCCGTTCACACAGAACATATTTTTGCAATCCACATTGCTGTAGTTCAGTTGTTTTTCTAAGTAACCATGCACTAGACCTGTTTGAACATTGCGCTTGTGTCTCGCATTTTGCAGCACATGACATGGCTTCTAAAAACATGTTGCTCAAGTTTAAATATTAAAAAAGTATCTCTAGACATCGCATTTTTTCATTCTACTACCCTGCATCTCCTGTCTTTGAATGCAAAAACATGTTCTGTTTACTCAACTGCACTGCATTTCCATGAACCCTTTTCACTTTTCCAGGGTTCTCAGAAGTGATCATAGTTTGGTATACTTTTATAATGGTAAACGGAAAGTACAACAATATATTTTTTGCATTCTCATTTTCACATTTATTTGCCATCACCCTTAGCATTTGTATTAGAAACACAATAAATGTTTTTTATGTTGAAAAACTTGACATGTGCATAGTAGAATGAAAAAAAAAGCATGGTCACAAGACATGTTTTTTTAAAAACTGAAATAATTTATAATAGTGTTTTTAGAACATGTTTCGAGACAGGTGCTGCAAAAGACACCAGCCAAACACGTAAAGGTCAAAGACATCTGTTTAATGCATGTTAGAAAAACAATGGAAAAGCTTTTTCATTTTTTGTCTATGTAAACATGCTAGAAGAACACTTGCATTCCACATCTTTTGCAGCTTCTCAGGCATCCCAGCAGGCACAGGACATCAATATAATGTCAGGTAGACATTGGACATGAGTTTGGACAGATGTTGCATTCTGGCTGAGAATGAAAATCAGGTTGACGTCAGTATTGAAGCCAATTTGACATTGACTTAACGTTGGATTTTGGTTACACAGCCTAAAAACAACAAATATCAATGTCAGCTGACGTCGGTACTGGGCGTCAAATTAACATTGACATTAGACGACATTGAATTGACATTGAATTTTGGTCACCTGACGTCGCAACCAAAATTTAACCAAATATCAATGTTTTATGATATTGTGTGCCTGTTGGGATGAGTTCTACAAAAGTGGTACTCAAGTTAAAAGAAGTTCATTTTTTAATGAAATAGCATTCAAAAAATCAATCATTCAACTTAAAAAGGGCTCTTCATACCATGTGTTTGTTTGTTTTTTTCATTCCACTCCCCTACGTCTTTCATTTTTAAATGCAAAACTTTTATCAGTGTAAATCACCACTAAAAAAATGCTTTAAATTACCAAGAAAAATTGCTAGAGAAGAGGAAGATTAGTTACCAGTTCTAACAAGGATGCAAAACAAAGCTTTGCTTCAGGCTATTTGAATCACAAGGCCCGGTCAATTAGAAAATAGTTTTTTAATGAATTTGTGGAATGTACAATTGATGCAAACAATCAAAGGATACATATGGGATTTAAACTCAACTGTTCACTAGCCATATCCTCATATAATCCTCTCTTGTAAAATCCTGTTAGGCCCATATCCAGATCAAACTACCGAGTTAATATGAATTAATCTATGCCTGTGGCTCCGCTGCGAATTGGCAGTTTCAGCTCATAAATGTTAAACAGACAGGCACCTTCTTTATATATCCTCTTCATCTCACACTCGAATAAGAAAAACAAGTTAAGAAGTCAGTTAAGATGTAATCAGGATAAGAGAAATGCTTTGATTGCAGAAATATAAATGTAACCATCATTAACATATTCAGAAGTAAAACCATTTGCCTCTGGAAATGTAATTGCTCAATATTCCACTAGCTGAGCTGACATGTTCAGATAACTTCTTGCTTCTTATGTACAATTCTGACTACAATGCAGAAATTCACAGGGTCTTTCTTACTTTAGCATTGAGTGTCAATGTCTTTGTTTTACTGTTTTCAGTGAAAGGCCTATTCATGGACCTGAACTAAACTAAATTTGCTATATTTCATCAATAGGTTTTCATGATCATGACGAACTGACGAATTGAAGAAAGAATAAATATGAAATATTAAAACACAAGAGGAAGTTGTAAAAGGTGAAATCTATCATTTTATGCAAGCTCATGCCTAGTTATTTTAGGTATGATGTATTAAGATATTAAGCTAGCATCAGACTTCACTGCAGTTTTCATTAAGATGTACATTTGTCTTCTGCTGCCTCATAAATCATGTCAGTATGCTTTGCTCAGTCTGATCATCTGGCAGGAATTTAAGCTGACATTTAGAGTGAGCAAGCCAGTTATTTTAGAGGCAGCTCTCCACAATGAATTGCTTACATGATATAAGATAATTTAGCAGCATCCCATCATGCCATAATTCTGCCTGTGCCTTTTATAATTACAGTAGAACCTTCTCTTAAAGACACAGCGAGCAGAAATTGGAGCCATTTGAGTTTTAAAAAATCTCATGCAGTTTTAAACCATTTTTTAGCATCATAGCCTCTAATTGCAGTTTTCAATTGCTGTTGGAAAAGAGTACCCTGGGTGTTCAGGGTGTTTATCTTCTTTTGTGTTCTGCAAAAGAAAGAATCTCATACTAGCTTGGAACAACAAGAAGGATGCAGAATTTTGACTTTTGGGTGAACTATGCCTTTAAGGGGTATCTCATTAAGAGGAGGGGAAGAGAGTGTGTGTGTGTGTGTGTGTGTGTGTGTGTGTGTGTGCTGTGTGCTGTGTAAAACAGAAAAGTGACCGATTGAAAATTAAAATGAGCTTAGAGTGCTGCAGATTCATTTTGCAACAGTTACCCATCCTCTCTGTGGTCTCTTGTGCCTGCTTTTTCCCTCTTTCTTTGCTCGGCGCCAGCAGTGAGAGTGGGCTGAAGCCATGAAATCCATCATTCCACTTCATCTGCAGCACTCTCCCTTTCTGATCAATGATAGCGCTAATAATAACTGCCACATAGTCACCTCCAGCTCGCTGTCGGTCCACCACAGCTCCGGGCCTCCCTCTCCAGATTGCCCAGTCCGATTAAGGGCCCATTACAGGGGCTGTTTACTCATAATGTCCCTGAGGCCTGGCCCTGCTTTGTTTGCCTGTCTAGAGATCCAAAGGTGATGAGATGACCTTCTGAAACTGCAAACGTTCATTCCCTCTCAGTCACTTTCAATTGTTTTGTTTGTATTATTATGACTTGTGGGGGATTCTGTCAAATGTAAATAAGATTATTTTGTTAACCTCTTCTAAAGATATGTTTGAATAAATTGAACAATTTCATAAAATACTCCAAATGATTATCAAATATACCATATATATATGGTTCTTCAAAGGTTATTTAGCTGTAGTGGTTCTATTTCCATAGCATCCAGAAGAACCCTTTTATGCTGAAATGGTTCTTTGTGTTAGAGTTTAGGGTTCTTTTCCCCCGCTTTTTTTATTTTCAAACCTGTAACTGTCAAAGCATCTCATTACTGATTTTCTTTTAAAGGAATAACCCCCACCCCATGCTTGTAAGAAACATTAAGACTTTTAACTTCAAACTGTGGCTAGAATACGAGTCCTCTATCCATCATATTGCTTTCTACATTGAAAATTTGTCTCATCTGAATCAGGAGAGAAATATGCACAGGTCAAGCACTATTTACAAGCAAAAGAGAGTTCTAAACATATAAATCTAATTAATATTTTAGAGGATTTTGATGTGAGAGGACAACAAGGGATGTACTTTTCACTGAATTAAGCATTATTATGAATTATGTATGGTTGCCTTAATAATGCATTTGTTTCTTGAAAACATGCAACTTTTTACTTCACAAGACATTAATGGATGGACCAGAGCGTAGAATTGGTGGATCATTGTGATGTTTTTATCAGCTCTTTAAACTCTCATTCTGATGCATCTATTCACTGCAGAGGATCCATAGATGAGCAAGTATTATAACGCTAAATTTCTCAAAATCTGTTCCAGTGAAGAAACAAACTCTTGGATGATATCTTGGATGAACTCTTGGTTTATATCTTGGATGGCCTTATGGGTAAGTAAATTTTAAGCAAACTTTCATTTTTGGGCAAATTATTCCTTTAAATACGAAGTTCTGTCATGAAACTCTAGATGGCACAGTCCAATAGGTTCTAACTCAATCTGATATAATCACATCATTATTCAAATGTTTTCTTTTCACATCAGCAGCCAATGAGCTTGCTGTAGCAGTTGCAGTGCATTTCAGAAACCCTCCACATTCCCAGCACCACCTGTATAGATCTGCTATTGGGTAATTTCATGTATATTATATATGGCGGTTATTTCATATATGTTATATGTGTAGCAGCAGTATTTCTTACATGCTCACAACAGCATGTTTGTGGTTGTATTAGTAGTAGCAAGTCATACTTTCTCTGCAACAGCAGCAGCGTAGAAGATCTATTCTGCCAAGACCAAACACATTAACACTATCATATATATTACCATGCTAAACTCTCAGAAAGTTGTCATGACAGAAATCGTTTTATTTGCATATTAAGACATAAAACATAATCTAAACCTAAACCAAGCTTCAAATAAATAAATAAATAATAATTAATTTCACCTTAGGTGGTGATGTCCAGCGGTCATCCTGTCACCACAATCATTTGTGGACATTCCGCTAAAGTTGGTTTTCATTGAACATGCAGTCCTGCCATCAACCAGCCAAGGGCCAGCAACTCTAAATCAAACACACTGCGACATCCGACCCCATTACAGCATTCAGCTAAAGTAATAATTAGAAAGAGAAGATGGACTGCCTGCTCTGTCCCAGACCTCTTCTGTCCCATTAGATCCACATTACCAGTCTCCCACCTCTTCAAATGGGAACCTCATTTATCTTTTAATGTTAACTGATATGTGAATTTAGTTATGGATCTATGTATTATTACACTTTGGAAATGAAATATATGCTTTGCTTTTATTTCATTTTACTTGATTTGATTTGCTTGTTGTAAAAACCTTTCCCTACCTTCTCATAACTATTTGAATATTGTATGCCAACGGTTATCTCAGCTAGACGTTGTAAAACATGCATTTCATTGACTCACTGTCATGGCTGTTGAGAACAGATTGTTGTGTCATCACGTTTTAATGCGATTATTGCAGTGAACCATGATTGGGTAGATAAACACGGCTGACTGCTCTTTCATCAAATTAAGCATTTCATGCATTATTGATATTTTCAGATGTGCAAGAGAACTCAAGAGGCTAAGCAAGATAAATAAAGTTTAAAGGGTACACTGAACAAATCACAACTACACTGAAAGAAAAAAAAACTGTTCAAAAACAGAAAAGGTAGCTAATGTTCTGCCAGGACATTTTCCACTAAGTTTACTGACATTAATCTTAAACACAACACATTGTGTAATTTAAAATACAGGAAAATATGTGAAAAATTCATATTAACGCACCGCACTGGGCTCTTTTTTACTACAGTATATCTTTAAATTTATTTCGTAAGGCATTATGTACATTTGGTTTATTTTGTGATACTGACTGGCAAAATGTATAAAAATAAATCTGTTGGCGTGAAATATTGATTTGGATGGTTATAATCTTACCTGTATATCATCTTAAAAATTATGCAAAGAAAAACAAACAGTCAATTGCGCAAAACAATCAGTCTATAGCAACAAAACGAACTATGGAACAATAACTTTAATATGAAATCTGATTGTAATTTTCACCACAATTATTAACGAGGACACAAGGTGCAGCCACTGGCGTTTGTACAAAACAAGAGGGAATAAGTCTGCGAAGTGATTAGTGAAAATTAGTGAATAGCGTCGGTCTGAGCGTTAATTCCACAACTGACCGATCAGAAACGTGTTTTTCTAAGAGCAGTGTAAAAAACCTATTTAGTTGCACATGAGATTATAACTTTTGCAGTTGTTGACAGGAACCCAAAATCATTGCTTCGCTTTTTGCCTTTTTGTCATTTTTTCAAATACAATGGGAGGACCCAGGGCCATTTTTCAAGCTCTCTCTAGATTATTTTAACAGCAGCCCACTAGCTCTGATAAGAGAATGAGAAAAATAGATATATTTCGGTCTACGCTCTCATTTAAGAGCACTCTTTCTGAGTCACACAGTTAACTCTCTGCGGGCATTTACTGCCAGTCAAAATCTGGCTCATACATTTTTTGCCAGCTGCAATTGGACCGAATAGAGAAAAGGTCTTCTTCCTTTCCTGAGGGACTGATAACGCCACACACTGAGTGGAGGAAATGCCTACAGCTTCACAGAATTGCCTTTTCGTATTTATTTTGTCATTTTGGAGCTTTCCTTCCTCCATGCCATAAACAGGCCACCACTGTATTTGCAAATAACTTACAATAATAATGTGTGTTGCTGTACAGACATCCAGTTTTGTATTACAATTTATTTTCACGAAACTGAGAGAATTACTGAAAGTAGTAAATAAGTTGAGGTGGACCGCTTTTGCAAGTCACTTGTTTTTTGTTTCGCTTAAATTTTGTATTTTTTTTTATAGATCAAGTAGGCCTCAAGTATGAGGCCCGACTAACTGTTTTTCTTATGCAGACTGAATTTTCTGATTATACCTCTTGAGTACCTACTTGTTGAGCTCTTGGAAAAATATTGAGAAAGAATTCATACATACAGAAAATTTTTATTTTCTCCCCATACAAATACTGTCCTTGGATGTTCATTTTGATGAATGTGTTTTCAACACCATGATTTCAGGCTGTTATTTATCATGACATGATCAATGGCATTTCATCAAAATTTTTATGGTGAAAATAATTTTTTTATTTGTATACCTTTATATATGATGGTGTCAAATGTCCATCAGAAGAGAAAATTAAGTGTATAAAATCAACAATTAAACTAAGAACCAGTTTGATTAAAACAGTAGCCTTCACTTTCCCAGCCTGATCTGAACAGGCTATTTCCTGCTCTCCGTCCTGAATTACTTTTTTATCTATTTGCATTGACCTGCAGAAGATGAAGTTGAAAGAGATAGAGAATGACCCTGATTAGCAGACCCTGATGTGACTCCACACAGGTGAACTGGTCATCCAAGGGTCAAAGGGGGTCATATCCATCAGCCAAGCAATGAAAAAGGTCCTCGTTCCAGGGTTCTTCCTCTTTTTCCAGCTGGAGAGTGATGACGGCCTTGTTTCAGATAAGGGACTGATCCATTGGCCTGATTTGTGGCCAGCAGAGCAATTTCAATACCCGTCTTTGCACTGATAGATGAGGCCTGCCTTTGATAAAGGGCCAATTTACCTTAGGGGCAGTGGGGATGAAACTGCGGCAGTTGCCTTTATTTGTCTCCACCACGATTCAAAGTGAAGAAAAAATGGTAAAAGAGAGGAAAAATTATGCAAAATAGTAAAAATGAAAGAAACTTTGCACTGTTTTGACTGGTATCTGACAAAGCTTTCAAGTGTCTTACTGCCCAGCAGTGGTTCACACACAATGCTTTGGTTGGAAGGAACACACGGTGTAAGGGGTCATTTTCACAGGGACACATTCTTGTGTTCAAAAACAGAATGAAACAGTGGTGAACTGAAAAACTTTAAAAAAAATATATATATATATATATGTATTTGTTTCTTTCTTTCTTTTCTTATTTTTTATTTTATTTCTTTATACAAAGATTCCGTCTAGCATATGTTCACAATAAAAAAAATGTTACAGGTTCAAAACATGTATTTTAAAAATATACTTTAGTACAGTTTAATTTAATGGAATTTAATATTTTATTTCAATTCATTTATTTTATTTTATTCTTATTCTTTTGTCCAAAGATATCCATCTTGCATATGTTTGCAATAAAACAATGTCACAGGTTCAAAACACATATTTTAAAAATGAATATGCTTTTTATTAAAATTCGGTTTAATGTAAGTTTATATTTTATTTTATTCAATGTTTAATTTTCCTTTATTTTACGCGCTGTGATGATTCTGAATGATGCCTGCAGAAAGAATACATTTTTGGAGTGAAGAAACAAAGACTAAAGTAATTTATCTCTTAAGGATTCATCATTACATTCAGAGTTTGGTGGAATTTCTCAAATGAAGATGGAAATGACAACTGAGACTTTTCCATGTTGCACTTGATATTTCCTCTGTAATGTTAGATGATTGAGCATGATGAGAAATTATAAGACTTACTTCTTATAAGAATGGTGTAAGAGAGAAGAAAAAGCAGTAACTGTCTCTGTCTTACGTGTCTCTTATTTTTTAATACACATTTTGAATACTTTCACAACTCAGAAAGCAATCTCTCCTGAAATGCAAGCTCTCTTGAAATGATTAACAAATTCATCTCAAGACTCAAACAATAATAAATGAAAACCGAATGAGATACTCACACTTTCTCCACATTAGTATCATAGTTTCAATACAGACCTCATTATTTAGCTGTATTTCAAATGCAAGATGAGCCTTATATAAAAGCAATTACTAACCACATTCACTTGGCACAGACATGGCTGATTTCTGAATTAGAGACGAGAAGTTCACGGCTCTTTGTTATTTCTAAGTTTTGCTGGTGCAACATTTATTTCAAAAACTGAGCAAATTTGAGAGCTCATATAAAGCAATCTTTACAGATGAAAAAAATGACTGATTATTATTTTCCTAGTATTACTATTACTTATCCAGTAACTTTGTAGTGTCTGCTAAGTGGCAAAATTCTTACCCAAACTGAACAAATGCATATGAAAGACTGAGAGGTGCAGAAATATACACAACCCTTAAGGCTGTTGGACGTGACACACTCTTATTACATTAGGCTGCTGTTTTGTTTGTGCTATCGGTGCTACTCTGCCTCAGGTTCTTTTTGAAGTCTATCCAGTTTGACAAATGTTTTCCATAGACTTGCCTTTATTACTCTCTGAATTTCATATCAACACATAGATTATATATTAATTTGCATCCAAAATTGGGGATTTTATGACTAATATAGTCTGATGTTCCTTTGAATCCTCCCACAATTGGGCCTGTGGTTCATCCAGCACATTTTACTCAGATAAACCTAATAAAAGATTTAGGATTTTATAAATTCATAGTTTATGCGAGACTCATAATTCACATGTCAAACTTTGGGAGTTGAAGAACAGTATTTTCTTCACAACACAGGGTCAAAGCTGACATGTGTTATAATCAGGGGTTAAATTGGGCTAGAACAGTCCGCCCTCGCTGTTACACAGTGCTAAGCGGACATGACGTCATAACCAGCGCGTTTGACTCTTCTTGGATCGAAGCGCGGTCTGCTGGAATTTACTAGCAGTATTGTTTTTTTTCTATCTTGCGTGTGAGGTAATATACTCAAAAATTAATTTGGCATGTTTAATATCTGTTTTAAGTGATCATGAATCCGACTGAGCGTTTAGTCCTTTTACAGAGGAAAAAAGAATGTCCAGGCTACACAAAGTTAGCTGATAGTGGAGCTAGCTGGCTAACCTCTAAGCGGTAATATTACAGAAAAATATATTTAGGCAAATTAAAATGTTATGTTAAGGATAGACTGAAAGGGGTTAGTTAAGCAAGCATGAAATACTCTGATTGTTCACTGATAACGCTCATTGGCACTGGAGTGCGAGAAGTACCTCACTAACGTTAGTGATGCTAAATGTTTTTTTGAAATGTGACTGAATCATTATATTGCTGACATTAATTTCAGGTTTGGTGTTGATCAGTGGTCTGAGTTTTCATGGCTGCACCTGCCCTGCAACAGCCCAGTTATCTTCTGGTTAGTACTAGATTCAGCTGTTTATATATTAGATTATATTTCTCTGTCTAACCTTTGTGTCTTGCTGCCTGCAGGCCAATTTAAAGGCAGACTGGACCAATAAACCTCTTCATCAAAGATGTCACGAGTTGAGCAAAATTATAGACGATTACCCTGCAAAGGTATGGTTCTCTGATTTATTACATGCACGCACGAATATTGAAAAACTTTTCTTTTTTTTATTAGTACATTTATGATTAATGTTATTATTTACAGTGTTGTGATACACTTTATAACCATTGCGACCTTATAAAGGCCTTATTTTTGCACCTAAAACAGGCAGCTTTTTGTTAGATTCATCAGAAAAATCTGTTGAGGCAACAGCACCATTGCCCATGTATTGGAGATTAAACGCAGTGTCATCTGCTTTGCACATGGCACTGGACCAGCTGCTGTCCTGCTGGCGCCTCTTCCCCTCACCCTGACTCGACTCAGTGCTGTCTGAATGAATGATGTTTGTTTAGTGTTGAACTCTGTGACCTCTTTTCTCAGATTCATTTGACAGTTTGTGCAAGCCACGCATGCCTGTTTCTGTTCATTGTGTTGCTAAGTCACTTGTGACTGTGAGGCCTTGGATTGCTTGGAGCAGTGTTTCCCAACCTTTTTTTTTAGTCGCGGCACCCTTTGGAAAAATTTTAACAAACTTGTGGCACCCTAAAAAAATTAATTTTGTCACAATATTTGAAATTCTAACTTCGATATGATAATTTGAACAGTATAGCTATTCGGTACAACAGGGAAGAACTGCAGAATATAATGTCATACAGATATTTTTAATATTTTAAAAAATGTGTAGGTAAATTTCTAATGAAGAGACCAATTTATATGACAGATTTTAATGTAGGCTTTTATAAATATGTAAACATTATTTAATTACCATAACTAGCTATCTCACAAATTTTTGATCACTCAGTGTTTTTTAAATTTTACAATGGGGTAATTTTGGTGCAGTAGCACGAGATAGCTTGTTCTTTTTTGATTTCAAACTTTGAATTGAATAAAAAATGACATGTAAGCAGTCAGTAATAAAATAAGAATAAATAAAGAAATGAATAATGATAGCATAAATAAAAAATAACAACAGGCCTTCGAATTAAATAAATTGCTTTTTAGTTTTTCAGGTAGGTCTAACAGTAGGGTTAAGATATTTAACTTTTTTTATTTTTTTTTACCAATTATACAAATAATGTTTAGTCCTAGAAAGCTAATATTATCAGAACACGTGAGCATAACATAGCGGTTAGCAGATCAATGAATGAAGAGGGCAGTGTTACCAGAGTTGCCCACGTTTACCACACCATGTTACACAGTAGGGCTATTGCAGACAGAAACAATACTGTACTACAAAGATGTTTCCTGTCAGCTCGATTTTTGAGTGGACTTTGCTGTTCCGATGAGCGACTGAACGGTTCTACGAGTGAGCGGAGGGAGCCCGCATGCGACGGGGTAATAAGCAGAGCATTCCACCCACGTGGAAGGAACTAATTTTCGGCAGCCGAAATTTCGGTGCATCTCTAATTATTGGCGACATAAGAAATGGATATTATATAATAGATGCTTTTTTGAACATTTTAGCAATTTAAAAATATAAAAAAAAAAGATTTTTTTTGCATGGCACCCCTGCTCTCGACAGACGGCACTCCGGTTGGGAAACACTGCCTTAGAGGATGGCGGGCGTGCGCCTCTGCTCTTTGTATTAAGTAAGTCATGAAAAGTCTCATTTGTGTTTATATGACATATATTTGATTAGGAGCTGCATGCAATCTTTCCCTGGTTGGTGGAGAGTGTGTTCGGGAGCCTGGATGGAATCCTTAGTGGCTGGAACCTGCGGTTTCTGCAGGCTCGCTCGGCAGAATACAACATCGCCATGGACTTCCTGGACCCAAGGTTCTTTTTATTTTGTTTTTGTATTATTTTGTGGTGTTCAGTATTGTGACTAGTATTACCACTGTTTTTCAGAGTACAAATCATACTACCGTTCAAAATTATAATTGTATTTATTTATTTTTTGCAAAGAAATAAATGTTTTTAAGTGATGATGCATTAAATTGACCAAAGTGACATTAAAGACATTTGTAACGTTATTCAATTTCTATTTCAAATAAATGCTGTTCTTTTGAACTTTCTGTTCATCTAATAATCCTGAAATAAAAAGAACTGGTATCACTGAAGACTGTATTAATGACCGCTTTGCCATCATAGGAATGAATTGCGTATTGAAATATATTTTTTAAATATTCAAATAGTTATTTCCTTTCTAATAATATATCACAATATTTCTGTTTTTACTGTTAAAATAGTTGCAGCCTTAGTGAGCATAAGAGCACAAGTGCTTTTTGAAAATATTAAAAACTCTTACCGACCTAAACTTTTGAATGGCAGCGTAGATATTGAACTGTTGCTCTGTTATCAAATTTTAAATATTTATTCAACAGTGGTCCTATGATGAAATTGGTGTACAAACTACAAGCTGAGGAATACAAGTATGAGTTTCCAGTCAGTTATCTGCCAGTAAGTATATTAATTTAGGTGCATCATCCCTGATTGATTTTGTGGAAATGGCGTTATTATCCGTGTCTGTGTTAATTTGTATTTTGCTTGCACAGGGTCCTATAAAGTCGTCCATTCATGCTGGGGTTCTGCCAGACTGCCCTCTGTTTCACAATAAAATCCAGTTCCCCATGTCAGGCCTTCTTTTGCTCAGTACGTCTTGGCTTTTTACAACCTAACTTTTGTATTATGCTATAAATTGTATTATATAAATTATTATAACTGTTACAAAGCTGTTTCATCACTCTGTCTTTCTCTCACATAACATAACTGTTTTTAATCTTTCGCAGATCCTTTTGAATATTATATGTTCAGCTTTGCCTCCAGTCTCATTGCACCAAAGGTAAAAGCTCTTCCGCTGTCATTTTGCAAGAACAAATGTACTGTTTACTTGATTTTCACACCCTGATGGTTATTTAACAGGATTACAGGATCTTATTGGCTCATTATAAGTTCATTTAAATGTTGTTTAATAAACTTTTCAGAACTACCCTCCAGGACAGCATGGGAGTTGCTCAGATAGCGCATATTTTGTGCTTGTCGACACCTATCTCAAGTACTTTCTCCCTACAGAGGGCAATGTGCCTCCATCACCTTTCTCGGACACCAGGGGAACTGTGGCCTCTCCTGCTCCAAGGTATCGTGATGTCATTTAAAATATCCTTTGACCAGCAAATAAGCTCCAGTTTTATATATGGTTTTATATTCTTCCTGTCCCAGGTCTCCCAATGTGCCTTATGTTGGATATGGTGGTCACAGCACCAGTTTGTTGAAGCGTCATATTACCCATCAGCCCTCAGTCAACGCTGACCCTGCTGCTCAAGAGATCTGGAGATCAGAGACACTCTTGCAGGTAGGAGTTAACACATGTTAACTTATGTCATTTGTGATGAGTGTCCTTCATGGTTTGGTGTGAACTTCATGGTTGTGTGCGTTTCTAAAGGTGTTTGTGGAAATGTGGCTCCATCACTATTCTCTGGAGATGTACCAGAAGCTGCAGTCTCCTCAGGTGAAGGTAAGAATGTGTTAAAGGTCCTCAGACCTACACACTCCCTTCTTCCTCTGCGCACGGCTGGCTGGCTCCAACCCTTCACCCTGCACTGCATAGGGACTGCTGCACAACACCCACCCTGACTCATGCACTTCCTCTCCCTAATTGCACATGTGTGAATGACACACATGTGCTCTGTTTACAAATATACCCTTTGTTTCATAGCTACAGTGTCAATATTTGCATTTTTGTAAGCTTTGGGCAATTGAAAATATGGGAATTTTATTTTAGGTCTATTCTATTATAGATGGTCTCAATGTATGGCTAACAGATATAGTCTAAAAACCCCAAAGTTTTGCCCTTTAAAGCTGGGACTGAATCTGACCTAGTCCTCTACGTTTCCACAAATGTATTATTGCTAGTGCTGTTAAACTGCTGTTATTTATTTGACAAAATTAATAGGAATTTTGAAATCATCACATTTTATGCTAATATTGCTTAAATTAACAAGAAATCACTATTTCTGAGATAGTAGTAGTGATTTTAAAATTGATTAAATAAAAAATTAAATATTTTATAAAAATAAGTCCATAATTGCCGTTGACCCAGCTTTTTTCATTCTTTAAAAAATGACTTTTTGCAAAATTTCAAATGTATGTACTACATCATATACTACAAACAGATTGGTTGAAGTATATTATGTGATATATACACTTCTGTTTTCTTTCTAAAAGAAATAGTTTTTTTTTTTTCTTTATATCTTTATATTTCCTTGTGAATATATTTTTGGGAGTTTTCTAACTAATCCAGTTATCAGCTTCATTTCAGATTGCGCAAGCTCTCGATTTTAAATGTTAACTGAACATTAATGTCTTTTGTAGCTAGCTGGTTGTGGGTACTTAACCATCCTCTCAATCCAGTGCTACTGCTAACACATTTTAACCATATTGCTGATGTATTTCATGTGATTTTGGTCATCTTGAAGTTTACTGAGGCCCCCTAGTGGCTTCTGAACCTTCAATTGAGAACTATTTGTGTAGAACATGAATTTCTCATGAAATTATATTTCCTCTGTGCTCAAGGACTTAGTTAAAATCAACCCAACATTATATGGCTGCTAAACATAGAATGGGATAAAAGAGAAATACAGCTTTTAATTCATGTTTACTTTGTTCTCTGTTGTTTGATGATTTGGGCAGAACAAGCATAGTACACACTGGGCATGCGATTGAAGTGGTCGAGTTATTGCTTCATGTTTGAGTCTGCATGATGCAGCCTACTGGCTCCTTGATATGTCTTCTGTCTTTGTTCTTTGGCTGTGGGGTGTATGCAAGCTTTTGGTGTCTCTGGCTTCCGAGTCTATTTCCCTGTCCGTGTGTTATTTACAGTCAGTATATCAGAGCAAGTCTCCCTCCAGTCAGCCCAGAGCATATTAAGTCTGGCATCATTTATTTATTTAACATCTTTGTGGTGGAGATTATGAACTGGAAGTCACCAGTTTACTGAGAATTATAGAAATGTTTCACCCAAAAAATAAACATTCAGTCGTTATTTAATCACCCTCATGTTGTTCCGAACCTTTATGCTGTTATTTTTCCTATGCAAAACAAACAAACAAAAAAGTTTTTTTTATTTAATATAATTTAATTTCATATACCACTGTTCAAAAGTGCAGGGTTGGTAAGATCTTATTCTCACTAAGGCTGTGTTGTGAAATTACCATGAATATATCTTTTAAATGAACTATATATATGTAAAAATGTCCATACTATGAACACTATGTATAATAGTTTAATGATTTGGAATGAAATGAGGATGAGTAAATAACATTTTTGTGGGGTGAACTGTTAAACTGATGGAAATTCACATTATAAATATGTAATTCCATTTGCATGGACTGAATTTATTTAGCTAAAATCAATAATTTGTCTTAAAAACAGTAAATCGGTGACTCCTACCAGTGTGTTTCATGGTGAAAACTTTAAAGATGCAGTGTCTCCTTTTCTGCTTTCATGAGCTCCGTTTGGTTTTATTTGAAATTATAGAGATTTGACAAAACTGCAAAGCCAAAGGTAATATAACATACTTCATCAAACAGACACTTCACTTGAGAATCAAGGCACAGATTACAAATAATGTTCCTTGGTTGCCTTGACTACATTTTCCAGGCTTCCTGAGGCAAACAATTTGACAGTTTTCTCTCTGTAGTTTATACTCTAGTTAGCGTCATTCCCAAATTTGTTTTGCTTTAGAAAATCTCAGTACCAGAAAAGCAGTTAGACACCATTTTCTCTGTAATTTTCTTAAGAATATATCCTTTGGTATATTTTCATCATACATGCAGTTAGAAAATCAAAGCATGCCACTTAACATTACACTAGAGGTTCACAAGTGGTGCGAAAAGGACAACTGCATCATCTTCATGTTCATTGCATTTCTCGTTTGTGGTCAATATCGATTTGTCTCTTTCTTTCCTTTTGTACACCCCCATTTCGGTCCTGACTATGTCCAACTATTTTTCTTGGATTGCACTCTGTCCTTTTTTCTTTCTATTCTCATGTTCACTGCCCTGCTCCTCTCCCCTTTTCTTCCTTTCCTCCCCCCACTGTGTTCCTCTCTTCCCTCTCCCGTCCCATCCCCTCCACCCGTTTGTGATGGGTCCTTCAGCTGGCGTTGTTGCAGTACCGCCTCAGTATGTCCAGCATGCTGTGCCAACCCCCCGCCCCACCAGGCTCTGGGACCCTCCACACATACCAAGTACTTTTACCTTTTCATTCAGTTCCATGGGCTTCCTGGAGGTAACCTAAGATTAGATAGGAGTTAGACTAGGGGTTGGTTTTAACACTAAAGATTTAGGCAAGTCTTAAGTTGGGAGATTTGGTCTGATTAGAATGTGTGATTGAATTAATGTGACTAATAATTAGTCTTGTGATTTACTAAATTATTAGGATCTTATGATGTTGAGAGCTTGTAAATGTGAGAATTTAAAAAAAAAATTTTTTTTGAGAGCATGTCTTTTTTTTATGTTGATTTTAACCCATTTTATGTGATATACTCTTTTTATTTATCTTGATCTTTTTGGGGTGTTTGTTCTTGTGTCTTCAACTATGGAAACACTACTGCACTACACAGAATATGCAGACCAAATTGCCAAGACATCTTTTGTGTGATTGTTTTTGAAAATACCTTGTTTGTATATATGAAGCCTCAAGTATGATAACATATCTGTGGATATCATGTAAGGGGTTCTTGTCAATCAGTCTATGCTGCCTGTTTGCACCTGGTAATGACATCCATCTCAGATGATCTGATCAAAAATGGATAGACGAGACATGACATTTACACCTGGTAGTAACAAACATCATTGGGGGGGATGGTCTCGTTTTTGCAGGTTTGTTACCACATTTAGCTTCTAAATTAACATGAAATTTTTTTAAAGAGTATTTAAAATGTTATTAACATTTTTCTTTTATTTCTTTTTAAATCATTGTTTTGTTCAAAGTAAGCTTATAAAACTAAATTAACAAAAGCTACATCTGTATCTTAGTCTTTCATTAATTATGTATGAACTTTAGCAAAACCAGTGTGAGAGAAAAAAACATTTCATTAATATTTATGTGAGGTTTTATTTGAAGTTGTATGAAATTTATACATAGCCATGGCCAAAAATATTGGCACCCTTGGTAAATATGATCAAAGAAGCTGTGAAAATTAATCTGCATTGTTATCCTTTGATCTTTTATTAAAAAAAATCACAAAAATCTAACCTTTCATTGGATAATCAGAGATTAAACTGGGGGGGGGGGGGGAGGGAATAAATGGGAAAATATCGTTATGAAATAAATGTTTTTCTCTAATACACATTGGCCACAATTAACGGCACCCTTTTATTCAATACTTTTTGAAACCTCCATTTGCCAGTTTAACAGCTAAAATTTTTCTCCTATAATGCCTGATGAGGTTAGAGAACACCTGACAAGAGAACAGAGACCATTCCTTCATACAGAATCACTCCAGACCCTTCAGATTCCCAGCTCCATGTTGGTGCTTCTTCTCTTCAGTTCACCACACTCATTTTCTATAGGGTTCAGGTCAGGGAACTGGAATGGCCATAGCAGAAGCTTGGTTTTGTGCCCAGTGACCCATTTTTGTGTTGTTTTTGAGGTTTGTGTTTGGATTATTGTACAGTTGGAAGATCCAAACATGGCCCATTATAAGATTTCTAACAGAGTCAGTCACTTTTTATCTGTTGGTATTTGATAGTATAAAAGATGCCATGTATCTAAACAAGATGTCCAGGACCTCCAGCAGAAATATAGGCCCACAACATCAAAAATACAGCAGTATATTTCATTGTACACATGGGGTACTTTTTATCCCTGTGTTCACCAAACCCATCTTGAGGGTTTGCTGCTAAAAAGCTCATTTTTTAGTTTCATCTGACCATAGAAGCCAGTCCCATTTGAAGTTCCAGTCGTGTCTGATAACTGATGCTGAGTGTTTTGTTGGGTGAGCGAGGAGAAAATTTTTCTTGAACCCCTCACAAAACACCAGTGATGGTAGTGATGTTTGACAAATTTTTTTTTTTTAAGGTTTTTTCGACCCGAGACTCAACTTTTTCTGAAAATTATCCAGACTGTGTCTTGTAGATCTCCTAAAGCCAACTTCAAAATCTCCCTTACTCATGCATTGGGAATGATATAGACACGTCCTCTTCCAGGCTGATTTGTAAAATTTTCTGTTGATTGGAAATTCGTAATTATTGCCCTGATGGTGGAAATGAGAATTTTCAATGCTCTAGCTCTTTTCTTAAAGCCACTTTCTAATTTGTGAAACTAATTATTCTTTTGCGTGTCCCATACGAAATAATATTCTTGTTTTTTTTTTTTGCTCGTTGGATGTAGAGTTTACAGGGAATTTGGAATTTGTTTCCCTCATTTATATTTCTGTTGAAACAGGAATGACATTGTGCTGGAGATATTTCATGTTTTCATAATCACCCTGGAGGTGTTAGCTCGACAAATATTTTGAATTAGGAAGGGAAATCCTTCAGAGATGGTTTACTGGGCATAGAATTCTAGGGGGTACTCACGCCCCTGATTGTGTCCAATGTGTATTTGAAAAAAACATTTATTTCATAATGATATTTCCCCCCCCCATTTTAAATTCTTATCCAATGAAAGGTTAGATTTTTGTGAATTTTTTTAAATAAAATAGCAAAAGGATTAGCAGTGCAGATTAATTTTCACAGCCTTCTTTGATCATATTTACCAAGGGAGCTGGTATTTTTGGCCATGACTGTACCAGTACTACTCTATTGAACTCTATGTTGGCATTTTAATCAATTTCCTTAAATGAACTTCTCTGTTACTGCATGTAAATGTCAGAGAAACCGGATAATATCAGGTATAAATGGGGTCTCAGATGTTATTAATACTCTTAAAAATCTGACTTGTGTTTGGACAATGTCTTAGGAACCCTTCACGCCTTCGGAGGAGCACGTCCTTGTTGTGCGTCTCCTGGTCAAGCATCTGCACGCCTTCTCCAGCAGCCTGAAGCAGGAGTCAATCTCCTCCTCGCCCTCTGCCCACTCCCACAGCAGTCCACTGGAAGAGCTCAAGCGGTGGGTTTTTATCTCTGTCACTTCACCCAAAGAATCAGGCTATAGAACTAAAACATCTGTAAATCTAAGCTGGCATGTCGTAAAGAGGAGCTATTCATCCGATCAGGCACCAGGGACTTGATTGAGCTGTCTTCTGTTTTACTGCTCTGTCAATAAGCCTCCACTCTCTGTCTCCCTTAGTGTGGTGGTACAGAGGTTTGTCCAGCAAAAGCTGTATGTCTTCCTGCAACACTGCTTTGGTCACTGGCCTTTGGATGCCTCATTCAGAGCGGTAAATGTCCTTGAGTGCACCCTGATGTTTGGAGCCTACTTTTATACGTTGGCAATAAACATTATGCGCTGTTCAAAACATAGTGAGGGCTAAATGATGTATTAAATTTAATGCAATGTGTTTTTGTTGTTTAGGTACTAGAGACATGGCTTAGTTACATTCAACCCTGGAGATACACTGGGGAAAAAAACAACATGCAAGCAGACGGCCAGAACAGAATTGTTCCCGACAAATGGTATTTTATATATTAGATGCTTGTTAAAAGATTACATGCACTACTGTTCAATAGTTTATACTTTTATTCTTCAGGAATGCATTAAATTGATCAAAAGTGACAGTAAAAACAATATATAAAAAATCTAATAAATGAAACCTTGGTTAACATTTAACATGATAGTTTGTAACGTTCAGATCAGTGTTTACCAACAGGTTCTTTGTCATTCACAGGGCCTCATTTGTGCAAGAGAATCTACTTATGTACACTAAGCTTTTCCAGGGCTTCTTGAATCGAGCCATGCGCACAGACTTGGTCAATGCCAAAAACGCCCTGATGGTCTTTAGGGTCGCCAAAGTCTTTGTTCAACCAAACCTGTCAGAGATGATCCAGAAGGGTAAGTGAGAAAAATTTAATTATGATATGATATATTGCTTTATTATGAGAGTTTGAATCTCCAGCTGAGCAGTTGTTCTTGGAGCCAGAGCATGCCATCCTGCAACGACAGAACCGTGTCTTCCTGACACCTTCACATGGTGGCAGCTTCCTCTCTTCTCGTCAGCCAGTGGGGACCGACAGCATCTTCAAAGTCAAAAGTCATGTTTACAGCCTGGAAGGGCAAGACTGCCAGTACAACCTGATGTTTGGTCCTGATCTACGGAAGAATGTAAGCTGACCGTTAATTCTAGATCTAATTAGTGCTAAAAATCAGTGTTGAGCATGTTATCATGAAACAGAAAAGGATATTATAGACCATGATTACTTCTGTCAATTCCAGGTGCTAAAGCTCATCCAGATTATCGCCCAAGCCCGACAGACAGCTAAACGGATATCAGATCATTCCACTGAAATGGCTGCAAACAACTCTTTTCTCTCATGGTTTGCCGTTGGCTCTTCAGATCATAACAACACCTTTACCGGAGGAGAGATGGACGATATGGGAGAGGGTGTGAAGAAAACTCATGAGTTCCTGGACAAAGCCCTGGACTACCTGTGTCAGATATTCCGGGTTAGTCTATAACTGCTTTTATTTAGGATGTATGTCTGTTCTCCCTTTGTCTGTGTGGGTTTACGCCGGGTGCTCTGGTTTCCTCCCAAAGCCCAAAGACATGCAGGTGAGGTTAATTGAACATTCTAAAATTGTCCCCGGACGTGTGTGTAAAGACAAGACTTGTGAATGGATCGACTTGTGTATGGATTAAGTGGTTCTCACCATGAATATAGCCATAGATGCTGGATTGGCATTAAGAAAGAAATAAACAAACATTTAGGATGTGTCATAAGTTACAGTTCAAAAGTTTGGGATCGGTTAAAATTTAAAAAATGCATTTGAAAGTCTCACCAAAGCTTCAATTATTTGATCAAAAATACAATAAAAACAGTAATAATATAATTTATTCCTGTGAAGGCAAAGCTGAATTTTTAGCAGCTATTATTACAGCGTGACTTTAGTGCCACATGATCCTTCAGAATTGTTCTGATGCTTATCGTTACAGCAGAAAATGTGATTCTTTGATTAATCGAATGAACGGCATTAATCTAAAATCTAAACATTATAAATGTTGTTACCATCACTTTTGATCAGTCATTGGTGCTTATTTAAGGGTCGCTTACCGAAAAAATTAAAACTGTTTTTAATTACTCTCCCTCATGTCGATCCTAACCCATAATACTTTCTTTCATGGGTACGTTCAAATTAAGATATTTGATGAAATCCCTGAGAGTTTCGACCCGCTCCATAGACGCAGCGCAACTACATGTGAACGGCCCAGAAACAGAGTTGGACATCGTTAAAATATTCCATGTGACATCAGTGGTTCAACTGTAATTTCACGAAGCTACGAGAATACTTTTTGTACACAAAGTAAACAAAAATAACAACTTTATTCAATAATTTCTTGTCTTCCGTGTCTGTCTTCGCTGTGCAACAGTACCACGACTGATGTCACACATACTATTTTAATGACGTGTTTACTATATTTCTGGGCCTTGAATGTGTCAGTTGCGTTGCTATCTATGCAGGGTCAAAAAGGTCTTGGATTTCATCAAAAATATCTTAATTTTGTGTTCCAAAGATGAAAAAGTTGTGGGGGGGGCAAGGGTTACAGGTTTGAAACGACAATGACAATGATGTAAGTAATGACAGAATTGTAGCATTTTGCGGTGGGTTAGCTACGCTTTAAGCTAGGTATTTCTTTCAAAAAAAATTGTTTTTTTAGCCCTCAGGCGTTTTGACAGTAATGCATATTTTTTAGTCTTAAATAGTTAATTTAGTTTCATGTTGTACAGTTGAATGCAGGGCAGCTGTCTCAGCTGATGGTCAATGTGGCGTCTGTAGATGATGAAGGGGCATCTAAACAACTGCCAGACTGCATCCCAAGTGAAAATGGCTTTGTTTTAACAGACCTGGGCAGGTTGCAGGTGAGTTATAGTGTGGCGATCTTCTTCAACATATTAATTTTGTGAGTCATACCAATATTACTACAAATCTGATTTCATATTTTACAGATCATCAATGGTCTTCGCAGATTTGAAATTGAATATCAAGGAGATCCAGAGCTTCAGCCTATCAGGAGCTATGAAAATGCTTTTTTGGTTCGACTGATGTTCCAGATCTCATCCTTTATTAATGCAAGAGTAAGAATATTGCTTAGCCCCATGGTTCCCAACCCTGGTCCTGGAGGCACCCCAACACTGCACATTTTGCATGTCTACTTTCTATGACACACCAATTTCAGGTCTTGGAGTCTCTACTAATGAGCTGATGAGTTGAATTAGGTGTGTTTGATTAAGGAGACATGGAAAATGTGCAGTGTTGGGGGGCCTCCAGGACCAGGGTTGGGAACCAGGATTAGCTACAGTTTCATCCGAATAATTGAGAACTTCATTATGGTCATTAATGTATTCTTTTCATGCGTTTCACTTTAATCAAATGTGACAATATTGGTTGTGTCCTATAGTTTGGAGACCACATGGAAGCGCTGTGTTCTCGACAGGACCTCCTGGGCAGTATTGGACGACACTACCTGAGCAGTTCCTCAAAAGTGGCAGAGCAGCGGCGGAAGAGTCCGGTGCTGCGGCAGATGAGGGATCGTCCTCAGCGAGCCCGTCTCAGCCTGCGGGTGCTGGCCAGCTATCGCACCCTCCTCATCCTCCTCCTGCTCTACATGCTGTTTGCACTACTATCATTCGGTACTCTCTCCAGCACTGGACTCGTTCTCATCGTCAGCTTTCTATATGAGCTCCTGTTGAATTTCTTTCATGAAAAACTAAAGACTAAGTAAAGGAAGATTCATGATGCCTTTTTTTATATTTTATTTTTTTAATATCAATACTAAACTTATAGCGACCTGTTCCCATTAAGGTTTTTATATACAGTATTTGTACTGCAAATGTATTGGTACATTTAATTACAAAAAGTGAATGGGGAATGTCGTATCTAATGCACAGTGTTTTTTTTTTTTTTTCATTTACCAATGAGAGGTGGTTAATCCAGCTTTCCAGTCATTAAGTACATTTATAATGGTGTGTTTTTGCCAATGTGACTGTCAGAACAATCCAAAGTTTGCACTTAACTGACTGCATTTCATTAAATGGACATAATGAATGTCTAATTTGTGTACTAGATTTCCATTGCTGTAGAAACTTGGATGTGTAGCACATCTCCAGGGAATTTTACATTGAATGAAGTATTGAATTGACTTTGTTAAATCTGTTATATCCCAGCAGAATTAGAGGAAGTAGTGCTGTTACTATAGCCGCCACTACAATATTAAAAGTTCCAGTGGGAGAGAAAGGAATGTACAGTCTTTGAAAACAAATCAGCTCTTTCTATGACAACGTGAAAAGGCACTTTTAGGATTTTGGGTAAAACACGAG
The DNA here is from genome assembly GCA_018155175.1 of Sinocyclocheilus anophthalmus. Lineage (NCBI taxonomy): Eukaryota > Metazoa > Chordata > Actinopteri > Cypriniformes > Cyprinidae > Sinocyclocheilus > Sinocyclocheilus anophthalmus. Next base: position 528,194 of record JADLZN010006572.1, on the reverse strand, counting down.
TTATGACGCTACGTGGTAGTGATACGTCATCCTCGTGAGTGCACGTATGTGATGTAGTGTGGCAATGAATCGAGGGAACTTGTTTCACAGGGAAATGGATACACGCGTAGCTTCGCTGCAGAGGAATATTGACTTCTTACAAAGACAGCACAAAGAAACTGGAGAAATTACACGGTGAAATAGATATTTTAAAACGGGAAAATAAAGGAAAATTTATGTTGCGTTCCCTTACATGTTATAGAAATAATGTTTGGGCCTTTTAATGAACGATACATTCATGAGACAACTAAGTGTGCTTCTATTATATGTAAACTAGTGTGCAACAATTATATTTTTCTTGTGCTTCATAGATAGTATTTGTCCGTGTACTTTCAACCAACTTTATTGTTCTTATTGTATTTGACGTAATTCTCTGAAAATGGGACTAGATTAATAATGTTGCCTGTTTTGCTGTTATAATCACTCTCTACTTTCCTAAATGCATCAGTTAAAAGCATAGTTCACCCAATTCTGTCATGTACTCACACTGTTAAGACCTGCAGGAATTTCTTTTGAAATACATATGAAATGTTAGGCGGAATGACAGGGTCAGTCTTCATTCACTTTCACTGTTAAGTAAAGTTGCAATGAAAGTGAATGGAGACTCGGGCTGCAATCATCACTTCAGTGAATGAAAGACTTGCAGTTTTGAAGCAACACGAGAGTGTGGATTTTGAGGTTTAATGAGGATGGGGTGTATATCAGAGCTGATACTCTAGTGTAGTACAGGTTGCCTGGTGACGTCGAGTTGCTGAATGAGGAAAATGAAAGCATGGCGTTTGTAACCTCTGTGGGTGGCAAAGGATCATTTTACTCAGACAAACGTTTTGGTGTTTTGTTTCTGACTGTCGAAAGGAGATTTGTTTAATCAAACGTAAATGTATTTTGCTTACAACAACGTGAAAGAAATAACAGTTTTGAATTTTCAGTTTCAAGATTTTTTTATTACTGTTAATATTTTCCTGAAAAGCCATTAAATATACCATAAGGTATTTTATGTAATGATATGCTTCTGAAAATGTCAATTGTAAAATGTAAATCAGTATCTTTAAACGTATTCCCACTGAAACAACTTATCCCATATAATGGACAATGTCACAAAAAGTGACTGTCCTGTGCATAAGTGGAAATAGTTCATTAGGTTTCTGGTTGTCAGTGCTTTAAGATATGATACTAATGATTTCCAAAAAAAAAAAAAAGCTATTCTGAAAAATATTCAACAAAGTAAAAAGCATGAGGTCTAACCCTGGTCTTTTAACGTGACGCATTAAATTTGATATATCATATGATGCAGTGAGATTCAGGCAGACAAAGTATTTCAATAAAGTTGTATTTTATTTGAATATAAAATCATAAATGATGACTAACAGAAAATAAATTGAGTTTAATCTGTAAAATCATAACACTAAAAAATATCTTAAGAGATCCAGTGTCTAAATAATTGAGGATCTAAGCGTCGCTCTCGATCCTTCTCTCTCTCTCCTCTCTCTATAATATATATATATATATACACACCCTCGGTATATAAGTATATAATAACATATATATATAAGCAGAAGAATTCCAATCCTCTACACCTTCGCATGATGTTGTGAATGTTAAACGGATTAATCAATTTTGTCATTATCTGCGTATTGTCAAACATTTAAGGCGAATTAAGTAAGGACTAGGTCACATTGACATGACCCATGAAAAGCTACAGGTGTGAAAATAGAGATATGAATTGTGGTTTTACACCCTTCAAGCAGAAACGGGTTAGCAATCCTCAAACATCACTTTGCAAATACCAGCTCTTGGAAAGAACATCTAGTACCAAAAAGCAAATTCGCAAGAACATCCTTTACATATAAAATATTTTGAAAAAAAAAGGTGTTTATCATCTTACCAAAACATCCTTTTACCATAACAAAATGCACCTTTTATATGTTAAACCGAAGAAAAATATACTACATCTGCGGAATAAAAATAAGAAATACAAAAGAAAAAAGATGAGTAATACAAAAAAAGTTTTTGCAAGATTTTTTATGTTTTTAAAGAAGTCTCTTCTGCTCACCAAACCTGCATTTTTTTGATCCAAAGTACAGTAAAAACAGTCAAATTGTGAAATACTTTTACTTTTATATGAAAAATTATAGAATTATATTTGTTTTCCATTTGAATATATTTAAAATTTTAATTTATTCCTGTGATTTTCAAAGCTGAATTTTTAGCATCATTACCAACATTGCTGCTCAAAAAACTTTTATGTTGAAAACAGCTGAGTAGAATTTTTTCAGGTTTCTTTGATGAATAAAAAGTTCAGAAGAACAGCATTTATCTGAAATAGAATCGTTTTTGTAACATGATAAATGTCTTTATCATCACTTTTGATGAATTTTAAGCATCCTTGCTAAATAAAAGTAGTACTTTCTATCATTTATACTGACTACATTATAATGACTCCAAGCTTTTGATGGTATAGTGTATAATTTTACAAAAGATTTTTATTTCAAATAAATGCTGTTTTTTTTCTATTCATCAAAGAATCCTGACAAAAATGTACCAAAACTTTTTACATATTGATCCGAAATAGAAATAAATGTTTCTTAACAGCAAATCAGCATATTCGAATGATTTATGAACAATCATGTGACACTGAAGACTAGAGCAATGATGCTGAAAATTCAGCTTTTCATCACAGGAATAAATTACATTTTTTTTAAATATATTCAAATAGAAAGCTGTTAATTTAAATCATAAAAAATATTTGACAATATTACTGCTTTTGCTGTATTTTGGATCAAAATACATTGAGCAGAAGAGAATACTTAAAAAAAAAATCTTACTGATAATGTTTAAGTAACATAAGAATAATATGAATATAATGAAGAGTAACAATTAAAAATAATTTATGTGTAATAATAAATATGAGAATTAAAAAAAAAGATAAGAAAAATATAATATTGCAATCATCATAAATTAAACCTCATCCTCCATTGTGTATTTTTTATGTAACTATGGGTTACAGGCTGCATATACGCTGATATGGACTTTCCCCAAGTTGAGCAAGAAGTTGAGTGACACTTGTGTTCTCTCTCACATCTTCTCAAACAAAACCATTGGACAGGTGTATGATTGGTACACGTTTAACTTGCACCAAAATTCCACGACAGGATTCTGTGCTCCGGACAGAATCGTAAGCATACAGACAGCAACAAGTTCCAGAGAGACGGAAAGAACTATCTGGAACAGACTTTGGAGGAAACCTGCTCACCACAAGCACAGAGAGATCAGTGTCTTAAAACTGCATATAACTTTTTTTTTTTTTTTTTATTATGTAATTTAAACCTAATATAAATTTTTTTTTTATTTAATAATAAAATAACACATTCTTCTCATACTTACAGCAGTCATTTACAATGTAGAGAAACCAGATCAAATTCCCTCACAGCTGACAGAACAGAAGCCAAAGCAGGGTTCATCACTTCTCTACACCCTCTGATGATCCAGTGTAGTCCATCTCAGGCCCCTCGACCTCCCACCCTACAGGAATGTGAGGTCATCATACGCCAGCTGTACAACGCTAACAGCCTGCAGTCCCAGGAGGTGAGATCATATATTTCTTTATGCCTTTCAATATATTACATAATCCATTTTAATTTGTCTTCTCTTAGATCCAACGTGTGAAAGCTGTTCTCAAAGACATTGTATTCAACAAGAAAATAATTACAGAGAATTACATTTTGACCAAGGCTTATCTTGCTGATGGTAAAAGGTCATTTTGTTTTTCTTTGCATCTCACCCCAAAATCAAAGGAAAATAAGAAAATTGCAAGAATATATATATACCAGTATATATTTTCCAGTGATTGATTTGTAAGTTTTATTGTAAACATGAATAAATGTAATTGTGTACAATCATTTACTTTAAATAACAAAAAAAAGATATAAATACTTTCAAATGTATCTCTTATATTCTGATTCCTTAAAAAGACTCAAACAAAATACATCTAACCCATTTGTAAAAACCAGTTTTAATAAGGCATGAGTCACAGGCTGAGCTGGGAGAAACGCCGGTACCATCTCAATTCTCTCCCATTTGGGGTAATGCATTATTTGTTCCAGGGAAAATCAGACATGGGCTTTAAGCTGTGGTTACAGAAAGGCTTAGAGAAGATTGTAGATCTTTATGAAGATAATATACTGATGCTCTTTGAAACTTTAAAGAAAAGATACAAAGTCTCATTTTTTAAAGTATCTTCAGAATCGTAATTTTATACGATCTAGGACTCATTCATATCAATGTCCTACAGTTTAGAAGAAATGGTAAAGTTCCCAACGCTAAATACAAAATTTCTACGCTGTATAGCAAATTTGTTAATGCTTCCAAAGAATCTACAAATCATAAAAGATTGGCTTGGTTTGATGATCTTCAGATGGATGTTACAGAAAATGAGTGGGAAGAAAGTTGTGTTCAAGCGCAAACATTGTCGATCAATACTCGTTTTAAACTAATCCAGTATAATTGGATAATGAGAACTATAACACCGGAAAAGTTGAATAAATTTAATCGAAATATTTTGGACATTTGACTTACAAGGGAACATGATTTCATTGCATTTGGCAATGTGAGTACTTAGTCCTTCTGGAAAGAATTAGTAGGTGTAATATCTAAAACTAGAGGTAAAGAAATCCCGGTTTGCCCTAAAATCTGTATTCTTGGTCTTCTTCCACCCGCCTGATCTTTGAAAACATATGAACAGAAGTTTGTAAACCTGTGTCTACTACACGCGAAACGCCTGATTGCCATTCACTGGAAAAGTATTCATGGTCCATCTCGGACACTCTGGATTAAAGAATTGTCTTCTTGTATAACAATGGAAAGACTAACTTACTCAAACAAAAAATGCACATATTTTACAAGATCTTGGTCTCCTTCCTACGTTTTTTAGATTAGAATGGACTGACTCTTGAGTAATACCAAATAATGTGATCATGCCCAAGTGTTTAATGACAGTTGACTACTGTGTGAACTGTGTTTCTGATTCATTTTAACATTTTTTGTTTTTCATTGGTAATTACATATGCTGAACTGTCATTTTCTTAATGCATTTTACAATAATGGCCCTTTATTTTTTTATGTGTGTGTAAATGTTACTTATGGCTCTTATGTCGGGGGTAGTGTGGGTGTTCTTTGGTTGGAGTTTGGTTACAGTTACAATATATTTGTAATTCCTTAATATTTTGAAACAATAAAAAAAAAGTATCTAAACAAAATGTATCTCTTACATTATGGTAAAAAGATCAGAGTGACTTCACATAAAGTTTGAGCAAATATGATATAGTTTTCCAATATATATTCAGATGGCCTTTCACCCTTACCTTCATTTTTTGGCAGAGCTGACGAATCAGACACATTTCCTCAGCTTTCTCTCCAAACACTGCCTAAAGGACTGTAAGTCATTGCTTGTAAATATCTGTATATAACATGTATATTATATATATATATATAGTTTCCAACCTGACTGACATAAACAGTTCAGTTTTGGAGATATGAACCTTTGCTCTGTTACTATTTGAACAGACCTGTGTCTCAGGCTAGTAAAGCAGAGAAAGCGATCCTCCCTGCCCTCAAACAGCCCCTCAATAACGTAGCAGACAGACACGGGAGGACTCAGGCTGTGCAGAGACGTCGTCTACAGAGGACTATGCGCTGAAGGACCAGTCATGTGGTTACGTGACTTCTGTGCCACACATTTCAGACTGAAACAGCAGTTTAAATGTCTTTATTAATGAAGCAATGCACAAACAGTTAAGGCCTTAGTGTACGGGACTAAACAAAACAGATTATAATTCAGGTAAATAAAAAATGACTAAGTATTAATATATTGCCATCATTCCATAGAGGTGCAAGGATTATACTGGGCTGATAGTGCTGATGGGAATACATTCTAAGCAGCTGAAAGGCAAGCCTGCCTCACGCTTTGAGCCCAGGTGTTCAGCAGCGCCGTCACCGAGTGCTTGTCAGGAAGCTGAAGGAGTTTAGAGGTCATGTTCTTATGCACACTCTGCAAGAAGGGGTTGGCCTCTGAGGAACAGAGAGAGGGAGGTAAGGAAGTGATGAGTTACTGCGTTTCACAGCCTATGGATTTTCATTTAAATTGGGAGCTTAAGAGTGTTTGCATTTTAAAAGGCAGCCTAAGATAGCATGCTGACATTTAATGCACAAATCAGGCTTAGACTCACCATACTGCTGACCGTCATCTTCCCAGTGGGGGCTCTGATCGGGGTAGTCCGCTGGAATGCTCAGCTGAAGAGGGGGAACACTGGGAAGATTTTTATCATCTAGACAAAGACAATGACAGGAATGAATAGACCCAATATATATATATATATTTTTTTTTTTACATCTAAAGGGCGCATATAGTGGGCACGGGGCCTGAACTGACCTAGTTTACATACGAGATGCACCGTTCCATTGTTGCTGCAAAAGGACGGGTCTAGATTTACCAGGAATTTGGAATGAAGACGAGCCACCTCCCCTTGAAGTATGTTAGGGATGGTCTGGCGCTCGTCATCATCCAGCTTCCGTTTACGGGAAGGAATTGAGGGACCCCTGGAATTAAAGATTATGCATTTTAATGTTTACATTTAAGAGCTAAGGCTGGGTGGTATATATACACCATACACTGCTTTTCATTTTTAAACTCAAAACTATATATTGTGAAAAGCTTAATGAGGTTATTAAAAAAAGCATTTAATACATATGTATAACATGGCTATGTAATATAAACTCCATTATAAAATTACTACTATTGTGATATAACGTTTATAATAGATATTATAATTCGAAAGTTTTTAGTCATTACGTTTTTTTTTTAATCAAGTGACAGTAAAGACATTTATAATATTATAAAATATTTCTATTTCAACTAAATGCAGTTCTTTCAAAGTTTTTATTCTTCAAAAGAACCCTTATAAAACTGTTTCACTGTTTCTACAAAAATAATAAAAAGCACCACTGCTTTCAACACTAATGATAATAAGAAATGTTTCTCAAGCTTGTTATATATAAGAACATTTCTGAAGATCATGCACTGAGACACAGTAAGACTAGTGAAAATTCAGCTTTGTCAAAGAAATTATATTTTAAAATATAGCAAAATAGAAGTTATTTAAAATTGTAATATATTTCACAATATTACTTTATTTTTGATTAAATAAATGCAGCCTTTCAAAACACTGAAAGGTAGTGTTCATTATATACCACAAAAGCAATGCACTGATTATTTAAAATGTAGGCCTGTTATTTGTAAAGTTTTACATTAAAGGGATAGTTCACCCAAAAATGAAAATTCTGACCCTCCCATAGACAGTAATGTAATTACCAAGATCAAGGTCCAGAAATGTAGCAAGGACATCGGTAAAGTAGTCCATGTGACATTTGGGGTTCAAATGTAATTTTACGAGAATACTTTTTGTGCGCAAAGGAAAAAAAAAAAAAAAAACTTTATTCAACAATTAGTTTCCAAGGAGCCCCGCGCGCAGCTGACACATATGCATACGTTGTTTACGTTCAGTGGATATTCTCCAAAATGGCACTTCGGAGGAGACGAATTTGAATAAAGTCGTTATTTTTTTCTTTGCGCACAAAAAGTATTCTCGTAGCTTCGTAAATCTATGGTTGAACCCCTGATGTCACATGGATTATTTTACAGATCTCCTTGCTAAGTTTCTGGACTTGGGAACATTACAGTTGCATTGCTGTCTATGGAGGTTCAGAAAGCTCTCAGATGTCATCAAAAATGTTTTAATTTGTGTTCTGAAGATGAACGGATGTCTTACGGGTTTGGAACGACATGAGGTTGAGTAATTAATGACAGAATTTTCATTTTTGGGTGAACTATCCCTTAAAGGAAGATAACTGACTTAAATGAGAGAAAATACAGATTTTTTCAGTTGTTGATCTTACGTGATTGGGGGTCCATGAATTGCTGTCATAGCAGGAGCAAACGTGCGGTAAAGTGAATGGTTGAAAACCGGCTTTCTGAGGCGGACGTTGGGCCTCCGAACACGTTGCTCTCACAACGTCGGTTCTGGCCACCTTATGGTACTTTCTTCTTTTTTTTTTTTGGTAAGCGGCATCTGCTCGATTATGGGGAGGAGTCGGCCTGGCAAAACCAAAGTTCTCTCTCTGCTTTCGACACTATTGTAGTTAATTGGTTAAACATAGAATTAACTTTGACATCCCTGATAGTATTGAATTCCCCATATCTTACGAACAAGTTACTTACCACTGTGCCATTTGTCGAGTCTCTTAGTTCGTCTCCATGATATTGATCACCACTTGCCTGTATTGTTGTTTTAAGGCGGAACATGCACAGAATATCCTCCCTTGTGTAAATGATGGGTACCAAAAATCCAAAATTTTGAGCACGACACCCGATGATTTCTTTCATTTTGCTCAAATCCTTCTTCCTATCTGTAAAGACCAAACATAAACCATGATCTTTAAGATCCAAGTGGGAAAAAAAATCAGCATCAAAAGAGAAGAAATCTCCAGTACCTTCATTTTTGTCTATTTTGTTAATCATTCTGCGCAGCGGCTCGATATATTTTGACAGCTGCTTCAGTTTGTCCATGTAAAGCTGGTCCTCAGATTGTGAGGCCCCTGCTGGGCTCATTACAGAGCTTGGATTGCCTGTAATCCAAAAAATAAAGAAATAAAATAATTATGATTGCAACAAAATTACAATTCTGGCCAGCAGTGATAAGTAAATAATTTTTATGTCTAATGTCTAATTAAATATAAATGAAATAATTGTTATGTCTAAAAATCTATCATTTTAAATGTTACAATTGAATTTAGGCATCACAAAATTATAATGTGCAGTATTAAAATGAATTTTTACTAAAGATTACATTCAACAGTGTGACTGAATTGATCAGTTTTTAAAGATTACGTGAGAAATAGATGAAGGAAATATAAAGTCCGAAATTCTAGTCCGAAATTTTCACACATTAACAAATAAATACAACCTCACATTGTGTCAATCACGTTTACACACTGCCTCTGAAACTTTCATCCATCATAAAAAAATTCGGATCAGGTTTGATTTTCTGTGTTTTTGCATCCGTAGAAAGCATTTTGATAGGAAGGATGACGAATATGAAAAGAAAAAAAAAACGCATTCAAAAATTTCGGACTCAGACCTTATGTGTAAAAAACACGGAATGTATAAAACAAGTATGCACAATTAAATATTCAATATTAACTAATAGGCCTGGGCGATAAAACTGTATCGATATTTATCGAGCGGACAACTCGCCCGCGCCCGTGCGCTCTGCGCAGCCTCTCTACGTTCACGGGCTAGTAATGTAGAATTACCGAGACGTGCTCGCATCTGCGGCCTGTCTGATCGGGCGTTCTATGAGACGTCCTGGGCCGATGGACGTCACCGGGGCGCTCGGCGTCCGCTCCTCGTCGCTCGGCAGACGCCGCTCACGGGTGCAGCACACTGCGGTAACTGAGCACTTGCCGTCACCCATCTTACACTCTCCCGATGAACGTGACGGGTCTGGTTCGCAGGTGCGGGTCGCATACCCTGGCTATTGCGGTCGATACTCTAGAGGCTGTCTGTTGTTGCTCTCTCGTCTGCGACTCTCGTAGTCTGCGTCGCCTGCAAGACCATCGTTGTACATCTTACTGTTGAGGGAAGGCGAGCAGGGCCGAGGCCCTGAGGGTGTGGACTAGCCACGCTTGATAGGATCTGCTGTCGATGTGGGAAAAAGTAAAGGTGTAGGGGGGTAGGGCAAAGCCTCCGCGGGCAGGGGGAGGGTAAGGGGAGGGGGGGGAAGCTACCCTGAGTGGTGAGGTGGTTCTTCTCGGGGATCAGATGGCGCTGGTGCGGGGGGGTCCAACGGGGCGCATGAGACAGTGGCGGGGAGATGTTAACAGGAGGAGAGATCGATGGGGGAGAAGTGGCTGACCGGTCCGGGAAAGAACCAGAAGGCAGCTGATAGTAAGTATGTGTCGAGAGACACGTACGGCGAACGGAACAGAGACAGACGAATAGAAGGAGGCAGTGGTACAAGCAAAAGGGGGCATAGGGACACATCACGGCATTGCGGTAGGAACGACAAGGTTAACAGAGGACTGAACAGAGGACGAGGGAAGCTCGATAGAGGCGGGGGACAAAGAGCGTGATGAGAAACACAGGACACAACACCCAAGCCAGGCACACAGAACGCAGCAGACACACGTTTCGAGGACAGACAAAGATGACGGGCTGCACTCGGCGCGGGAGACCACAGATGTAGAGAAAAGCCAAAATACAAAGGAAACACCTGTGGAAACCAGCACGAGTGGGGGGTAGTCCTTTGCACTCGGCGTCTCATAGGGGTTTGAAGCATCTGTGGGAAGGGCGAGGGCGCTCCGGGGGAGGAACAGGCAGAAAGACGGATGCGGGTTTGTTCACAATTTGGTTAGGCAAGTGACAAATTATATTTGATTATATGAATAATTAGAAGTAATGCACGGTTTTTTTAAGAACAGGTATTTCCTTGCGTTGCAATTTGAATGTGCTGGCATTATTTTGCCATTGGCGCCCTCCTGTGGCCCTCGGGAAACAGCCAAAAGCTTTAAGGGTTAGTTCACCCAAACATGAAAATTTCTGTCTTAATTACTCACCCTCATGTCGTTTTCAAACCCGTAAGACCTTCGTTCATCTTCGGAAAACAAATTAAGATATTTTTGATGGAAGCTGAGAGCTGTCTGACCCTGCATAGACAGCAACGCAACTGTAATGTTCTTAGGTCCAGAAATGTAGCAAGGAGATCGGTAACATAATCCATGTGACATCAGGGGTTCAACGTATTTTACAAGGCTACGAGAATAATTGGTGCGCCAAAATAAAAATACGACTTCATAACAATTGTCTGTAAACTTATTTGTAGATCGGCATAGGCGGGAACCGGCGAACATTTCAAACAAAACTTTAATAATAAAATAAACACAAAATAGCGCGACAGCCCCTTGCGGACGACTGTCGCGCACAAACAAAACCAAAACACAAAATAAAATCCAGGCCTGGTCCTCTCTCGTCTTTCACTGTCGTCACTCCTCCTTTGTATCCTTCCGGAGCTCCTCCGTGAGACTCGAGACCGGTGAGTGGTGCAGGTGTCGTGCATTAGCATTTAATCCACCGGTCTTGCTCTGTTCCCACTGTTCTCGGCCCCGCCCCTCTCGTCACATCGTCTCCTCCGCATCACCCTGTAGGGCCATTTTGGACATCAGCTGGACGTAAACAACGAATGCTGTTCTGTGTCAGCTGCGTCCACCGGATCCCTTTTTCCTGTTTCCTACGTTGTTGTTATTTGATCTGAACGAAAACGGCGTATCCGTGTGACGCAGCTGACACAGAACAGCATACGCTGTTCACGTCCAGCGGAAACTCTCCAAAATGGTGCTACAGGGTGGCAGGGTGGTAAGGGGAGGAGACTAATTGTTTAATAAAGTCTTTTTTTTTTTTTTGCGGCCCAAAATATTCCCGAGCTTCGTAAATTTTGGATGTCACATGGATTATGTTACCGATCTCCTTGCTACGTTTCTGGGCTTGGGAACATTTCAGTTACATTGCTGTCTATTGAGGGTCAGAGAGCTTTCAGATTCCATCAAAAATATCTTAATTGGTTTTCTGAAGATGAACGAAGGTCTTACAGGTTTGAAACGACATGAGGGTGAGTAATTAATGACATAATTTTCATTTTTGAGTGAACTAACCCTTTAACCTATTTAATCTGCATATAAAACATTAGAAATTAGATATTTGTTTAATTTTTATTTTGTGTTTGACTGTTAAAACTAAAAAATATTTGATGTTTGTCTCAATAAATTGAGTTGATTTAAAAATGCAGTGGTTAAATGTAAACATTTTTTTCCTTTGTTTTAAAAAAGGCTATAAAAATGTCAATAATTATCGATACCGAACGATAAGAAATATTATATCGTTGATACATTTTTTAGCTATATCGCCCAGCCCTATTAACTAATTTATACATAGCTTAAAAAACTATTCTATGAGTATAACAAGAAAGCTGTTCTGTACCTGGTGTATTGAGAGGTCCTGGTGAAGGTACCTGGAGGGGGTAACTCTGGGGGGTGCGTGAAGATGCAGGACTCTGGGATGGCTGAGGAGAGGGGCTGGGTTGGAAACCTCCAGGAGAAGGGGTTGGACCAGAGCTAGAGCGAAAAAGTTTTAATTAACCTTTTGTAGTTATGTCAATACATAGTAGAAAAACTAAGCTATTTTACTATACCTGACAGAGTTGGGCTGAGAGGAAGGAGGCTGGGGGGATGGCTGAGGCTGGGGGGGAGGTGGCATCGGCTGGGGCGTCTGCACCTGAACTGAGGAGGGTGATGACATCATTTGTTGACCCTTTGTGAAGAAGTTAGGAGAGAGAAAAAATGAAAATGCATTCAAAGTAACCACATGACTGGAGGAAAGCTGGCACTGCACTGGTGAAGCCAGTTACCTAGAGATAACAGACATCCGGGTCAAGATCGGCTTGCTCTGACTGTACAGCACCAGTAGATGGCGCTATATAACCAGTAGATGGTTGCTTCCAATTAGCTTCCTAGCACTTTAAGAGAATAGCAAAATCCAGTCCACTTACCTGTGCCACACACTTTTCATTTCAATTTTAAGCTGCCCTAAGTACTTCTGGGTCATTTCTGACTAAATGTTTCTGATTGTGAAACTAGTTGGGGATGGGAGTGGGGGTAAAGAGAGGCAGATGAGTGTGAATTATGGACAGCCTTCGCGCTAGTGTAAAGCCACAGACGTACGCACCCACTGGGTTGCAGCGCTGAGACCCAGCACTTAGCCCTGCGGTAAATACCTGTGGCATTTGCTGTCCTCCAATGGCAACAGGGTTTTGAGGAATGGCAGAGTTCGGGGTGGCGCGGGGCAACCGAGGTGGAATTTGCATCCCAGGATGGGGCATCATCTTTGAGGAGGACAGAGGGGACAACAGACATGTCACAAGCAAAACAATAAATGCAGTGCATCAGCGGACATGAGGAAGCACATGCAAGAATGCAAACAGAAATAGATTTGACAGGTCTGCAAGCACAGATGCACATACAGTCACATTCAACTACGAAACACGAGGCTCTCCAAAAACAAAACAATTTGGTAGTATAGTGAGCTTCCTCTCATTTTTCTAGAGCAGTGTTTCCCAACCTTTTTTTAGTCGCGGCACCCTTTGGAAATTTTAAACTTGTGGCGCCCTACAAAATTAATTTTGTCACAATATTTGAATTTCTAACTTCGATATGATCATTTGAAAAGTATAGATATTCGGTACAACAGGGAAGAACTGCAGAATATAATGTCATACAGATATTTTTAATATTATTAAAAAAATGTGTCCATCAATGGTGGCAATCAGTAGGCTAATTTCTATTGAAGAGACCAATTTATATGACAGATTTTAATGTAGGCTTTTATACATACGTAAACATTATTTAATTACCATTATAACTAGCTATCTCACAAATTTTTGCTCACTCAGTATTTTTTTTATTTTACAGTGGGGTAATTGTTGCAGTAGCACAAGATAGCTTGATTTAAAACTTTGAATAAAAAATGACAAGTAAGCAGTCATTAATAAAATAAGAACAAAACGAAATTACTAATGATAGCACAAATAAAAAAAATAACGACAGGCCTTCAAATTAAATAATAGCTTTTTAGTTTTTCAGGTCGGTCTACCAGTAGGGTAAGATTTTTTTTTTTTTTTTTTTTTTTTTCCAATTATCCAAATAATGTTTAGTCCTAGAAAGCTATTATTATCAGAGGACACTTGAGCATAACATAGCGGTTAGCAGCTCAGTTAATGAGAGGGCAGCGTTACCAGAGTTCCCATATACCACACCATGTTACAACACAGTAGGCTATTGCAGACAGAAACAATACTGTACTACATCGATGTTTCCTGTCGGCTCGATTTTTGAGTGGACTTTGCTGTTCCGATGAGCATGAACGGTATACGAGTGGAGCTGAGCGCAGCACACGCATAGAGCGGGATAATACGCGGAGCGTCACACTACGTGAAAGTGAAACCTGAGCGGTGAGCTAATTTTCGGCAGCCGAAATTTCGGTGCATCTCTAATTATTGCGACATCAGAAATGGATATTATATAATAGATGCTTTTCTGAACATTTTAGCAATTTAAAAATATTAAAAAAATATTTTTTACACGACACCCCTGCTCGGTTGGCAAACACTGTTCTAGAGCAGGTTCTTCATTACAACTTCAGCTCAATTGACAGCACTTGTGACATCACTGTAACTGGTTGTGGTAACCAAAAATTATGCCAATTGAGCTTAAATTGTATTGAACCTCAAATATATTTAACAACACTGGTTGTCAAGACAAGGCAAGTCACAGGCCAATGGATTTCATGCCGTCTTTCATGTAACTACAACCAGCAAGCAATAAGATGCAATGGATGCTTCTGCATCTCCAACACGACACTTTTAACTGTAAATTAAAGCTGTGGTTGAGCTTGGCATCTACTAATGGCTTTCAGAGGGGTCAAACCATGATGCTATGCAACTACGATATTTCCCTTCAAATACATTCAAGGAATCCTTTAAAGGCCCAAAGCCAATATTTGGTAGTTAGCATCACTGGGCAAAACAATGTCATTTACACAGCGCGGGTTTTTTAAATTTTTTTTAAAGAATGCATTTTTGTCAGGTGCATGCAGAAAGTGCTTGTGGGTTCAAAATAGTAAGCATGCAATCAGGCTGTTAGCTGCACATACACACATAATGCAAATGAGATTAAAAACTAAAGCTACTCAAACTTAAACTGGCTGCTCTGCTGGATTTCACAGCTCTGCAATAGAATAGAGATTTCCATCTCTAGATTTAATATAAACTATGGCCACACATATGGGACAAGGTGAAGGAAAGCAACATGAAGCAAAATGTTATCTTCCGCCGAATGCTCACAGATGGGAGGGTCACCCTTGAGGGAGAGATCTGACTAAATGTATTTGAGAAAGTAAGACAGGCAGCTAGTTTAGCTTATATATGGTTAAAAACTGGATGTACTTTATATATACCAGCTAATGGCAAGTGCTAACAAATATAGCAGAAATAGCCTCCAGAATGCATTTGTAGCAAGAAGTGTTGGGCATTTATTCAATGAGATTACCTGTAGAACTAACTATGCTTTCAGCAGTGAGATTTTTTTGTATCAGAATCAGTACCAACCTTGAAACAGCCCACCCCCCCACCCACATACTATATATATATTTTAAATGCGGTCACATGTTAATCACCATTCATCAAATCAGTAAACATACACACTCATGCATTCTTTCATACACAAAACTTTTAATTTTGGATGCCATTACTCACATTAATTTGTTTGACAGAACTATATCTATCTACAGTGGTTACGAAAGTCTTCAACCCTGACCCCATTAAATTTTTCACTCTTTGTTTTATTTCAGCCATTTGCTAAAATCATTTAAGTTATTTTTTTCCTCATTAATATACACACAACACCCCATATTGACAGAAAAAAACAGAATAGTTGACATTTTTGCAGATTTATTAAAAAAACTGAAAAACTGAAATATCACATGGTCCCAAGTATTCAAACCCTTTGCTCAGTATATAGTAGAAGCAACCTTTTGATCTAATACAGCCACGAGTCTTTTTGGGAAAGATGCAACAATTTTTCACACCTGGATTTGGGGATCCTCTGCCATTCCTCCTGCAGATCCTCTCCAGTTCTGTCAGGTTGATGGTAAACGTTGGTGGACAGCCATTGTTAGGTCTCTCCAGAGATGCTCAATTGGTTTAAGTCAGGGCTCTGGCTGGGCCATTCAAGAACAGTCACAGATTTGTTGTGAAGCCACTCCTTCGTTATTTAGCTGTGTGCTTAGGGTCATTGTCTTGTTGAAGGTAAACCTTCGGCCCAGTCTGAGTTCCTGAGCACTCTGGAGAAGGTTTTCGGCCAGGATATCCCTGTACTTGGCCGCATTCATCTTTCCCTATTGCATCCATTCGTCCTGTCCCTGCAGCTGAAAAACACACCCACAGCATGATTCTGCCACCACCATGCTTCACTGTTGGGATGGTATTGTGCAGGTGATGAGCAGTGCCTGGTTTCTCCACACATACCGCTTAGAATTAATGCCAAAAAGTTCCATCTTGGTCTCATCAGACCAGAGACTCTTACTTTCTCACCATCTTTGAGTCCTTCGGGTGTTTTTTAGCAAACTCCATGCAGGCTTTCATGTTTCTTGCACTGAGGAGATGCTTCCGTCAGGCCACTCTGCCATAAAACCCCGACTAGTGGAGGGCTGCAGTGATGGTTAACTTTCTACAACTTTCTCCCATCACCCGACTGCATCTCTGGAGCTCAGCCACATTGATCTTTTGGGTTCTATCTTTACTCTCTCCCAGGCTCTTCTCCCCCGATAGCTCAGTTGGGCCGGACGGCCAGCTCTAGGAAGGGTTCTGTCGTCCCAAACGTCTTCCATTTAATGATTATGGAGGCCACTGTGCTCTTAGAAACCTTAAGTGCAGCAGAAATTTTTTTTTAACCTTGGCCAGATCTGTGCCTTGCCACAATTTTGTCTCTGAGCTCTTCAGGCAGTTCTTTTTGACCTCATGATTCTCATTTGCTCTACATGCACTGTGAGCTGTAAGGTCTTATATAGACATGTGTGTGGCTTTTCTAATCAAGTCCAATCCGTATAATCAAACACAGCTGGACTCAAATGTAGGTGTAGAACCATCTCAAGGATGATTCTGAGTTAAATATATGAGTGTCACAGCAGGGTCTGAATACTTATGACCATGTGATATTTCAGTTTTTATTTTTTAATAAATCTGCAAAAATGTAAACAATTCTGTGTTTTTCTGTCTATATTGGGTGCTGTGTGTACATTAATGAGGATTTTTTTTTTAACTTAAATGATTTTAGCAAATGGTGCAATATAACAAAGGTGAAAAATTTAAGGGGTCTGAATACTTTCCGTACTCACTGTATATATATATTAGTTCTGGTCAAACAATTATCTGATTAATATCACCAAATAAACGTTTATTGTTTAAATAATGCATGTTATTTGTTTTCCCTTAATATAAAACCTTCAGGTAAAAACTGCATGTTGTGTTCACACCTTGTGTTATTTTGACTAATATTAAATCGGGGATTGATGATCTGAAATATTAAAGTGGACAACACGCACAAAATACGAAATCATGAAGGGGCCCACCTTTTTCACTACCACTGTAACCTAGAAATCATATTAACTAAATAAAGCAAAGTGCTTTTAATATATATTTAGATATATCTTTTTTTTTTTTTCAAATGAATTAACTTTGATAAAAAACCTGGGTTAAACCTAGTGGTTTGAAGGGTAGTGGAAAAAATTGGTAAAAAATACAATTCATTAGCTTTTGAGGGCTGCACTGTAATCCTTAAATAGAGAATTTTGATGTCATCTAATGATTCTTTTTCCAAATAATTTTTTTGGTATATGAACTATTGTTACATTTTAGTGGGTGTCTTATATAAATTGTAGTAAATGTACAATAGTCATTATTTTTTACTCAGAAAAAAAATAAAATTGAACACTAGACATTCTAATTTAAAATTTAAAGCTGATTTCAATGTATAGTTTTGATGCCTGACCTATATTTTATGTATACTGACCAGAGAACGAGGCTCACTGTTGTGGCCAACAATTAAACCTTTTGACAAAAATAATAGATGTATAATCCTTGTGTTATTATTAGGACATGTGCAGTACACTACGGCCCACCACCAGGCAAGGAATAGAGTTTTGACATTCAAAAGAAAGTCAAGTGTTGATTTTGGTAGCATGCAATCACTCCACGCTTAGTCTCTCATCTCAGTCCTCATCATGGCGTGCACTGGGCTTACCTGGCCAGGAACTGCAGCGAGCTGGCCTGCCTGCTGGACCTGTGGAGCCTGCTGTTGTTGCTGTTGTTGCTGTTGTTGCTGCTGCTGCTGTTGTTGTTGTTGTTGTTGTTTTTGTTGTTGTTGTTGTTGCTGCTGCTGTAATACTCTTGCCTGCTTGTATAAACCCAAGCAAACAGGAAGGTATATGAGACACTGAAACTGCCAGGTGCAATATACATTTCATCTGACTATTTACAATCACATCAACCAAGACGAATGTCAATAATAGGTGTAAAAAGTGTTATGAATTTTGCATTATTTGCAGTTTGCAGCTTTACCTGCATTACCTGCTGGAGCTTCAGGTGTTGCTGCTGTTGTTGGCTGAGTGAGCTGATGGGTTGATGCTGTCCGGGAGCCATTTGTGCTAATGACTGGGGCACCATGACTTGCTGCTGCTGCGAATGAGGGGGCATCTGACCGGCCACTCCCTGAGCCTGCACCTGGGCTTGACCTTGAGCTTGGACCTGGGCTTGGACCTGAGCCTGGACCTGGGCTTGAAGCTGCTGTTGCTGCTGCATTTGAGCCTGGGCTTGAGCCTGGGCTTGAGCTTGAGCCTGGGCCTGAGCTTGAGCCTGGGCTTGAGCCTGAGCTTGAGCCTGAGCTTGGGCCTGAGCTTGGGCCTGGGCCTGGGCCTGGGCCTGGGCCTGGGCCTGAGCTTGGGCCTGAGCTTGTGCATGAACCTGTTGTTGGTGCAGTTGCTGCTGCTGCTGCTGTTGCAGTTGCTGCATTTGTGCTAACTGCTGCTGCTGCTGCATTCTTGTTTGGTGCAACTGGAGGCAGAGCCATTAAAACAATATATACTCAATGAGAAATGAAACATCACCAAAGGAACTCAATTAGGGCTGGGTATTGGTACAGATAATATTAATCGATTAGATTCCAATTCACAAACTCTTGATTCGATTCTGATCTCTCTACTAATACTGTAAACTATACAGGGAATCGTGTCATTTGGTACATTACTATAGTTTTAAAGGTTAAAACTAATAACAGTCTCCAAAATCAATAGGGAATATGTTGAACATCCTCTTTTACAGAATAGGGAAGTTTGTTGCACATAACTTTTATCTCGATTTATATTTAGATATAATCATCAATACATAAAAACATGTAAATTGCACATAAGGCAGTACATCAACTTTTTAATGCTAAAATTATTTCTACTGCAGTTTGTTGTTGAAATATAAACTTTTAAACGGTGGCTAACATCATTTATTCCATATAATACAGTGCATATATTCAGCAAAATGCTTCTCTCTAGAGTTTTTTCTAGTTGACTATATCGAGTCTATGGACACTGAATGGCTTTCATTGACGTCTTTCTATGTTTAAAACACTGATTGAGTGATTACATGAGACATGATACATTTCAGTAAGTTGTACCGTTTCTTTCAATATATATTCTGATGTTCATTTATGTTGATTTTCTCTTATAACTTGTAGTAAAGAGGAAAGGATGAGCAGGTGAACTGAGGCAGTTACAGTGATCTGTCATTCCACGTTAAAAAGAGTTTTCATATTCTTTATGATGTTTCCTTATGAATCCAAAATGATGATTTGTAAAGAAGAATGTCGGAGGATTTCGATATAAGCCAAGAGGAGACTGGTTTTCCTTTGCTAAAGTAAGGAAACTTTGCTTCCTTTGCTCCTGTAAACAAACGTTGGTTTTCACGAGACTCACCGGCACATAAGCAACGTCGACATCTTACGTCATCCTCCCGGAGCTGCTCCATGTTAAACTAGATTAAAGTGATTATTACATTTTGAATATGGATATTTTTCTTACAAAAAAACGCATCGATTCACTAGAGGAGGCCTTTGTTCACCCCCCCGGAGCAGTGTGAGACACTTTTTTTTTTATGGATGGGCACTTTTTATTTAACTTATTTTGAACTGAAGCACTGCAATACCCACTGACTGCAATGATAGAGCTTGGAATAGGCAGGAGAATTTTTAATATAACTCCGACTGGATTCGTCTGAAAGAAGAAAGACATATACACCTAGGATGACTTGAGGGTGAGTAATTTATGCACTAATTTTCATTTTTGGGTGAACTAACTTTAACCAGCTAATGATGTCATATGTTTGAATAAATGACAAGTTAGCCACCGTTTAAATGGTTATTTCAACAAACAGAAGTAGAAATTGAATTTTATCATTAAAAAGTTGTTGTTTTTTGTTTTGTACAACTCAAATATTTTATTTGAGTATTGATGATTATATCTGACAAAGCTCAAAAACAACTCTGATTGCTGCAGGTGCACTACAAAAAAGTGTTTACTGAAGTTCCTTTTACACATCAACAGAAAACAGCATAGAAAGTTAATCTGAAAATTGGTTTATCAAAATTAAGATCAATTAAAACTGATTAATCGATATTGTCAACCCAGCCCTAGTTTTCACTGATTATTAGACTATGTCTTGTGATTAATGATTTAAATATATATAAAATAAGTAGGGCTACACAAGACTTGGAATAAGTTGTACAAATTATTACAGAATTTTCTGTTTTCAGTAATCTAACCCTTTAATTCATAAGACATTCATGCAGTATTCAATGGATCATCACCACCACCATTTAAGTGGAGCAAACATTAATATTTCCATTCTCCATTACCTGGTTCTGTTGTTGCTGCTGAGTCTGGGCCTGCTGCTGTTGTTGATTCTGATGCTGCATTTGTTGATTCTGATGGTGTTGCCTTATCTGTTGGAATTGCATGGCATTCGGCTGCATAGCTGCTGGCTGCTGAGCCTGCATGGCTGCCTGTTGCTGCGACTGAAACTGCTGAAATTGAATGGACTGCTGCTGCTGCTGCTGTTGCATCATCGGCATCTGCCCGGCAGCACCTGCTGAGATTGAAATTGCATCACAGGCAATGTAAGGGAATTAAAATAAGATTATTTTTTTTCTATACTATAGAACTTACCAGCCTGCTGGCCTCCCTGCATGGCATGTTGACCCATTTGCATTTGCATTGGCCCCATACCACCCATTTGTGCACCAGGGGGCCGTGGTCCAATGCCAATAACTCCAGGTCCACCTCCACCCACTCCTGGTATACTTTGCAGGGCATTCATAGGGTCTAAAAATAAACCATAATACCTTGAAATTTGGCAGAAAATGAACACATACAGTTTAATAGTGTATATAAGATCTAAAATAACTCTTTAAATTTACCAGGCCCACCTTGAGACTTTTTATCTGCAATGAAAAACAAACTGATCAATACACAGTACACATACAAACGACACAGCTAAAAGAAAAAAAATGTTAACAATGAAAACATAGTATATTGGCTACTTACGAATGTCTCTAAAATGAATTATCAGTCTTGCAACTAAAGACAAATACTCCTCCTGTTGAAAAAAAATTATAGTATACTTATTGCACTTTTAACAATCACATACTAACAAATCTTTTCTGTTGGGAGTGTAGCATGCATATTTAAAAGAAATACTTACTCTGGTCTTTGCCTTGATAAAAACATGGTTCTCCATGTCAGTACTGGACTTTGTGTGAGCAGTTCCTGCTTTTCTCATGGCTTCATCTCTGCAATATAATAAAGCAGAAGTCTGAATGTTTTATCACAATTGATGCATGACAAACAAGAACTGTTACCTATTGCTAACTGACTATCAATCATTTAAGAAATATCTAGAACATGAGCACTATTAGAAGAGCTGTTTTTTATTTATTTACTGCAACAAAGAAACATTTACTAGCAAAAAATATCAAATAATCTTAAGAGAGATTTGAATACATGAATTCCTGAAATTAAGTGTATTATCACAGAAGTATTACTCAATAGAATATTCTTACAAGTTTTGACTTTATTCAAATGATTCAAATATATCAACATATTTAGTTGCGTTAATAAATGTAACATGTTGCAATAAAATAATTATAACCTTATAGGTACAGCTCAGTCAAAAGTGAAAATTGTCATCATTTACTTACCCTCAGGATGTTGCAAACCTCTATGAATTTCTTTCAGCTGCTGAACACAAAAGAAGATATTTTGAAGAATATTGGTAAACTAATATTTGATAGTAGCCACTAGCCACTGACTTCCATAGTATGGAATAAATGAGTTTTATAAATGTAACACTATGGAAGTCAATGGCACCGTCAACTGTTTGGCTACCAACATTCTTCAAAATATCTTCTTTAGTGTTTGGCAGAAGAAAGAAAAATCATACAGGTTTGAATAAAGTGGAGGCTGGTAAATGATAACAGAACTTTTTGGTATTTTGTTTTCTTTTTGGTATTCAGTATTTTTGGATGAACTATCCCTTTAATATGAAAAGTGTCTGTTTTCAAAGTCACCAAAAACACAATTTTGGTGCAATCTTAAATTCCTTTTAAAAATATTAGAAAAATCGATTCAAAACACTTGGCAATAAACACAACTCCAAAATAAGTGGCTAATTCTTTCTTCAACGTGATTACAAAAGGAGCATTTGAGTGACTATTAGAGGAGTTTATGAGCCTTAAGTAATGAATCACAAGACAAATTAATTATCTTAAAGGTTATCTTCTTTTGCCCACGACATGTTAAACAATATTTATATCTGCAGACTGTTTCGCTTGTACATATTTGGACTAATATGTAATGAGGCTAACTTTATATTAGCTAGCCGAATAGCTAAACAAGCTCAAAACAACATTTAAAAAAATGGCATCTCATTTAATGAACAAAATACAGTGATTAGATTGATACCATATATAAATACACATACAGTCTATCATTGAAGATTTCGACTGTACTTAACAGATGAGCTGATAACACGTCCGAGCATCCGCTAGTTAGCAGCTAACTAGCTAGCTCCCTCTGTTATTTCCAAAATGCGTTAATATAAAACATACAAAAAAAATATTTGTATACTCACATTTGGGCCACTACTTTCTGTCGAAAGGCTGGACTCCTCCAATCACTATCAGGACCGGTGACCTCCATATCTGATAATGCTGAACAACGTTGAACAAGCTGTTTCCAGATTGAGTTAGCGTCTAGCGATGTCCGAATCGTGAATGTATCACTCTACTGAGTCGAATCTTTTCAATGAATCAGTTGATGCCGCTCACAAAACGAGATCTCGTCTGAACGATTCGCTCGAGAATCGTACTGTAACCGAACGATCGGTTCTCGAGTCAATTCATGAATAGGATAAATATTATAAATAAAACAATGGAATGGAAATATAATTAATTAATTGTTTATCAGTTTTATTAAACACACAGCAGAGCCCGCTGTAAAAACTGTATTTCATTAAATGCTACTTAAGGTAGAGATAGGCTACAAATGAATTAACATTAGTTTTTGTTTATGCAAATTCTGTAGGTAAATATTGATCTGAGCTGGCTGCAACAATGTGAACTAGTACACAATAAATATCAATAAACACTCTTTAAAGAAAACTTAATAAAAAACAGCAATATTTGATTGTCTTAAAGGCACAATATGCAATTTTCGCCGCTAGAGGGCGAATATTCAAAATAAACAAATAGACAAAGGCGTAATTTGATGAATCATGGGAGTTGTCGTCTTCATCCCCACACGATGCAATCCAACGGACTCGGGCAGAAATCATGTTCATGGATGAGCTAATGATTTATTAACATAGTAGAATGTAGCAGGGTGAGGCTGAAAGCCCTGGAAGCGAAACGAGGCTGCTGAACGAGCGCGACACATGGCTCGAAAGCAGCGGAGCTTTTATTATGCCACAGTTGACCGCAGCGCTGTTTTATCATACTAGATACATTTGAACGTTCTGTTATTATGCTACTCTGTGCGGTCGTCACCGGTCTATTCAAACGCACAACATATTAAAGCGTCTTTGGTGTTTCCATGTTTTCTACAAAACAAAACCGGAAATCGAGGGTGTATGACATCATTGGCAGGCGACACAATGACACTATGGACACGGTCCGTGTCATTAGTTAAAATTGCTGATTTCTCTGGACTTAAACATTCTTCGAAACATTTGGGATAATGTAAGTACACAAGTCAGCAACATATATAACACTGTAGTGGGTTTTGGATATTTTAATAAAAAAAATCTTACATATTGTGCCTTTAAAGTGACATAACTGGTTAGGTGACGTGATTAATCACTGAAATACATATATGTAAGTTTAATAAGGTCAAGAATAGATTATGGGAGTGTGGTATATGGATCAGCAGCCAAATCTGTACTTGCGAGACTTGATACAATACAGGCTAAAGCATTGAGACTATGCTATGCTTAGGAGCAGTAAAAACGTCACCAGTATGTGCACTACAAGTGGAAGCGGGAGAAATGCCACTGGACATTCGACGTAAACAATTGCTGGTAAATTATTGGATTAATCTAAAGGGACATAGAGTTGGACATCCTACTAAGAGGGTACTGCAAGCTAGCTGGGAAAAGGAAAGGGTGTCAAAGTTTAGTTTTGGATGGATAGGAGATGAGACAGCTACAGATTTGGGGGTGAGCGAAAAAGAGTTCTGCCCAACTATTGTATGGCCTGACTTTCCAGTATGGAAGATTGAAACCATGGAAGTTGATTTTGAATTACATCAAATCAAAACGATAAACAATAGTATAAACCTTGTAGCTGAATACTACAGATATGCTGATGATAAATACAGAGACTATATTCAAATTTATACAGATGGGTCGAAAGATAACAGGTGGGAAAGTGTGTAAATGGGTCGAAAGATCCTAAAACAGGAAGTACTGGATCAGCAATTTTTATAGTTAATCAAGGAGGTGAGGAAAGAAAATGAACCACGAATGATCTGAACGTGTATACAGTTGAGTTATATGCTATCATGATGGCATTAGAATGGATTAGAAAGGAGGACAAAATAAGTAAAGTTTTAATTGGAAGTGATTCATTGTCAACACTGTACAGTCTCAGGGCAGGTATGTCCAATAGCCGTCAGGACCTGTTATATGCAATATTAACAACATATACAAGAGTAAAGGAAAAATGTAATGAGATTCGACTGATTTGGACCCCAGCTCATATAGGCATTTTGGGCAATGAGAGAGTGGATAAATTAGCTAAACAAGCAATTAAAAAAGAGAATATTGAAGTAAATATAAAGATGTCAAAATCTGAAGGGAAAAGTATAGTTTGGAAAGAAGCCGTGAGATAATGGCAGCGTCAGTGGGACAGGGAAGCTAAAGGAAGACATTTGTATGCCATTCAAAATAAAGTTGGTACAGAGAGGAATTGGGGAGGGACTAGGAGAGAAGAAATAGTGATGACAAGATTAAGAATAGGACACAGTCATTTAAATAGTACATTACACATTATAGGGAAGCATCCTACTGGTTTTTGTGAATATTGTCAGACATTAGAAACCATAGAACATGTTCTTTTAAGTTGCAGAAGTTATGAAGATCAGAGGAGAAATATGATGAAGAATTAAGAAGAGATGGGTTGGTAGGGACAAGTATTAAAGATATACTGCAAAGTGGGGTGATTAGACCAAGCAGGAAAAATATGTGTAATTTCTTAATTAGAACGGGTTTGATGAGGAAAATATGATTGTGGAAAACAAGCTGGAGGAAATTAACTGGAATAACATCGCAGGAGAATAATCTAGAAGATGGCGGTAATGCAACGCTCTTGGATGCAAGCCGCCGTTAAACCTCAAAGAAGAAGAAGGTGACGTGATTGCCATGAAACGGTTCTTTCAGAGCTCTGGGTTCTTTGAACTGTTCGAAAAATCGATTCGCGGAAATGGGTCTGGCTTCCTTAAACCAAAACATCTTATGGCAGAAGTAGTTTATAACTCACCAATTTAGGAGAAAAACTTCCAAATAATGAGCGTGTCAGTCCTAAATTTAGGACTCCTACATTTTAACATTGCGGACCCACTAAAGAGATAACACAAACTCACAAAGCAAATACTATCAAATCACACCTAAAAACTAGCTCCTAAATCTGTGTAACATTAGGAGTAGGGAAGAGGACTCCTAAGTCACTAAGACCACGCCACAAACTATCATAAAATGGCTGTTGTCAGCAATCTGCCTCGGAAAGTAAACATTTTAGAAACATTTGATGATAATGATCTTTTAAAAAGGTATCGCCTTTGGTTTTGGAGGTTATCCCTACTCCAAATTTTCTTTTGATTATATCCTTGTTTTCATTAACCAGTTGGGCAAGAAATAACAGCTCTTCTTGCATCCAGTTTGGTTTTCTTTTATGTCTTACTATCAGCCATGATTATTCTACTCTGTTTATTAAAATGTTGTTTATATGCATATTCACTAATTGTTTGAGAAGCACACGTGTAAGAGGCTGACAATTAGCTGAACATACTTGTTTATTTAATTAATTTCACTTAGCCTGCATTTTAATATCTTGATTTGAATGTGGCAATTAACATTTTTATTTTTAAATCTTGATATTGCAATAATCTCTGACAGAGGCTATCAGCCAATCACTGTGTGTATAGTTAGTGAGCATGCTGACATCATCCATAGCAACGAGGTCAACCCCGCCCCCTTACTCTTAGCTTAAGACTTCTGTCTATTTTTTAGTAAAAGTTTGTCTCAGCAGCTTGTGAATAGGTTTTAATAGAAAACTCTTAGCTAAAAACTTTTACTGCCATTTAGGAGAACTCTTAGTGGTAAAATAAAATGTTTTGTGATACGGCCCTGATTATATAAAACCAAATATATATATATATAAAAAATACATAATAAAGAATATATATAGGATATACACACCCACATTTATACACACACACACCCACACACACATATACTTTTTTCAGGTAATGTATTGCACAGTGAAGTCTTTTGACGAAAATAATTAGATTCACTTTACTGCACCAGTGTATGTGACTAATAAAACTTTACATAGATGGTTTATATTACATTATTTGTAGCCCCTAAATTAAAGCTTGTTCTCACCATAACCAGTGGCATGTGTCAGATTATATATCCCTATTTTAAGTCATGGTTAAAGATTATTTTGATTTCTTCATTACTTAATCTGCTTGATTTAGTATCCCTGAGATTATAGGTTTATTATTATTTTGATTTAGTTTTCATCTCTGTATATTCTGTTTTTATTTTATTTTTAGTGACAATTTTACAAATTTTATTGTGTTTTGTCATTTTATTTTATTTTTTAATGTAGTTTTTATTATTTTTCATTATATTTTATATTCAAGTAACAAATATTTGGTACAATAACATAATTTGGTTCCAAAATAGTTCATAACTGAATTACTGACTTTTATTTTCGTTTTCAGTTAAGTGTAAGCAGTAAGCACTGGGGTGTGGTTATTATGCAGACAAGCCATGGGTGACATGTCAAATGAAAAACAATTTCCTTCCGCATTTTTCACACATTAGTGGAAAGTTGGCTTCTTGCCCAAAGTTCACTGTATTTTTACTTACTGTAGTATTATTCTTTTGTCATTTGGTGGCCATGATCAGTAATACTGTGTTAATAGCAGGCAATTGCCCATTCAAACCCTTCTTGATGACAAAATTTGAATAGCATGTCAGTTAGGCTACCCCTTATTGCATCAGGGCCCTGTAACATTTGTTGACAATGTTTACTTTAGGACTCAAAAACAAGTTGTGTGACATACACTACATTTTGGGCATTCTTGACAAAACGCTGCAATTTTAAGTGAGCAGAATTTGCCAAGGATACTGATGGTATATGATATCAATAACTAAAAAACATTTTTTTGCATTGATGTTTGTTCTTGCCTGAACAATGAGCACATCTTTGTAAAGGATGTGATGTAATAAAGCGGTATAACAGTGTCAGAGTGTGACTACTGATGATTCAGTATCCTCTGGTTTTGAAAGGAATTTAGATGCACTAAGATTCAGTGTGTGTGTAATATTCAGAAATGTGTGCGTTAATTCATGCAAAAGCAGTTTTTATAGGGCCTTAACCTGCAGGTTCACTAGTTTTAAGGCATTTTTGGCTTTGTTTGATCTTTGACACTTCTGGCAAGCAACAGTTCATAAAAGCTGTGTGCCTTCTGACCTACTTTTTGTACACTTGGTGTGTGTGTGTGTGTGTACTTGAGCGAAAGACTGTGTCCACAGATTAATTCCCACTTTGCAGGTTTCTCTTTTGATAATGTCAAACCAATTTGTTGCACCACTGATCCAAGGAAAGATTTTGAGACTTGGAAATGCAAGACATTATGAAATAAATCTGAATCTATTAACATTCGAGACTTGAGGTGACAGAGTTGCCAGGCATTGCGCAAGTTGGAGTTTCATCCGGCACTGCAACTAAAAGAGCTCTTCTTTATTAAAGGAAGAAAAGGAAATAATCCTTGAATTTGGCAATCTTGTAAAATGATTCAGAATCATTGCTGTTTCTTTTTTGTATTTAGGTTCTGGATGATAAAGTGTCTGAATATAATCTTGTCCTCTTTTATGCTGACTTTAACGTTCTACTCATGCAGACTGGGATTAACAATTTAGGAAATGCAACATAATCCATTTTTTTCGTATCCCGGGGTGTATGTACTTGAATAAAGGCCTGTTCACACCATAATTATGATTAGCGTCCACAACAATAATGTTGTGTTTATTCTAAGTGCACTCTGCAGTTTTGTCGTCTGCCATTTTAAATGCTCAGTCTCTTTAAAGTCAGGTGGATTTTGCTTGGCTGTTAATGTTTTTATCATTCGTCATCGGAAAAAAAAATTATCGTGAATGTTATCGTTCCTCTGTGTCATTACTGTTATAGTTGTGTTGTGGATAACCCAATTCGTATATAATTCTAACAATTATTGAAACTTTATAGTTAAGGGCCATTTACACCAATAACGATAACTTTATTAGCGTACACAAATGCACGATAGGATTGTCTGCCACTCTAAATGCTCAAACTCTTTACAGGAGGGTGAATTCTGATTTGCTATCAATGTTTTTATTGGTCATCAACTATAACTCTCATAGAAGAAGAAGAATTGTTAAAACCTTATGATTATTATAGTTACGGTTAAGGTGCAGTCATATTCGTGACATTTTGAGGGACAAAACAGCTTCTGCTGGTCAGCATGGCAAATTCACATGACCAACTTGAAAATGAGTTAAATCTAGACGGGGAACATTTTCACCCTTACGCCAATATTTTTATTGCGCAGATTCCTATTGAAATAACTGGATTTCGCTCGTGAAAATTCAGAGGGCAATGACGAATGTGAAAGCAGCTTTTTAGTCATTGCTAAAAAAAAAATAAAAATAAAGAAATCTTAATGTTTTTGTACTCATTAAAATTTGATTAAGACTTTCTTACTTTTAAATACTTAACTACAGTTAAACTTAAAAATGTTTTGGCTACAGATGGCTACTTAAAATCTCCACACTAAATATCCATACTTTTATTTAAGTAGGCCTATACACTCTTAAAAATAAAGGTTCCAAACGGGTGTTTTTGCAGTGATGCCATAGATAGAAGAACCATTTTTGATTCCCAAAAGAACCTTTCAGTGAACAGTTCCTATTTTGAAGAAAATTGTAAAAATCTAAAGAACTTTTTTCAACTATAAACCTTTTCTGCATTTGAAAGGTTCCATGGATGTTCAAGATTCTCCATAGAACCATTGATGCCAATAAAGAACCTTTATTTTTAAGAGTGTAGTGAAAAAGTATTTTTACAACCCAACTGCCATGTCAACAACAGGTCTCCATGAGATGCGGGCCATCCTAAGTTTGACCACAACTATAGCACATAGTTTTTACATTATTATTCACACTAGACTCTACAATCTCCTATAGTCAGTGGCTTGTATTCCTCATTATCTGCGGTTCAGAGCATTTGAAATGCCGCGCCTCTGCACGCCAAGCATTTGATTCTTCCTTTTAAGTAACAGCCGCCCGAGGCGTTCGTGACGGGTGATCAGACAGACCGGCAGCGCGCGCAGATCCGCCCTCCAGACGCCATTTCTCGGACGGGGTGGGGAGCTGAAGCAGCTTTTACACCAATCCTGGGAAGGAACAGAAAACACAACAAATAGACATTTTAAAAAGTCCTCTAGGTCGTCTTGTGGAGTGGCAGCGTCGTGCCTCATATAGGGGAGCGCTGCGCAAGGAGGGAAACTTTCTGTTGCGAGATTATTCACAATTAGTTGTGTGAAGACGTGTTGCGGGCCGCCATTTTTGTTACAGCCTTCGAAGTCTGTTGGGAGTCTAAATAA
Organism: Sinocyclocheilus anophthalmus; assembly: GCA_018155175.1. Classification (NCBI taxonomy): domain Eukaryota; kingdom Metazoa; phylum Chordata; class Actinopteri; order Cypriniformes; family Cyprinidae; genus Sinocyclocheilus; species Sinocyclocheilus anophthalmus. Next base: position 497,971 of record JADLZN010006572.1, on the reverse strand, counting down.
GAGACAAAACTCTTCCATACCTTGTGTTAATACATGAAGAAGGACTCGTTGTTTGACGCGACCGACATACGTCGCCTTGAATCGTCATGCAGAGCGAGTTATTAGCTTATTATGGCGTTGTTTGCCTCATCTTGAGCGGACGGTGATTGAGGACGGCTAACGTTAGCTGGCTAACGCGTTATATTGTCTCTCAAGCTGCAGCTACTTTCACGGAAGAGAGAGAGAGGAAAGGGGAACTTTCATTCTAAATACGAGTTTTTGGGTTCGTTGCGAATTTTTGGGGTTGTTTTGACCTGTTCTAAGCTCGTCGTGATTCTTGTGTTGGTGGAAATTTAGCGATGCATCAAAGTTGGTTGACGCCAGTCGCAGCCTGTCCGGTCAAGCGTCAGGTTGCGGTTCAGTAGGACTGTCGGATCAAAAAGTGTTTAGTCGATTGTGAGAATAGGCGTTTGTTGTTTTAATTTATTGCTTATTTCGGTTTTCTTTTTCGAATTTATTCGCCACAGTTGTATTTTGAGCAAATATGTCGTCTGCACGGTTCGACTCCTCGGACCGAGCCAGCTGGTATTTCGGGCCGGTTTCGAGACAGGAGGCGCAGAATAGGCTACAGGGACAGAGACACGGGATGTTTTTGGTGCGAGATTCGTCCACCTGTCCTGGTGATTATGTACTGTCGGTGTCCGAAAACTCCAAAGTTTCTCACTATATCATCAACTCTTTGCCAAACAAGAGATTCAAGATAGGCGACCAAGAGTTTGATAATCTACCTGGCCTTTTGGAGTTTTATAAAATACATTATCTGGATACGACCACCCTGATAGAGCCAGCACCAAGGTAAGAGCTTCATTTCGTTTTGACCGTCACATCATACACCCCATTGCTCACTAATGTACATTTCCCTCCTCTTATTATGGCAAGCCGTTTAAACATTCATTCATTGAAACGATCAAGGATCTGTTTTATGCTACTAGTTCTCGTTTTTTTTATCTAATAGATTAGTGCCTCTCAATTTTACCATTGACTATTTTTTTTTTTAGATATTTGTACTGATTCATAATACTTGATACTAGTTGCAACTAGTGACAATGAGTGCAGTAGTGACAAGTCGTCATTAGGTGCTGGTAATTATGTTTTAGTTACTAGTAATTACTTAGTACTAGTGTATTCAGATTGTTACAACTACTAACAAGATTTTTTTTAATTAAACAGTCAGAATGGCCACTTTTTAAAAATATGACAAGTAAAAGCAGTTGTAACTAGTAGGGATGCACTGATTTTTTTTGGCTGATACTGATTTTAACAAACAACTATTGGCCGATACAGATATTGGTGAATTGCATAAAGAAGGGGTTAAAAACAAAAGAAAGCAGAATTGGTGTTTGAACGTTTCTGTTCCTGCGTTCCTCTGTATTATTACCGTTCCGAAACCAGTTTGAGTAGAAAAAATACTGGTTAATATAATGTTATTTAAAAAACTTTTTCTTTGCCTATAATAATAAAGTACAACTTTTTTATTCAAAAAGAAAAAAAAACACGAGGGTCTTGATCTGGTTGCCTATCTTGCGCTTAGTCATAGCCAATACAGCATAATCTTTTCTAGATTTTGTCCAAATGTATTAAACAAAAGAAAATACTGTCAACGCTTTAAAGACATTAAAGTAGGCCTATTTTTTCAAGATATTTAAAAATGTTTGCACCACTCTCATTCTGCACGAATCCAAATGATTCCATATTCATGACGTTTCTGGATGCTAACATATTATTTATTATGTAAACTATAGGCTTTGTTCTTCACTCGCATTTTCGACATAAAACATCATCCTTTACATAGGCTATATCAGCAGTGAGGCGGTGGTCACAATGAACGGCACAGACTGTACTACAGACTATTTAAATTGAGCAGTGTAGTGGTTGACCGATATTGTTTTTTTGACTGCCGATATCTTGGAAAGCCCGATGACCGATATAAAGCCGATATAATTTTATTAATTTTAATATTTAAGAAATTTTAAATCATTTGAAAATTTATTTGAATACTTATGTTATAATAAGTATTTTCCACAAATAAATATTTTTTATAATTTTATAATTAAAAAGTAAGTAAACTGTAACCAACAGCACTCAGTGTTCTGGGAAATTTGTGTGCATTGGGAATCATATTTTTTTTTCAAATAAAGCCAAGGTAACACTCATAACACACATCATACATACAACACATAGTGAAAATGACATGAATATGATAGTGGGCAAGTGTAGCATATTTTGAAATCACGAATTTATGTTTATAGCATTCAATTTGCACGGACCGAAAGTCACGCAGAGAACACGCGATCATGCAGGTCACATGGACACTTCACAAGATCTCAACTAGATTTGTCTAAGTTTGCAAGGTTTGTGAAATTATTTTTTTCATTAGCCATTCAAAGATTTGTTTAAATGATGTAAATGAGTATTTGCTGAATGCTGACGGCAAACAAGAAAGTATTGTAATGTTTGCCTTTCTATTAACTTACTAATAATATAAAAGCAATCATTATATTACTTTTTTGTTATACATTTTAATTCCTTTGTTTAACAGTTCTATCCGATTATTAGACAGACTTCTATCCGTATTAGACAGAACTGAACGATGACAGTGAACAGGGAAAATGTGAGCACTCAGCGCCGTCAAAATAAAAGTCGCATCGGCCAAACAGAAAAACTTATCTGCCAATATTTGAAAAATGACCACTAGAGCAGTGCAACTTTTTATGTATGTTTAACTGTATTTTATTTTGATAATAATGAACAGGCTGCGATGTCAAGTTAGCAAAAATATGTTGTATGTGCGTGTGAGTCGCTGACGCGATTCAAAACTGTAAAGCTTTTGCAAAATAAAGAAAACCGCTTTCCTTTCAGTGAACTTTCGAGCGTGTTACAATGATCCAAACTCAGCACAATTTTTTCTGTCATTTTGCTAATCTGTTAATGATTTAAGTGAAATATATGCTTTTTATGTAGCCTATATAGTTTTATTCCATTTTCTCCGTTCACAAGTGCTGCAGGTGCGTGTGATCTGTTGAATCCATCTTACACGATCCTGCCATTTTTGCTGGTTTCAAACACAAAAAGCTGCATATAACCTGCCATTCATTTTCACTTAAATGTAGGCCTAATGCTTAATTGGCGGTTCGTGACATACTCTCAGATAAACTAACTCCGGGGCATTGCCATTGCAATTTAACATTACCTATGATGAATTTACAGCTGAGCATTTGTATGCGTCAGTGTCACATTTGCATAGGCCGTACCATGCTGTCTGACAAACTATATTTTGCACAGATTTTATTTTGTTTTGGCAAGTATTTAATTATTTTGCCCAGAGAAAAACGTTGGATTATGCAACAGACAACTCATTGTTTCCATGCAGTTAATTAATAAACCATTGGTATCGGCCCTTTTCATGCTATTTCCGATATGCCGATGGCTATAAAATAATAAAAAATCGGTCGATACATTGGTGCATCCCTAGTAACTAGTTAGATAAGAAATATTGCTAGGAACAATTGGGAAGATACTAGTATCTTGTAAGTATTGGTATCTTATAAGTACTAGTAAAACTGAAAAAGCAGCAATTTCTAGCTAGTAAAACAGTTTGCTTAGCTTCACAGAAACTGCATGTTTTAATGTTGCAATTAAGATAGGGTGACCATATGGGCCAATTTTACGGTACACGTCCTTGCCAGGACTTCTATATTGCCTAAAATATCTAGGTTTTGGCTGTTTGCAGTGTGCAGCTCGATCGTTGTATGACATTCGCGAGAGCTATAAAAAGTAGACGGCTCCTTGTGCTTTCGAATCACTCTCAGGGTACTTTGGTGTCATACAGTGATCGGTCTGTGCAGCGCAGCTTCAAGTCGAACGAACAAACAAACAAACACAATCACTTTGATTGTTCTCTGTAGATCCCACCTTCTCACGCACCTCGATTGGTCGATTATGTACAATGCCTGCATGTTATTGGTCAAACTACTTTGGATGTTTTAGGCAATATAAAAATCCTAGCCAGGACGTGTCCCGTATAAATGGCACATATGGCCACCCTAAATTAAGAAAATGTCCATAGTGGCAATAATATACGTTTGTTGATACAAGTTACGTGGTTGGTTCAAGCCGTGTATTCAGTTAAACGGACAAAACGCAGTTATTTCATCTTGCAATTTTTTTCTTTTTTTTTTATTACAGTATGAGGATAATATTTGACAGTTTTGCAACACCATCCAAAATTGGTATCATCGGAAATCTTAGCCGGCTAATATGCTGATAGTAAATTGGGAAAAGTACTGATCACTGTTGGCTTGCATATGAGTGATTATAAAATACTAGTAACATAAAATAGGTGTTACTGGTTTTAATGAATAACCATTAAAACAGCTTGCCATATCTTTGCTGGTTTTTCTTCACATTTATTTGTATTATTATTGTCAAGATGATCAGTTGAACATATCTGTAATTTCCCTGAATGTCCTCCCTGTATGTTTTAAAATGTTCTCATTGAGCTGTGCAATAAAAATAAATTCAGTCATTCCTATTCAAGATACCAGGAAGTTAACTGTACATGTGAAAGTGCACATTCAGTAGTGGATTGGATATTACAGAAGACTAACCGCTTAGCAAAAATTTAATTTAAACATTTCCCCTTTGATGTCCTGTTTAAAATCCTCTTGTTGATTATTCAATCCTAAAAATTATTTCATCATTGTAATACAGGTACCCCAGTACCTCTCTGCCCAGTGGTCCTATTCAGCCATCTGGGGGACTTGGAGATGAGAACCAGGAGTATGTGCGGACTCTTTATGACTTCACTGGTAGTGATGCTGAAGACCTTCCTTTCAAGAAGAGTGAAGTCCTAATTATTCTAGACAAGCCTGAGGAGCAGTGGTGGAGTGCCAAGAACAAAGAAGGCCGAGTAGGCATGATTCCCGTTCCCTATGTAGAAAAGTTGGTGAGGCCTTCGCCTCAGCCCGGCCACGGTTCACGTAATTCCAATAGCTATGGCATCCCTGAGCCAGCACACGCCTATGCTCAGCCTCAGACTCCATCGCCCATTCCTCCCATCACACCCGGCGCTGTCATCAACCCACTGCCTTCCATGCAGAACGGGCCGGTAATGGCAAAGGCGATCCAGAAACGAGTGCCATGTGCATATGACAAGACTGCCTTAGCACTGGAGGTAGGTAGCTAAATTATGGATTTCTGTAAATAAAAATTTGCATTTGGCACCAGCTGAAGTGAATCTGCAAGTTTCCATTGTTTTATTGATGAGGGATAATACGAGCAGCCTTATGCCCACTAAGGCTGAATAGAAATCTATTTCTTTCAGTTTACGAATTACCAAATGTTATTAAGTAAGCATAGATGTTTGCTGGCTAATCTATTGGTTGATTTGTAGTAATACAATATGCAAAACTTGTTTTGAACTTTTAAACTTGTCATTAAAAGTTTTAAAAGTTTAAAACAAGTTTTAAACTTGTTTGTGAAAAATGCTTTAGGAGAAAATAAAACTTGCTGTCTTAGGTGTTTGTTCCTGTGCTCACTGACTTACAATAGATTTTTAATATGTTAGACTATTTTCATTTACTTCTACTTTTCATAGTTTGCCATTTGCATGGGCCGCACATGTCTCTAAGAACTGTTGCACAGTGACTCTCTCCACAGTTACTGATAATTTTCGAGCGGGGAGGCTCTATTTTGTGTTTAATTCGGTATAGAGTTTATTGTTGATTTTTTTCATTGTCTAGAATGAAATTCCATACTTAGTCATCGCACCTGGCAAGTTCCAGCACTCCTCCATCCGTTTCTACATGCAAGGCCTTGTCCATTTGTAGAAAGCATTACATAAGCTATGTCTTAGTCAGCCTGAGAATGTGTCAGTTGATTCTGGTAGGTGCAGGGAAAAGGTGTGGAAGCTCATGGATTTACGGATTTTATAATTTAAAAAAAATAAATTATTTGTTTGTTTTTGTCTTTTTGTACATAAGTTTTGTCTGTCTGCTGTATTTTACATATGAGTGCAGCTTGTATATGGCAGCTTATATATAGCTTATATAAGAAAGGATTATGACACTGTTTAGTATGGCCTAAAGCAAAATAAAGTCTGATTTAGAACAGCTATTTCAAGCATTTTGGGAAAATTAAGCATGTTGGTTAATATTAGGGGTGGGACAATATATCGATATGGCGATATATCGTTGTCCTTCTCCATGCGATACGAGAATCGATATCTGGCGCCAAAAATCGATATTTTAATTATTACAATAAGGCGCTCCATATAGATTTCCCTACTCGCAGTGTCTAAAAATGCGTGGAAATCGTGGCCGCACCATTTCCACCTTCTTTCCAAAGCGCTCTGAGCAACCGTGAACCACGTTCTCTATGAAGATGGGGAAGCACTAGGAACCGAAGGATAAACCGATTTCCAGCCACTGTATTAGCTCTACTGCTGTTTATATGTTTATGGAGATGAGAACTAAAAAACTGCCCCAGAACAGCTATCCGCTTGGACTGTAGGCATCGATCACGTTATTACTGCAGAGCGCATATTGAGTCCGTGAGTAGCCCAACTTCTCCGCTTGGATCGCAGGGGGATTTCCCTCACTAACTATATGAGTGCCGCCGGCGCATCCAGTTTTATGTCAACAAAACTGGATTCTCTCTCTCTCTCTCAGATATTGCAAGTGCGCGTTATGCAGTGGGCACCGACCGGCAGAAACATAAATCTGCACCTATGGCATGGATGACGAAACAAAACCTCATCAGAGCCGTAATGCGGCGCAGAAGTGTGCAGTGTGTGCTTGCCTACATTTGAAATAGAGAAAACTTGCACTTAACCTTTTCACAGTCATTTTGTTTTCATAGGATATCACAGATTTCACAGATAACGTGGTGAATCGTTATAGGATTGTCTAGCAATATATCGATTATAGATGTATCGTGATTTGTATCGTATCGTGAGGTACCCTGCGATTCCCACCCCTAGTTAATATGTAGAGTCCTGTATAATTGGTATCAAAATGATAATTGTATAATGGTTTTATAATGCCTAACATGCTTCAATAATGATTTTAAATAAGAGTGGTATTTTCATCAGTGTTTTAATTAGAGCCCGACCGATATATCGTTTTGCCGATATGAGCCTGTTGCCGATATATGGCTCTGTCGGAGAAATTGCCGCGCCGATTGAATTTTTTTTTGAAAGAACAAAACGCAGATAAAATGGTGTAATTACTTAGTTTGTCCAGCAGAGTGCGCTCCATTGTTTGCTACTGGCGACCTGGCTGAAACGCTTTTGACGCTTAAGTCTATGGAAAACCACTGAAACTTTGAACGGCCATCTCTCCGTAACGGCGCGGCGAATCTGCACCAAATTCGGGGGATACCTTCAAGTCGAGAACCTCTTGACGGACGAGTGTACGTCTAAGAGGCCGGCTTTCGAATGAGACCACCCCCGCGTCGATAGCCCCGGGGGTTCGGGAGTTACAGGTGGTTAAATTCGCGGTCCGGCGCCGACCGATAAAGAGGGCTACAGACGCGCGGAGGGTGGCGTTCGAGAGGGCTCCTCGAGCTGAAGGGATCCCCCGAATTTGATGCGGATTCGCCGCGCTGTTACGGAGATATGACACCAGTCAACCACTTCCTGTCGTACAGGACTTGTTCAGGCAGCAGCATTCAAGCGTTGTCTTATTCGACCGTAAGTGCCTTGCGAAGTGGACTTAACATGAAATTCCGCCATGATTCCAGTTCCAAGGGAACGTACACGTTACATTCAAAGGGCATTAAAGTGCGCGAGACGTGAATTTATATTGTATTTATTTACAGAGGTATATTATGTCACACTTCACACTTCTCTAGTAAGTTTCGTCTGTGTGTGAAGACAGTAGCGCAAATTCGTGAATGAATGTTCCGAAGTGAAATAAACTTCAACGGAATAAAGTTGAATGGAATTGAATTTAATTATAAAGTTGAATAAACTTCAACTTTACTGTTCAGTGCACTGATGTCAGACTCATTTTGGATAATAAAGTTTATTAAATTGTTAATAAATGCCCTGCCTCCATTACGTATCTCTGTCACGTCATTATAAGTGTTTGATCACCACATTTGAGTGATCATTGCAAAAAATGTGTTTATGTATATATATTCTGTTTATGTATATACTGTATTCTATATATAGTACCAGTCAAATGTTTGGACACACGAATGGGAAAGTGTCCAAACTTTTGACTGGTACTGTACTATAATATACACAAAGAATATCGGCCAATATATCGATATCGGCCTTTTTTTACTCCCTAATATCGGTATCAGCCCCAAAAAACTAAAAAAATATGTTGTTCCTTGGATCTGATTTCTGGTGGGCAGGACATAATATTTTCCACAGGCTTTTCCTGAGTTTTATAGATTAGGGTTTGATCATTTCAGAGCTTTCACAGCACCGTTTAAGAAGCCAGTGATATTTTTCTCTATTCTAAATGCTTTAAAAATGAACGGTAACATATAAGGTTTCAATCTTTTTTTTTTTTTCTTTTTTTTTTTTTCCCTTATGGTGGGTGACATTGTGAAATGCCTAGAATGAACATCAGCGGTCAGTGGGAAGGGGAGGTAAATGGCCGGAGAGGTTTATTCCCTTTCACCCATGTGAAAATATTGGACCCCCAAAACCCAGATGAGAGCGAATGATCTGGGCCATGCGCTGTCAGCACCCCGTCAGCTCGCCGGCCGCCCCATCAAGTCACCACCGGTATTACGCTTGCCTGCCTTGGGGCGCAGCCGTGGCGCATTTCTCAAGCAAACCATTTGCGTGGCTTCTGACTGTTTACAGCTCCAAAATCAAACTGTTTGTAATCCCCCTCACTTGGTTACAGGCGAATCAGTATTTTTTTTGTCTGCCCTTAATATTCTGTTGTTTCCACACATCGGCCATCTGTACCTTTGACGAGGTGAAATGAGGCCTTCAACGTGACCTGAGCCTTCTTGCCACTCTCCTGCAGTTTTTTTTGTCTTCAGCTTTGACTTTTGCCAGCTAAACTATGTTGTGTTAAGAAAGGGAAATGAGGATCATTATATCCTCTGGTTTGATTGCCAACTGTTCACCCAAATTTGGTCTTTTAGTTTGTCTTTTGTTACATTTAAACAGAATCCTAGTGATACTGATCTGACCTTTTGGTAACAGCCATGATTGAAGATGAAGGTAGGGTATTGCAGTGGCAGGTTCTTAGAGTAGCAACAACTGCACCACTCCACCTGATTGACCTTAGAAGCAGACTCACCAGTTAAAGTCTTTATTTTTTTTCCCTCTGCTAGTATGTGGGACTAGTCTACTGTAGCCTTTTTATTTGTGCCATAATAACTTATCTGTAAATTGCAGTAGTAGTGTAGCTAGATGGTTGTGGCTAGACTCTCGGGGGATCTTTTGAATGGTGAAGGGCTTGCCTGTGGAGCTTTTTGCATCCGGTTGTGAATCCTTCGATGCGAGATTGGGTCTGGGGAGAGTAAAAACGCACCTCATCTATTCCATTGGACAAGCTGGAAATGTCACCTGTGCAATCATGAGCTCATCTCTGAGGACTGGATTCAGTGTCTGATTCTCCTACTCTGTAAAGGTGGCAGTAACTTTGGATCTTGCTCCATTTCATGACTGTTACTGCACATCACAAGGTCTCTGCTATAACTTTGATGGGTTCTGCCCAATTTTGATTCAGTAACCTGACATAAACATGACTTTTAGGTTTTGTCCATCTGTAATCAGTTTATTTTATTAGCCAGGTGTTACTGTGTGTTGAAATAAACTGGCATTTTCTAAAAAAGGGATTTAAAAAGCCTGCTGGTGGCCTCTGTGCATGACCTTCTGGCCAAGAGGGATGTCCCTCTTAGGTTAACTGCTGCTTCATGTCATGTCTTTTATTTCTGGCTGTTGATTTTTCTTTAATTTTCCTTTTTGAAATTAATTAATCTTTGTCTAGTTTAAATCCCTAGCATCAAACATTCATATTAAGCAACCCATAGACCAACCCGTATCTTTTAGAAGTGCTCGAATAATTTAAGGTTTCAAATACATACGTTTTTCTTTTTTTCTAAGGCTTTAACAGTATTACTGTTTATTGTTTCACATTACAAAATATCCATGTGGTCTCATTCATTGAAAATGAAAATTTGTGCCTTTTTATTTCCTTACATCATTTACATGTGTTAATATTTCCCATGGTTAACACCCGTGCTGGTATTACCCATTATGTACAGAACGAGTAAATAAAATTTATGTCTACTTCTCTGTGAGTGTATCACCAACTTTCTGTGTATATGGACTTGCCGTGGTTATGAAGAATCTGAAAATATTAGGAAATATAATAGAATTTAATATAATTCTAAAATGCTTTGGACATTTACATAGTGAATACTGTTTTCTTCACTATTGTGTTATTGTTTACATCCGCATTTTAAATATTGGTACCACACATACAAATGAAAATCCATCCCAGCGGTTTCTGCTACATCGAATCCTAAAAATAAAACTTGTAATCACAAATGGCTGCTTAGGAAAAAGTCTTAAATGAATTAAAGGTAGAGTTCGTCCAGCAATGAAAAATCTGTCATTTACTCATCAAGTTGTTTCAAATCTATGAATTTCTTTCAGATGTTGAACACAAAAGATAATACTTTAATAAATGTTGGTAACCAAACAGTCGACAGTCGCCATTGACTTCTATAGCATGGAAAAAATGCTATGGAAGTCAATGGCTACCGTCACCTATTTTGCCAACATACTTGAAAATATATGTATATATATATTTTTTTTTTTTTTGTCAGCATGAAAAAGAAACTCATACAGGTTTGGAACAACTTGAGGGTGAGTAAATGACAGGATTTTCATTCTTGGGTGAACGATCTCTTTAATTAGAATGGGAACCCTGTAAACAGAAGTACAAGTATCATTCTGGAGACTTCCGAGTCCTAAAGTGGGTCATTTCAAAGCTTCTGTTTCTACAGACATTTTGTTCAACCAAACAGTGACGTAACAGCCTGTTTAGAGACAGTGTTAAGTATCTGGAACAAGAGGTTGGTTACTCCATCTCACTTGAATTTTTTATTAGCACCAGTTGTGAATGTGACTGTGCCCTGGAGACAAGACATAATTAAAGAATTTTAATGGAAGTGTCCAAAAAAAGAAACCCTGTGCTATGATGACTTAGAGAAAGTTATGAAGGTCAAGCTTTGCTTTTTGTCTTCTTCGGTAAATCAGGAGCCCTTCTTTTTGAGTATTTGTATCTGTGACCTTGATGTAATGTATGCATCAACATCATTATCACAACAGTTCAAAAATGATTTGGTGCAAAATGGGTTCTTCGTGGCTCATTTGCTTGTGTTTCCTTGTCTGATGGCATGGATTCATCATGGCAGTCTGCCTTAGCTATTTGAGAGCACTGTGTCACAACTGGTGACAAAGGACTATTCAGGGAAAGTTTGTACACAACAACCTGGAGGCTATTTAAAGTTAAAGTGTGTAATTTCTTCAACACTATATAACAGCAACAAATAGGACTCCAGTCTGTTTGAGCAGCTCTATCATTTTCCTAAGGCTATAGTGTGATGAGTCACAATAGATAATACAGCTAAATAGATTGCAAATCTTGTATTTCTCATACAAAATGGGTGGTTCCTAGCCAGAATAAGCTGCAAACTGGACCAGACTGGTTTAAGTTAAAAGTCAAAAGAGTGACTAAGCGGACGTAACAACCTTTGTTGAGTCAATGTAAATGATGAAGGATGGGAGGAATGAAATTACTCACTTCGCCTTAAAAGTGGTCTCTATGTTTCAACTATGTAATCAGTTCTAAAAAATGAATTTAAATGTAACCTACTTCCAGAAAACTTTGCAAATTAAAATATATCAAACGCCAGGTTTTGTTATTGAGATACAGTCAGTCACTCTTTAAAGCCAGCTAATTGTTATTTGCAAGGCGTCTGCTCATGGCTTTGAGATGATAGTGTTTGTTTAAATATTCTTACAAACAGGTGCAGATAAGTTTGACAGCATCAAACCATTACCCAGGACTGTGTATCCGATTTGGAAGCCTGCAATGGAGGAGCTAAAAATAAAGCATATTGCGCAATTGTTGCTGGGCTTTTGATATTTATTGACTGATATTTATTTTAGGAAGCTTGTAGAGGGAGAAGTGGACTTTATGTCAAGAGGCGTAAAAGTAATTTGATTTATGTCAAGATTAAATTAGCATTGCATACATTTCAGTGATGACACAATTTTTTTTTTTGTTGTATGAGCAAAACTCCAGATTTATTACATATAAGTTACTTGTTTTAAATCTTTTAAAAGATAACCAGAAGTGAAAATTAATTCACCAAGATGTAGATGAGTTTGTTTCTCATCAAAACTAATTTGTAGAAGTGTAGTAGCACTTGCTCACCAACAGGTCCTCTGCAGTGAATGAGTGCCGTCAGAATAAGAGTTCAAACAGATGATTAAAAACATCACAATAATGCACAAGTAATACAAATGATGCCAGTGAAGTGAAAAGCTGCATGTAATAAATCTGTTTTTACACTCAAAATGTTTCTTACAGCTAAAATATGAGTCCTCTATTCATAAAGTTGTCTAGTCTGAATATGGAGAGAAATATGCACCGATCAAGCACAGTTAAACAGTGCAAAACTGTTCTAAACAAATATGTTGATGGATGTAAGAGGACTGGACGAAATGTTATTATAGATTATGCACTTGTATTTTTGCCAGAATTATTACTTTAAAGGCTGATTTATGATTGATTATGTTTGGGAAACACTGGTTGTGGATTTGACACTATTCACTTATGTAATGCATGACATGGAATGGAAACATCAAATTAATAAAATCAACAGTACAACATATGTCCCGTAAAAACTGCAAGTCTGTCCGAATTTAAATCTATTTCACCTGAGCATGCGATGTTGTTGACTTGCTGCACAGTGAATTTTTTTTTTTAGAAAACGTGCATGGTTATTTTAACCTAAACATACCAACCAACACTCTCATATATGCTGTGTTTAGAAAGCATATTTTAAAAGCATAATACAAGACCACAACTCTCACATGAGGTTAACTGCGAGTCCTCTTCTCTTCATCGAGTTAAATTTGCATAATTAAATGGGATATCACCCATCAGGATTGATGGAAATTGATTCTTTTTGAGAATCATCACTGGGCTACTGAAACAGAGGTCGATGAAGGCCCATTTCAGCCCATTACCAGCTTGTCCCAAGGATAATTCTGCTGCTATAGATTTACCATAATGAGTGGCTTGCTCTTAATGTCACAGTCCGAATTTCAGCATAAAATGACATTTAAAATATGTAGATATGTAGAAGATTAAACATAAAGATGTGTTCTATAATCACTTTGTAACACAGTTTCTCTTTTCTGTTAAGGTGCTGCAAGGTAAACCTCATCTCACAGAAAATCTGTGCAAAAACAATCTGTGTGCACAGAAAGGCAGAAGTGCTGATGTCCCATATCACCCCTGCTTCTGTTGCAGAGTAAATGTTAGCCGAATGTTGTCTTTGTGTTGTCTAAATCAATCCTGAGCCCTTCCAGAATCTTCACGCCCCATTTGGGAGTGCTGACGATTAAACATTTACAGGACATACGCCGCTGCCTTCTGCTGTGGAAATGAGGCCATGTTGAGTTTTCGTGACTCCCCACTGGCTCTCTGTGGGATCTGGGTCAGATATAGTCAGAACCGGGGCTTAGTTCAAGCCCCAGAGATCTTGCCTATCTCTGCTTCTCTTTCTATACCCTGAGCCCTCACCTAATAAGAAACTAAAATGAGGATAATGTTTTACAATCAGCAGGTTTAAAGCACTATTATAATACTTAATCTGCAGCCTGGAATTACAATTCAGTACACTATATAGATAACCTCAGTGAACACTGAGCACTCAATGTTATACAATGTAGGCTATCCAATGTGAGAAATAACATGACCTAAAAGTCAATAAGAATAAACTGGCATCATAAACTGTGGTACAATAACTGACATCCCTAGACTTGTAGATAACTCTAGGCCTATGAAAAAGTCTTAATGTAAGCATAGCATTTAGCCTGGGCTATTAAGTATCACACGAGGTGGAGATAATAATAAGTTTAATGTATGCGCCTTTTTCCATAGATCAAGGACACTTTAGAATTGAGATACAGCGATGCTGAAGAAATACATCAATGCACTAACGTCTTATTTTTGTACTCAAGTATTTAAGGCAACAGTTTTTCAAAACGAGTTTTGAGACTTGTTGTTATAGAGACATTAAGGTTTCAAGAATGTTTTTCAGAATTGTGTTTTAATAGAAAACAGTCCCTTTTTTTCCCAGATCACGAGTAAAATAGACAATGTATAATCTGCACGCGAAAAGTCTCGTTTCGTGATTCTCGCGATATATTGCTACTACATGACTAATCTTTTAGAAATATCGCCATCTACTGGTGAAAGAAAGTGTTCCAGGCAGGTTTACTACAACTGAAAACAGTTTACTTGCACCACATCTGTAAGTTTCTCTTAATACAATTTGGTTAGGCGTATAACTTACGTTATATGACAGCGTGGGCAACTTTATTTTCAATTCTTCTCTCTTCTCTCCTGCACCCCCAGACACAATCATCCACAGCGCGCCCAGTGACCCACAGGCATGATCAATCAATCAATCAATCAATCAATCAATCAGTCATTACACGGCTATGGCCATCTCTTTTTGGCTGCCAATAGAATTTCTCTTTAAGTGAGTAAGGTCCCTGAAACTGAAGATAAATGTTGGCCTACATCCAGTTAGCAATGATTTTATACGAGCTATCATGCTTAGAGATTTGTTTATTTACTGTGTTTTCATATCTATCTAGCACAATGCTTAACCTTTGAATTATCAAATGATTGCAAGAAAATTCTCTCTCTCTCTATATATATGCTACTTTAATTTATATTAGAGTGAATTATAAGCTCTCAGCAGTACAGTATTAGAACAGGATGCAGTGTATCTGTTTTTCAAATGGTGGTCTTGTTTTAATAATTTGTTATATTTTATATAATTCATATCTGTCTTTCCCACAGGGCTGAAATCTGATGAATCTGAGGAAAGGGAGAGACATCACAGCAAGTGATTTCCAAGAATCAGCTCGCCAGAGCCACGACATGTAGAAACATCTCACCACTCCTGAAGTAAACCTAACCCAGAGAGCTGGAATTCACTCTGTGCCTGAGGAAAGAATTCTTGTCTTCAACAAGAATGACTCCACCTATCAGGAACGGTAAGACATTTTGGCCAGAACTGACTGTGGAAGTAAGAATTTAAGAAGAAGTAAGAACTGTTGTGGTTTTCTATGAAAACCTATGAAAACATCCTGTGCTGGACTCGCATGCTTTACTGTATGAATTTACAGTGGCTAATTGGCTGAATTTACAAAACAAATCTAGTTTTATAAGACTCAATCCTATAAACAGGGATAAGAAGTTTATTTATTGTAATTGGGTAGATGCCACTTCTTGTTGCTTGTCAGTTAATCAGTCATTTGCCAGTATTTGTTTTGGCTCTCCAGTTCATGAGTGCCCACTCCATAAACCAAGATTTCACAAATAGATTTGGAATAAAACTTAAAATAAAATGTATAATGAACTCACTCCCAGTACTTTGTACTTTTTCCGTGGCTGACCAGAATATGTAATACTATAGGTTAAACATTAGATGGCAGTATTGAGTTGATTTACTAAAGCAGTTTGGAAACTCACCCATACTTGTAGGTAAATTGTGCCATTGCACCATATCAGTGTTTAACAGTATATTGCCATGATTTACTCTTCAAACTTTGCCCTTTGTAGAATTGCATTTAAAAGTGCTGCATTTGCATTTAAAATTTGATAGCTCACTAATAGTAATAAGACACATACGTGTCTTATCTCATATCCTAAATTGTGTTTAGGATTCTGATATGCCGGCAGGTCTTCCAGCACTAACCCAGCATAAACCACACACATACAGGCTACTAATCCTTTGCTTTAAATATCGCTTTTGTGTAGTTTTTATTTTTTTAGTAATAGAAGTATTTATTTTTGGATTGATGCTTAAACAATAAACTGTTTCAAAGGCAGAAAAAATAAACACAAATTAATATTTAATCATTAATTCTAATTTATGTATATCCAAATTAGATGACAAAAATTTTATTTAATAATGTTAAATACATTACACATTTTAAATAATTTTATCATGCTACTTTTAGGTTACTTTCAGATTACTTTTGACCTATCTCGTTTTTCATAGTGATTTAAATACAATAATCTTGTACCACTTTAATATAAAAATAGAAATAGCAGGAAATTATATTTACATTTTGTTTTATCAACCACATGAAGTGCAATTAAACATTTTGTTACTTTAAAGTTTCCCTCCCCACAATAAAAAAATAAAAATGTAATTTACCGTACTTAATTTTTTGGAATCTGATTAGATTATCCAGATTAATGTAAATCAGTGTAATTTTATATTTGAAAATATATATATATATATATGGGCTGCTAATCCTGCTGTGTAGTTCCTTTTCTTTTTTTTTTGTAATATGAATTGCAGTAACACGTTATTTTTGGATCAATGCTTAAATAATAGATTCAATTATACGTTACTCTGCTTTCAATACTGAAGGCCCAACCTAAAATTAGTCTTCCTACATAATGAATTAGTCCCTGAGCAATTTTGGGGTACTGTGACTGTCTAGTTCCGACATTGTCCTTTTCCAATCACAGACCATCACACATGCACATCCACACACACCCCTGTCCTTTTGTCACCAGAAAACCTGAGCTGTTGCTAATTGTGGTGCTGGTAGGATGCCAAAGCCATTATGGGCCGTCTGTGCAGCGGGCTCTCGTAGAGAACTATGGCTAGATGAGCCGCCACTGCACCACAGTGTGGGACGGCTGCCAAAATGAACTCGGCAACCTCTTTGGTGTGCCCTTTGGGTCAGCTTACACAGCAGCGCACCGTTCTGCTGAAATCCCTGAATTAATGCAGAGAGAGAAGAGGGGGAGGAATGACTCAAGCAAAAAAGGAGGTACACAAAATGGTGCTCACTTTTATTTGTGGTGTCAGCGTGGGGCAGTCCAGCACAAGGGGGTTTACAAGCGGTGATGAAATGTGAGAAGGTTTGGGGGGGAGGGGTGACTGTCGTGTCCATGTCATGTGTTTGCCTTCATTCATTTGATGGTCTTCAAACAGACTTGGATCCAATAGTGCGCCCTATAGTTTCTTTTAGGGTTGTGGGTATTTCAGTCTCTGGGTTTGTGTCAGCTCTTCACTTTTTGACCTTGCCCTGGGCGGCCACAGCCTCCATGGCTTTGCGCACTGTTTCCTCGTCTCCCAGGAACTGCATGGGTTTGATGGGCTTCAGGTCCTTGTCCAGCTCATAGACGATGGGAATGCCTGTGGGCAGGTTCAGCTCCATGATGGCTGCATCTGACATGCCTGTAGACACAGGTGAACATCATGTCACATACATTGAGTTTTCAAAGCCTCGACCTTTCCTTGACCCCTGTGACCTTTACTTCCTACAGTGCATCGCTCTCGAGGGAGAATGCAGAACCTTTCTGCTGAAAGGTTGTGCCTGTAACAGGAACCTCCTTGTCTCTTCTATGTATGAATGAGGGCTTTAAATAGTCCCTGAGTCATGTGGTATCACTGAGGCCTGGTGGTCAGACACATTCTGTGATTTTGAATGCTGTATGTACTTGTTCCTTGATATGCTGAGCTAACTTGAAGTTCTATTACATAATGCATCACTCGCCCAATTGATTCCCTGAATAGTCTTTTAACTAAATGCTTGGTGGGATGATACTCACTCTCTAAGTGCTTGACGATGCCACGGAGGCTGTTGCCATGGGCTGCGATTATGACGTTTTTGCCGGCCTTGATCTCGGGTACAATAACCTCATTCCAGAAAGGCAGGGCACGAGCGATGGTGTCCTTCAAGCTCTCGCAGATGGGAAGCTCGCCCTCTTTCAGACCCTTGTATCGTCTTGACTGGTGAAAGATAGGAACGTGCAGCCAAGCCATCATCAGTGTTTACATGAGTGACGTAAAAGCAAAGTGTCACATGCATCAATGAATTATGCCAGAATTAAATGTATGAATAATTTTACAAATAAAATAGTTTTAAGATTTAATATATAAAAATTCATATTATATTATAATCTTGATATGTAAGTCTATATACTAATATATATAGATATATATATATATATTAAATAAATATCTTAAACTTTTGCAAACATTTTAATATTTATACATAATATATATTCTGCTTATACTATTATATATATTTAAATGTATATATGAAACTTAATATATAATAATTTTATTATATATATATATATATAGATATATAGATATTTAATCTTTTATCTTTAAACGTCTGATCTCTTTCTCTTACCTCACTGATGATCTTGTGGTATGGATGGTCCTTATCCATAGGAGGAGGGGGAATATCAAATGATCTGCGCCAGATCTTGACCTGCTCCTCTCCGTGCTTGGCTGCTGTCTCTGCCTTGTTCAGACCAGTCAGACCACCGTAGTGACGTTCATTCAGACGCCAGGTGCGCACTACAGGCAGCCACATCTGGTCTGTGACCTCCATGATGGTCCATAGAGTCTTGATAGCACGCTTCAAAACGGAAGTGTAGCACACATCAAACTTCATGCCTGCATCTTTGATGGCTTGAGCACCTCGCTTTGCTTCCTCCAGACCCTTTTCACTGAGGTCTGCATCAAACCAGCCACAGAAGCGGTTCTCTTGGTTCCAGGAGCTCTCACCGTGGCGTACAATCACTAGACGATGAGCAGCAGCCATTTTGAATGAATTTGGGTTTTACTACAGTATTTTCCAGACTAAACCCACCAAGCACAGCCCTCCTTGCTGTTGTGCACACACTCTGTGACAGACAGTGGGTTCTGCTTGCCTGTGCTATGCTCTTTTTATAGCATTCTGGTATGTGGCCCATCATATATGTCAAATATATTCTGCTTTGTACCAATCAGAATGTTTCACTTTCAGAATGACAGCTGAACTTACCAATTGACTCTCATGTGTAAGGGGCGGACCGGATATCTATCTACTGCTCGAAGGGCAGAGGTCGTGAACAGATTCAAAATAGCAACATGACTTTTAAACTGAGAAGTGTGGAATAAAAGTGCAAAGATCAGAGTAAGCCTTAGATCTCAGAGGCCATCAGTAAACACTGTAGCTCAAATGTAGAGAGAATGTAGAGGCCTTAATGTGTAGTACAGCAAGAGTTTCCTGGCTTTTTTGGTCACTGGGGATTTAAGTATCCTGTTAATCTTTTAATAGTTAGCTATAATGAACTTAATGTCAAAGTATTATGTATATAACAATTTAATTAAAGAAAATAATGTATGTCTATGCAACATTTATATTTGAGTTTGTCTGCTTACAATAAAAACATAGCATGGTCTTATTAAAAAGCTCATTTAGTTTATGAAGTTCATTATTGCTAGTTATTAAAGTGTTAACTCTATTTAAACACTATTTAGAAGTAGAAAAAGCAATTCAGTCTGCAAAAGGAGAAACATTCACTTCTTTGGTCCCATGGGTGTAGTCTTTTATATTACTACCCCCCCCCCCCCCCCCCTCGGTCCCTTCGTGGGCGGGGTGTTCCTCCAGCTTTCATCTCTGTATCTGCAGTGGAAACTGTGTGTGGTATGCATATATTTTAGCCATTTACATACCATAATTAGGTTCATAATTAAATTACATATTAAATCCAGGCACAATGCAAAGCATGATTTGCTTAATTTGAGCTTCTTATGCAAATAATGACCTTGGTGGCATTCGCAGTGTGTATACTTAAACGTATAAATTTAGCATTTTGTTTTATGTTTAAAAATCTCATAATTTCTTATCAAAATTGTATTATATGCCTTGCCTTGCACATAGCTCTCACTGTCTCTCTCCCGCTCTCTCTCTTTCTGCTATTGATACTGCATTGTCAGAGTTTAGAAAATCACTTGCGTCAGAGCTCCTTTCTGGCTATATAAGCTGCGCTGACTGCGGTAGGAGCAGCAGATCAGTGTTTGAGGGCTGATCGAGCTGACTGTGGTACTGAGGCACAGAGCAGCTTGTCCTTGGAGCCATGAGTGCCGTTGGGTTTGACCCCTACTTCTCGTCCTCGTACAAGCGCTGGTATGTGGAGAGCAGCCCCCGGGTTTCTCAGCGTGGTCGTTCTCGCACCACTTTCTCTGCCCATCCCCCTTCTTTCTCCTCGAGCCGCCTCCACTATGCCTCCCCCGGAAGGACCTCCGCCGGACTGCTGCTGAGCAGCCCTGGCCGCTCCGTGGACATGGACATCAGCCACGCCGCCCAGGTAAGCTCAGAAGTCCGGGCAGTGCGAACTCAGGAGAGGGCCCAGCTGCAAGAGCTCAACGACCGCTTTGCAGGTTACATTGAGCGCGTCCATGAACTAGAGCAGCAGAACCGTGCCCTGGAGGCTGAGCTGCTCCTGCTGAGGCAGAGGCATGTGGAGCCTTCCCGCCTGAGGGGCCTGTACGAGCAAGAGGTCCGCACTCTGAGAGCTGCCGTCGAGGAGGCCCGCATGGAAAGGCAGGCTGCGCTGAGCCACCGCGAGAGTATGGAAAATGCCTTGCAGAGCCTGCAGGCCAGCTACGAGGAAGAGGTGGTTGCCCGTGAGGACACCGAAGGCAGGCTTCTGGAGACCCGCAAGGAGGCCGACGACGGCGCTCTGGCTCAGGTAGAGCTGGAAAATAAGGTTGATACGTTGCTAAATGAGCTGGCGTTCCTGAAGAAGGTCCACGAGGGTGAGATCTCAGAGCTGCAGGCCCAGATTCAATATGGAGCCCAGATCGCCATTGAGGCGGAGACCGCCAAGCCCGATCTGTCCAGTGCCCTGCGCGACATCAGAGCCCAGTACGAGAAGCTGGCAGCCAAGAACATCCAAAAGGGTCCCCCCCCCCCCGCTTAAGAATGGGTTTCCCCGTGGGAGTATGTGGCCCCAAAACCCCACCTGACGGAGAGTGTGGTGCACCACACTGACGCAGTGAGGAACTCCAAGGATGAAGCGGGAGAGTATCGCCGCCAACTTCAGGCATGTGTCCTTGAGATCGATGCCTGCAAGGGTCTGAATGAGTCTCTGGAGAAGCAGCTCAGGGAGGTGGAGGACAAGCAGAGTGCAGAGATTGCAGCCATGCAGGTTAGTTCTACTAAGAACTATTTTGAGTAATTTAAGTTCTCAGCCCATTATTTTGACACTCATCCTTCCCTGCAGGATACAATCAGTGACCTTGAGGATGAGCTTCGAGCTACTAAGGGCGAAATGGCGAGATACCTTAAAGAATACCAGAATCTTCTCAATGTCAAGATGGCACTTGATATTGAGATAGCTGCTTACAGGTTGAACTGCTAATATAAAGTCAGATATTTAGATTCATGTCAATGCTTCCGATTCGTCACATTATCTTTTCTGTTTTTGCAGGAAGTTGCTTGAGGGGGAGGAGTCTCGCTTCAATGTGGGTGTGGGAGGATTGGTCGGTGCTTACTCTGTTGGTCCCGTTTACTCCCGACCCATGTTCTCACTGTCCACCACGCTGATCTCGTGGCGGCCCCCTACCTGTTTTGGTCGCGCCTGGTTAGTGCATCACTCTCAGCCGATGAGGCCATCACATCCAGTCAAGCTCAAGAAGCTGCTGCCAGTCCTACCCAGGAAGAAGAGGAGGAAGTAAAGGAAGAGGAAGCGGAAGAGAAGGAAGAAGAAGAAACAAAGGAGGAAGCGGAAGGTAAGATTTGTAATTAAGAATTCTAAATACTGACAAGATGTGCATTACTAAATTACTGTTTTAAACAGGTGCTGAAGAGGAAGCTGGAGCAAAGGAAGAGGAAGCTGCAGCAGAGGAAGAGACTGAAGCAAAGGAAGATATTAAAGGGGAAGAAGAGGAAGGAGATGAAAAAGAGGGAGGTGGGGAAGAGGGAGAGAAAGGTGAGGAGGAGGAAGTGGCTGCAGAGGAGGATACTGAGACCGAGAAAAGTGAGGAGAAAGCTGACACAAGTGCTGATAAGGCCAAAGAGGATACAGAGGCAGACAAGAAAGACACTAAAATAGAAAAAGACAAGGTCGAGAAGGAAACTGAGAAGGAAAAAGTTGAGCCTAAGACTGAAAAAGCCAAAGAGGATGTCGAACCTGAACCAGCCAAAGAGAAAGCCAAGGAGAAAACTGAACCTGTACCTGGACCAGAGACAAAGGATAAAGGCAAGGAAGAGCCAGAAAAACCCAAATCTAAGGAAAAGGCAGAGCCAGAAAAGCCCAAGGGAACAGACGAAGGTGAGAAAGGCAAGAGTGAGAAAAAGGAAAGTGTGAAGCAGGAAAAGGGAAAAGAGAAACCCAAGGGGAAGAAGTAATAAGTCGGATCTATAACAGCACAAATACCAGTAGCCTGACCTGCTTCTCTAGTTCTCCTTTAATCTGTAACTATCAACATGCCTTGATCAATGGTGCTCAGAGCATTTGAAATCACAGTCAACTTTATCAGCTTTTAAAACATAATGATTGTCTGATGTTACTGAGATGATCTACATATCTGAGTGAATGTATGCTTGTGAAGTAGATTATATTTGAGGCATCAGTCTTGCAACAGATTGTAAAAAGTGAATATTTGCTGCCAGTGCAATAAAACATGCTTCTTGATGATCAAAAATACTTTTTTTTTTTTAAACATTATTTGTGGGTGTAATCATATTTAATAGTTTCCTTACTCAGAAGTTCTCTAATATCTGCTTAGTTTAATGGATGCCTTTAGCTATTTAAAGCAAATCTGAAACTTTTAATATGAAAGGTATGAATCTGCAACACTTTTAAGAGTTATAAAAAGGTTGTGGATTTCATTTTAAAACAATATGCAGAATGCCTTAAGTGGGTAAACTTCATGAATAGAAAACTCCAGTGAGACATTTATTAAGAGATTTACTCATCATGTGATCTTTAATAAAAACGTTTTTGTACTTGTACACCTTTTAAACGTTTTCAAAGGTGCCTCTAAAAAAAGTTAAACTTACTTTGTATAGAACCATTTAAAACCGTGCTATACAGAAAACACATATGTATGTAAACATGCACAGACATCAGGAGATAAAATTGACAGTATAAGAATAAAATAAGAGTACATATAAATTTGTCAGATGGAAATCTGGGTCATGTTACTAAAGACACCAATTTCAATGTAAAATAGACCGTCGTTAATGTTACTGTTAGTGTATATACTTTGAAAATACTTTTCAGAATTATATTTATTAGCATACTAATACAATTCTGGAAGCTTTTTATTTAATGTATCTGTAACACCACAATAAGGTTGTGAATATATTAACATCACACAATTTTATCAGTTTTTTAAATCTTTGCTTAAATTTCTTCGTATAGGCTACTAATTCATTTTTATATCAAAATAATGAGATGTACGAACAACAAATATACAAAACCATATTTTTATATTAACAACCAAAATTATATTTGATATTTATTAATGCACAATACTTTAGAATGGCTATAGAAAACGATACATGCAATGTGATAATGTAAATAACCTTGATTTATAGTGTTACAAAGAGTCACAAAATCATATTTCTTATCATATACCTGTATTCATGGTGATATTTACTCCATTCTACCACAACTGGTTCTGTCAGGCTGCTGTGAGTGACAAAACAGTCATAAGATCCTTTGTGATTTCTGTCAAGCTCCACACTGGTTCTCATCTGAAAGGTTTCATCAACATTTGGTCTGATTCCAGATGATATTTGGCTCTCAATGTTAATTCTGTCCAATCTGATGTTCATCTTAATATCTCTGGGGTAGAAACCAGTGACCAAACAGCTCAGAATCAGCTTACTGTGATCATCAGGAGCTTTCCTGGCAAAGACACGAACATAATAATGCAATCAACAAATAAACCAATAATTCTCTCTCACTGTGTGAAAAACAATTGTTGTCTTTATAATTATTAATCGAATACTTTAGTTAGCTGGCATGAGATCCATTGTGGCAGTTTTATCTTTTAATGGCACTTAGATTTCCTGACGTCCACACATAACTGTAGTGAAAACTTTTGCATATGTGATCAAACACTTTCATGTATTTTTAGAATTTAACCAAATTAAGGGTTTTCACATTGCAATGGGCTGCTGAAGAATATCCCAAACCCAGAAGTGAAAACCATGTTCAAATGAGAATATTTCAATGCATCAAATAAGAATAATGCTGCCAAACCTGTACTTTACAGTTTTACATTTGCAACTCTTCATTAGTACAACATATAATACAAACTACTGCCGTACTGACAACTACAGGTGCATCTCAATAAATTAGAATGTTGTGGAAAAGTTCATTTATTTCAGTAATTCAACTCAAATTGTGAAACTTGTGTATTAAATAAATTCAATGCACACAGACTGAAGTAGTTTAAGTCTTTGGTTCTTTTAACTGTGATGATTTTGGCTCACATAAAAAAAAAACACCAATTCACTATCTCAACAAATTAGGAATATGGTGGAAATGCCACATGCTAATCAATTCAAAACACCTGCAAAGGTTTCTGAGCCTTCAAAATGGTCTCTCAGTTTGGTTCTTTAGGCTACACAATCATGGGGAAGACAGTTGTCCAGAAGACAATCATTGACACCCTTCACAAGGAGGGTAAGCTACAAACATTCATTGCCAAAGAAGCTGGCTGTTCACAGAGTGCTGTATCCAAGCATGTTAACAGAAAGTTGCTGCCAAAAGCACCAAAAGTTGGTTAAATGGACCAGGTGTGGGTGCTTGACTGACCAGCAAATCACCAGGACCTGAACCATAGAGAAATCTATGGGGTCTGTCAAGAGGAAGGAAAATGAGAAGAAACAAGAGACAAAAAATTGCAGATGAGTGCAAGGCCACTGTCAAAGAAAACCTGGGCGTCCATACCGCCTCAGCGTGCCCCACAAATGATTCCTCCATCTTGCCACGCCGAATGAGGACAGGAATTTAAAGCAAACCGGAGCCCCTACCAAGTATTGAGTACATGTACAGTAAATTATCATACTTTCCAGAAGGCCAACAATTCTCTAAACATGTTTTTTTTATTGGTCTTATGAAGTATTCTCATTTGTTGAGATAGTGAATTGGTGGGTTTTTGTTAAATGTGAGCCAAAATCATCACAATTAAAAGAACCAAAGACTTAAACTACTTCAGTCTGTGTGCATTGAATTTATTTAATACACGAGTTTCACAATTTGAGTTGAATTACTGAAATAAATGAACTTTTCCATGACTGCAGGGGCGATTTTGGATTTTCATTTTACAAATAGTTCACAAAACATGAGGTGCATATTTGGAGTCCGTTGTAGCAGTATCAGGGAATTATGCCCTGGGCTGAATATAGAAATAATTCGAATATATTTTTGAATGGACTGAAAAGGCAAAAATACTTTAAGTTTTCTCACTTTTATTTTTTTAATTATGTATCATATTTAATGTAACGATGGGCAATTAACAACACTGATCCCTTGAACAGTCCCTTATGAATGTTGCAGTGTCGTATATCTCTGATGGTGCACTCTCGGCCTGCAATACAGCAACATATTCATTTAAATCATCACATAGTATGGGCTATTACTGTCATGTCGGCAGATTTTTCAAAGCTGATTGAACAAAACATTCAATAAAAATAATATACATATCGATGTAAATCATTTTAAGCAGATATTTTAAGTTGCTGGCCTTGTAAAGAACTAAAATGTGATGAATCTCAACGAGATTTTCTAAATATATATTTAAACAACATATATTACATGAAGCAATACTGTCACATTATAGTCACCTGACCTGTCCAACAGTTAAAGGAAGTGTCTTGTGAGGTGGCTATTTTTTCTTCTACCAAGTGGACATATCACTTTAAAATGAATTTTACAAAAAATAATTTCCAGAGACTAAAAATTAGACATATATATGACACTTTCATCCATTGTTTTACATTATTGTTTTAAAGATTTATTACATTTTTAAGATATTTAGAGTCCCTTAATGATCTTCTTCACTTTTGAACTTGATGACTGTCATTTTTAGTATAAACTTAAGTTTTATTTCCATATAGGAAATCACTCGACTTAAACTAAATTGCTGTACTTTAATATTTTTTTAATCACTTACAAAGTATGCGAATATATAAACCACACACAAATAACATACATAAAAATCCATGCATACCAATAAACACCTGAGGAAAAAGACAAGACAAAGTAAATAGTGTATTTTAATATGGTGTTTATTGAGCAAATGCTGCTGGGAAATTCATTCAGATGAACAAAGACATGGGACTGCAAACGGTAGCACCTCATTAACGGTAAGTAGTTGAATTCAAGTCAATCCTATGCATACAAGAATGTATGTGCGCATTGATGGGTTTATTTTCAAATGCACTCATCAGGTAAACATAACTGACAACCGTAAAAAGCATGTTTAAGGCTAAGAGTTTCTTAGTTGCTTTATGTACTGAGTGTATATGACCATGGGCTAATTTCACCATCGTCTTCGTCCTTTGTTTTTTTTTTTTTTTACATTTTTGGCTCAGTTGGTGTCCTCGCGATAATATTTATGAAGCTACTTTTGTCAGAACACGTCTCTACGTCCCTCGTTGCTCTAATTCAAAGTAAATGTCATTCCCCACCGCTCTGCGCGTATTTGATATTACTGTCATACATAGGGTGGTTATTTTTCTATCTCAAAAAACGAGGAGTGCACTCCCTCCTGAGCTGGCATGCAGATGCCACATTCAAGTGACTGCCCCCCTCCCCCAGCTATTGCAATTTAAACGAAAGTGAATGTGAGTCCCCGGCGTCCCGGACCGCATATGCAGCAGAACCCATTTAAAGCTGTCACTCAACATGCATTTTTTAGCTTGCCGCGTCTTATGGATTCTCTCTATGCTTGTTTTTGTTTCAGTGTGGTTAATGTAATACATCTGTTGAGCTTTATGATTTCTTCGTTATGTTAGTTTTGTGTTGATTGCTTGATATGCTTCCTCCCCGGTTCCTCTTCGGTCGTTATAGCTGGACGCTAGGGTCTAATCTGCTTCAGTGGCCTTCGCTACCTGCTTCTCCACGGTTTTGGAGACCACCTTCTCCTGGACGGTTTCCTCCACCTCCTCTCCTTTCTCGGTGACGGTAACAGTTTTTGTGACTTTGACTCCACCTTCCCCTGTGGTGATGGTCTCCACCGTCTTGGTGATCACAACCCTCTGGCTCGTTTCATCTTTGGTTGGGCTCTCGTCCACTCCGTTGGAGATCATCTCCTTCTTATCGGACTCTTTCTTCTCGTCTTTCTTGCCCATGTCTCCGTTCACGGTGGCCTCCTTCTTTTTGTCTTCAGGCTCTTTTTCTGGTTCACTTTTTTTAGTGGCTTTCTCATCTGCTGGCTTTGGGGAATCTTCTTTAGCTTCTGCTTTCGGTGGTTCTGCCTTTGGTTCTTCTTTCTTAGGACTCTCAGTCTTGGGGGCTTCCTTTTTTGGAGCCTCTGTCTTAGGTGTCTCCTTCTTCGGGCTTTCGCTCTTTGGACTCTCGCTCTTTGGACTCTCGCTCTTTGGAGATTCTGGTTTAGGCGTCTCTGTCTTGGTTTCTGTCACAGTTGCTTTTTCCTTCTCAGGTTTGGGCTCTTCCTTCTCCTCTTTTCCTTTCTTGTCTTCCTTTGTCGCTTCTGCTTCTACTTTCTTAGGCTGCTCCTTTGTTTCTGGTTCTTTTTCACCAGGTGATCCTTTGTCGCTACCTGCCTCTGCCTCATCTTTCTCATCACCCTCTTCCTCTTCTTCTGCTCCTTCTTCTCCTCCGCTGGTCTGTTTCTCCTCTGCTTTCTCACTCTCGGGAGAGGCCTTTGCCTCGGTTGCTTTAGTTTCCTCTGCATCATCCTCTTTCTTTTCCTCCTCACCCTCCTCTTCCTCTTCTCCCTTCTCTTCCTCTTCTTCATCCTTTCCTGCTTCTTCTTCTTCTTTTGCTTCTTCACCTCCCTCTTTCTCTCCCTCCTCTTCATCCTCAGCAGGGGCTCCGGAGGCTACTTTGGCTTGGCTGGACGCAACCACCTCCTCCTCTGCTTCTCCTTCCTCCTCACCTTCACCTTCCTCTCCTTTCTCACCTTCCTCCTCACCACCTTCTTCATCCTTACCCTCCTCCTCTCCTTCTTCTTCTCCCTTGGCAGCGGACAACTCTTCTGCCATCTCAGCCAAAGCCTCGTCCATCTCAGACTTCTCATCCTCCACCCTGGTCTCCTCGATGATCTCCTCTACAAACTTGTGTTGCACTTTAAGCTTTGGAGGCTCACTTTTGACCTTGGGGCCTTTGGTGACGGACTGGCGATATGGGAAAGTGCTAAAGTGGCTCTCCTCTCCTTCAAGAAGTTTTCTACATAAAGAGAAAAGGCATCGAATTGCGATTTAGGCTATTATAAATTGTATGTAAAGATTACATGTAGACATTTCTCTGAAATATGTATGGCTACATAATTTGCCAAAATACAGATAATTGAGTGTTAAAAAACGCTTTCTTTTTTTGCATAAAATAATATATATTCTCATTCTCATATTTACATGAATAAATATTTCAACAATAATGTGTTAAATGATAATTGTTAATAAATATGAAATATAATATTATATAATAATATAATATTAAATATTACGCAAAATATTAAATCTAATAATAACAATATTTGCTTATTTTTTATATTAAATTATAATATTACTAACTAAAAATAAAAGGTATTTACACCATACTCATATGTAAAATATTTCCCAATCTTACCTGTATGCAGCAATCTCTATATCTAGTGCCATTTTGACATTCAGGAGGTCTTGGTATTCGCGAAGATGCCGTGCCATCTCCCATTTCGTGCTCTTGAGTTCATTCTCCAGCTGGTGGACGGTTTCCTAGTGCGTCAGACACAATATTGTGAGAGTTTAGTCAAAGAAATCTGTTGTCGTATTCTCAAGATAATCATTTGTGTACATATATATATATATAATATATATCTTATATATATATATAGATATATATAGATATATATATATATATATATATTCCTGGCATGCTTCAAGGAACTTTCTGTGTATATGATTCTAATGATCTCACAGCACCAATTAATTTACAATTCACAGTACAGTAATATTCACAGGGCAACCACTAGGTGCATTCAGTCTATGTGTATGAGGTGATTCCAGGACACAGCCAATGAGCAAACCCTGCCTCTGCTCTGACTCAGCAAAGAGCGGGGAGAGACTGCATTGTGGGTGTCTGCCTCTCCTTAACCCTTTCTAACACCATTCCACTGCACCTATGATGTAATGAAGCATCATATGCAAATCCTCTTGTGGATGACCAGTCGGTTTAGTGAGCTCTGAAGAAAAAGCATTACACAGCCATGCAGACTTCACTGTGACTTGATTTCATTATTGATGATAGCAGCAGCGCATTTTAAAAGCCAAATTGATTTTTGATTCACTACAGTACAACTGTTCACCACAATATTCAGAGTAGTGGTCTAACAATATGAGTTTTCAGTGGCAATTGAGGAACATTATTTTATCTAAACTATACAAAACCATACACATATTATTGTTTTTCAACTTTAAAGCACTTTTTAAAATGCACGATCAGTCTTGCATAACAAACTCCCTTGTTGTTTAAATGGTAGCCTATACTTATTGTTTAGAGCATGCGATTTTGTACCTGAAGGCTGGCAAGGTCATTGTTGTGTCGGTCCTCTATGTCGTTCAGCTGCCTCTCCAGAGACTCTTTGGTTCCTCGGACAGACTCCAACTCGATGGTTCTGGACTGTAACTGACGGCGATAGTCTGCGATCTCGTCCCGTGCAGATTTGATGGCGCTTTTATTTTGCTCGGCGGCCTCCGTGAGTTTGGTGTAGCGGCACATGAACCAATCTTCCACCTGCTGGAGGTTTTGCGTCGAGTGGCCCTCCAGCTGCGAGCGAATCTCCCGCAGCGCTTCGGTGATATCCGCCTTCTGGTAGTCCCTCTTCTCCACGGTGATCTGCGACGCTTGCACCTGCGCCAACAGATCGCTCATCTCCTCTTGGTGGTTGTTGCGGATAAACGCGATCTCGTCCTGCAGGGACTGCACTTTCTTCTCCAGCTCAGCTTTGACGAGTGCTGAGTCACCCATGTCCTTCATCAGGGCACGGACTATCGCCTCCGTCTCTTCCCTGATGCGCGCTTCCTCGTCGAAGCGGTCCCTGAGGCGCTGGATGTCTTCGTCGATGTGCTCGGTGTCCAGTTGGATCTGCGCCTTCTCGTGATGGATCTGCTCCAGCATGGAGCGCAACTCCTGCAGCTCTTGGTCGTAAAGTTCGCCCAGCTGAGACTGCGACACCTGCTTCTGCCGCAGTGCCTGGATCTCCGCCTCGATCTGCTTGTTCTGCTGCTCCAGAAAGTGCACCTTGTCGATGTAGCCGGCAAAGCGGTCGTTGAGTCCCTGGAGTTGCTCCTTCTCGTTGGAGCGCTTGTAGTCTCCATTGAGGATGGAGGTCTGGGTGTAATCGAGACTGTCGGTGGAGCTCAGAACTGTTGAGCCGTAAGCTCGCGCCACCGGGACGTTGAAGGTCCTCTTGTAGGAAGAAGAGCTGGGGCTTGCCCGCGACCAAGTCTGGGAGCGAAACCCGCTGGAGGGGCTCGAGTAGCTCGTCCTGGTGTCCATCACCCTGCGGTAAGGGCTTCCTATAGTGTCTATCGGATAACTCATCCGGACGGACGGGGTGTGAACGTGCAGATGAACAGAAGAGTGAGGTAAAGTAGTGTATAGGTGCAGGGTGTGTGGCTCTCTCAGCGCTGGATAGCCGCTCTACCTGCCTTTATATACTCGAGGCGCTGTTGCGAATAAGCTCAGGCTTGTTTTGACTGGACCATTGATCCGACGATGTGGGAGGGTCCTGCTTGCTACACTTATCGTTATCCAGTGTTTCAGCTTCCTGGTCACACTTAACTAGTGCTTGGGAGGCTAATCCAGTGTGCGATATATTATAAAAAATAACTTTCAGAAACGTTTTATGTTCTAAAATGTACTTTTAGAGACTTTTTAGACTGGAAACTAAAAGTGTGGCATGTATTTGTGGTGTTTAATCTAAGTGATACATAATCAGTAGGCCTACTTATGTTTTATCAGCCATCAAATGTTTAAAAACTCAGTCAAAATGTAGCCTACATCTACACTTTTATGTAAAACGAATAGGCACGAACAACCTTTTCTGTTGATAAGCCCTAAAGCTCCATTATTCGCGCCATGGGTTGATGTGAAACGCTTAAAAGTACAATTTCTTACAAAATATGGTAATAGATCTGTTGGTTTGCATTATGGTTATAGGGCTACAGTTACAGTCGACGTGACATCATTGGTACTCTGGACAAAGTCTGAGCACGCAGCCCAATCACTAACTGAGAGTCTGCAGTCAGCACCAAGGACAGCGGCCCGTATCAGACACATTCAAGGGCGTTTAGCTGGACTGTAGTGTGCTAATCCTTCTATGCAGTGACGCTATTTTCTTTTCAAAAATGTGTCATTGCTGAATATATGAAATTAAATGATACTTAAAGTTATTTTTTTATTTCTTACAAGAAATAACTGAGCAGGCGTTTTGAGCAATGAGCCTTGCACTGTAAAAACATAGATGTCTGTAGAACTTATTTATTTAAATAAATGTCTCAATTTAAAATGTTAAGATGCCATGCTATTCCTGAAAGTTGTGCTAAAAATGAGTAAGTTAATAAGTAATATAGTAAGTTAACGAACTACAAAATCAAACAGGAAAAAGCAATAATGAATTAAATATATTATTTAAGTTATTTATTTGTTCATAGCATCTTTTTTTACAGTGTTATATTCATTTAAAAAATATTTTCTAAATATCACAATTCTAACTTTGGCTTTTTGTGTTGGTTGATGACTTAACTTTTCTATTAACTGCAATCCTGCCTTTTCAGAATAGACAAAATATTCATGTCATGTTGGACATGTCAGATAGTGCTGACTGCCTCTAAAAGAACACCTGCTATGCATAGAAAGCACTCTACTTCTTACCTTTATTTGCTTCACATGGCCAGGGTTTGAATATACAGTATATGATAACCTAAAGGACATAATATGACAAATCTGCTTATATGAGCTCCCTTTAATGAAACCTGAGTAAAATGAGTAGGATTGCTGTAAACAGGCTCAAAATATTCAAAAAATATCAAGAATGCACAATTCTTTTCAAAAACACTTTAAAGTTTTAGTGTTATTGTTTTCTATCTGAGTATACATTTTTATGATGCTCATAAGTAAAAGTGTTGAGATGGCAATTGATTGATCCAGAACTGCAGCTGCTGTAGATAATTCAACCATTTGGAACTGTGCAGTGAAAGTCATTTTGACCTTATACAGACATCTAGCATTAGCAACTGCTAATTTCCAGCATTTCCCATTGCTTAGCAAAGAGTTTAATCATATCACCAAAAATTCTAAATGATTCATCGTAATGTTCCAAGCTAGTCCTATTGAACCATAAGAGGACGATAAATTTGTCCTTGTTAATTATAGGCCTTTTTCTATTTGCTTTGTCATTGGGTTGGTGTCCGGGCATTAATGTGAA
This sequence comes from Sinocyclocheilus anophthalmus, assembly GCA_018155175.1. Taxonomy (NCBI): domain Eukaryota; kingdom Metazoa; phylum Chordata; class Actinopteri; order Cypriniformes; family Cyprinidae; genus Sinocyclocheilus; species Sinocyclocheilus anophthalmus. Next base: position 465,223 of record JADLZN010006572.1, on the reverse strand, counting down.
GCCAGATTTAGCCTGCGTGCAATCATTCAGAGCAGCAGCAGAAGAGCTCCTGAACTCAGTGACCTTATGTCTCTACCGTCCAGCCCCAAGTAAAGACCATCCCTTCAAAATGTGCAAATCATCCCTGAGGAGCCGGGCGCCTGTCGCTCAAGGTGCTTTTGTGGCCATGTAGAGCAGTGCAGTTTAAAATTCAATGCAGGCCACCAGTAATGCTGCAGAGCACGCCCTTACAGTACCAGCCTACTGTGATGCATTATTGGAGATCCAGCTATAATGTGACTACATTATGGGCAGTTAACTCCGAATCAGTATGACAGCGATGAGGCACGTACACAGGGAGAGAAGCCTGTGATTTATTAATAAACAATGCTTGAGGGAGGTATGCGGTGCATTAGTGGAGTGAGATGAACAGAAATGTTAACGTAAGGGATCAAATGAGACCTTGTCGTGTGAATATGTTTGGGTTGCAAGGTAAGCTCTGGTGCACATGCAGAGTAGCGGTGCATGAAATAGAGTGGATGCTGATTTAAATCTCTTGAGGATACTGTTGTTAAATCAGCGCTGTAGGGATTCTTTTGCTCGGTTCCTTCCCCCTGACGAGACCAGATGACTCAGCAGTAATCTGTAGACAATGTGAGAAGTGCTTTATATCTGAAAGCATTTGGAAATACATTGATCTGCGTAATTCATGACTCATTCAAGGTCCCACCTAACATCAGCTGAACATTTTCCATTCCGTGCCCTCTCAATGTGTCTTTCTGCCTGCCATATTTTATTCATGAGAGTTTGAGAAAGGGTTAATGTGTGTGTGTTGGCACTGAAAGTGTGTGTACCCCTGCTGGTGTCTTTTTATCTGTGATTTATGGCCGTATTCTCATCAGCCCCCTGAGGTGGTTAGAAGAACGAAGACGTTGGGAGTCAGCATATCGATGTGGAAGCAGAAAGCAGCATCATATGAGCAGAGAGCCTTAACGATCTGTGTCATGGACAAAATACAATCCTCATTAGACACACCTTTAACATCATGTGTATATACTCATGCAGTCGATGCACTTGAGAGTTGGTCAAAAAAAAGTGCTTCAGCATCCTGTCTGCATATACGCCGCAAGAGTAAAACATGAGTAAAATGCTGTTAATCCATGAGCCTGATAATAGCATAATAAACACTATACTTTTCAAAAGTTTAAGAGTCAGTAACATTTTTTAAAGAAATTAATTATTTTATTCAGCATTAAAGGATGCATTAAATGACTCAAAACAAAGTGACAGCAAAGACATTTATAATCTTCCAAATGCTGTTCATTTCATATTTCTGTTCATATTAGAATGATTTCTGAAGGATCGTGTGACTCTGAAGACTGGAGTAATGATGCTGAAAATTCAGCTTTGCATCACAGGAATAAGTTATATATTTAAAACGTAGACAGAAGACAGAAAACATTTACTTTAAATTGTAGCACTATTTCACAATATTACTGTTTTTACTGTATTTTTGTTCAAAAAAATACAGCCTTGGTGGGTGTAAGATAATTTTATTGACCCAAACTGTTGAACAGCAGTGTAGGCCTGCAGGGTCATGTCTCATAGACCAATATGTGTTTTTGTTAAGAGTATAGGACTGATGCTAGAGATTTAAAGAAACAGTTCACCCATAGGGAAATTATTGAAGTATTGTTTTTTTCTTTCTTTCTGTGGAACACAAAAAGATCATTTTAAAACACCCTTTCCAGTTTACAACAGCTGTCAAGAATTCAAAATTTTTGTACGTTTTACCCATTTTTAGAGGGGTCATATGATGTTGCTAAAAAATAAATTTATTTAGTTTTTTTGGTGTAATGAAATGTGTTTATGTGGTGGTTTAAGGTTAAAAAAACACATTAATTTCCACATACTGTACATTATTGTTTCTCCTCTATGGCCCCCCCGCCTTTCTGATACGCCTCGTTTTACAAGCTCACGGTCTGAAAGCGAGGTGTGCTGTATTGGAGCTATCCACTGCTTTAGATTGGCGACACCTCAAGCGTGAAGACGAAATGTTACCCCTTACCATCTTTGTGATGATGCCCTGGCAGGCCGAGCGATGATTCAAAACATGAAACCCATTATACCGAGGCATTCGTTGAATCCAGTGGGACATACTTTAGATTATATGACTTATACTGTCATTTTTACGCTTGCTTTGATCGCGTCCGCGTAACATAAAACCTGTCGCATTGTTATCGGAGAAATGACAAACAACAAACCGTACTCTACACTACCCAAAAAACTTGCTTTAAATATATAAAATATAAAAACTCTTTCAATATAAAAAACGTACTTACAGTCTTTTAGTCAGAACAGCCTGCATTGTAGTCTACTCTCCCATGATCAGGAAACGGTCTTCCATAAAATGCGCTGCACACATCTGAATATATGAGAATACAATTTAACCACTGATTTCTAGTCGTGTTCATTTTTGGAAGGCCAAACAATGTAGTTTCGTTTTCACAACGAAACACACACGGTGGCCTAGAGTGAGCGGTGGCTGCCTACAGTGAGCAGAGGCCGGGGGATAAAATGAGGAACGGCCGGAGGGCTAGAGTAAACGGAGGCCGGTGGGCTTGAGAACGGCAAGGCCGGCGGATTCGACGAAGGAGCGTCAACCACATGTGACGACCGCTGGCTCCGTCGTCCACTGTGAAAAGCCGATCCAGCGATCCACCGGCGCAAAGTTTTAGTATTTCCTCATCAACCACACGGATCGCTCCAGAGCATGCGAAGCGATATCGTACTCTTTTGGAGGGCCAAACAAAGTAGTTTCGCTTTCACAACAAATCACACAGTGCCTTCACGACATGGCGGCAGCAACAACAATACTACAGCGAGAATAAAAGTTACGCCTTCTTTCTTTGCATGAACATTTGGGCAGCTTTATGCAAATCTTCCCACATAGTGATGTATATATGTGGGGGTGTGTTAGAACGAGCAGTTTTAGGGGGGTGTGGCAGAGTTTTAACTTTGATAAAGAATATCTTTTTTTTTGAGACTTTAGTCTTTGCAACTTTTTAGATCTTCTTTATGCACCAAGAGCTTTGTAACCACTCCAAAGAGAACGGAAAAATTGAAATTGCATCATATGACCCCTTTAAATGCCAAGGACCCCCAAATATGATCATACTTAAGCAAGGGTCCCCAAATTTAAAAGGCATCTATCTATCTATATATCTATCTATTGTATATATATAATTGTCTAAAATCTAAGATCTTTCAAGCTGTTTAATGGCACTCAGCGGGTGTTGCAGTGCATCAGTCCAAAAGAAGTTAAATAAAAAGCGGCCATCCATTAAAAAGTGAATCACACGGCTCCGGGGGTGAACAAAGTCCTCCTGTAGCGAATCAATGCATTTTTTTTGTAAGAAAAATAACCATATATAAAATTTAATAATCACTTTAATCTAGCTTGCACCCACTGTTGTACATGGAAGCAGCTCTGGGCTGATGACGTAAGACGTCGGCGTTGCGCATGCGCCGCTCAGAAGTGACGAACGTGGAAGCGTAGGGGAGAGATCAAAACAAATCAACGGTCATGAATTGGAAGTACAAAACGAGGATTTGTAAAGAAGAATGTCAGAGGATTTCGATATAAGCCAAGAGGAGACTGATTTTCCTTTGCTAAAATATGGAAACTTTGCTTCCTTTGCTCCTGTTAACAAACGTTGGTTTTCACGAGACTCACCGGCGCATGCGCAATGCCGACATCTTACGTCATGCTCCCGTACAACCTGTTAAAGGGTTAGTTCACCCAAAGATATCCTAATTTGTGTTCCGAAGATGAACAAAGTTCTTACTGCTTTGGATGAGGGTTAGTAATTAATGACAGAATTTTCATTTTTTTGGTGAACTATCCCTTTAACTCATCAGCTAAGAAGCAGAAACTCCAGTGTGAGATAAAGAAGACATCCAAATAATGACAAAAATAAGGAGTTACATTTCAGTCTGCTCCTTACATAAAACTATCATATAGCTTAAGATGACTTGTAGTATAAAGCTAAATTCCACTTCAGAAGACCAAGTCCAGGATACTTTTATAGTACTTTTTTTCATTTGTTGAGTGCGGTCAGTGTCATTGTATGGTTTAGAGATCCTTCAAGATTCTCCTTTTGTGTTCCATTTTTTGTGGAACCAGTGCATTTTTTCAGGGTTCTTCCATGAATATAAACACTAAAAGTAGCATACAGGTTTGAAACAACATGAGGGTGAGCAAATGAATAAAGAGTTTTCATTTATAGGTGAACTATGCCTTTAACAGATCAGACAAAGGTGGCAAGATTCTGACAGCCATTATTATCACACATCAGCTACATTTTCTCTCTCTCACTCACTCACTCGCTCTCTCTTGCACTTGGGTGTCACAAAGCCAAACAGATTAGTTAGATCTGAATGCTTGCTCAAACTTCCCAGGAGAGTGGTTTTTATTGGACTAAAATGATGTGTGTTCATTTAGCTCACCCCCAGGAGCTTGAATTACTAGTTGCAGTTTTTCTCACAACTTTTGAGCGCATTCCCTGACCCCACGCCTGCAATGGATGAGTAGCACAAATGATATTTTAAAGCAAATACCAAGGCAGAGTAGATGTTAGGTTGTGGCTTTATTTTAGGGTTGCCAGATCTCACATAGTGGGGCAAAGACATTAGTCTGTAGGCTGAGTCACATCTCCCTCACGGGCATCATCAGAGGTTGGAGGATGTGATGTGATGATGTCATATAGAGGAGGGAGGGTGTGTGTGTGTGTGGGGGGTGCATATCGATAGAAAAGGGAGGGGTTGCCCAGTATACGCAGTTTATCTGCAATGCATCAGCAGCTTCCTCTTGCCTTTTCCTTCTTCTCTTCCTCTCTTTCTGATTATCATACTTCAGCTAATGCAATATATGCCTGTATCACAATTAATATTTTCCTAGAAATTGGGCATATTTCTATTACATCTGCAGATCAGAAGGAGTTTAGCATTTTATTTGTGTCCCAAAGTTAGCTTGCTCTGTGGGTGGACCCCTCCGTCATGTGACCTAACTAACCAATCCAAACTTGAGTCCTTCATCAGGTGAGAGCGTTCGAGGAGAGCGTTCGCATCACTGATGTCTGTGTCGACAAATTGTCCCTCTCAGGGGACAGGAAAGGAGACCGCTTACCCTTCATAGATTAGATTAGCCAACAAAAGATGACTTTCAGCAGAGAAGGACCGGGATGCATGCACGCGTGCACACAAATGCTGCTTGTATGGACTCTCGCTGTCTTATGCCTGATATATGCAACTGTCTAAATGATGCTATAACTAAGTTGTTTTTGATTGCACCTCTCTAAATAGTTGTCTCTACATGACTGCAGTTTCAGTGGTTAAACACGTGCACTGATCAGTCATCGTGTCATAAGATTGTGGAAGGCTTGCTTTACTTTTTGATGAAATGACTTTATCCAGCAGACTAAAACAAATGATAGCAATAAAGCATTGATAAATGGGAGAGAGAAAGTCTGCGACATAAAAACGTCTCTGTCCTCTGAGACATATCCTTATAATCACATTCTGTCACACATGCTGCTTTTGGGCCCATTGTGTGTGCTGTGTAGTTATTCCTACTTGGATTCCTACTGTGAGCCAATTCTTTTGGGTATTTTATTATGCAGAACTAGTCCTTAGTTCTCTGTACTATAACTATAGATCTGAAAGATGGATTTGTTGCATCATTTGCTTTGTAGTTTTGCTGGAAAGTCTCTCCTTTCTGTCTTGCAAATTCATTTTAATATTATTACTATTTTCAAATCAACCTTAAATTTTTATTTTTTTTGAAAGATGTCTCTACAAGGCTTCATTTATTTGATAAAAAATAGAAAAATAGTGATATTGTGAAATCTTATTAAATTCAAAACACTGTTTTTTTAATTATTATTTTAATGTTTTATAATGTAATTTGTTCCTATGATGGCAAAGCTGAATTTTCAGCAGTCATTACTACAGTCTTCTGTGTCACATGATCCTCCAGAAATGATTCTAATATGCTGATTTGCTGTTGAAGAAACCTTTTTCATTATTATCAGTGTTAAAAACAGTTGCTGCTTGGTGTTTTGTGGAACCAGTGCATTTTTTCAGGGTTCTTTAATGACTAAAATGTAAACAAAAATAAACAGCATTTATTTAAAATATAATTTTTTCTAACAACGTAAATGTCTTTCAATAAATGTAATACACCATTGCTGAATAAAGTATTGCTTTCCTTCAAAAAGATTAACTTTATTGACCCCAAACTTTTGATAGTGTGTCCATTAGTAATTATATTTGTTTTAAATCAGTTGAGCAATTATAAATAAAATAAGCAAAACATTTACACTGCATTGGAGGCAGAAGCTGCATCTGGCATATATGCCACAAAAAAGGTAAGTTAACACCAAGGGATCAAGATTTGAATCGCAACTTTTCTATAAAATTCTGAAAAAGAGCTGAACATGTCCATTTCTGATGTTTCAGCGTAGGCCTACTATTCACTTACTGTAATATGAGGCCATGTTTTAATTTATTTTGCATCAAATAACCCATGAAATAGTGCAACTATAGAAGGTCCACAGATAGCAGGTGCTTCACCTGCTTGTCAGAGCTGCTGGCCCTGCCAGGATCAAGTTCAATACATTTGTCAACGACAAACACTGTCCTAGAAATGCCTATAAACTCAACTCGCCCACACCCACAGTCACCTCTTACATACCAAATTGCCTGTATAACTAATAAGATTAATAATTAATTACAATAAGAAGATGGATAAACTATTGATTATTAATTAATTAATTTGTAAACTCTTAAGAAACCGCAAAGGAAGGCATAAAAATAGAAGGTAGGGATCATAAATCTTTCACTCTCTTGTTTTAAATAGCTGGAGGTCCAATGACTCCAGACTGTAAGCAGATTTAAATATATATGTGAGTCTAAAGCAGACAATAATCTATGCAATAAAACATAAGATAATCAATTCCTTACAGCAAATGCATATAAATTATTCCTTATACCACAATCATTTACGATGTTAGTAGTTATGGTGGGGATTCCATACTTACATATATTGATAAAAAGACTCTATATACTCTCCTTGCAATCTGACTTTGGTCTAAGCTAAATGTTCTCGAATTCATTTATAAATATTAGTGCTGTCAAATGATTCGCATCATAATCGCATCCCAAATAATAGTTTTTGTTTACATACTAATGTGTGTATTTATTATGTATATATAAACACACACACAAACAACATATATGTTGAAAATATTTACATGTAGCTCTTTATATTTATATGTATATATTTATCATATAGTAAATATATTTAATATATAAACATCATATATTTTTCTAAAATATATACATGCATGTGTATGTATTTGTATATACATAATAAATATACACTGTACACACACATATATTATGCACTTAAAAACTTTTATTTTGGATGCGATTTATCGCGATTAATCGTTTGACAGCACTAAAAATAATCAATCCACAGCGTAAGTCTGAGAACAAATATTCTATATTTTACATTCTGAATCTTTATGCACAATGTTAATATGCAGAAAAGGAAGCAAATGATTTTGGGAACCGAACTAACTTGGCACAGAAAACCTAGTTTTGCAATATATATCGAAGTATAAACAGAATGCACAAAATTATGGGAAAAAAACAAGTTTGCTTAATAAATAATATGGTTCAAATATGACTGTGAATCTGATTCAATTCTATTGGCCTAATTAATTGTCTTGATAATTCTACAGTAGAGATTGTTTCAAAGTAGCTTCACAATAATAAACGGAAAAATAACAGTGCTAATATTGCCAAGAAGCAACTAGTATATAAAGCAGCTCTACAGAAAGCAATCAGTTTAGTTCATTCAGTTCATTTCAGATTTAAACAGTGTGAGATTGTGAACAAATATTGACTCTTTTGGTGAATAGAATCAAAAGATGTGAGCCACCAGGCCAATCAGAATGTGTAGTAGTTTGGAAATCAAGCTGTCCTGTGGAGTTGTTTTCGTCCTTTGTAGTTGATTCTCACTTAGCATCGTCTCTGAAGCACACTCTCAGAAAAAAGGTACAAAAGCACTGTGGAATGTGGAAGAAATTTATGTGCAAGAAATCTCATTTGCTCAACTGTATAAGCAGGGTAATATTATATTAAGGCGTAATATTTAGTTATCTAATTCAGTGGCATTCATACATTTTAAATGTCTAACATGTCCAAAAACTTTTTGTGACCACTGTATGCTATTTTATTGCATTGCATTTATTGCATTGCATTTATTGTTGCTATGTGCTATGCAGTTTTATGATGTCCTGGATTGTATTGAGCTGTGTTGCACTTTCTGTATGTATTATATTTTGCTGTGCTGTACCATCCTGTGCTTAACTCTGCTGTGCTGGCCTGTCTTGTAATTGTTAAAGATGTGGCCTAATTGTCTCTTACAAAAAAGAGTACAAAATCTGTCACTGGGACAGTACCCTTTCAAAAGGCACAGCTTTGTGCCTTATTTTATTCTTAAAATATGCATATTAGTAGCTTAAAGGTACCCAAAGCATACCTATTAGTAACTAAATGGTACATATTAGTACCTTTTTACATCTCCTGTACGTCTGTATATTTTTAGGCTCTTGTACAGGCTCCCTGCCTGCCAGCAGCTTCTAACAGCACATAACAGAACAGACAGTTCCCCCACTTTCATCTCAGTTATTTGTTTTTGTCTTTTGCCAGAGCCAATTAGATAATGAATGTTTACACAGACAAGCTCAACATGCCAGGAGTTTCTGAAATGCACTTGGACTGAATTCTTCAACTGCCTCATATCCTCATTCAAAACATGCTCATATCCATGTACAAATTATCATTTTGCAGTATTTCCTGAGGAGTAGGAAGGGTATGTGTGAATTAGATCACTGCAGATACAGCTGAGGGTGGAGACATTGAATTTTCCACAGGGTGATGCCACTGGACAGGTACTGTATATTTACATTCTCTGTCTCCTTCCTGCAGGCGCAGTATCTGATATTTAATCAAAAGCTGTAATGCAATGCTGTCTCACCTCGCCGGGTCAGGGAGATATATGGATGTGATTAGTTTTATGGCAGCGAGGGGCAGCCAGTCTGACTCACTGCAGCCCTGAGTCACACCCAGAAACCCCAGCCGGCCCACAGTAACATGCAGCTTAAAGAACAAATATAATCAGAGAAACATAATATGATTTAATGTAATGTGAGTCACACTGCAACAATGAACCACAGATCAGCTTGACAATAACTGTTGATATAGTTATAAATTTAGGGGGTTCAAATATGGAAAATTACATATTTATAAAATTGTGGCTCTGACATTTTATTACTTCAGTCGTTTTTCACAAAATGTAGAGTAGCCTTTTATATATAGGGAATATATTAAAATATGCTTTATATGGTATGTATTATATTTTGTATAATTATATGGTATAATATTTGGTTAGCGTCACTCTACTAGACAAAAGAGAAGTTAATTAGGTAGTGGCATGCTGTGAAGCAGCTCTGTGAACAAAGCCATTCGACTCATGCTCGTGCAAAGAAAAAACGCTTCAGAGAGTATTTCGCGTTTCCGCGGACAAAAACGTGCAAAGTTATGTCAAAATGCTCCGTTTTTGGCAAGGGATCTCATAAACACAGTCTTAAATTAGTTAAAAAGTCGGAAATGATGTTAAAGAGTTGGGAGAAAATCAGATGTGTGTCAGATCCACGTCGTGTCCATCAGGTTTTAAAGAGACAGCTCTGCTTTTAAAGTGAAACCTGCTGCAGTCTGTGTCAATGATGTAGCCTAAATCAAAGAACAAAAGCAAAAGGAGAAGTCACTCACTGCTCTGCTTGCTGATTAAATTTTGTTGCTTGAATAAAGATGAATATATATTCAAATTATAGTTTATACTAGTGATGGGCAATCGCATCCAGTTTTTGTGTACATAATATATGTGTGCACTGTGTATATTTATTATGTATATATAAATACACACACATGCATGTATATATTTTAGAAAAATATGTTAAGTTTATATATTAAATATATTTTAGAACCATACTATAAATTAATTTATATAAATTAGATGAATATAAATCTATATATGTAAATACATGTAAATATTTTCGAAATATATACTTTCACTTCACTTTAATTAAAAGTTGTATTTTTAAAAGCCTATTAAATGTTAAAAATAATGGCTTTTTTTCATTATTCTGTAATGTTGAATGGCTAAAATTGAGGGGAAAATGCATATATGCATCAGTAGAAGTATTGGTACCAATGATGGCCTTCCTTAATAATAGAAACACACATATCATCTTTATCTTGTTTCTACATTCATTTGGAGATTCAACTTAAATGTATTACAATATAAGTACATATGTGATTAATCACGATTAATTACAGAAAAAATGTTTTAATCGGTTGACAGCACTAATATGTCAAATGTTTTATTATTGTTAAGTTTTGTATTGGTTTCACGAATAAACATATTTTGTAAAGTGTAGTGAATCCCCTGCATAGGGACCCCGTGAATCGGAGCCCAGCTAGGGTTTCTGCTGCTGTTGGCTCTGGACTGGGCCGGTCTGGGCTGGGGGAAATGTGCTGCGTCCGCAGGCCCACTAGCTGATATCCGATGTGAAATGAAGGTGTAATTGATAATGGTGCAGCCTCTTTTCTGCACTGCAGAGCTGCTTTACTTCCTGTGTGTTCATCTGAGCGTGTGTTTGTGTGTGTGAGATTTTGTTTTGGTGGTGCTCTGTTACATTCAGCTACAGATAGTGCTGCCCTCTGTTGGCATGAGACCAGGGGGGACTATAGTGCTGACTTGCAGACTTGAAAGATTCTGCTGAGACAGCTGCATAAGCAGAGAGCATACTGGCTTCATCTCCAAAATTGTTTCTCGATACATAGCTGCATATTTCTCATAAGAGCCATAGCTATAGAGCTGCCAGGGCTAGTATAATTTGGAGGTACCCGTTGGAAAATTGGCCATGCCGTTATAACAGAAATTGACAAGAAAATAAGGAGAAGAATCTTGCATTAGTCTGGAAAAACAAATGTAGCAGAAACACTAGAGATGACTGGGGAAGCGGGAGAAAAACTGAAACAGAACCCTTAAAAAGTTTTGATGTGCTGGATTTTAAGCGGTGTTGTGTTTGGTTCCCTCGCCTTTCTTTGAATACTCAAGAGGGTACAAAGCCTTGCTTCTTCTTCGTCCTTCTTCTTTTTTGAAAAAATGATCCCTGTACCTGTCTCCTTCACACAACCAAAACAACCTGTTATAAACTGTAATATATAGGGTTTCAATAATAGTAATAAATATACTAGCATAATACAATTTTACCTTATGTTCATTTCTGAGTGCATAAAACTTTCTTTGTATTTTAAATAGGTTTATATTATTTCTTTCCTCCAATTGACTTGCTAATTGTTGTTTAATTTCTGCAAGCCCTCAATATACATACAATTTTAAAAAGTAATTATTTTCTCACATCATGGGTTAATCTGATACCTATAATAACAATATAATAATAATAAGTAAACATTATTGTGTAAAAATTAGGTTTTCAATAATAATGAATAATAGCAGTTATTTGTAAATGTAAGTTTTTCAATAATATATACTACAAATTAACCTCCTTTATTTTATTTCTGTTGAGTACAAAATATTTTTATTAAAATATAATGTATAGTATTTAGTTCATCCCTCCAAGCTATGCTAATTGTTGTTTATATTTTATTGCACTCTCAATATCAATAAAAAAACTAATACACATTTCTGACATCATAGTGTTCATAATAATATTAGATAAGTATCAATGTCACGAATCCGGTCCATGAAGTTCCTTCTGCTAGCCATCAGAGGTCACCTTTCCAATTTCATTGACTCTTGCAATACACACTGTTGCACATCACCCCGGACTACATATCCCACCATTCATTGCACTGATTGCACTCATCACGAATTGCACACACCTGTTTACACTGTTTGCACCCAGCTGTTTCATATCACTCCCTCACTATTTAACACTCACTCTGATCCCTTCCCTCTGCTGAGTATTGTTTAGCGCCTATCTTTTGATAGCTACTCTACTTAGCCTTAGCCTTAGCCTTAGCCTTCCTGGATTTTTCCCTTTAGTCTTGTCCCTTCTGATTCTGTTTGCCGTTCATCGACCTACGCTAGCCCTTGGACTATTCTTGTGTCTTGCCCGCCATATACCTGTTTGCCACTGTTTGACCCTGCCTGTTTTATGACCACATCTCTGTCTTCTCCAAATAAAAAGCTTGCATATGGATCCGCACGTCTCATGTCTTGTCAGCCCCGTAACAATAATAATGTTATTTAATAATGTAGGCTTTTCATTCCAAATTGTACTATCATCATGACAAAAATGTTATGTTAAGGCACAGAATGAACAGAATGATCAGATGAACATCTTGAGTTTTAATGGAATAACATCTTACATTTACTTAGTTTAGTGACCTACCTATTGTCATATAGTGCACAATATTTAATATTTCTTTTACTCAGTAATGTTCAAGCTTTCCGATTAATCCCAGGTTTGAATTAGATACAGAATCCCAGATTTTCAATGTGCTCTCAGACTTTTGGACCCCACAGTCTAACTGCTTTGACCAGCCTTTATATTGCATCACCAAAGAAATGCGTTAGAGTTCTGAAACATAACGATATAAATAGGAGGAGCTTTTTCAAATGTGAAAACTTTTTTGCTTTCATCCCACATAGTTTGCCTGCTGTTTAATTCACCCTGCACTGCTTTGAGATCAAAGACACGGCAGTATCATAGGCCATAGAGCACTTCTCTCTCCTCTCTGGGGAGATGAGCTTTGTGCTCCTCCTCCGAATGCTGTGGTATGAAGAACTGTGCGTGCCTCTGTTAGTCATGGCGCATTTGGCTGAACCTCATGAGATCGGCCCAAGTCCTTGATGAAAAGCCCTTTGCCAATGTCTCCAAGCAGCTCCTGCGGTATGATGAATGCAGGCATCTAGTCTGGTCTCTGCAGATTCCTCTCATTAAATATTTAAATCTCTAAACGCAGCTATTAGTAATCGAGATACACAAAGCTTCCTGATTCCTTACCAAACCCCTGTGCTGGTAAAATCCCAGCAGTGTTGCAGAAACTTTCAGAATTTCATGCCACATAGGAACACTATTACAGAGTTTGAACACATAGTTAAATGAAAAATCACATTTGCATTGGGAGTTCTGTTTGAATCGTATTTAATCGTGCTAGGTGGAACTGCTGCTTGAGATTTGACTCCGCCTACATTCTTTGATGATGCAATGTCTTCATGTTGAGTAGTAAGACAATATAATCTTTCTTATTTTTTTTATTATGAAAGAAACTTTAATCTCTTTAGCATACTGTTCATTTTTTATCTTGTATGCAAAATTATTCATTCACAGTTTGTCTTTTGTGTCTTTCACTTTTTCTTGTTAAATTGAACTCTCTAATTTCATCCCTCAGACCTATAAACAGCAAAAAGTATATAATGCTTTATGAAATCTTAAATATATAATTTAACCTTAATATTGTGTTTTTGCATACAGTGTATGTAAATCCATATGTCTATGGTTTTTGTTATTGTAAATGTTTCTTGTTAGAGATACGACTATGAATTCCCTGATCATGTGTGTATTTTATGTTCTCTGCAAACAAAACAGATCTGTCTTATTTCTAGGTAAAAATAATCTCCTAATACAACATACTACTAATACATAATAATACTATTTAGAGCCTTAGATAGATCTAATTTTAATTCTGGTTTAGAATAAACTGTTTATTTATTTAAATATATTTATATTATTTGTTAATATATTATCCTCCAGTGCCATGCTAGTTGTTGTTTATTCATGCAATGTTCAATAAATAATCAATCAATCAATAATTTTCAATAAATAAAACAAATAATATTTTCTGTCATCATAGTGTTCATCTGAGACAGTTCCTCATTGTAATGAATGTTTCATAAAAGCGTTATACAAGCTTTTTTGTATAATTTGTTATTTGATTCTTCAATGCCATGTTAATTTTTGTTTATGCAATTTGCAATAATAAATATGTTTCTTTCTGTAACAATCATATTGTTCTTCCGGGACAGTTCCCTGTTATACACTTTTTCTGATTAATTATAAACTACATTCATTCACTTCTTGCAATAATATTTGTCATGTATTTTTTTCTCCATGCCATGCTAATTCTAATTATTCATAAATGCAATCATTTTGCTATTGGTTTACTTTTTAATATATTTTACTTTTATTTCATTTATTACTTGCATCTGTCCCGTATTGCACTGTATGTAAATGGTTAATTGATACCACAAAGGTGAAAGAGGTCACTGACAAATCATCAATAAGCAATTAAATGCTCATTAACTGTTGACTTAAAGATGTCAGTTGCAGTCTTTTCACAGCAGTTCTGAAGTGTTAATACAACCTCTTCTCTCTCTCTCTCTCTCTCTCACTCCCTCTAGCATGTCATCCTTCCCGTTTTATCTCCTCTTTTACATTCAGTCGTTCCACTGGGCCTCATTTGTTCACCATCTAGCATTACTCCCTCTCCTCAAATTCACAGCCAACGCCCAGCTTCTGCAGTACTGCAGTCTCTCCCTTTCCAAAAGTCTCACCCCTCCTCTTGATCACTCTCTAGTTATCTGCAGTGAGGAGGAGGGAGAGGAGGAGAGATGCCGTGAGGAAGAGCACACCTCACGACTCACGCTGCTGCTGCTGCTGCTGCTGCTGACACACCCAAGGATCACACCGACAGTCTGGCAGTTCATCACAATTCATTCCACCGACAGTCACTCAGGCTCGCAGAGTCTTGTTACATTTACTCATCACTCATGTGCTCCCTCTCTCTCTCTCTGGCTTGCATGACTGTCCTCCCTCAGGCCTCTCATTAATCAGAGCTCTCTAACCCACTGCACTCTCACAGGAGAAACAGCATCAAGACCTTGGTTCTTCCAAGCTAGGATGGGATATATACATAAAAAAAGAAAAACTCTTGGGAGGTCCTCTGTAAGCTGGCCCATTGCATTGCAACAGTTTTGCCTGATCTAATCCTTACTAACTTGCATAAAACATTAAACAAGGCTAAACTGCCTTTTGCTGCATAGAAAATATCGTTTCAATAATTCTGTCCCGTATGGTTCAAGAAGAATGCCTTGAGTTCTTTGATTTATTGAAGCATAAACTTATGAAACTTTAAAAATGAGACTGAATTGGATCTTGCTGCAAATTATTTATAATATATGATTTATTAAAATAATATGAAAAGATCAAATCTAATCTAGATAAGATATAATCTAATCTAAATTAATATATCTGTATTATATTATATTATATATTATGTTATGTTACGAAACATTTTACCATTTTCAACACACATAGAATCAATTGTTTTTTTTTTTAGTATCAATGATACAACTAGTATAGGTATTCTCATATTTGAATCATTTTTATTTTTAATTTTCAGTTTTCATTTTTTTTTAGTTAGGCAATTTTGTATATTATTATTATTCATTTACTTTTTACATTCTATTTTTTTTTTTTACTTTGTTTTAGTCATTTTACTTATTTAGTTATTTTATATATTGCTCTATATAGATAACTTTTTTAGTGAACAATAGCAGCATTCTCTTTTTTACACACAAATCCAAATATGTGACTGTATTGTGGAAATAAGAGAACATATTTCACTATACAGTAACCAAATCCTGCTGGGCGATTGCAGGTAAATTGTTAAACTCAGTCAGACTTATTTGATTCCATTTATTTTGTGAATTTACTGACTTTATTAACTTGACATCTGACTTTTTTTCATATCGCAGTTTAACAGGTTGACAAGGAGTTCTAGAAAAAAAAAAAGAAACGTCATTATCATTCCACCTGGGATGCCCTGAACTGGAGAGTAACCAAGGACCTCTTTCAGATTGGGCCTAAATTCAATCAGCACAATAAAGAGCCATCAATGGAATGGAAAATCGCTCAAGATATTTCTGGAGATGTGATTAGAATAGATTGTGCAATTCTTAGAATCACCTGACAAAGACAAATGTATTAGATTAAGGTTTCTCTGGAAATATACTGAGGTTTCCTATTTAAAAACAGGAGCATGTCAGAAAAATGCTTGAGCGAGTAGGACAAGGTACCATGAGGATATGACCGAGCAGAAACTAATGCAGTGTCAACAATATTCAGATGTCCAATAAGTAGCAAAATACTATGTTTCTAGTAGAGAAAAATCAGATATTCGATGAGCTCAGCATATGAAAGGCTTAATAACAGAGGTCTACAAGCTTATTGGATCAATATATTGTTGTCGCACTGAACAAGGCCGTGCAAGGCTAACAAATCTGCTGTAATGTAATGCTGGGCACACGTCGACCAGTTGCAGCACTAACATCATCCTGAAGTTGTTCTCAAGGGGCATCGCAATTTAACCTGCATGTGAGCTTCAGCAGATTTCCGAGCAGGATACAAGAGAATCGGTTCGATACTGCGGAGTGGGAGGCTCCAAAACTCTCTGGACATGTTACCTCTGTGCAAGTAAGAGTCAGCAAAAAACACAAGCATCTTAATGGGAACAACAAGAAATTCTACGACGTGTACCTGTGCCAGTTCTCATCCACCGTCTCTCACTCCAAGAACAAAAGCACTGCATTAAGGAGAAACAAAGGAAGTAAAGATGGATGTCTGACTGATGCAGCAGCAGTATTCATTTCAGCAGCTTTTTACACACTGAGGGAAAAAGTGAGCTGGCATTATTCCTCTTGACAGGAAACGTGGTTGCAATATTGAGTTTTTGACTCTGGCTACAAGTCTCATAAAGGTTTTCTGAGTTCTTGCCCAGTGTTTTGTGCCAAATGAATGCTTTGACTGATGCCATGGGGTTGCTGCTACATAGTCTCATTGTCCAAGCTATAACTTAGTTATGACAATAGGCAGTTTCATCATGATATAAATCTTACCACATTTCTGTCCTTGTTTGTACAGTTACAGACAGCAGCTGTAGGCCTGTATCTTACTTAGAAGTGTTTAATTTCTCATATGGATTGCTGAATTCATTATCAATACAATACATATCAGTTATGATGCTCTAATGCTCTTAGATGTACTAAAATGTTAACTATTATAACTAATTACTGACATGTTATATTTCCTTGAAATGGCCACTGTTTTCATTTTTATACAATGCAATACAACTTTATTGTCAATCAACCATGGTTGAAATTAGTTTTTAACCACTCCAGCAATTCCAGACACAAGCACATACCATACAACATAAAAGTAAAAGCCACCATAACACAATCAAAATTCGGAGTATCAGAAAATCAAAGTGTCATGTTAAAAAAAAATTATAAACTGAGATCGAGTTTTACAGTCTATTCGGGTGCCACTATTCATAATTTGGTCATGTGCTGCCCTCTAGCGCTGAAAACATTATTTTACTATGAAAGATTATGCATTGTTAAAATCAGTCATATTTAATATTATAATCTTATAGTCAGCTATAAGACTACACACACACACACACAGATATATCAGTATACATATATATATACAGTATATACATATTCATGTATAAAGACTGTGAAAAATTAATGTTATAAATATGCATAAAAATAATAATTAATATGACTAGTAATGTATTGTTAGATGTATTATTTAATTTGTTTTATTTTGTTTATTTTATTATGAATTATATTGGAAAGGAAAGGAAAGGAAAGGAAAAGAAAGGAAAAGAAAAGACAGGACTTGACATGTGGCCAAGTATGGTGTCCCATACTCGGAATTAGTGCTCTGCATTTAACCCATCCAAAGCACACACACACATTATCATTAGGAACAACCCCACACACCGTGGAACACAACCCTGAGCGTGGATTTTTTATTTATTTATTTAAATTTTTTAATGTTTTTAATTTATTAAAATAGTTATGATATTTTATGACTTTATTATTTTATTAGCTACTTAAGCATAGTTTATACGATTATTAATTTTAATGTATTAATTAGTTAAGTGATTAAAATAGTTCTGTAAATTCTTATTTATTTATTATTTATTCTCTCGTTTTTATCATATGTGTATTAGTCATATGTTTCCCATATCCCTTATGTAATCATTACTTAAACTTTTTTATATATCATAAATATATTATAGTACTCCATTGTTGGGCACCTTTAAATGTTTAAATGTTTTCATTTCATTTATATTGTATTAACTGAAGAGCTTTATTACTGGCATTTTTATAATGTTTGTGTGTTTTGTCACGCAATCTCTTTCAACTGCCTTCAATTACCATTCACTGATCCACTGGCCGATCAAAGCGCACGTTTCTACAGATGACTTTCAGACAGTAACCCATGCAATTCTTGAATGTAAGAAATATGAGGAAGAAAGAAGTAATATGATGATAGTTGAAATCAAGAAGAATGGAATTCAGGAGGTACATTTTAAATCTTTAATAAAATGGGCAAGTTAAATAAATAGTAAAGCTTTCTTTAATTTTCTTAAATGGACGGGATTAATAAGTAGAATGTAACTCTGTTCCACACTCCGGAGCAGAAGGTGGCGATAATGCACCTAATTACGCTGGTTGCCAGCCGCCGTTAAAAGCCAAGAAGAAGAAGAAACCGACGATGATCCAAAAAGTAAAGGAAAAATGACAAGAAAAGCGGTTCCTTGGTGGACAGACAAGTGTAGTAAAGCTGTGAGAGATAGAAATGAGGCTTTTAAACTTCTTAAGAGAACGCATAATTATAATCATCTAGTTTTATTCAAGAAAGCTCAAGCAGTTGTGAGGAGAACTATAAGGCAAGCTAAAAGAGAAAGCTGGCATGGTTTCTGTAGTGGAATTGGAAGAACAACTCCAGTAGGTGATGTATGGAATATGATCAAGAGAATGAAAGGTAATAAGAAAGAGTGGGAATATCCAGTATTAGAGTCAGAAGGAGAAATAGCTGTAACGGATAAGGGCAAAGCAGAAATGCTAGTAAAAACATTTGCACAAATACATGGGTCAGGGAACTTAGGTGAGGAAGGAAAGAGGAGGAGAGAAATAACAAAGAGACAAAATATAGAAGCATTGGTAAGGAGTAGGGGAATAGAGGACCAGCCAATTAACTTCCCTTTCAACACAGATGAATTGAAGAAAGCTATTTGTAATGCTAATAAAAAACGTTCATCTCCAGGAAAGGATCAGGTCGGATATATAATGATAAGACATCTTAAAGATAGGGCTGTGGGAAAATTTTTAGAATTATATAATAGAGTATGGGAGGAAGGAAGACTTCCGAAAGTTTGGAAAGAAGCAATACCTATAAGAAAGCCAGGAAAAGATCCTTCAAAACCCTCTAATTATAGACCGATAGCTCTTACATCGAATGTCTGTAAAATAATGGAAAGGATGATAACGGAAAGGTTGACATATTTTTTGGAAAAAAGAGGATTAATATCAAAATATCAAAGTGGTTTTAGAAATGGAAGAGGAACAATGGATCCTATTGTATGTTTAGAAAATGAAATTAGAAAAGCGCAGATAAATAAAGAGTCAGTAATAGCAGTAATTTTGGATGTCGAGAAGGCTTATGATATGATGTGGAGAGAGGGACTTTTGATAAAATTAAAAATTATGAATATAGGTAGAAGAATATAAAATTGGATAAAAGATTTTTTGGCGAACAGAATCATCCAGGTAAGAATAGGGAATGAAGTGTCAAATACATTTCAGATAGAAAATGGAACTCCACAAGGGAGTGTAATAAGTACACTATTGTTTTCCATAATGATAAATGATGCATTTGAATCCGTAAACCAGATATAGGTAGTCTCATTTGCAGCTTGGACTGTGCGCCTCTGGAAAATGGGAAGGAATATTTTTAATTAATAGCGGATACAAGAGGCATAAGGAAAGTAGCAATATGGGCCATGATATGGGGATTTTAAATTATCAGTGGAGAAAAGTAAAACAGTAATTTTCTCTAGGAAGAGGGTTATTCCAGAAGCGAGTTTGAAGATGTATGAGAAATCATTAGAAAGGGTGAAGGTATTTAAGTTTTTAGGTATTTATTTTGATGCAAAACTTACTTGGGCTGAACATATAAATACAATAGTTGAGAAATGTCAGAAGGTGTTAAACATCATGAGATGTGTAAGTGGAGTGGAATGGGGGGCAAGTTTTTCTTCATTAAAAACGATCTATGTAGCACTGATCCGGTCTGTTGTGTGGTATATGGTTCTGCCTCAAAAAACTTGTTGGAAAAACTTTGTAAAATTCAAGCTCAAGTGATGAGACAGTGTTGTGGAGCAGTAAAGACTACACTCATTCCAGCTTTACAAGTCTTAGTAGGAGAGATGCCACTAGAAATTAGAAGGAAACAATTAATGGTCAATTACTGGGCTAACCTCCAAGGGCATAAAGATGAAGATGTCTTACAGAACTGTTGGGAACAAAATGAAAGATGTAGAATAGGTTTTGGGTGGAGTAGTAAAATA
Source organism: Sinocyclocheilus anophthalmus (assembly GCA_018155175.1). NCBI lineage: Eukaryota > Metazoa > Chordata > Actinopteri > Cypriniformes > Cyprinidae > Sinocyclocheilus > Sinocyclocheilus anophthalmus. The sequence goes on along the minus strand of JADLZN010006572.1, from coordinate 444,658 downwards.
TATGCAGAAGAAATATAAGTAAATAACATCAATATGAGCCCAACAGTTGTTATTCAGGAATATTAACCATGGGTTTATGTAACACCTCAAGTAGATTTGCATTTGTTGGAGGTTAAAAAAACAAGAAAGAGAAGTTGACTTGGCATCTGCATTTTCAATTTATACCAGTGTACAATTCCCCTGGCATATACAAGTGTATACAGATGGCTCAAAAAATCCAGAACGTCAAATAACTGGGGCTGCTTTTTTAGTTCAAGACAGTGATGACCAGTGGATCAGTGGAGTAAAGCGAACTTCAAATCATTTGGCAGTTTCTACTGTAGAAATGATAGGAATGCTCTTGGCTTTGCAGTGGGTTGAGGAACACAAACCTGAGAATGTTCTAATTTGTTCTGACTCCGTTTCAGTCTTAAAGAGTTTGAAATCTTTTAAATCATGTCACCAAGATATTCTTTTTAGTATCCTACAAATACATTCAAGAATTGTTCAAAATGATACATCTATCAGTTTTATATGGGTCCCCCAGCACACATAGGAATAAGGGGAAATTAAGAAGTGGATAAATTAGCAAAGCAAGCTTTACAGAGAGAAACGATAGAGATACAAGTTCCATTAAGTAAATCAGAGATTAAGGTTTTAATATGGAGTAAAGTGATTGAAGAATGACAAGTTAAGTGGAAAGGGGAAAAGGGTAGATTGCAGTTTAATAAACAAAGTAAGTCATAATATAAAGTGTATAGGTAAGTCAAGGAAAGAAGAGGTTATCTTTAACAGAATATTGCTAGGGCACTCAAATTTAAATAGCACTCTTAAAATAACAGGGAAACATCCAAATGGGTTATGTGAGCAATGTCATGTTGAAGAAACAATACCTCATGTATTTCTTGAATGTAGTAAGTATGAACAAGAAAGAGGAAAAATGGAATTCAGGATCTTAATTTTAAGGTTTTAATAAAATGGGCAAGTGAAATAAATAGTAATGTATTCTTTGATTTTATAAGAGATACAGGGTTGGTAAATAGAATTTAAAACTCTGTTTCACACTCCGGAGCAGAAGGTGGCGGTAATGCACCTATTTGCGTTGGTGCCAGGCGACGTTAAAAACCAAGAAGAAGAAGATGACAGTCAACGAAGAAGCGAGAACGGATTTGATCTCCCAGAATGCTTTTCACTTCCTCTTCCCTTCCGCGGCCTGCGAAAGTAAGTGCCATTAAGAATCCCACTGAAGCGGTGTTCAAAATAATCACTTTTGTATCACCATCATCACAAGTTTCTATGTCCAAATAGTACATCGACATGTTTACTTTGAATATATGTAACATTTTTAGAAAATATGAGTCGTAAAAGTTAAAAGCCTAATGTTATTTTACTAGATAGATGGTCGCCTGTGCTCTGCCATTTTCTAGTGTCGGCAATGCACAGTGACTCGTCTTTAGATGAATGTCGAGTTGACTAATGAAAGACAGAACTCCGGATTCTGAAGACATTAGAAACTGACATGTCTGGCTACAATGTATGTGTCAATGTATGTTTTATGCGGTACGCGTAGTATTCGCGGTAGTGTCCGAATATTTTATTTTTCTGAACAGTTTTTTTTTAGTTTGGTTTGGGGTCTCCTGCGCATTTTCCAAGCATCTAACGTTAATGTCATTCTCTTTAGATCTCTGAAAATGGTCCGCTACTCACTCGACCCAGAGAACCCGACTAAATGTGAGTTGGCAGCTACTTTTAACTGTATGGCTGCTCGGTGTTGAACCTGTGTAGTAATTGTTTTGTGTTCTGCAGCATGCAAGTCGAGGGGCTCCAACCTTCGTGTTCACTTCAAGGTACGAATGAAGCCGTTCATGCTACAGTCTTGAGTGCTTGTCAAGACGCTGCCGTTCACTGATGCGTCTGGAACACAGAGTGCTCCAGTATTTTCTGAGTAGCCATGTTTCTAGTTTGTAAAGTGATGTAGGCTGGTTTACTTAGTTACCTGTTGTCTTAATGTTTGGTCCTCAGAACACCCGTGAGACTGCCCAGGCCATCAAAGGCATGCACATCCGCAAGGCTAACAAGTACCTGAAGGATGTTATGGTGAAGCACCAGTGTGTTCCCTTCCGACGTTACAATGGTGGTGTTGGCCGCTGTGCTCAGGTGAGGTTTTGTCCTGTTTTAAAGCTGCCCTTTAAAACCATTCCGTCCATCTTAGGACACCTTTGGAATTGACCATGAAAACGCCTATTAGTCTGAGCAACATGTGCACTTTGTACTACAAGTTCCAAAATTTGGGTTTGGTTAAGTCTCATGCTTGCCAAGAGTTTATTTGATCGGAAACAGTGTTACAGCAATATTGCGATTGCTACAATTTAAAATAACTGTTTATATTTTAATGTAGCTTATTCCTGTGACAGCTGAAATTTCAGCAGTCATTACTTTAGTCTTCAGTGTCACATGATCCTTCAGAAATCATTCTAATATGCTGATTGGTGCTTCAACATTAATTAGTGTTATTTGCAAAACCATGATATTTTTTTTTCTCTTTTTGATGAATAGATCATTTTAGAACAATATTTTCTTTAGTTTTCCTTTTCTGTTTAGCAGTTAGTGACACTTTTGATAATTAAGTGTTGAAAATAACTTAATTTCTTAATGTATTGACCCCAAATTAGAATGATAGTAAAGCTCAAATTAAGATAACAAAGCTTTCTTTTGATGTTTTCAATTTTTAGGCCAAGCAGCATGACTGGACTCAGGGACGTTGGCCTAAGAAAAGTGCTGAGTTCCTGCTCCACATGCTGAAGAATGCAGAAAGCAACGCTGAGCTCAAGGTAAGACCGTATGAACCATTAAACTGTGAATAAGTCTCTTTAGAATTGGACTGTATCTTTGCTTAAGTGTATGATTTCAAATCTAGCTTGCATGAATGCAGCTTTCACTGCATATGGGCTTTATATCAACCCTCTTTGTGATCTTGTAGGGTTTGGATGTGGACTCTCTGGTTATTGAGCACATCCAGGTGAACAAGGCCCCAAAGATGCGCAGGCGTACCTACCGTGCACACGGACGCATCAACCCCTACATGAGCTCCCCATGCCACATCGAAATGATCCTCACTGAGAAGGAGCAGATCGTTCCCAAACCAGAGGAGGAGGTTTCTCAGAAGAAAAAGGTATGTTCATTAATGTTTTTCTGAAGAAAAAAAAAAAAAAACTGTACACTTGGCTGTAGTGATGACCACTTAGGACACCTTTGGATTTGTGATGAAAGTAATCATATTCTGAGCAGCCGCTGTGCGTTAAATGTGTGGAGGACTGAATATCTTAGTAACTGCTGTTGGTGAACACTCCTTAACCAATTTTTTTTTTTTCACAGGTTTCTCAGAAGAAACTAAAGAAGCAGAAACTTATGTCTCGGGAGTAAATGTAAATAAAGTCCAACATTCGTACTAGAAAATGACTGTTCCTTTTTTTTGTGATTTGTATTTATTGATTTAGGCATAATGGCTTAATGACGACAAGCTTGTGATTTGATTACTGTCATTTAAAAGAGGAACAATTGGAATAATCTGATCTATTTACTGTTTGGTGTAAAGAGAGTGCAGTACTTTAAAACTTTGCTTATTTGGTAAAACCGACTCTTTACAGTGTTCTGTGAACAATCGCATTGAGGTCTTTTGAGCGGGCTTTCTGATAAATCTTGGTGTGTTTGGTTGGGTAAGATCAGCGTATGATGTTTAGATGAAAGGGTTTTAAAGGGAGTCTAATTTATGAAGTAAGTAGCTTTAATTTCACTTAGATCCTTCTTGTCCAATTAAATATGCTGACACAATATGCCAACGCACAGTCAAACACATATACATTGGGTACGCTAAAATAAATATTCACATCTCTCTCTCTCTCTCTCTCTCTCTCTCCTCTCCTCTCTCTCTCTCTCTATATATTATATATATATATATATATATATATCTAATATCTAAAAAGGTGCATCTCAATAAATTAGAATGTGGAAAAGTTAATTTATTTCAGTAAATCAACTCAAATTGTGAAACTCGTGTATTAAATAAAATCAGTGCACACAGACTGAAGTAGTTTACGTCTTTGGTTCGTTTAATGGTGATGATTTTGGCTCACATTTACAAAAACCCACCAATTCACTATCTCACAAATTAGAAACCACTCGTAAGATCAATAAAAAAAACATTTTTAGTGAATGTTGGCCTTCTGGAAAGTATGTTTATTTACTGTGCATGTACTCAATACTTGGTAGGGGATTGCATTGAATTTGTTTAATACATGAGTTTCACAATTTGAGTTGAATTTGAGTTGAAACTTTTCCACAACATTCTAATTTATTGAGATGCACCTGTACACACACACTTATGTAGAGATATAAATGTATAGGAAATATTATGCCATACACAATTTTTAGGAGATTAAACTTTGATCATAAAAAAAATTGATATGGTCTTATTTGACTCCAAGCATTTTAGTCCAGAGGATATAGTTTTTTTTATTTATATAGCACATTTAAAACAGCCACACGGCTGACCAAAGTGCTGTACAGAAATTCAAAAATAGTAAAAGAACATAAAAAAATCAGCACAACTAAACAATTAAAACAGGGTCTTGCCCCAATAATATAAGTAAATATGTTAATAACACAAGAGAAACAAAGTATAAACCCTTAGAAGACTAAGCAAAGACCATAATAGAACATTATAAGCCAAAGAAAACATGTTTTAGGAGAGATTTAAAAGTGGACAGAGAAGGGGCAAGTCTAATCTCTAAAGGGAGGTTATTCCATAACAGCGGCCCAACCACTGAGAAAGCTCTTATCCCATAAATCGACTAAAAGAAGATTCTGATCACAGGATAAAGTGCTAGATTCACCAGTAGAGGGCAATATAGCACTGTGAATCGGATCATCGGCAATATTTTTTGCTATTCTGGGTTATTTACAATCTAATGGAATTTAGTATCTAATACTAATATACAGGTGCATCTCAATAAATTAGAATGTGATGGAAAAGTTCATTTATTTCAGTAATTCAAAGCAAAATTGTGAAACTTGTGTATTAAATAAATTCATTGTACACAGACTGAAGTAGTTTAAGTTTTGGTTCTTTTAATTGTGATGATTTGGCTCACATTTAACAAAAAAACACCAAATCACTATCTCAACAAATTAGAATATGGTGACATGCCAAACAGCTAATCAACTCAAAACCATGCAAAGATTTGGCACCTGCCCACACAATGCCAAAAGCACAAAAGTTGGTTAAATGACCATGGTTTTGGTGTGCTTGACTGGCCAGCAAACTAACCAGACCTGAACCCCATAGAGAATCTATGGGGTTTTTTCAAGAGGAAAATGAGAAACAAGAGAATATGCAGATGAGCTGAAGGCCACTGTTAAAGAAACCTGGTCTTCCATACACCTCAGCAGTGCCACAAACTGATCACCTCATCCACGCCGAATTGAGGCAGTCATTAAAGCAAAAAAGGAGCCCTACCAAGTATTGAGTACATGTACAGTAAATGAAAATACTTTCCAGACGGATCACTAAAAATGTTTTTTTTTATGGTCTTATGAAGTATTCTAATTTGTTGAGAAGTGAATTGGTGGGTTTTTGTTAAAATGTGAGCCAAAATCATCACAATTAAAAGAACCAAAGACTTAAACCACTTCAGTCGGTGTGCATTGAATTATTTAATACACGAGTTTCACAATTGAGTTGAATTACTGAAATAAATGAAACTTGAAACTTTTCCACGACATTCTAATTTGAGATGCACCTGTATAGTCTAAATGTTTGTAACCAATAGTGTTTGTAACTATTAATCACATTTGTATGGATGAAACGTTTGTGTGTATGGCTATATAAGATATATATATAAATATATATATAAAATAGCATAACCGTTAACATGAATTAAAGAATTTTTAATGCAACAAGAGGCGTAGGTGCCACATCCTATTATATGCTACTTCACTTTTTGACCACTAGGTGCTGCAACACGTTGCACTTTGCATTTGACTTTTGGCATTATTGGTTTTATTATAGAAAAAAAGAATACGCTATTACAAATAAAGTTCACATTTGATTGTGTTGCAAAATTTTATTTAAAAAAAACTCCAAATCAGCCTCTTTTTTGTAATGAACTAAAGTGATGATTGTGTTTTGTAAATGAGGTAGTCCACATTTCTTGATACACTGTAGATAGGGATATATATATACAGAGGTAGAAACACAGACGCTTTAAGACTGCAGCTGTGAGTTTCTAATGTTTCACATGTATTCAACTGGCGTTTAGTTTCTTCAGATGAAACCAAATAATACAAAAACCGATACATTTGAGAAAAGTGGCAGAAAAGTTTTTTTATGAGGAGGTAGGAAACACATTTACCTTACAGCTCAACGTTGAAGTAAAATGATAGTGTTTATTCAAGCTTCATCATTCTGTGATTGTATTGCGATTTATCTGTGGAGTGTTTAAGCCCTGTCCACAGAGACGTTTAAGCTCATGAGATATCCCACTGCCTCACATGACCGGCACGCATGCAGACGTCCCTTTATTTAAGAAATAGATCACAGATTGACTAGATTGATTTTGTCCTCTTTTTGTATTTAATAGCGGATCGGATGGCAGCTCTTTTAATGTGCAAATGAGAACCAATGAGGACAGACTCCTAAATTCAGTTCAGACACTCAGCTGACACGGGCCACGTCACTGCCGGCCTTAGCCAATCACATCCCACCGAGCCCCTCCACTTTCCCAGGCACGCTCTCAAAGTTTTGACTTCTTGCAGCAAAAGACAGCAGGTTGATGAAAATGTTTTATTATCTTCCAGATCTTCATGTGAACTACCCAGAAAGACTCTCTCTTTATTTATAGATTTCAAAAACACTCAATTGAAGGACGCAACTCTGTTGTATCATGCAATATTTGCAAGAACTGAAAGAAGGGAATGGATTTTGCCAGAGGACATGGCTATGAAGCTTGGGTGCAACTGATTGGGATTTTTTAGAGAAAAGATTCTTTTTTTCTGAAGGCTTGAGTATTTTTTTGGTTTTTGTTTTTTTTCCGCTTTCTCTCTCTCATTCACTTTTTTTACGTTTGGCGCGGGTCTCCACCGTCTTGCTTCTTGCGCAGTATTTAGTTAAAGTTGTAGTTTCTTGGTAATGTTAGCGGTGGGGCAAATGGACGGGTCTCGCCAGAGCGCTTTCCTACTCAATACCCCACCTTTGGCTGCTTTACACAGCATGACCGAAATGAAGACGCCACTTTACCCAGCCTACCCGTTATCTTCCACTGGACCAGCATGCTCCACTTCACCGACAGCTACCTCTCCGAATCCAGGCGGTATCCCGGTCTCGTCCCCGGGGATCAAAACATCCACCGGACTTTCGACTCTCGGATCACATCAGCAGTTCCCAATCGCCACACCTCACGGAATAAACGACATCCTCGGTCGATCCGTGCTGGTCACCGGAGCTGCGGCATCTTCTCCCGCTGGAATCTTGACTGGACTGCCCCGCTTCAGCAGCCTGAGTCCTCCGCCGCATCCAGGGCTGTATTTCAGCCCCAGCGCCGCGGCCGTGGCGGTGGCACGTTATCCGAAACCTCTGACAGACCTTCCAGGCAGAACCCCCATATTCTGGCCTGGAGTTATGCAAAGCCCACACTGGAGAGACGCCAGATTTGCATGTTCCCCACGTAAGTGCACGATTAACTTTCTTGAAGGCTGTTAGCGATCCGAAATACTACAATAAGCACAAATGTAACTAACACAATAGGATGTAATAATAGCATTAGGTGAATTTTCTATCTCGTCCCTGACAGATCAGAACTCAGTGCTCCTGGACAAAGATGGGAAAAGGAAACACACGCGACCAACGTTTTCCGGGCAGCAAATTTTTGCCCTGGAAAAAACATTTGAGCAAACGAAATATTTAGCTGGACCTGAAAGAGCGCGGTTGGCCTACTCTTTAGGAATGACAGAGAGCCAAGTCAAGGTAGGACAGTCCTAATAGTTTATGTATGACAAGGAAAAACCTTGACTGACTCGATTGTTTGTTATCATTAATCCATGGAACGTGAAAAGAGAATTAGCCTAGATGTAGCAAAATGTGTTTATTCAGACCTTCCTATATCTCTTTAATTTAGCTTACAAAATTTATGTATAGGCTATAGCCTACATCTATTTATCTCTCTACAGCAAATGATTTACATTTAATGCAACGACCTAGTGGAGTACAATAGGCTACCAAAATGTATTATTTTCATTCACATCAAATGTATTTACGCATTAAAGTTTAAAAATTGCAGCACCACTGCAATTGTTTATTGTAATTATTGCAAGAAAATCGAATTGCAGTTTAAAAGCCACTGAAACTTTTATTTGTTGAAATATTTTAGAATTGTATTTATTCTCACAGACTGAAGGTGCTTATATTACAGATATTTGAAGAGCTATCTCTTCGAGTTATGTTTTATATCAGTTCTTTCAAATTATTATTAGACAGGGAAAAAAATCTGTTTGATTTGCTTGACATTGTTCAATGTTTCTGAGCGAAGTTTTGATTATAATTCCCTTTTCGATGGAGATCAATCACTATTTCTGTGTGGATTAAAATAGGTTTTATCTCATGTTTATTGTAAAGGTGTGGTTTCAAAACCGAAGAACAAAATGGAGAAAACGGCACGCGGCTGAAATGGCCACGGCGAAGAAAAAACAAGATTCAGAGACCGAAAGGCTGAAAGGGGCTTCGGAAAATGAAGACGACGACGACGACTACAACAAACCTTTAGATCCAAACTCGGACGATGAAAAAATAACGCAGTTACTGAAAAAACACAAACCAAACTCAGCTCTTATCATTCACACGTCGGAAAACGAGAGCTCGTAAAATGGAAACGGGACATGGGTTGTCAAATTCTTCAAGAAGTGTCCAAATATTATGTAGGCTACTGTTTTTCACCAAGTTTGAGCTCTGGTTTGAGAGGAAGGATGCAAATCAGAGGAATATGCACTACTGGTGAAGCTGAACGTGCATCAGTGTCTGCAATAGACACGGTTCAACGTAAAGACAACGGTACTTTTTTGTAAATTAACGGCGTGAGTTGTATCGCATAGGAATTATATTACTGTGAATATTTATGTGTAAAATATTTTGAATAGTAAACATGGCAGAATTCGTTCATTTCGCTTCAGTTGAATTTTTGGTTTAAGCTTTGTGATATGCATTTTAATATCATTCATTTGTATAGGCCTAGGTGCTGATCACCCTGAGTTATTTTTCTTTCTTTTTTTTCCTATGGGTGTAAGTTGGCTCAGCCCTTTGATTCTTAGAAATAATCAACAATGGAAATAATTTTCAGAATGTACCACTAATGGTAAAAGACATCTGAGCGACAGCCTAAATTGAGGCTCAGTCAAATAATTGATCTGGCCATAACACGTGTAAATAAACAAACACCTAACCATATATTTGTAATATAATGCATAGTGTTCGTCTCCCGATGTTAGGATGTTAATTTTTGTTCATGATTAATTTATGATATCTTAAGTTTGTAACAGTGTTTGAATCCTGCGAAATGCGTCTTGCAGGTTCGTGTGTATTATTGCACTTTTATTTAATAAAATGTTAAACGTTTGGGATATTTTTCTTTTTGTTATTATTAAATCGAATATGAATATTTTGTCAATAAATTACAACAACGTTTTCAAGCATTAATAAATAAGCTTGCTGATGATTGATCAGTTAGTTTCGAAACTGTCTTTCGCTTCGGCAAGAAGTTGTCTCATTAAAGAGTTATCAAAATGGCAACGCTTATTCAAAGACATTTTAATATTTTGTATTATTATTATTATTATCGTTTTTAACAGCCCTAACACATTTTATATATATATTTTTTTCATTTCATTAAATTAATAATCATGCTCTCCCTTATTGCTCTGTGTGAACACATATTTTACCTAATTGTTTTATTATAAAGACGCCATTACTCTGCGCACTTACATTAATATTTGCTCAAATTTTGATCATTGAGAAATGTCGACGAAAAAGGCCATACTGGCACATATACTGGCGGGATATTGAAAATAGAAAGCGGTTTTTGGCGGTCTTCAGCTGATCGCGGCACAGCTTCTATATATCAGCTGATTGGCGCGATTAGATCACCATGTTCTTTGGAAATTGGAAATCACTCAAACGATTTGTTCTCAACAAGCCAACAGAACAAAATAATTTATAAGGTGAAATGATGCACCATGCACAGTTGTACTATCAGAAACTATTTTGAGCTGGTATTTTTGAAGGACAACAGGTCCAGTGCTTCTCCACAGGTCACTCAACCCAAATGAGTCACTTTTTGGAAGCGATGCAGGATTACCTATTAGGTTACATTTATCATTGCAGGCAGACCTCCAGTTAACCTACAAAAAATCATTCATTTTGAAACATTCTAAATATAATTTGCACGCACTTAATCTTTTTACACATTCATTTATTTAGATTTTGATGCACAACTTAGATTACAACATTAGGGGTCCATAGCTGCCAAATAAACGAAATAGTTTAAAACTGTTATTTATCTTAAAAAAGAAATATATATATATATAGCCACACACACAAGGACAGCCTTTAGCTGTTCAGCGTTTACACGATATCGAATTGACAAAAGTGACTAACTTAATCTGCCTCATGCACTTGGATGTGTGCTCATAAATCGTGTTTGAAATACAATATTTTGGACTGAATTAATAACTGGAAAATTAATGTTACTAATCAAAGAAAAGATACGCAATTTAAAGCATCACAAGAAGATAAATGCCTGATGATTTAGCTAGTGCACCACCAAATGAAAACTGTCACTGTTCTGTGATAAAAATGGCATTTTAACAGTTTTTAGAATTCGATTTTTTTTTGTTAGTGTAAACGGTTTTTTATTATCATTATCATTTCCATTCCCTGAATAATTTTGTAATATACACGCGTAACGTGTAAATGATCACACCTGAGAACAAACTTGTTTCAGCTATTATCTTCAAGCCAGCTTGTCTAATTGAGAAAAGGCCAAAACATTTAAGCGTGCCAGCGTTTGACCAATTTACAACTATTGAACTTTTGATTGGCTGCATCAATGAAATAAAACAGAACAGTCTTTGTGAGCACATGCTCAATTTTCCATTTTCAGTCCCCATTTTAATACAATTTCTCTTTTATGCCTTGATGGCGTCTATCAAATAACGTTTACCCAGCTGGACTTTGACTTTCCAATTTAATAAACATAAATTTGAAATTTTTAACTTTTTCAATACGAAAACTTCACTATATATATATTTTTCCTATTTTCTATATCCGTTCAACGGTTCGTTTAGTTTTACAAAACCATCAATATTGTTTTCATTGCATTACATATTATTATCTTAGGCTCAAGGACTGAAGATTTCAGCATGTCAAACTCTAATGAATCTATCTTTATTTGGCTACATGTGTAGGCCAATGACCTGATGTCAATAAGGTATCAAATTACTGTTGAGTGAGAGCTTAATGAACTCTCATCTGCAATAATTAATCTCTGATTGCTTCACATTAAAATACATTCATGAATATGCTCATTAACTCTCTGACTGTACAAAGCCATTTCTAGTGAGGACATCATGAAATAAGCTAATACAAAAGAACTAACAATGCTGAATGGCAACTGAAAATTAGTGAAAGTAAATTATTTTGAACAATATTTATTTACAACACTAAATTAAAAATGATCAATCAAATAATAAAGGTTTTGTATATTTTAATATTAAGTATGAATGGGTCTAAACTGACACAGTTAAAGGCCGCCAACCAATTCCTAATTAAACAATAACCATTCAATTTTTACACCATTGTAGATTTTATTATAGACAAATTGCATATAACATCCTTAAATCCTTTATACAGTGTATTTGAACAAGATGAGGAGGCATAGCAGGTGGACCAGTCATAGGAAAGACCTGGTTCTGCTGGCTTGCTTGTTCTTCTGATCTGGGTAGAATTATGATCCATCAGCATGGTCCAGGTGTGGTGAACATGGCGTGTGTTCCTCAGGGGAGATATCTTAGCATCTGCTGAGTGCCTGCTGATGTAGTGCTGTGACTGCACTGCTCCAGGAACAGTGCTGGGGCTGCAGCTGGCCACATGATCCCGGGCCACTGCTGCTCTCCCATCAGACACTTGTTTGAAGTGAGGTTAATTAGTTGAGAAATAGCAGTTGCTTTCCACAGCCTTTATCTGAGAAGACATGCATATCACCATTTTAGTGCACAAATCAGAAATGCCCTTTAAATTCCTGAATTTGAATGAAGCTGGAAACAGGATGCAGAATTTTTATTTGAATGTAAGGAAGTAGAATTAAAATTAATTGAAATTTAAATAAATTCATAGAGGTGCACATTTTATTGTGCTGCAAACAGGATGCTGAATTGTAATTTGAATGTAAGGATGTTGAAAAAAAACATTGAAATACAAATAAATTCACAGACCTGCAAATCTTATTGAGCTGCAAACAGGGAGCAGAATTGTTATTTGAATGTAAGGATAGAATTAAATTAAATTACAATTCAAATAAATTCATATAACAGGAAATGGTATTGAGCTGCAAACAAGAGGCAGAATTGTCATTTGAATTTGAATGCAAGGAAGCAGAATTAAAATGAACTGAAATTCATATAATACACTGCAAATTTTATTGTGCTGCAAATAGGATGCAGAATTGTAGCTTGAATTTGAATGTAAGGAAGTAGAATTAAAATTAATTGAAATTTAAAGAAATTCATATCACTGCAAATTTTATTGAGCTGCAAACAGGGTGCAGATTTGTAGTTTGAATCTGAATGTAAGGAAGTAGAATTAAAATGAATTGAATTACTATAACTGCACATTTTTCATTTTAACTAATATTGCCTTGATTGAAAGTTCTGAAATTTAAACAAACCAAAAAAGGAAACTTAAAAACTTAACAAAAAAGATAGATAAAATTGCACCTAGATATTTGTGTTCAGTTTATATCATATATAATGGATAAACTTTTGTGGACTAGGGTGGAACTTCATTTCCCAGAATGCATTACCTGTGCGGAATTTTTTTAATTGCAATACAGTAAATTCCTCCTCCTGTTTTTGCAGTTCAACTTCCTGTGGAGTGTGGCCTTTTAAATAAAATTTAAATCGTGGCTCATAAACTGAAAGCAAGTCACTTTATATTTTTCAGTTCTGAATGTTGCACAACTCTGTTTTTGTTTTTGTTTTTTTTACTCCTGCAAACATCTCATAAAATGACACATTGGGTCTCATCTGTACTGCAGTTTCCATGCGTTTTTCTCCACACGTCTTCATCTGCGGCACTTGGTAAGATGTCTTTTGACATTTAGTGATGTGACTAATTTGCTGATAACTGTGTGTTTTGGATAAAGAACCCCATTGATGTGCTCTCAGTTGAGTGTGTACTACAAGAGATTACATACAAGACTGTGTCACAAGAGGCTGCAGGCGTAGAGAATGAATGCTGGCTTACATGCGCCTCAGGCCTTATCTCTTTCCCAACCATTTGGAGAGTCCTGATAAAGAGCACCTTGGGATCCCCTATTATGAATACCCCGGGTGCTTGTCACAGGGCAATGAGCTTCCTGCGATATTTTCAATGCATGAAAGGTTTTCTCTTATTTTGCCTTTTAATTCTACTCTTATGATTACACAGTGCCCATAATAATACAGTATAGTCTTCTCTCGTGTTATATTAAAGCTGTATTTACACATTATCTGTCTTAAAAAAGCAAATGAACTGTCTGGTTAATCATTGCTCTTGTTCTCGTAGAGGTGCAGGTGATCGTGGAAGTTTGGGTTTGAGGTTGGTGTGTGGTCTCTTGAGTATATTTGTATTGTTCTCCAGGAGCTGAGGTTTCGGAGGGCATCCTGGGTGGTATGAACACACTCTAGTGTTTATAATCTCCTGATCTGTCTAATGATGTTCTCATAATCTGTCAAAGCCTCTAGTTACAGTGGCTTACAAACAAATCTGGATTCACAATCAGATGGTGGTAAACAACCTAAGATAAGCACATTTAAACTAATCTGACGGAAGGACTCCTACACTGTGGAATAAGGGGCGGGTTTTGTTTCATGCAACTTAATTTCTATGAACATTATTTTACATCTCATATATAAAATAGCATTCATACGTTTGGGGTTATTAAGAATGTTAATGCTTTTGAGTCTCACCAAGGCTGATCAAAAAGTCAAAACAGTTATATTATTACAATTTAAAATAGCTGTTTTCTATTTTAATGTATTTTAAAATGTATTTTATTCCTGTGATGTCAGTATAGCCTTCAGTGCCACATGATCCATCAGAAATCATTTTCACATGCTGATTTGAATAACATTTCTTATTATTTAAAACAGTTGCGCTGGTTAATATTTCTGTGGAAACTGGTCCGTGATATACATATAATCTTATTCAAAAAACATAAAGCAAGCTGTTGGCATTTTCTTTAATGCTTACGGTGGTGGGGGTCTGGGGGGGAATAATGGCAAAATGAGCACCTTCAATAGACGGCTCAGGCCATGAATAAACTGCCCTCATCGGCTAAGTCCTGAGTCCTGCATTTTATTAGCACTAGCCATGCTAAAATAACCTGCTAACACGTAGCATAGTGCAGCAATAATAACCTCCTCAATCATATTTTAAAAGTCATGTCAAGCCAGGCCTGTATAATTCATCTCTATGCAAATACATCAATGTCAGCCCATTAGTGTATTGCTAAAGAGGTTTTTTTTATTAAAATGCATTCTTGCCTCGTCCTTTTTTGTTTTTTGTCTTCTTTTTTTTAACTCACTCCCAATAAAACATGAGCCCTATTGGCCAAGAATTATAGCAACTATCAGAATAACATATGGACAGCATGCACTCTGAAAATAAAAACCAACAGATAAAGTAGCAGGGTCATGGTAGGGTACAAACACTTAGGAAAATGGCAGTGGAGTAATAGATTTCTCCCTGGCTGGCTGAGGAGACCCAGCATGCCACTGAAATCAAAGCCTTATTATACATGCATTTAGGGCTGTATAGTGTGGCAAGATGTGTAGCCCTCGCTTGCCTGGAGAAAGTTATGGCCGACACAAAGAGGACCAGTGCGATGAATTAAAAAGACAATAAAAAGGTGATAAAGTGCACCCTGAATGTATTATATCTTTTAATGAAATTAAAGTAGTGGAGAAGCTCTGTCACGTCTCGTATCATTCAGCAATGGTGACATTGAACAAGAGAGAGAGAGAGAGAGGATTATGGGTAGAGCAGGAATCAGCTGATAGTGTATACTTCCTGCTATTGGAGGACACAGAGACTAAGCCAAGCAAGTGTCCTCCCGCTCCAAACGTTTGATCAAAAGTTGAATATAAGAGAAAAGGATAAGGTATAGATAGATATATAGATAATATCTAATAGTACATTTCTATATATATATCATTATTGTTGTGTGTGTTTTAAATAAATTGATATACTTGTTATATATAACATTATTATGACTTGTACAATTATTTTTAAATGTGATTTATTTTTAAGTAGTTTATATTATTATATATGAATATGTAATGAATACCCGATAGATAGATGATAGACTAAAGCCTACATTCATTATATTGTATATTGTATTTTATTTTAAACCAATCTATTATAATTTTACTTGTGACTATTTTCAAGCTTAAGATGAATAATACGTTTTTAAAAATTACATTTAAAAAATGTATTCCTATATCTCAATCTATCAGTTATAGTTCGTGAATAACGTATAAATTATTATTATTATTATTATTTTAAGCCTCCGGGGAAACCTGCACAAAACGCGATGAGGTTAGCGGCTAGAAAAATGTTTTATGAACCGCGCATAGTACAGTGAGTACGGTACATTCCCCACGCCGTTTGTTGTGTTTTCAGGGCCTGATTACCCCCTTATAAGTTTAATGCTTTAGCAGGGCCAGTGGATCCTGTCATGCCTGCGTGAACAGTGGATTTTTCTCCTTTATGGTGTCATTAATTTAACGCGGATCATTAGCTCTCATACAAACCCATGTTTTGACAAATGTAAGCAGTGAATTATGTACATAATGTACCGCGCCCGTCCATGAATGAATCACATGATAAACAGGAACTGCCCTGGCATATTACCCAAATGTGTTTCAGGGGGTGTCTCTCCCCAGACTCGTCACTCCATTACAGAGACAGCTCACTCAATAGCATGTTGGCTTTTTTGGTACAACCTTTCGCTGAAACATGCGGCCATGACACGCTTTTCATTGTGACCGTGCCAGTGCGTGTGCTTGGCGTAACAGCATTTAATATTTTTTGGTTGCCTTCTGTAATGAAAAATTATTGAAAAAGTCTTGAACTCTGGAAAGACTTTTTTTCCCGCAGCTCTGTGGTTATTGCTCCGCCCCTCGTGCTCGGTTCTTAAAATATGGAATTTTAAACCAACTCGCAGCGTGAATGTCATTGATGAGCTCGGGCGTATCTTTCTATCCATTTGCGACCCTTTTTTTCTATGACTTAGTTCCCTAATGTGGCTGGGTTCATATTTTTTGATGTGCGTATTGTTTGTCATTGTCTAAACACTCCTTATCCTTTTCTTGTACTGTCATAGCTCCTCTGACGATCGTTCATCCCCGCGGGTCTTCGCCTCGCATGAAGTGCCTGCGATGTGTTATCGTTGCAGAATCCACTTGATTTTGGGCACTTAAATCCTAGTGGTCGACCCTAAATTTGGACTGAAACAATAACGGATACATCATTTTATTTAAAACAAGATTGTTTACGTGCGCTTTTAAGGTTAATCACGAAACAGAATCAGGCACCTATTAAATAATGTACTGAGCGGACCAATTTACAATTTAAAACTATTTAAAAAGTTAAGACAAAATCTGTAAACTTCCATAAACCAAACCAATAACAACCATAACAACAAACAAATCAATAAATAATTAAACATAAAAGAAAGAAAAGCAAACCAAGCCAGCAAAGAAATAAAAAACACACAAGCCAAATGGAAAAGCTAACAAAAAAACAAACAAAGGAAAATATTGTCTTAAGCTCCTAAAACTTTTTGTTGTTTACTCCAAAAGCACCCAACCATACTAAAAAAGGGCAAAGCCCAAAAACTAACAAGAACTCAAACAAACACAAGAAAATAGTTGAACTCAAAATGTCAGTTGTTAATAAAATCTTCAACAAAGCAAAGAAAAAAAAACTAAGCCCAAAAAATTTTTAACAAATCAAAAACCCAAACAAACAAATGAAAATATTTTAACTAAAAAATGGAGTTAATCAAAAAACAAAACAACAACAACAACAACAAAAAGCAAAGGAAAAAAGAAGGCCAAAAACCCAAACAAACGAATGAAATGAAAATAGTTTAGTTCAAAAGTCAGTTACTAAAAAAACAAACTAAGAAAAAACTAAGGCCAAAAATTAAAACAAAAAAAACTAAAACCTAAACAAACAAATCAAAATATTTAACTCAAAAACTGAGTTAATCAAAAAACATCAACAAAGCAAAGGAAAAAAGAAGGCCAAAAAAAACAAACAAATAAATAAAAAGAGTTTAACTCAAAAACTCAGTTGTTTAACTGTCTATCATCTGTCGTCGGAGACTATTATCTAGCCCTTTTCTTTCTCTTTCTGCCTATTGAATTTAGATGATTCATGTATATGTTTCTCAGTTTTATTATAGGGTGAGAGCTTAAGTGAGAGACCAGAGCATGAACTCTGCACAGCCTCTTGCTGACCGGCGCTAATATCTAAAATGCTTCTTATGACCTACTTATGAAGTCAATCTTTGAGAATCTATTGATCTGAATGCCAAATCTAAGGCTGTAGCCTCATGCAAACGGATGGAGGACCATGGGCAGAGAAAAACTTAAGTGCATTGCTCTGACCTCTTCCCTCTGATCCACCACATGACCAGAGCCCCAGACGATCGTCTCTGTCAAAAGTCGGAGGTCAAATGTTCCACATAAGGTCATTTGCCATCAGTATGGCCCAAGCTTAATTTAATATTTGGACAATGGAGTAAATACATAAAAGAATGAAATGCTTTTAAAGAGGAAGAATTTAAGACAGGGGACAGCTAATTGAATGGACTCATGATTTTACTGCCAAATATGTTTTGGTGTGTATTTAATCAATGCTTAAGGCTCATAAAATCCCTAGATCCTGTCCAAACTCACTTAGCACCGCATATGTAGTCTCAATTGAATCAAGTAATGACGGGACCTCAACTTCAGCACAGTGCGTTGATTCCTATGCCCGGTGTGCCCCGTACTTTAATTTACTTTTCTCCAGAAGTATATTGTCACGATTGCTGTTCTGACTGAAATATTGGGCAATCAGAGTATATACATGCCTCCTCGTTGAAAAACTAAATAATGAATGTGTCTTTTTGTGCACTTAAATCCTATCCAGATTAGTGTTAGTCCATAAACTCTTTTCTCATAGAAATCCTCTCCCCCTGTTCTCCGCAGACTAACAAGGCAACATTTATCATATCACGACTTGTGGGCCTACTTTCGTGAATAACGGTCATCCCCTAGTTCTTTTGAGATCAGGAACATTTATAGAACGTTCGTTCAATGTTATCTGATCTTTTGTAATGTTCTCAAAACATTAGCAAAAAATAAATAAATAATAATTTTCACATTGTTCATGGAATGTTTTTTCTTAAATATTTGAATTGGACATCCGTCTAACGTTTTTTTTTTTTAATGGGTCAACTTGTTTCAAAATGTTTAAAAAACGTTCAAAAGTAACGTTTCTATAATATTTTCAATAATTTGGAATATGTAAAAAAACTGGACATTTTGAAGAGAACATTCAGAAATAATGTTTACTGAATGGTAACGAATAAAGTGTTGTGTACATCAAGTTTGTCTGCTGATAATGTGAAACAGAAATGATTGAAACAGCCTGTAAACCATTGAGATCTACATGAGACAAACATGATGCTTGGGCATGTTAAAGTTATAAAACTAAAAAGGCCATTGCTACCATTTAATCACCCGAGGTTAATGGTTCTAATTTTTTACTTCTCATTAAGTTTGAGGTGTTTCTCATCTCATTTTTATTTTACTTCATTTTGTTTGATTTTATATGCGTCTCTTTAGCACGCATTGATGCCCCGAGCTGTTAAACTCTAAAGAGCTTCAATAAAACACCTCTGTCAGTGGCCTGCCAATAAAAAATGAAAACCCATTTAACTCTAAGGAGGTACAACTCTGGTCTGTGGCCAGTCAATAAAACAAACACAAACCGTGGGTTCTTGCTGAAATAGACATTGCTGGTTTGCAATGGAGATTGCAAGGTCAAACAGACAATTCTAACAAGGCCAAAAGAAAGACATTTCAGGGAAAACCATTGTTTGAAGAGGTTCATGCACATGTGTTGCTTTTCACGTGTGTAAAATCAAAATAGATAAATACACAGCTACATGGTTTTTGTCTTTTAAATGACTTGAAGTTAAATAAACAATCTGGGAAACATACAAAGAAATTATACACGCTTTATCAACACAATGTGTTTAGATATCCATCATCATGTCAATTAGTTATTTAATGCACCATTGACAAAATATTGGCTGGATGACTTCTATATTAAAGACAATAGTAAGAAGTTCTCCTCATGGAAGAGGGCAAAATGTCAAGTCCCTCTGGCTCTGGACATGATCGTCACACTAGCTGCAGTAATGAGGCCAGGATCTCCTTCCTCTAAGTGTGTGAGGAGAATCTGGATGAGGCATCAGAATCATTGTTTACACTTGGAATGATTCCATCTGAAATGAGCCCCATTACGTTCTCCTCAAACACCATCAGCTGTACCACAGTGGCCAGGGGTCAAAAGTTTAGATTCGAAAGGCTGTGTCAAGCTTCTGAGCCAACAAAAGGCATAGATTATATATGAACATTCCTGTTCCTGTTACACCATAATTTAGAGCTCAAAAGTAGACATCCACAGTAACTGAACTCAGTGGTCCATTTTGGACTTGGTTTATGAAATATGCATTTTTTTTACATGGCTCTCTGGTATACTTTTTTTTCTGATTGTCAATTGCATCATCTGTAACGGTATGACAATTCTTAATATTCATCACCATCCATGGCAACACTGCAATTTCACACCAACACACTTTTGTAATGGTAATTTTAACTATTTTTGGAAAATTGGTGGCCAGTTTGTAATTTATTCAGACATTTTTGCGATGTTTAGGTTTGTGGTGGACCTTCATATTAACATTTTATCCCTAAAAATGGTATATTTCCCTACAAATCAAAATCTTGACTTCCTAAATGTTTTCTGATAAGATTGAGATGATCAGACACTTGATGTCTTAATTTCTCCTCTCTGAAACAGTTAAAGATTGAGAGAGGAAACACCGAGGCGCCTCTCCTGCTCCTCAACAGACAGGGGTGACATAACTAAAGAGGCATTAACACCCAATTGTGACATTGCTAAACAAACGACAGGGCCTTTTCGGTCGTCGTGTCAGCATCGGACAATAGCATATCATTATAGTGCCGGGTAGCACATTGACAATCGCACGCGTGAAAAATCACACTAGAATCAATTTTGAGTCCATATGTTTTCCTCACCCTATCTGCGTGGAACTGACAACTTTCTAGCATGTATCCCATAGCCTTTTCGCCTCCTTCAGTGCACGTATCTCTCGGTCACATAAAAGACTGGTGCTTTGCTCGGTGGGGAGGCAGGCCATCAACTCAGCTCTCCGGGTCTTTCCGCGGGATGGCGCCCCTTCACCGTCTCGTTTCTTCCCTTCCACACCTACGCCTCTCACATTTGACGACAACAACACCTGATCTCTGATACTTACATTCCTCAGCAATCGTCGTCAGCTTCCTGAAGGCGCCTGTGGGGACATCTTGTAGAGGGAGGTAAATAGTAACCTTCTCTGGGACCAAAGTCGACACAACGATCTTATTTAACAAAGTTCAGCACTGGAGCTGGTTCATTAATCAGGTATTTCGTGGGTTTGCATGGTACGTTTATTTTAGTATATTGAGAATAGGTCCATTCGTATTTAAACGGTTGCTTCTATCGGAGAAACTCCACATGAAAGTGCGCAACTAAAATGATTTTTTTAAACACTAAACCTCTTTAAATCAATCAACTATATATATATATAATATATATATAAATAACAATTATTTAAGGATTTTTCCTTAGTGGCATTTTTTTTTAAACAAAGGTTGTTGATAAAAATAAACAAATTCTCACCACCAAAATGTGTTGCACTAAGGTGATCTTAAGAGGATCTCGTATCTTAAGAGTTTCTTGATATCCAATCCTGAAAAGACACTGGCTGTCACTCCCTGATAAGCCCTCAGCTTCCTTGTTCATTAAGCGTTGCTCTGGTTTCCTGCGCGCTAGTGTGTGTGTGCTGTGGAGATGCGGCCTCAATGGGTCCTCTTTGTACCCTCTAAAATGGAAAATTCACATTTTGGTAGCATGTTGTCTCACAGTCAGCCCAGGCAGTTAAAATAAGCCCGATCACTCCCACCCAAGTAGCCAAGACTTTACATATGCCTATTGGAGTTAGAATTTTAAAGAATTTAGATATACTATAATATAATAATATAATATAACGAATCTTTTTATTAAATTGAAATGAAAATAAAAAATGAAAGTTTACGTGTGCCCACTAGCACATCCCAAAATGAAAATAAAAGGCATTAAAAAAACACAAGTCAGCAGATCAGTCTAGTCAAGCATGTTCTGAAATGTGCCTTTACTTTATTTTCTTGGCAAATCACCTTTTATTTGTTTGACCTCTTTTATAGCAGTGGAGTTTATGGCTCTCAACCAGTGGTGTAATGTAACGAAGTAATAATACTTCGTTACAGTACTTAAGTATTTTTTGGGAATATCTGTACTTTACTTTTTTATATTTTTCATATTTCAGGTAACTTTTACTTTTACTCCACTACATTTCATAATTAAAATGTATACTATTTTTTAAACCCGATACATTTCCCCCGAAGCATATTCGTTACTTACTACAAAAATAGTCAGAAGTCAGAAGAAACACGGACTGCAGGAAAGCAGGTTTGAGGATTGATCAGTGGTCTGGCGTTTGCAAGTTAGACTCGTGCTCATGTGCAAACAAACAAAATAATTCATTTTCCACTCAAGCCGAGTCTGGGCTGTGCGATACAACATCGTCTGTGATAATATGGTAAGTGTTGTTGTAATGATGTGCGATCTGACATTATCAAGTAGGTTATATCACCAAATCACACACAGAGTGCATGCACGTTATTTATTAGTCTATTAAAACTCAAAATTCAAAGCATTCTAAATTGTAGACGGCAAAAAATTTTCTGTATGTTTTTTATATTTAAATAATTTAATATAGTTAACTTAATATATATCACACAAAGAATACCATTGTTCTGCAGATATCAGCATGAACACATTTATCCTAATATTTTATATAAGTGTTGTATAAGTGATTACATTTTTAGCATACCATTGGTTTTTTTTGCTATTTTTGCTCAACGCAATATATTCCAAACAAAGATCCAGCACCGTTTAAAGCGTCTGAGCAGGACGGTTGTTTACTTAAATTGAAGTGACTCACTTTTGAACGATATACGATCTGAATAAATATTCATGTGATTCACAGAATTAACGCAGCAAACTTCCTTTTGTTCTCAGACCTTAACATTATCGTTGTTGAATGAATCGGTTTGGAATCTCATGACTCCCAATTATATCTTTCTCATTAACAGTCATTGCTGTGTCACCTACGCGCGGTTTTAATTTCACATTTCGAATCAGTTTTTTACATGGTTTTAAAATTATTTCAAATATCTCAGTAGTGCACGTCTTTTTATTGAAATAAACAAACATGTATGGCGCCTAGTTAAGCTTGTAACTGGGCAGGGTTTAAATGCATCCATGTCCCCTGTTCGGAGATACTTACACACTACCTGTGTAAATACATCTAAATGCTTTTTCAGATGCAGATTCCAGAAATGTTGTATTACGTTGGAATGAAAGACACTAAGTTCTGGATGAAGTGCTTTTTATTCTTACCCAAAAATACAAAATGGTAGAAAGAGTTAAAACTGAACACAATACTCAAGCTGTGTATGAAATTTTTTTTATATATTTATTTGATTCTTTTCAATTTTGCATTTACTTGTACTTTTACTTTCAATACTTAAGTATGTTTAAGATTTAAAAAATAATTTTCGTACTTAATTACAATAAATATCACATACTTTTAAGACTTTTACTCAAGTAATATTCTAAACGGTGACTTCAGCTTCTACCAAAGTCATTTTCTGGTAAGATATCTGTACTTTGACTTGAGTATGGCTTTCAGGTACTTTATACACCACTGCTCTCAACCTAATTCCAGAGGCTGATATAAGTAGAGACTAAGTGAGGAGAGCAGTGCTGATATACTGGGTAGATTTGGAGATTGAAGATCAGTAATGAGGTTTCCAGTTGCTAAAGAATTTTAAATTCTAAAAATGGGGGCAAATTAACTACTAAAATCATGATTTTACAGATCATCTTGTAAAATCTTACCATGCAAGATCTCAGGATACTTGTATACAAATCTGATTTGATGTTCAAAACCTGCATACAAATCTTTTTATTTTCTTGTAACACTCAACAGTTCACTAAAACTGTGGATTATTTGATATATTGCAATATCAACAGCCAGCAGGTTCATGCACAATTGCTGAATCAGAAGGAGAAAAGCCTTCCTATTGGTTTTTACGTGACAGAAACCTTTAAGCAACCACTAAGAGACAGGGAACACACTTAAGAGCATGCAGAAATGTAAAACCAAGACAATCAATCTCAGCTTCCACCCACACACCTTGGCAGGCTCAATATATTTGACCCTGAAAGCGATAAAGTGTTTTAATAATTCAGTTTTCCTGAATTCTCTGTTGTGAGTAATACTGGCAGGCTGTGTTTGTGCTGTACAGTTCCTCTCCTTCAACAATGCAACAGGCAATATGTCTTGTTATATATATGTTTCTCGAAGAGGTCACTCACTGGCACATTATAATAGCTCAGTAAAGTCGGGTGACCTCAAAGTCTCACCAATTTACAGCCAATGAGTTAAAGTGTGGCCAATCTAATTCTTAGGTGTTTATGGAGTGGAAAGTGCAGCCCTGCTCTCAAAGTGAATTGAAGTCTTTCTTCTCCGTATGCTGCTCACCTGAATAAAATAATACTGAGCTTCAGATTGATGACAGATGGATACAGGAAGGTAATATTACTAATATAATATTAATAATATAAAATATTAATGTTATATTAATCAATCAAATAATTAAAAATACAGTTAAACTATGTACATTTCATTATGTTTTTTGTATGATTAAAATTAATTGAATTTGAAATGATAAACAATGTAGAAAATAACACTAACTGAACCACAAAATGAAATCAATCAAAATTAAATGTGAGACTGGGAAACTCACACCTAAGTCCTAAAAAGCAACAATCCAGCTGTATAAATTGGAAAAACTCTATATGAAATGTAAACAGTGCTGGTCAGAGTTAAATAAATAACATGACGTAATTGCAGAAGGAGGTCTTTTTTGTTGACCTAAATTTACACTTCACCTCATTAGCAACTGGGCTGAATGATGTGAGCAGGCCATTTCAGTAATGAGGCATTAAAAAAGGACTTTCAATGATTTTTGGTCAAGCTGCCCAGCTAAAGGTACTGCTAAAGTATGTTATAGTGCTCACCAATGAAACCATCATGAAAAATCAATACGGACAATGGCTAAGGAAGATGTCAGCATTTATTAATATGGATCTTTCCGACATAAGCATCAGGTATTTCTGATCCAAGATCTGTTCCTTCATTATAATACCACTTTTCGACAAACATAACTCTTTTAAAGTACATTGTAGTTGGTTTTAAGTTGAATTTTTCCGACTGCATTCAACATTTTAACTTTAATACACCATTCATCTGTGGCTTTTATTGCATATTATTCCCCATCTGAAACCTCTGTTAATGTAATTGGATCCATTTTCAAGTTAAAACCCCAATGCCACGTCAAGCCATTGGCAGACATTCACACAGAATAATTTGTTTCACCACCAGTAATTTTGTTTTGATTATTTTCTAGTTGGCTGTGATAATGTTTGGCATTTTGATATTTAA
The DNA here is from genome assembly GCA_018155175.1 of Sinocyclocheilus anophthalmus. NCBI lineage: Eukaryota > Metazoa > Chordata > Actinopteri > Cypriniformes > Cyprinidae > Sinocyclocheilus > Sinocyclocheilus anophthalmus. The sequence continues at coordinate 419,423 of JADLZN010006572.1, read as the reverse complement.
ATACGTATGTAATTGTTCCAGCCGTCGCATTTTGGGTCCACCCTACCATCAAATCTCGCTTTTCTTGTTTGTTTTTTTCCTTTGTAAACCGGGCGAGCAAACAATCCAATCTCTTAACCGAGCGAGAACCTTTTCCACGGTTTGATTGCAGCCACTCACACACAAAGAAGAAAGAAACACTTCCATCTCAATTTATTTATTTATTCTCTCCTAAAGTGAGCCGTGTTGTTAAAAAATGGTTTTATATTAATTTCATGGATTATTTGCTCATTAGGCATTAATCATAGTGCCCCATCTGGATGGGACTGCCGTGACTACAGGAGAAACAGCTATTCTGATCTCAATTAGATTATGCCTCTCTTCTTAGGCTGCCCATAAATCATTCCCCCAAAGTGAAATTAACAGTTACTCGAGCGCATTAATAATCTGTGTCAGGCATAGGAGAAATTCAGCAACTGGAACCACCCGTCCCAGCCAGTGGTGAAAACATCATTTTGTTTATGAAATATAAACATTCCACGGTGGGGTTCCTCCACAAATTCCTCCCCCTCCGTCCGTGACAGGGAAAAATGATGGTGTGCCATGTGCCAGATGAGCAGTCACCCGGACACAGTGTGTATAGCCACACAGCTTGATCGTGCTCCAGATGGGCTTGTGGTGGTTTTCTACTACACTGGCTTTACTGCAAACATATACTCTGCATATAATCTTAGATTGCTTTTTGATAGGATAGGAGGAAATGCATGAAGATGCATGTTGAGGTTTAACGGGGTTGATTCATTTGAGACCTTTTTTTGTTTGTTTATGAACACCTTCTGGGCTTTTTCCTTTGGATATTAGCACAAGGCGTTTAAAATGTGAGTTTTTATTGCCAAAGTTTTTATGATTATTGCAGTCAGAGTGTCATTATCATTAGGGTCAGTGAATAATATGGATCCATTAAAGGAATCCCAAATGAGCAGAATATTGACACAGCTAAATGGATGGGGTTCACTTATTTCGGTCCCTATGTGGCATGAAACACGCGTGGCGGGGGGACTGGATGATGTCCTACAAATTTCAGTCTCCTCTGAGGCTGTAAGCCACGGCCGGGCAGGACTCTTATTGGAGATATAAAGATATGGAGAGCAATCGTGATGATTACTTGAGTGAAAGTGCTGGGAATGAGTGATATATGAAGACCACTTAAAGCCTTTGTGTCTTGTACATTGCATCTTTGAGAGATTAGAAGTGTGACATTAAAATGGAAATCACTTCACTCGGGCATGACAAGGGACACTACGTGACCCCCGGCGTCCCAGTGAGACTGGCGGCTGACCAAATGATCCTTCTGGGAGGGAGGCCGTCATGAAGCGCTCCGCAGGGAGAAGGGGAATAAGGCTGTACGGAGGAGAAAGATTTTCTTCAGGGGGAGTAAACAAATCAGTCATCCTTCTGGGTCATTCTATGAATCGGGGGCCTTTTCTATTTTGAGTTATTTTGAATTTATTGTAATAAAGTAGCCTAATATAAAGTTATGCTTCAGAAAGGTTACAAGGGCAAAGAGTTATAGTTGAATTTTACATTTACTACTGTTATAAATATGTACAGTATATATAATATATAGATATATATATATATTTATATATATACAAGATCTATATAATTTGAGAAATTACAGTTATTACAGTTTACTGCTTTTTGCTTATCTGTTATCTAGAAATAGAATATCGAAAACTATCGAGGGATATATAAGATATCATAGAAGATATATATGTAGGTAATATTTTTTGCATGCCGGATGAAGAATAATTTATACATATATTATATGATAGAGATAGAGCCTACATCTATCTACATCATTGTATATAAACACTTTGATGTATATTTAAGATGTTTATATATTTATATTTTAATTTCCTATATCAATTATAAATATAATAAACTTAACTCACTTACGAACGTACAACTACTAACACTATCACTATTTTTTTACTTTATAATTTTTAGATAGATAGATCGTAGATAGTTTGTTCAGGGAAAATCAAATAAGTAAATAAGATTCCATTTTACCTAATTTTTTTTTATTTTATTTTTTTAAATGAGTATAGTATTTATTATTTTGGGGCATTTTAGATGATATACTGGATACTTTATAAAATTATAATACATTAATGTTTTGTTGGGTTTCTAAAATTTGATGATCTCTGGTTTGCTTCTGTTCTTAAAGGACATTAAGCGACCCTAGTGAAAAATAAATATACTCAAATGTATTTGAAATACATATATTTCATGCTAATATTTATGTGCTTATTAAAAATACCCTGCAATTGTACTTTTGGAATACTAAATTGGTATAATTGGAATAACTAATATTGTACTTAATGCACTTTAATTGTGTGAAAGTAGTGCTAAAGTCCAATTAAAGATATACTGAAGTATATTTGATTAGCTAACGTGTACACTGAAAACATTTTTTAGATTAATTTAAAAACGTGCATTGTGCACAAGTAGTACTTCAAATAAAGTTTAAGTATCATTTTTATATTAGTAAGTCTCAAGTTATATGTCACTAAATATGTTAATAGATTTGAACTATACTTGGTATGAAATAAATATATTTTAAATATATGATGACAGCCTTCAAGAACATCTACCTTTCAGATAAAAAAAAACACCAGAGGAAAAAAAAGCTCTCTGAACAGCCTACTCTCATGCTCATCTATAGCTTCATTTGAAAAACATTCATTTTTACCCAGCTGCAAATGAGAACACGTCCCTTTTGACACTCAGCCTGTTTCTCCATCCCACAGCCTCGTCTTGTTACACTGTTCAGGGAGCTAAACTGTGCCCTATACTAATCTCAGTTTGAAGAATGAATGAGGAGTGAGTGTATTATCAGAAGTATATCAGTTGTAATGCCAGCCATGAAAAGAGAGAGAGATGTAGAGCCTATATACAGGGCAGAGGTACGACAGATAAAGAAATAGATCTGGGGGCCGAGGAATTCCCCGAACTACTCCGTAACCTCCTCTCACATCTGTCAGAGCGAGCGGCACAAAGCGGCACGCTTGGTTCCTCTCACAAACGACCCGACACCACTATCTATAATTAATTACATCATTTACATTAAACTATTGACTAAATAAATACATAAATCACAGGGCCTCGAGTCAATAGATGCAGACATATTTAATCATGTTCTAAATAATGATCTCTGTTCCCATAATGCAATAATTATTTTCAGCAGCTGACTGGAATTAATCTCGTGTCACTATGCCATCGGAGACAGACAGAGAAAGAAAGAGAGAGCGAGAGAAGATGATAAATACAACCTCATTTGGGAGGCTGCTGTGTGAATGACAGCAATAGAGAAAGTGGCATGTGAGAATCCCAGCTTGTCTCTTTATGTGGAGTGACAGGTGAAAAGCGGCTGTCTAGAAATGCACTGGATATTCGCTGTTTTGTTTATCAGCTGCCGGGCGGCGAATGAAAGAGGAGTAACATGTATTGCCTGTCCCTCCACCTTTTCATCTGCTGTTTAAATGGGCCAGGGGATTGGAGAGTGAAGTTTATTCCACCCATTCTCCCCGACAGTGGAACCATTTATAGCGGAGCATGAAGGAGACAGCGCTCTGTCACTGGAGACACTCCTTTAAATCAGGTCTGGAGATGGCTGCCTGTTTAGGTCACATTTAGCAATCTTGCTACTCCTCACAGGGCTCCACTAGTCTGTTGCCTCCTTATTTGAAAAGATTCTGTATTGCCAAGCCTCATAAAATAGAATATGGTTAAAGTGCAGTGGTTCTCAACTGGTTTTGCTTCAGGACCCAGATTATATCATAACGCGGGAGCTTACTCTGTCCAAAATGGCAATTGTACTACTAAAAAAATTTAAATGTGAATTTAAAAAACCAATGTCATTAAAAACGTTTAGTAATGTCACAATGGACTGCATAAGCCAAACTATATGCAAAAGTATTAACATAAAATAGGACATTACAGAATTATTTTTTTTTCATTATTAAGAAATTAAACCTACTGTTTCAAATTTTTGGTCAGATGTTTTAAAAAAATTTTTTTTTTTAAAAATAAAGTCTCTTAGCTCAACGGCTACATTATTTGATAAATATAGTAGTAAAACATAAGGATTGGTAATATATTGTACATATAAAAAAACTGGGTAACAATTACAATAGGTCCCTTAGTAATGTGTTAACTAACTCAACTCTCATGAGCAACACATTCAGTATTTGTTATCTTTTTTAAAGTTCATTAACTGTTCACTTTTAGTTAATGTCAAATCACTGCCATTAAAAAATGTTAGCAGACACAACTTTTGATTTTAACAATCTATTAGTAAATGTAAAAAATTAACAGGAACTAAAATTAATAAGTTAAATTAATACTAAAGCGTTTTTTTATTTGAATATATTTTATTTTTCTGTGATGGTAAAGCTGAGCCATTATTCCGTTTCAGGTACCGGATCTTCAGAAATCATTCTAATATGCTGATTAGTGCTCAAGAAACATTTCTTATTATCAGTTTTGAAAACAGTTTTGCTGCTTAATATATTCTGGAAACTGTGATACTTTTTCCCTAGTATTTTCTGATGAATAAAAAAAAATGTAAATAAGTTTTGAAATGTGAAATACCTTTTACAAATGTTGTAAAATGTTGAAATACCTTTTACAACATTAGAAATGTCTTTATATGTCTATCCTTGCAGACTAATCTATATATTACTATAATCTATATGTATATATATATAATATATATATATATATATATGATATTATATATTACACACATACACCATACATATATATATATATATAACCGTTTATTTTCTTTATCAGACCGTTTGTCCAAAGCGACTTACAAATGAGAACAATAGAAGCAAATCTATTGTAGTATTAAAACAACTAAAAACACATCCAAACTAAAAGCTAAAACTTTATAAATAACACCTATACACATTTTAAAAATAAAGAGATTAAATAAAAATTTCAAAACTTAAACATTTAAATGAAAACAAAAAAAATTAAGTTAAAAACAATTCAAAATATTAAAGAAAAAAGGTATAAGAGTATAATAATGATTCTAACACAACACTAAGCCAAACACCAAAAATAAAAAAAAAACAACTACATATGTGTATTTACAACCACACACACACACACACACACACAGTCTCTCTCTCTCACACACACACACCACACCCACCCACACACACACACCCACCAATATATATTATAGATATATTACATACACATTTATCATTCCTATAGTATATTATTTCATTTCCCATTTAGTTGTGAAAGTAATAAAATAAGTTTAAGTACTAAAATAACTCAAATTAAATAAAACTTGATAAAAGACATATACAGACATAATAAATTCCGACATAATTTAACTAAAATTAAAATAAACAAATACAAATAATACAAATCAAAAGACAGTAGTTTATCAGTAATCCGAAAAAATAACACTGCTAAACACACGTTAAAAAACAACAACTTACTTACACATGGTAAGAAATGGTTATAAAAACCGAAACAGAAGTGAAACAAGTAATAGGAAAAAGGAAAAATAAAAAGCGATACTTATCCTTTGATACTTGTCCCTGCCCGGTGGAGTCGCACGGTAAAGTCGATGGTCTTTACACTCTTCGGTCTTCACACTAGGCCCTCAACGCGACTGCTGCCCCGCGGTAAAACTAAGCTTTTTTTTATCCCCTCTCTAACAAATACTCATTAATATCAGCTGGCAAACTTTCCTTATTTTCTCCACAATCAAAGGCCAGCCAGCCAGACAATGACAAGATACGCGAGACAGGAACGCCTCCAAACCGATATCAGCACTTCTCCACACAGTAACAAACAATGTAACCATACTAAACCAATTAATATACATACATACAACTTAGATAGATATGTATTTTAGTGTGTGTGGTGTGTTAATATATATATATATATTATATATATATATATATATTATAGAAATAATAAAGGTAAGTCTAATAAATAAGAATAATTTTACTATGACTCTCTACGCAGCTTCTGAATTCCCTTTCCCAAACAATCAAATGGTCAGGTGGTGTTCCCCTGGCCTAAAATTCATTAAGGTCAAAGGTTAATGACTTTGTGTTTACCATCTAACCTGTTCTTTGATAAAGCGATCACAGGGTTTTTCCACCTTTATAAAGACATCCAGTGTAGCAACAGGATGCTTGGAATGTGGTGTTGCACAAGGCTTTGTCAGACAGCAAGCACCCAAGTTGGATGGTGAGAACCACCAATATTTATTCATGATAAAGAGACAGCGCTGGTGTGTTGGCACAGGCTACTTCATTTACATGCTGTTATAGACTGTTTGCCCCTGCCTGGGCACTCTGTCCATCACCAAATAGATGAACTTGTCTCTTTTGTTCCTTTCCCCTGTCATCCTGCTTTTGTACAATGGCGAAGCTTTAAGCTTTATGTGGTACCTTTATTTAATTTCTATTATTTATTAAAGAAACTAATATCCTTGACTTTACTTACAACATTCATAGTGATTGTTTCAAAATCAGATGTTCCCTTTTCAGATCCTAGTTCCTCATGAGTTATGTGGGAACTGGCTATCACTCTCAACCTGGGTAATATATGTGTGATGTGTGTGTGTTTGTCTGTGTGTGTGTGAGAGTGTGATGTGTGTGTATATGTGGTGGCCTGAGGGTCTAATATTCAGCACTCAATCACCTGTGTTAAGAGGGTGGAGGGCAGAAGATAAGGCCAGCAGAGACTCATACCTCTGCACTCCCAAAAGTATCGACCAGGAGATTCTTAAACGACAGCAAATGCAGTGCTTCTCACAGAAAGACGCTCGGTATCAGCTATTCATCCACAATGCTCAGCGCATGAAAAATCATCCATTAGCAAACACTGCGTTAAAGCTAAACTAAAGCTGACTGAACGCATTCAGACATCTTATTTCTTCCTAATGCTTTAGTTATCTTATTAGGCCCTTTCAATATTCATTAGTGCAATTTCCTTCTAATGGTTAAAAACAACCTGATTGATTGTAAACAACAAAAAAAAAAAAATATATTATCTATATCATGTGTAACATCTTAATGACTGGTTATTTTGTTATTTTGAGTTAAATATTTTATGTAGCATGAGCAAATTTACCTGACGACATTTGATTATTTAGGTTAGGTGGAAAAGACAACTGTACTGTTTTCATTTTTATAATGTTTTTCACTTAACACTGAATAAATATTAATAGAGATTAAACATAAGCCTACCCAATTTTGCAATTTGGCAATACTTTAATATGCGCATGGTTGATGAAGTGCATTTTACTTACACATCAAACACGTGGTTTGTGCGTTCTGCTTAAATTTATTGCCATTTAAACATGACAAAAAGGCCGTGGAGGTGGTTATTACAATAATCCATCATGTCTGCAACTGCTGCTATCCAGCCTTGTGCTAAATTCAATCTAGGAAGGGTCAACACATCTTTTTTTTTTTCCCACATGGCCGAGTGCTGGCTTTTCTAAAACTGTCATTAGTTTACCTTTGTCAACAAAAGGGCATCGAAGGCAAATTAATACCAGGGAGTCAAGCCAACAACTTGGATTAAACATTAGCTGCTCTGAATAGCTTTGAGACTTATTTACTATTCAGTGACTTCACAAATCTAAGATCACACTAAAATCTGACATCCTGGATTTAAGCTGTAAATAAGAGTTAAAAAAAGATATATATTAAATAAATTAATATCTTTTTTACAAAATTGTCAAATGTCTTTACTATACATCTAAAATAAGATGTTATGATTTACACTTCACTTTCCTTCACATCTATCTATCTCTATAAACAGTGGGTACGGAAATTATTCAGACCCCTTTAAATTTTTCACTTTTTGTTATATTGCTGCCATTTGCTAAATCATTTAAGTTAATTTTTTTTCCTCATTAATGTCACACAGCACCCCATATTGACAGAAAAAAAAAAAACAGAATTGACATTTTTGCAGATTTATTAAAAAAAAACTGAAATATCACATGGTCCTAGTATTCAGACCCTTTGCTCAGTATTAGTAGAAGCACCCTTTTGATCTAATACAGCCATGAGTCTTTTTGGGAAAGTTGCAACAAGTTTTTCACACCTGGATTGGGGATCCTCTGCCATTCCTCCTTGCAGATCCTCTCCAGTCTGTCAGGTTGGATGGTAAACGTTGTGGACAGCCATTTTTAGGTCTCTCCAGAGACCTAAATTGGGTTTTAAGTCAGGGCTCTGGCTGGGCCATTCAAGAACCGTCACAGCGTTGTTGTGAAGCCACTCATTCGTTATTTTAGCTGTGTGCTTAGGATAATTGTCTTGTTAGAAGGTAAACCTTCGGCCCAGTCTGAGGTGCTGAGCACCCTGGAGAAGGTTTTCATCCAGGATATACCTGTACTTGGCCGCATTCATCTTTCACCTCAATTGCAACCAGTCGTCCTGTCCCTGCAGCTGAAAAACACACCCCACAGCATGATGCTGCCACCACCATGCTTCTGTTGGGACTGTATTGGACAGGTGATTGAGCAGTGCCTGGTTTTCTCCACACATACTGCTTAGAATTAAAGCCAAAAAGTTCTATCTTGGCCTCATCAGACCAGAGAATCTTATTTCTCACATCTTGGAGTCCTTCAGGTGTTTTTCATGTGTCTTGCACTGAGGAGAGGCTTCCGTCTGGCCACTCTGCCATAAAGCCCCGACTTTTGGAGGGCTGCAGTGATGGTTGACTTTAACTTTCTCCCATCTCCCGACTGCATGTCTGGAGCTTAGCCACAGTGATCTTTGGGTTCTTCTATACCTCTCTCACCAAGGCTCTTCTCCACCGATAGCTCAGTTTGGCCGGACGGCCAGCTCTGTGAAGGGTTCTGGTCGTCCCAAACGTCTTCAATTTAAGGAATATGGAGGCCACTGTGCTCTTAGGAACCTTAAATGCAGCAGAATTTTTTTTGTAACCTTGGCCAGATCTGTTCCTTGCCACAATTCTGTCTCTGAGCTCGTCAGGCAGTTCCTTTGACCTCATGATACTCATTTGCTCTTACATGCACTGTGAGCTGTAAGGTCTTATATAGAGAGGGGTGTGGCTTTCCTAATCAAGTCCAATCAGTATAATCAAACATCTGGACTCAAATGAAGGTGTAGAACCATCTAAAAGATGATCAGAAGAAATGGACAGCCCCTGATTAAATATTGAGTGTCACAGCAAAGGGTCTGATACTTAGGACCATGTGATATTTCAGTTTTCTTTTTTAATAAATCTGCCAAAATGTCAACAATTCTGTGTTTTTATGTCAATATGGGATGCTGTGTGTAATTAATTGACAGAAAAACAATTAACTTAAATGATTTTAGCAAATGCTGCAATATAACAAAGAGTGAAAATTTTAAGGGGGTCTGAATACTTTCCGTACACACTATATATATATATATATATAAAAAACATTATAATTATATATAAAATATATATATATACGCATTCTACAGACTTTTCCATCTTAATTCGGCTTAATTTACAAACAGTACAAACTGAATTCCTTCAGCTCACATGGTGATTTATGCACATGCACCAGTCGAATCACATCCAAATCTTTCCGGAGCTGATGTTGATGTGGATTATGCATTCTGCTGTAATGATTTCTGCTTGCTTCAAATGTCCCTAAAGCCTAATCAACCCACAGAAGGAGTAAATCAGTAGATCTCAACCCTTTGCCTCATTGATTACCCTCCTCGTGAAGCCCACCCAGTCCCCCGTTCTGCTGTCAATTGTAGATCCTCAAGGCATGAGAAAAGCCGGCCCATGAACAGGCTTTTATTTTGTATGTTTGTACTGAACAAGTATTGATCTTTGTGCGATGGCTTGACACAAGCAGGCTGTGCTTCAGAGTCGATTTCAAGCATATGACCATGCTATATCAAATCCTGCTATAGCCCCTCTGTATACAGATCCTCTCTCTCTTTCTCTCAAAGTGACATGATTTTTCTTTGTTACCTCAGGTTTCATTCAGGCTGAATTGACTTTTTGCTTTGTTCTGGTTTTGTCATGGTCGACTTGCCTGTGGAGATCTGTTTTGTGGGAAAAACAGACAAATTACTTTTCAGATTCTATGACTTTAACTGAGCTCAATGCTGAACTACATTACCTGAAATTATCCTCAGATGGCGTGGTGGTTATATAGCAGTGGATCTCAGTTGGTTTTGTGTCATGATCCAGATTTTAAATTGGACAGCAAGTGCCAACCTAAGATAGTCAACAAAACAGTAAAAAATATGTTCATATTCAGCTATTTTTTTAAATTACCATGAACCACATAGACCCAAAAAAATGCATAATTTTAAATAGTAAGTTGTGTTTTATCATGTGCATTCAGCATTATTTTTCCTGTGGTCTATGACTGTTTAACTCAGTTTTGGGTCAGAACCTATGTTTTATAGAACTAAACTTCAATAAAAAAAAAAACTCACTTATTTTATTGCTCTAGTTACATTTATAAATTCACATTTTGTTTGCATGTATAAAAATCCATGTCATGTATTATGTCTGTTGTCTGTGTACTTCTCCACATGACACATCTTGTTTTGATTCATCGAATTCTTGAACTTATATATTAAGATGTGTCAAAAGAAAATGTTCAAACAAGACCGTACTTGCTCTGTTTGGCTCAGACAAAGATGTGTGTTTTGGAGGCTATGGTTAAACAGTGTAGAGGACAGATGCCATACCAGCGAGAAGACACTGTTGACTCACAGCTGTTTAAATATGCCTGCTTCTAGGGGTGTTCCATTATGCCTAAACTTCAGCCCAATACAGTGCTGTTAAATGAAGTATGAAACTGTATCTCAATTAATGTCATCACAAAAATGTCTTACCAAATCGTTTTTACAATCACTGCTCTGATCTGGATACTTACTAGTTCAGTCTTATCATATTCATATCCAAGTATGACAAAAGTTAATCTTATTCTATAATATTTTAGTATTATTTTACTATATTATATCTTATGATGTATTAAAATGACATTTTTTGTCAATACTTTTTGTGTGTTCAAGCTTAGAATCAAAATGTATTCATACAAAAACGATTGAAAATAGATTAAAATTGTTATTTGTTGCACTCTGATTTCTTACTTTTTTAAATGGAAACAGATGTCTGAAAATATGCTGCTTTTGGTAAAAGTGTCTTTTATTGTAATACTGATACAGCATATATCCATTACATGGACAGCAGTGGGATCCTCCATGTTGTCCTCTGGATGTCAGACGCTCTCCAACTAGATGCAAAGGTGCTGTGAGTAAACTCAATTTAATGTGCGCTCCAGTATTTGAAATACATAAATATGTCAAGTAAAGGGCCCTTTCCCTTAAATATGAACTGTGCTTTGACCCTTTTTGATTGCAGGCAGTATGTTGTTTGCCTAGATCGAATTAGAGACAATAAAAAACATACCCTCAGCGCAAAGGACCGTCCCACCCATGCTGCTGACATAATCAGTCACTTTAGTTCCTTTGACGTTGCTGTGTATTATGCTTCAGTCCAGGTACTGTTTGATATAAATTCACTCAATGAGACACGACAGTTGCATTGTCTAATGATTTTACGCCACGATGACTCTTGTGGACGCATCCCTGACCCACACCCACTGGTGCATGATTTGATAGCCTTAGAACGTATCCACCTTTTGTTTTTTTTAACATTGATAGCCTGATGGCCATGGCCCCCGTAGGATCAGGTGCTGACCAATCTCGCTTGTTCTGCTGAAGAGTAGCACGAGTGGCACCGTAGAGGGGGGGTGGGTCGGAGGATAGGGTGTTATGGCCGAAAGGACGTATTAGAAAAGAGAAATTCCCAAACTTAGTGCTAATGCGTGGGTAATTTTCAAAAGCTTGAAAAGCAAAAGAATTTGTGTGTATGGTCATGAATATTTCATTGTTAATTATCCAGTGACTCTATTTATCATTACCGTTTGTTTTTTATGACAGTACAAGACGCAAATTCTACCCGTCCTACTGCTATTCGGGAGGGTGCTGCAATTTGAGGCTCTTTTTTACGCACTGGGAACATGTTTCGTAATTAACCTTTGAATGCCCACTTTACTTCGCCCACCCCGCTCTAAATGTTCCAAAGCCTTCTGCATCATGTTTGATCAGACAAAAACAGCTATTATTACACACCGACCCAGTGTGTCATCTTGTTGCTGTATGGGACCACCACTTTTTTTTCACTCAGTAGGGGGGATATGACTGTGTTATGTAATAGATACAGACAGTCGGCCACAGGCCCCGCGCATTTATATAGGGGGCGTTTCCTTCATTATGCTTTTTTCTAGCTGCCCCCCCCCTTTGCTGTTAGACCCCCCTATTCACGGCTATAAAATCACACACACACTTAATGAACGTTGATTAAGTTATGTGCCCCCCATCATGTCACTTTGGCATTTTTCAGAATTTAAATTAGTTTTTTGTTTGGACATGATGAGATTGTGCCCTCTAGAAGAACCGTCCCCATACTTGAAACTGTAGGCGCTTTAGACTTCTGAATCTACCTTTTCAGGAGTGGTTTATTTTTTAAGTATTAACAAAACTTCGCCTCAGCTTGTTTGATGCCTCATATGATGTCTATTTGATCCATTTTCTTTTAATCAGTTAGCTGATTTTTATATCCCCTGAACTGCAAAAACCATATTTTGCAACTATTCACCGCTCTCTACTAAATTGGTAAATGCATTGGCTGTTTGCCCAACACTCTTTGCTAGCACTACCTATTTGTTCCTTTGGAAAGAATTCGCACTCTTTTCTGCACACGAACCGATTCAGCTAGATATTATATGCTGGACAGTTGTACGTCTTACACAGCGAGTAGAGAGTGGATTACTGGTCAGAGCTGGTTGTTTGACCGCATATAACATACTTCCCTCGATAGTAGCACACTGTTAGTTACTGGAAAAATTGTGAGCTTTGTAATTAAGTTAGTAGCGTCGCCTATTTCATTTCGCTCACGAGTTCGAGTGTTTATACGAAGACTTGAGGCAGATGTCGTTGCAGGTGACTGAGTGATTCGGCCTTTATGGTACCCGACGCACGAAGGAGGGACACCGTTAGAGGACCACCTCCATCAGTTGGTTGGTGTAGGTAACTGGTTGTAAATACTGGCTTGCGTGGTGATAATTCCAGGGGCCCTTTTCAGAAAGGAGGTTACACGCGCGAAGGATACGGTATAGGCCGCCGTCTTGTCCTTGAACCCAACCCCCCATTCTCAATTTGTGTTTCAGTCTTTCATTCACACTAGGGGACTATGCTTACTTTGTATGTTCGCTTGAGATCGCATTTTTCCCCTCCCCCCGTCCCCCCGCAATTGTGACCCCCTAGGCCTTATGCGTGTTTTGTCGCGCCCCTTTCTCCCAGCGTCTTACTCCATTGCGCTTTTTTTCCCCTATGTTACCTTTTGCGCCCTTTTGAGGTACAATGTTTTGAGACAGAGTCGTACCCCTGAGCATCGCTGTCGAGTTCTCCCGCCCCCCTCGTTTTATCGTTTCCCATCCTTGGCGGCGGATTTCTGAGATGGTACTTTGTGAAAAGTATGTGTCCTGTAGCCGGACCCAGTGGTTGCCAACCTTAGCATTGGTTGCCTAGATTTGAGTCGTAACTTTCAGCTTTTTTTTTTTCTCAAAGGAAGCACTCCTAGCAACACATACGTGTTGTGAGCTATTTGTTTAAAAGTTATGATAAGCGCACAATTCTTCGAGCACACTTTGTAAATGTGACGCAATTAATCCAACAAAACATACCTTTTATCTGAAACGTCCAAAAAAGAGGGGTATATGAAAACCGACACTTGACACAGCTCCGCACACGTGTTCCACAGCAGCACGTCAACCTGGAAGAGCCTGAGAGGAAATGTTAATGTTCATCCTATAAACATTTTGCATGGCAAACAAAATGTGCCATCTTAGTTGCTAGTTCCAAACTCCCCCCCTTTGCATATCAATAAACGACAATAATTGCACCTGTCTGATACGGGCATGTTATGTATGCTTTGTAATTGTGTTCAGTTAGGTAACACCTGTAAGAATAAAAACATGTGGAAAACTGCAAAGTGGTTAGTTTCTGTCCCAGGCATTGTTAGACCTTTTAAGTTGATAACCTTATTAACCACGAAATGCAATGTGGAATTTAAAAAAGAGCGCAGGTAAAACAATGTAAAAAACATTTAAAAAAATACGTATTGTCCCTTTATATAAACATTACATTGTGTCATATTTTTGTATTAGATGTTTGTGTTACTCACTGTTATATTTCAAACTAAGTACACCAACACTAGTACTCGTTTTGTTGAAAACACTTATACCACTGTTCCAGACCCTCAGGTTTTGTCACATAGTTTCAGGTGTATCTACGTTTGTAATACAGTTTGTAAAATAATAAAAGTTTGTTGATATTCTAGCCCCTCACAACACTGTTTGTAACTATAGTTAACCAGATCTAGTTAAGTGAGCGCTACTATGCTGTTACTTTGTGTACACCTTCAGAATATTTTATGTTCTATATCATAATGTTTTTGCATAGAACAAATATACATTTAAAAAAAATATTATGTCGCTTGAGATTTAAGTAATATCGTTGTATAAAAGAACGGCACTGTGGTGTAATGGTTATGCCTTTAAGTGACGTCATACGCGGAATGATCATTTCACAACGCTACATTTAGCATACACTTTTAGGTCAACCAAATCATTATTTCGTCGCCAACTTGTAGCACTCCACCACCCCTGAACAAGCTACACGCTTGGCCACACCAGGATATGTGCCGGAAAGGGGCGATCTACCCCAGGTGACGGCAGAGAACGACAATCGAGAACGTCTACACTGAGACGTGATTAGGTATACCCAGGCCTTTAGTGAAAACTCTTGAGTATGTTAAAGCACATATGTAATTTTCGTTCTGTGTAGAGGAGCGCCATATTCAAAAATAAACAAATAGACCAAGTGCGGTCGGTCTGTATGATTGTGCCGTCTGATCGGTTCCAGTGATGGAAACACGGGATAGTTTGCACCCCCGCCGTCTCATTCCCCCCCCCAGAGCGATGCCATAGGTCCAGACGGGGTGTGTAAGCTCAGGGCAGAGAGAAATCAATGTTCAATGGGAGGATAATGAATATTGTTAAGATAGTAGAATGAACGCAGCGGGAGACGTGAAGGCCGAAGCCGACCAAAGTGAAAAAGAGGCCCACCTGAAATAAAAGAGCGACGCATGAAACATGGCTGGGAAGCAGCGGATTAGTTAGCTTAGTATGCTCAACAGCGACCGCTTCACGCTTTTTGCTTCCCTTGGCATGCGCGATGGCGATGTGGGACACAAAAGACAGCAGTAATACTAGAACCGTGAGAAAGGTATTATGTCCCGTGCGTCCTCCGCCACGCCGGAGGTCATCGAACCCACGACAAAATAATCTAAAGCCGGTAATTGGTGCCTTCATTCTGTTCCCAAAACAACACTAACAAAAATTCCACAATTCACTGAAAACGCGCGGTTGTGACGTGCTTGGCACTTGCATTGGCGAAATTGTGTTCCCAATAAATGACACTCATTCCACGGCCATCTACCGTTGTATATACTACCTTAATTCATATAGTCTACCTGTACCGTGAACTTCATCTCTGAAATATTTATATGTGTGGACCTATCCCTCATTGACTCGATGAGGGAAGTACACTAGTCATTTGCTAATCATTGATGGGGTTTCTTTAGTATCAGCTGTGGTCTGGTGATGTTGTTTTTTTTTGGTTTGGAATATTTCAAATTTTAGGAAACTGTTTATATATTATGTTGTCACTGTTTACATGGACACTTTGGGGGGAAAGTTTGTTGGAGTGTTGGTCTGGGAATTATTCTGGGTTTTTCCTTGTTCAGATATGGGTTCGTAGGTTGTTTGTCAGTTTTGTAATCCCCGAGCATTACGTTTAGCAGGGTAAATTATGAGCCTTCTTTTCTGAGAAGAGTGGAGTTTTTTGGGAATCACTTGTATGGGTCTCAGGCAGTTGTCATGTTACATGTGTTGGTAATTACTCTAGATCGACCTTAAATTTGTTGGGTCGTGGCGGTGAGCAGGTTCTCTTTCAGGTAGAACCCCAGAGTTTTTTTCTTACGGTGGTCCTTCGCCTTTTTAAAGTGGAAGGAGTTTTAAAATACTCATTTCATTCATTTTAACAGGTTGGTTATTAGGAAATCGGAGTATGTGAAAAGATTAGACTCAGAGGTGGGACCAAGTCATTGTTTTGCAAATCACAAGTAAGTCTCGAGTCTTTGCATTCAATTCTCAAGTCAAGTCCCGAGTCAAGACAGACAAGCCCGAGTCAAGACAAATTATATTTTAAATTATCATTAGGCCTATTGCCACTTGCCCACTTCAGACATAAGGCCTAATGTGCATTTTTCTTCTTCAAATTATAGCTAAATGCTTTGCAATGATTAATTTTAAATCTAGACTAAATCAAGGTTTATCTAATAATTCTTTTGCACCAAACTTCAAACCTTTAAAAATAAGCAGGTTTACACTTTTAACCCATCATTTTGATCAGATTTAAGTTATATTTAAGATTAACTTTAATCCTGTTGCACCATAACTTTAAACTCTGATTTAAATCTTAATTATGGATTAACTTTAAACTTAACACTTAAATGCATACCTTGGGTCTTTAGCGACCCGGGACGTCATTCTCTACCTTCCCTCCTTCATTTTTTAAGTTAGACATCAACTTTCCTAGTAAGCCTATTCCTCAATCTATCCATTATAAACAATATAACAAGAAAAAAATTGTTAAAAATTGTAAAGATATAAAAGAAAGAATGCCAGTTTTCGATATAAATTTTGTAAAAAGTGAGATGGGGCGCATAGAGACCCGAGGTATGTAAAGTGTAAGTATTTTTTCTCTGCCAGGACATACTCCATATTTAACATATCTGATGACTCATATATGTGCAATGCATGATTTGTGCCTGCAGAGGGTGTTGGGCACTCGTTTATGATACCAACAATAATGCACGTGACGTTTCGCTCATAATTAACGCAGGCATTTATACAACAAAACGAAATATCAAGTCAGCAAAAGTTTGTGAAGTGGTTGTGGAAGGGCCTTTACTGCCGGGCAATATAACACAATGAAAATAGAAATGTCACTTTCAGTTTGAGAGGCTTGGAGTGGGTGAAAACTGCCAGTGATTCAAAATATATGAAGTATGGAGTCATGAAAATGATATTTTTGAGAATATGGTTGAGATCGTGAATATGAGGCAGATGCTGAAAGTACTGTGGAAGTGCGCTCTGACGATGACAACGATGGTAAAATCATCTGCTCAAATTGAACCCTTTTAAGTTTCAAAAGGAAAAAAAATATGCATTATTTCATTCTCCTGTAATTGTTCTTAAAATATCAAGAAAGCTTTTTGCTATTGCAGCACTTAGAGATCCATCCGTCCTGGGTATATAGGTCCGGGTCGCTAAAGACACGAATATGTAATAAAGATTGGTGAAACATTCATGCATTTAAAGGTTACTGGAGGTGTAAATAAAAAAAAATGCACATTGCATTAACATCTGTAATTGACGAACATAAAAACAGTTGGAGATCTTGACAAAAAACAGGTCTCCGAGAGGAGGTTGTTATTACAAATAAAAATTCTAAATATGAAGAAAAAGCACATCGAGTTGGCAGAGACGTGCGATGGGGGTCGGTGGCTGAGGGATGCTGGACCTTCCAATCATGGTGCATCCTCAGGTGGTATGAGCAAAACATGTAAGGGAAGTGAGGAAATACATGAACGGCAGCGAGGTCACAGTGATGTGAGGCTTGAGGAGCAAGTGAAGTAGAGCTGCGGTTCAGCGCCTACTTCGTTTCTCATGCCTAATCAGTGTGTCTGCACTGGGAGCCGACGATTCAAACGACAGAGCAGCGCCTTTTCACGAGCGGAGATCGCTATAGCGGAATCGTTGTTGTATGTAAGTGTTATTTCTTATCAGCTCTAGTTCTTTTGTCGTAAGTTGTGTTATTACTCCATTAATTTATACTAGCCTATCCAGCGCTCCCTGAACGCAGTCTCTATTTTATTGCCAGTCAAGCGCAAGCACGCTGCAGGAACGCGTCTATAACGACTTTGATCTGATAATAAAGTATTTCCGAGTCACAGGGCTCAAGTCCAAGTCGATTCTCGAGGTCATTGCGTCAACAGTCTCTAAGTCGCCGCGCCTCAAAGTCTTCTTAATTATGGTCCGAGTCGGTGAGTCCCGCAGTTCAGCATAGCTTATGGGACGCGGAAGTCTGAGTCAAGGTCTGAGTCGTGTTGGACTCGACGTCCACACCCTGATCTAGACTACGTGAAACAGATTAGATGTACGTGAAAAAAAAAGCTGCCCTCTGCCATTGAAAATAGACACCTGGAATTAAAATGGCTTAGTTATCAAATATGTTTGTTAAAGTCATTAGCCTGAACACCCGATCATATGAACATTTAATGTCTTAAAGCCTTTACGCTGATGTATTGTTTTTGTATTACTTCATTTTACGATGCAATGTACGTTCTTCTTCTCTTTTTTTAGCCCATGGGATGACCATGAAATTTATTTTAGTTTAATAAACCCTACGTTCTGCGCAGTTTTCCGTGTTATCTATAACAGTGATTTAAAAATGAAACTTTATGCTTTGACTCAAAGTCTGCTGACGTCTTTTTGTACGGTGCTCCCACCTCGGTTGCAATGGTGAATCATAATTTCGGAGTTCCATTGATCATGACTTCTCATAGTCGTGGAGCATCTATGTGCGCTTCCAGAAAAATCTCAGGAGTGACACAACCTACTCATCGTTGAGTTGAGCTAACACAACGTAAAGCTGTCTGAAAGCTGAATAACTCAAGTTTCAGCGCCATCTACAGGGTAAAGTCAACTCAGAGTGTTCAAATTTTAACTCAGGAGTTGGTTAAACCTACTCTTATTGAAACGGGGGCCCCCAGGATATAGATTAAATAGGAGATCATCCCGAGATTCAGGTTTGACGAATACGATGAGATTACACTTTATAAGGTCTGTCGTGGTTGGTATGTCAGACGTTTGTCTCACTACAGGTGATTTGCAATCTGTGTTATGTCCTACTGCTCCGGTGAGTATCCTATAGCTGCAGATGTATCTCGCGTACTGACCTAGCTGCACCGAATAAATGAGATTGTTTGCTTCATAGTGAAGATCCTCCCTCTGGATCGGCCTGGGTGTGACACGTGTGGATGTATTAATGGCGTGGTTCTCCTGGCATTTGTTGCGTCTTGTTAAGAATGATTCGGTTGGTGTGGATTTGCTTAAGAGACTAAGATAAGGTAAATCTGTAACAGGTGTCTATAGAGCACAGTGGCCCTCCATAATTCCCTTAAATGGAAGACGCGTTGGGACGACCAGAACCCTCCTAGAGATGGCCGTCCGGCCACCCAACATAAGCCCTGATGCATTAATAGAGCCTTAATCTAGCTCCGGGGGGGTAGTGGCCTACTAAGCTAATGATACACGTATATAAAAGTACATATGGATTTGTATAATATAGCCTAGAAAGCTAAATAGAACATACCTAACTACACGATGGATAGTGGAAGAGTTGAAAAATGAAATAGCCTATTTTATTTTGTGTGTGAGTATTAAAAAACAAAAAAAAATATATATATAATTTGTTACCATTTATAGTAAATTAATTTTATTAGCAAAATACACCATAAAAATATATATTTTGTATTTCAATTAGCCATGAATTTGATTTTTTATTCACTTTTATACCTCCCCACTGTTATTATCACATATTTTTCGCACCCACAAAAGATGTTTTCTATGAATGGCGAGACTTCCCGATTCATTAGCCGGATATAAGGTTAAAGAACTAGCAGAATAACAAAGTGCAGTCAATGGGCACAAAAAATTATTTGTTACCTTACAAGCAAGTGTGTTTAAAAATTATATATGCCAGAAACGACACTTAAGTAATAGAACGACTTGAATACCGGGTTTGCAATATCAAGCAGCATAACAAATTGTTTTTGTACAGCTAAAATAATGGGAAGCAAATGGCGCCAGGAAGTCTTGTCAATGGAAGTTGGTGTGGTGGACACAAAGGCTGAGTGTGTCCACTTCTTAAGTTAAAAATAATGGAGCTCACCATAACTTTTATATTACAATAGATGTATTCAAGTCACAATCAGACAGAATAGCAGTCAAAATCACAATATCATAAAACAAAATAAGTAGTTAAAAACCACTTAAAAGTCAAACAAAATGGGTGTTATTTTTTAAACAGGAAAACCCCAAAGTAACTCGAATCATTCACCCCTTTTAATGGATGCACTGCGACAGACTAATCATGCCACCATGTTTTTTTTTGCTGCCTGCTGGTTCCAGCAGTAGGTGCGTTGGGCTAAGTGCATCTGCCACTGCCGGAAGGACCTTTCCACACTGAGTGCGAAAAAGCGGAACGAATATCGGACGCGATGACGCGCTGGAATAAAACAATAGATTTCTATGGATGATTCCACATAGACCGCGAACATTCGCGCACCGAAAATGCGAATGTTTTTTTCGAACCAGTCCGACGAATCTTCAGTTTCGCAAAGTGAAAACACGGGCCGTCCAATAAGATTCGAGCTAGGATCACGTGACCGGAGCAGCTGCTGTTGCACAAAAAGGGATGAGATGGTGGCGCTGTTTCGAAAACCAGTGTAAACAAACACAGAGGGAGAGTGGATGCTGAGTTCTTGTTATCTTTGGTATCTGAGAACAGATTTATTCTCACGTGTTCTTAATATAATTTCTATTAATTCTCCACTGAATCATGTGATCTGTAAAGCACCGTCCGTTTTCTTCCACGTGCGCGAGTGTTATGAGTCAGAGCACGTTCACTCTCTAGTCTAGATCTTTCGTATAAAAAAAACGAATGAAACATTTTTCTACACATGAAATATGAAAGCAATAGACATATGATTAGGACGATATATTTTCTGTATGTGTTTTGCATGCAGCTCATGGTATTTTTATAGCAATAAAGGATATTTATGACAAATATTAACAGTGTAGCGTTATTAAACATACAAACCCAATTCCAAAAAAGTTGGGGCACTGTACAAATTGTGAGTAAAAAAAAGGAATGGAATAATTTACAAATATTATATAAATTATATTTTATTCACAATAGAATATAGATAACATATCAAATGTTGAGAGTGAGACATTTTTAAATGTCATGCCAAATATTTGGCTCATTTTGGATTTCATGAGAGATACACATTCCAAAAAAGTTGGGACAGGAAGCAATAAAACCTAAGACGGATCCCCGGCCAGAAAAGTTAAATGTAAATATAAGGAACAGCTGGAGGACCAATTTTTGCAACTTATTAGGTCAATTGGCAACGTGATTGGCTATAAAAAGAGCCTCTCAGAGTGGCAATGCCTCTCAGAAGTCAAGATGGGCAGAAGATCACCAATTCCCCAAATGCTGCGGCGAAAAATAGTGGAGCAAAATCAGAAAGAGTTTCTCAGAGAAAAATTGCAAAGAATTAGAAGTTATCATCATCTACAGTGCATAAAATCATCCAAAGATTCAGAGAATCTGGAAAAATCTCTGTGCGTAAGGGTCAAGGCCATAAAGCCATACTGGATGCCCATGATCTTCGGGCCCTTAGACAGCACTGCATCACATACAGGAATGCTACTTTAATGGAAATCACAACATGGGCTCAGGAATACTTCAAGAAAACATTGTCGGTGAACACAATCAACCGTGCCATTCGCCGTTGCCGGCTAAAAAACTATAGGTCAAAAAAGAAGCCATATCAAAACATGATCCAGAAGCGCAGGCATTTTCTCTCGGCCAAGGCTCATTTAAAATGGACTGAGGCAAAGTGGAAAACTGTTCTATGGTCAGACGAATCAAAATTTGAAGCTCTTTTTGGAAAACTGGGACGCCATGTCATCCGGACTAAAGAGGACAAGGAAAACCCAAGTTGTTATCAGCGCTCAGTACAGAAGCCTGCATCTCTGATGGTATGGGGTTGCATGAGTGAGTGTGGCATGGGCAGCGACAAAGTTCGTGAAAGCAGCACACTCACGAGTCGCCGAAAAGGTATATCCAAGTTCTAGAACCAACATATGCTCCCATCCAGACGTCGTCTCTTTCAGGGAAAACCTTGCATTTTCCAACATGACAATGACAGACCACAAACTGCATCAATTACAACATCATGGCTGCGTAGAAGAAGTATCCGGGTACTGAAATGGCCAGCCTGCGGTCCAGATCTTTCACCCATAGAAAACATTTGGACACTCATAAAGGGAAGATGCGAAGAAAACGAAGACCTCTAGGACCGTGAGCAACGGAAGCCTGTATGAGACAAAGAATGGGAGCAACCATTCCATTCCCTAACGCACCTTGAGCAATTGTCGCTCCTCAGTCCCCGACGTTGTGACAGACTGTAATATGTGACCATAAGCATAAGAGGGGATGCCACACAGTGGTAAGCATGGCTTTGTCCCACCTTTTTTGAGATGTGTTGATGCCATAATTTTAAATCAACTTATTTTTCCCTTAAAATGATACATTTTCTCAGTTTTAACATTTGATATGTCATCTATGTTGTAATCTGAATAAAATATAAAAATTTGAAACTTCCACATCATTGCAATATGTTTTTATTCACAATTTGTACAGTGTCCCAACTTTTTTTGGAATCGGGTTTGTAAAAAGATGTGCGTTTGTCTGCTTATTAAGAATCAAAACTCAATTAGATCACACAATCGGAAGTTGATGACAACGCACTTGATGATGGTTTAAAGGGGTAAAGCAAATACAAATAATTTCATACATTTCAAGTGTAGCTGATGCTAATGGTACTTCTAATTATATGTTAGGATGTAGCCTATTCTTGTAAGCATTATAGATAGTTTGTGTTTCTGGTGTAGAACCTTGTTTATTTTAATTTAATGCGGATTATGTTAAATCCATTTACGAGATACTTATCGGAGGAAAATGCATTGTTGGTCGGCGCCACCTAGCGAATTAGCAGAAGGCGAACAATCATTTCGCGTTCGGTGTGAAAGCACCATTCGTCCGCGATTCGCCTCGCTTTTTCGCATGGCGCTCAGTGTGGAAAGGCCTTAACAATGCAGCAGATCTCAGTGTAATCCCTCTCTTTGCATTTCCTAAGTGGCTAAAGGCCAAACTAGCTAAAAGTCACTTCCTCTGACCCAGCCCCTCAGCTCAAGCACAGCTTCTCTCTTTTCAACAGCACACCACAGCACTGCTGCTGTTTACCAAGAGAGTAAACAAAGTAAGTCACTGATGTCAGATTATGGAAAAGAATTGGGGTCGAATTAAAAGCAGCAGTCCTTATGCACAAAGCAGCCCTATGTGGCCGGTTTCCAGAGTTTTTTTTCCCTCCTCATTGATTCAGTGATAGTTTGTTTTCAGACGTGTTAGTGGGTTTGTGCCACTGTTTATATGTCTAAACCATAAACTTCAGGTTGGACGTAATGCTTTTGACAGGGATAGGCTGAGATCTCCCAAACAACTATGAATCTTAAGTTAGAAGAAAACATCTTTAGCTCTTTTCAGCCATTGGTTTTTAATCAAAATTACCTTGTAATTGGTGTGTTTGATGAGATTAGTTTGAATAAAATCAACCCCCATTTCCATCCTTAACAGAATTAAGTAGAATGAAAAGCAGCTTGGGAAAAGGGTTCATTCTAAAGTCCAGGCATGAGATATGGATGAAAATGCTATTTTAAAAAAAAAAGAAAAAAGTAAATTAACAAAAAAAGTAGACTTGTTGGGAATGCAAATCACCCTCAATCCTATTTAATGCTAATAAAAGAATAGCAAAACATTTCAATGTATTCCTGTCTTGTTATAGGCAGGCTAAGAGCTTCTAAATCCCTACCATTTACCAAATTAAACTAATTTAAAGTGCTTCCAAAAGGCACATCTGTAGGCTGACGTGGGTCCAAGCCTTTGAGAGTGGGCTTTCGCTAGGCATTCTACGTCCCATTGATCCTTGAATAGTCATGCCTGTCATGCAGCCATATCAACCATTATCATTCTAATTTTACTGCCTTTCTTGGTCCCTAATCTAATTTGCAATGATGCCTGAGCATTTCGCAAGGCCACAGCACTTTCTTCAGAATTTCAACAAGGGCATTAAAGCCCCTCAATTTACATTAATGAAGTGCACATTTAATTAAGGGGGAAAAGAGGGGGAATGGAGGGTTCTTGAAGATCAGCAGTGACTTGAGGATGATCGGGTGTACAGGGTGGAAGATTCTCTCACAACCAGAAGGGTGTTCTGCTTTTGGGTCTGCTTGCTGAGCCACCGTTGAGTTTTTAGCAAATAACGATCATTGTCAAATCATCGGTGTTGCGTTCTGAGAAATTCAGATAATTATTGTTTAATACTGTTGTTAAGTGTTGGCTGTTTGTGGCGTTACATATAACATCTATTCTATTACTTCTAGTATTGTTAATTCTATTACTTTATGAACGTAACCTGTTACTTTTTGAAGTTGCATCAGGGCCTAACAATATGGCTGTTTCTGCAGAGAAAAAAAAATTATATACCCTACGGTTCAAAAGTTTGGGGTCAATAATGGGATTATAAAAAAAAAAGGTTTCTGTAAAGAATACCTTTAATAGTCTTTTATACCTTTATACCAAGGCTGCATTTATTCGATTAAATATGCAGTAAAACAATTTAAGCATTTTTTTATTTGAATATATTTTATCTAATTAATCATGCCAAAGTTGAATTTTCAGTCACATGATGGTTTTGTGATCAAGAAACATTCTTATTATTATCAACATTAAAACGGTTGTCCTGCTTAATATTTTCATGGAAACCATGATTTTTTTTTCTTCAGGATTCTTTGAGTAGAAAGTTCAAAAGAACAACACTTTTTTGAAAGATCGTCTGTAACATTAGTCTTAAGTGTCCTTTTAAATCAGTTTAATGTGTCCTTGATGGAAAAAAGTATGAGGTACAAAAAATGTATCCCAAAATTTTATACTACGTCAGAAAAATATATTATTTACTACAAATCTTTTATTAGTTTTTTAAATTAGCAACAACAATATGAATAATAAATTACACTGTCATTTTCAACAGAATTCATAGCAGCTTTTAAATAACATCACAAAAATCTCACAAATATTTAAATGTCCATGACATTAAAATGCATGCACATTATGAATGAATGTAAATGTAGTTATATTTCAGTCATATGACTCAAAATTCTCTCACGTTGACCACAGATCACCATACTTATTTCTATGCACTGTACATCATAATAGTTACATTTTCAAATAATTTTCCTATTTATGTAATTGACTTGGATTTTTGATTGCAAACCTTTTTCTTATTCATTGTCACATAGGTCTGCACAGTACACATTCAACACACAGAGTGACGTAACAAAACAAGATTGCTTCCATTATTGTCTAGAAAGCTGTCTACATTGCAAGTGGTGTGACATCTATGGGTGTAGTTGTTGCATGCAAACATGTCTGCAGCAAAATATGCCATTTTGAATAATTTAGGGAATTGCTGAGGTAAGCATTCATCAAAATTTCTCTATAATGCTTCTGTATATGTCTTGCAAAAGATACAACATAATGCAATAATTACTTTTTGTTTATTATCAATGCACTAAGAAAAGCATAAATTTAAAGTTTAGTCTTTTATTAAGAAAAGTCATTTCTCTGTCTCCTCAGTCGTTCTCATTCTTCGGCACAGATATGTCTGAACCAGGTCTCCTCTCTTTTCACCGGCTCTGTGTTAGGAGGTTTTGCAGGAATAGGGGAGGTTGGCCAACAGTGGTGACCCAGGCCTCTCAGAAAGGGGAAGGCCAGACTCAGTTTGGGTGGCACAGACAAAACATGTTTTCAGAGAGAGTCTCGGTCTCTGTGGAGGGACAGCGAGAGGGGGCGGAGTGGGTCCCAGTGAAACAATCTCGCTACTTTAATGTGAAAAGGCAAAGTTATAAATTCATCTGTTTGCTCTCTCCTGACCCTGCCTTTCACTCAATCCCCTGCTGGGATGGCTGAGTCAGACACAATGCATTAGCCTGTCACAATATTGAGAAAAATTGAAACCAGTAAGAAAGACCACCAGATGCTTTATTGTCTTTGCAGTTTCCACATAATTAGCTGGGAAGAAAAGTCACTGGTCTGGTTGCAGTGCTCTGAATGAACTTGAGGACGGCTACACAGCCCCGCTGTATGATGCATTCTGGGCGGCTTTCCCTTCCCTTCCCTTCTTTTCCCTTCTTTTCCCCTTCCTCCCGTTTCTTCAGGGCTCTCCCTCCCCTCAACACGGCAGCGCAAAGTTTAACTGTGCGTGACAGATGGCCGTGAAATTGGTTAACACACAGCACACCAGGCTGTCTTAAGACAATTCAGCTGCCCCACACTGACAAGCGGTGTAGCTGAACAGATTAGGAGAATCAATCCGTTAACACCTCGTGGCATTAAGTTGGGCTCGCTGCTCTAAAAATGCTCCTCAGGCAGTTTGTAAAAGTGCGTCATTTGTCATTATTTAAAATCCAATGTGTGCTACAATCAAAGAGGCATTAGAATGGCTTGAATTATGCATAAGTGCCTTTTGATATGCCATAGAAAAGTCACTTCATTTTCGGTGTGTGCAGAATATAGTGAAACGTTGAAATGGAATGGGTTTATAGTTAATTATGTATCATTCAGTTAAATGATCAGTTATGGGTGACATAGCTTAGTGTTAAAAAATCGGAGGTTGTCAATTTAAATCTTGCATTTCTATGTGTATGAGACCAAAATAATACATTTATGTAATTCTAATATTCACATTAATGTGCTGTTCGGCTGTGTGTGAAATATCAGAACAATGCTGGTGATCGGCCGATATTAGAGTTTTTCTTTGTCTGTACACAAATGGTATTGTTCAATATTCAAGATATAAATATGCACGCTGTTAAAGGGTTAGTTCACCCAAAAATGAAAATTAGGCTGTGTTTTACCCCAGAGCAATCCTAGGTGTATATGACTTTCTTCTTTCAGACGAATCCAGTCAGAGTTAGATTAAATTGTCCTGGCTATTCCAAGCTCCATCATTGCAGTCAGCGGGTGTTGCAGTGCTTCAGTCCAAAAGAAGTGAAATATAAAGCGCCCATCCATGTCTCACACAGCTCCGGGGGGTGAACAAAGGCCTCCTGTAGTGAATCGATGCATATTTGTAAGAAAAATTACTATATTTAAAATGTAATAATCAATTTAATTTAGCTTGCGCTCAGTGTTGTAAATGGAAGCAGTTCCGGGCTGATGACGTAAGACGTCGGCGTTGCGCATGCACCGCTCAGAAGTGATGAACGCGAGAGAAAAGGGAAAGCGGGAAAAGACGGCACAGCGGAGAGATCAAAACAAAACACCGGTCACAAATTAGAAGTACAAAACGAGGAGTTGTAAAGAAGAATGTCAGAGGATTTCGATATAAGCCACAAGAAGACTGGTTTTCCTTTGCTAAAGTAAAAAAACTTTGCTTCCTTTGCTCCTGTAAACAAACACTGGTTTTCACGAGACTCACCGGCGCGTGCACAACGCTGAACTCATACGTCATCAGCCCGGAGCTGCTTCATGTACAAAACAAGTTGGCGCAAGCTCCGTTTAAAGTGTTTATTACGTTTGAGATATGGATATTTTTCTTACAAAAACGCATCGATTCGCTACAGGACGCCTTTGTTCACCCCCTGGAGTCGTGTGAGAAGCTTTTCTTTTAGTGGATAGGCCCTTTTTGTTTAACTTATTTTGGACTGCATGAGAACACCGCTGAGTGGCATTAAACAGATTGAGAAGATCAAAGACATTTTTAATCTAACTCCGACTGGACGTCTGAAAGAGAGAAGTCATATACAGCTAGATGGGTATGGTTGAGTAAAACACAACCTAATTTTCATTTTGGGTGAGCTAACCCTTTTCATTTAAAAAAACACTAATTTAATTGCAATGTTAAAAGTAATCTTTAGCAAATCTTAAAATGGATATCCATTTATGTACTGTATATTATAATGTTGTGATGCCTAAACTCTTTTATTTTCATTTAAATGTATGCAAAACTAGTATACAGTTTAATTATCAGCTGTTTATTGGTTATGGGCCAGAACATTAAAATAGTGTTGTCAAAAGTACAGACTTCGGTACCAGTCGATTACTGAAATGTAAAAATGTGACGGTACCAGCATTTCCCGCTAGCATTTTGAGCACGTGAACACAATGGCCAATCAGAGGCGTTTAAGAATCTGCTCAGCAGGATTTTTTTTTTAAATTTAAGTACCAACTAGTACTGAAGTTGGTACTTTTGACAACACTCCATTAAAATATTTATCAGCTTATTTTTATTGAATTTTACTATTGTTGCATCTCTAATTTTTTGCTGCAGCTTGAAATGCAAAAAAAAAAACCTATACAGACTAAACAAATTTGCTCACTCATTTTTGATTTACATTTTCATAGTGTCCTTCTACTGGTTGCTTGAAATTTGTTTAAAAAATAAGATTTCTTTCACTAATTTTTGCTCATCCCTGAATTTTTTTTCTACATTTTTGGAATGCAAAGGAGAAATACAAAACATATTTGCTCACTCAATCTTTGATGTACATTTCCAATGTGTCCTTTCTCTGTTGGTCACTTGCAATTCGTTTGAAATTAGACTCTTGTTTCGCTTATAAGCT
Organism: Sinocyclocheilus anophthalmus; assembly: GCA_018155175.1. Taxonomy (NCBI): domain Eukaryota; kingdom Metazoa; phylum Chordata; class Actinopteri; order Cypriniformes; family Cyprinidae; genus Sinocyclocheilus; species Sinocyclocheilus anophthalmus. Next base: position 390,637 of record JADLZN010006572.1, on the reverse strand, counting down.
TCACCACCCCTTAGTCCCTCACAAAAGCACAGAGCTGGGAGGCAAAGGAAGTGAAGAGAAAAAGGCCACCTTCAGTCTATGTGTGCATGAATCGTAGAGATCCATTAAATCTATTTCACCAGCTTTCCTTGGTACTCCATGCATAAGCACCCAGCCTAAATTCCCCCCATAGTGACTCAGTGAAAGGGAGCAGGGATGAATAGCACACTTTATTGGAGCATGCCATGAGTGGTCAAACAGCAGTGGCGGGCCCATTCTTCGCCCCCTTCAGCCCATTATTAAAAAGGGCTTTACGGAGGCTTGTAAAAGTGTTCTCTTCTCAGGGGGCCTGCATAATAAAAATCGAAGTCAAATTAAAGCCCCGTGGAGCAAAGAACTGTGGGTGGGCTTCCTCCAAGAAGCTGTGGTGATGTCCCATTCCCACCACTCGTGGCACGACCCCAGTCAGGCCACTTTTATGTGGCTGACAGCTTCATGAAGAACAAGAACACAGACTCGTACATGGCATGAAATCGGCCACAAAAGCCGAGTGAACGGATGAACAATTCCCAAGCAGGATGTGATCACAGAATAACTGGGCGGCAGCGAAAAAACATATGTCATCTCTACCTGGAAGGGACACATTTAGGACTCTCTTACGAGGCGGTACGAAAGAGAGAGAGGCAGAGGGAGAATAGTGAATGAGTTGGTGGCCAGAGGAGGAGCCAATCTGTCGGAGGGGTAGGGGGTGAAGTTTTTAAACAGGGTGCAAATGCCTGGTTTTGAGGCAAAGTCAATGAATAAATCAGGGCTCGGTAACAGTACTGGCATAATGGGTTGTGGAGGTTTTGAATATGTTAAAAAGCCTTTTCACAGGAGAATGTAGGACTGGTCCTTTGCAGCTGTAACACTTTATGGACAATGACCACTCAACAGATGGGAGTCATGGGGAAAAAAGAGCTCAGTGTTCCTTAGCTAAGGAGAATTCCGCCCCCAAATCCCCTCAACCATCCCACCGATTTGGCTGTCTGCCCCTGCAGGTGTCCCGTGGCACAATAAAAATGGAGTAAAATGAGCAAGTTGGTTTAGTCAAGTTGGTTTTGTTGTTAGCGAAGGCATTTTTTGAATTATAACAATAAAATTGGGCTGCATGGTGTGTCTGTATACCATATCTTTTTTCTTTTTTAAAGTTATCAGTAAAGGTTCATATTGAATTTTTAATTGTGCATGGCTATTAGGGATGGGCGATATGGCCTAAAAAAATTATCACGATAATTTCTGGTATTTATTGCGATAAAGATATCAATGACAATATCCAAACACCAGCCTTTGCAGAAATCATTTTCTTCTGTAAAATAGCAGATTAGGTTATGTTTAAGTTGTGTTCCAGTAACTGTGCTGGAAAACATCACACAACAACAATTACACATTAATAATTGAAATCAATTACAAGTTTAAAATGTAAACACAGATTCTGTATTTATTTATACTCTCATGGTGCAAACAGTGGCAAAAATAGTGCAAACAGCAAAAGTAACAATTCCAGCCATGTCTTCAGTTGGGTTTCAAAATGACAAAAGAGTGCAACTGCAAATAAATCCTAATAAAGCAACAAACATGTTAAAGTAACGTGATAAATTAAAGAAGTTCACCGTGAAACGGTCAATGACACACTCTTAGAATGTAAATAAAATACGTATGTGGAACATGCTACCAACAATTAGGTAGTCTAAGTTTTCAACACTCTTGTACCATGGAACAAATTGTAAAAATAGTGCAAACATTGTATCAAAAAGTAACGATCCCAACTATGTCTTCAGTTAGTTTACTAAATAGTAAACACAAGATAACAAATTGCTTATCCAAGTCTGGTAGTGCAAGTTATATAACACACATACTAGTGAAGTATGTGATTCATACACCCTCTCTGAGGGTGTACTTGTGGCAAGGATGCACAAGTACTTTTTCGCTAAATGAATATTGGGAAATTCACATTGTGTACCTTCCACCACGCAAGGGGATTGCTTTCACCATCTGCAAGTGGCCCATGCAAGTAGTTGTTTAATTCAGCCTCAGTTTTCTCTGTTTCAGAAAGACTGGTCATCTCAGCAACTGGTTTCTTGAAAAAACTTTCAAGAATCTTCCTCTGCCTTTTAGGTGCACTCTGAGCTTCTTTTGTTGATTCAGCGATGTTACAGGGGTAGCAGAGCCAGCATCACTTGGCATGACAGAAAGGGATTCCACCTCTCTGACTACTCTGGCTTTGATGACCAAGATCTCTTCTTGACTCGTATACTGAGTGCGGAAGCATGGATCAAGAATTGTTGTCATGTTGATCAGTTCCTGAACCTCTAGGTCACCATATTTGGTGTTCATGTAGTCCAGTATTGAACTTTTAATTGTCTTTGTGAGATCTGTGTCTTCATCTTTCCCCTGCAGCAGCTCACTGTGTAATAGGTGAAGAATAGGCTTCAAGCATGACACTGTGACGTTGTTTTCAGAAGTGAGGGCATCTGTGAAATCAAGAAGAGGCCCAAGTGCCTTACTGACAGAGTCTAGGACATCAATATCCTGCCAAGTAGGCACCTGATGCCTGGTTGACCTGTCTTGTTTTTGCGTGATGGCCTTCTCTTGCTCAAGCATCCGCTGAATCATCTTCTGCCTTGATCCCTATCGTATTGCCGATTCAGTCACAAGTTTGTGTGGAGGAAGGCCAAGTTCTACTTGAGCATCTTTGAGTGCTTGCTGCTTTTTCCAGCTGTGCGAAAAAACACTGACAATCTCCCACAGCTCTGTCTCCCTAAGGTATCCCTCATGCTTCTCTCTGCAAAACAACAATAAAATAATACAAAAAACCAAACAAAAACAGTAAAAGGAAAACAAAAACAAAAAAAAGAAAAAGAATGGGAGTTCAGTTAAAATTAAAATAATAGATTAAACTAAAATATAAATTAAAGAATTTAAATTTAATCTTAAATGCACATAATATATACATATTACCTAATGCAATTAATTACTGTTCTAAATACTGCATGCAGTTACATTACTAATGCAGAAACAAATACATAAATGCAGTAAATATTAAGCTTGTGTTTGCTCAGTGTGCATGCATAAAATATACTGACACTAAGAGAGAAAGAGTAAACTTACCAATAGCAATGTGTAGACAATGGCCAAAGCAAGACAGTCTTGTCCACATGTTTAGAGTTACTACTTTTACTATATTGGCACTGTCCGTTGTTAGGCATACCTGTTTCTCCTCGTCTAAATTCCATTCTTGAAGAAACTGCTTCAAGCCACTCGCGGTGTTTTCACCCGTGTGGTCATCTGGAAAAAACTTGTCTGGATGCAACAGCTGTTCAAACACCAGTCACTTGTTATGCAATGGACCATAAGGCTAATGTACGGCTCAGTCGCTCGGCTACTCCACAAGTCTGTAGTTGAGGCATAAAAATCCGCCGTAGACAGCGTTGTTTGTACCCTACCACAGCACTTTTCATACATCGCTGGCAGGGCTTTTTCAGAAAAATAATTCCTTGTAGGCATGTTGTATCTTGGGTCCAGTTTATGGATCATTCGCTTGAATCTTGAAGTTTGGCATGGCAACATGCTTTTGCCAAACAAAATGCCACTGTCAATTCTTTCCATCGTTTACTTTGCTTATCATAAGGAACACAAGTAGCAAATGCGCTGGCAATTTTCGTCTCAGTAGGAATTTTCTTAGCCTTAGGTCTTCCATATGTTTGACTGACTGTATTTTATTATGATAATGAACAGGCTGCATTATTGTCAAGGTAGCAAAGCTTAACTGTGTGTGCACGCATGCAGTGCCGGCACAATCATATGCAATTTTTTCCTTCTAACAGTGGAAGAAACTACTCCTTTTAGTCATAAAGATAATCGGAATTGTAGAAGGTTTGCCTTTATTTGTGTACATTCACAATAAAAACAATTCTTTGTGCTTTTGTAAAATAAGCCTGAAGAAAAATAGGATGCCGCTTTCTGCCGTCTGGTTTCCTTTCGCGCAGCACAAAAATTAACAGAAACTCTGCATACTAGGCTACTTGTTGCACAATTTTCCTTTCATTTTCTTAATTTTCCTTTCATTTTCTTAATTTAGTATTTAATTAAAAATATATTTCTCGTATAGGCCTATTTATTCATTATATATGTGCGTATACAGGTGCGTGATGTGATATGATGATGACCATGTGAATCCTCATGTTCTGTTGTTTGCCGCTTTTTGCACATGTAAAATGAAGCTCCGGGGAACAAATGTTAGTATTTTTAACGGGTCACAGACACTTATCCTTTATAATTTGATTCAATTCTAATTTAAAATAATCTTGTCGGTTAACGGTTAATAATCGGTTAACGAGCGTCGGTTGTCAGTTAGGAAAAATAACCGAAATTAACATCCCTATGCATTACATTACATAATAAGAAAACCCACATAGACATAGACAAACCAACATTCCAAACCACAATAACAACCATTACCAACAAAGGGTTACATGTAAAATTGCATGTTTAAAAGTCTAATTGACGTAGGTACAAAAGATTGTATCTGCCCATGGGTAGCCTGTATCATATACCAGAAGGCAGCAACTCATACTCGGAGTATAAGCTATGTGAGGGGTCGGATAATATCTTAGTAACTTAGTAACCGACTGCTCATAAGAGATTCCAGGTTTGATATTCCCTGTTCCCTATAATTCCCATTGCCATCTTTACCAGACGTGCAAGTTTGGCTTTAGATTGGACTGTGATGTTACCAAAAAGTAATCAAGCTATTGTTTTATTGTATTATCATAATATTGTTTTAGTTTTTTTTTAAATGTAATTTATAAAAATTTGAATAGGCTATAAGAATTTAAATATAAATTTACAATTTAAATATAGAATTTTAATAGCATTTACCAGTTTAACAATTAACAGCATTAATTCATGAAAATAATTAGCATAACTGACATTATCATTTAGAATTTTGATATCATATATATCCCTAAAAAATAAAAAAACAAAACAAACAAACATTAATGCTAATTTGAGGGCAAAGGAATTTTTATTTCATTTATTTCAATAATTAAATTATTTAATTGTTTTGGGAAATTTAGCTTGTTATTTTAAACTGCTGTAAATTGTGTTATTTGTCACATGATGTGGGTGTAAATCACACATGTGTGGCACTTTAAGTGATTTGGAACAGAGTGATTCCTTTAGAATTGAATCTATTCACTTCCTGCCTATTGAGATTCCTCAAGTGCTTTTCTGGCTTGTGAGACGGTAGGACTTTGTGCAGACCATTCATTCAGAAATGACTTTTTCATATGTGTTATCTCTCACCATGGAATCATCCTTTAGATATGCATAAGACGTGTGAAATCTGTGGTGTTGATGCCATGTAAAGGCTGATCTCAGGTGTTGAGACTTAGAGAGGCTTAGATTGCAGTAATTTAGTTATTGCTCTTTCTGGGCTAGATTTAATTTCTCACAAGTGTTCCCTCGCTCTCCTGAATCCATATTTGCTTTTAAATGCTATTTGCCTCCAGAATATTAATGGGAACTGGGATATTAATGTTTATTTTCAGCTTCCAAATCAAAAAGCCTTATGTTTTTCACTTTTATAACTGAAGACCTTATAATTTGCAGTCTAATAATCATAACTAATGGATTAGGAACTTGGTCCATCAAGTGCAATTTATGCATTCATCTTGAGCACATTCCTGCTCTCTTTCTAAATTGATGAACCCAATCTATCAAGCCGCCATTCCTCTGTAATTATAGACGCAGATCTAGATCTATAGATCAGTAATTTCTTCATAAAAATGGTAAATAACATTTACCGCCAGTTAAACCTAGTCTGTCTCCCTCCGTTATGAAATGTGAGATCTTAAAAGCTGTCGTTAAACAATATTCATCTTTTTCATGCTCATCAAAGGCAGGAGAAATTTTTTTTCTCTGTCTCACAGCTTAAATAAATGGAAATTTAACAGAGAAAAATCTTTTGGGTAAACAAGTTAGCGTAATAAAACCACACTAGCTTAAATTCAGCCAAGGGTCAACTCTGTTTTTCATACATGTCAAGGTTTATTTTAGGAAGGTTGTCATGTGTTTTAGACGTTGTATATCTATACAGTTTATTAAAAATATTTAGTGTTTAAAACAATGGTTTGATATTCTTGTATGCTACTTCATTTTGTGTTTCATTCATAGTTTAACGTTTTTCTGTAAGTCTCTGGTTCCATTGTGACAACTTACCCCGTCTAGTGTGATAACGTCCTTTTTCCTGGGAAGTAACAGTGGAAATGTAAAATAGTTTTTTTGTAGCAAAGACTTAATATTATAATTCATTAATGTAATAAGTAATTAATTAAATAACAGGATACCGTGTGTAATTCTAGCACACTGTATGTGACTTTAGATCTCCTGTCTCTACTGATATCTGCCAAAATGTGCATTTATAAGGCTGTGGAGGACGTTCAAGTTAATCACTTTGCATTTGGCCAGGTGGCTTTCTGCCTTAATCACAACGAAATAGGTAATGATATATTCCTCCCCACTCAAATAAGGGAGCCGCTGCCCAAGGTTGAAATTAGGGTCCTTGTTCTTAGAGGACAAATCTAGTTCACTCTTTCTAGTGTGTGATTGTCTTTGGTCTGAATTATTTTTAACCAAATTAGTATGCATGTATACTTGGATGATATGAGAGTTTTTTTTTTTTGGAATCCTATTAAAAGCAACTTCATTACAGCAAAACTCTCTGTAATGATATGCAAAATGGTTGACAGTGTTACAGGTTTGGTTATTATATGCATTAAACGTGGCTTTTTGATTGCAATGGTGAATTGGATTAAGGGATCTGGGGTCCTAAACAATGCATGAGAGTAAATGGCTTAAGCACATGCAACTCTACCACATGGTTTGCATTCTTCTGGGCAAGGAGAATTGAAAGACAATTAAAACCTATTATGTGAGGAGAAGATTTTAAGTGGAACACATATTATAATATTAAAGTTGGCATGATGTCTTGTCATATTTAAAGCATATTGAGGTTCATGTTGCATGTATCACGAAAGTAACTTTTTTTTTTTCACTGGGGTTTGTAATATTCAATGGCTAGCAGTGTTGTTATGCACCTAAGGGGGCACCAGTCACATTTCCACAGAAAAACACAACTTTTAATGAATTATTATTATTTATTTTTTTAAGATATGCTATAGTCTAGAGAGAGTTTTTTGAAAGGAGACTATAAAATTCTGAACTAACACAGACATTCACCTATACTGTTTATATATTAAAAACAAACCTAACAAAAAAGCAAAAGCAAATTGTGAATGAACTTGACAGACCAGCTTGATTAAACCAACATGTTTTATTGTATTTTATATGGCTAAATTATAGGCAGACACTTTTGTTTTCAAAAGTTTGAAGCATTTATAAATCCTATACATTTTCTTTATATATTTTATCTGTTTTTTTATATTTTAATTTTTTATTGTACTTAAAATATGAGTAATTTTGCAACATTCATATTTCGTATATAATTATATGTATTTAAAAAAGTTTTATTATTTATTTTTTTTATTATAGTTTTAATCTTTTTTTACATATATTTTTTTTTTGGGAAGTAAAAAGCATTCCGAATCCAACTTTCTTTTTTTTTCTTCACGCTGCCTCAAAATCCATTTTTCATTGCATGTTTTTAACATGATCCTTTATCCTGTATTGATGAAAAGGCAATGGTACCGTATTTAATGTCTCCCTAAGCCTTACCTACCAAACCTGAGCTATTAAAAACAGCTCTTCTTTTAAATCCTTATCCCTTGCCCTCCTCCAATTTGGCTGAGATATAGTTATTATCAAATCTCCACACACTTGATTAAAGAGTGCTGGCCTGCATGACTGTCACCCTGCCCGACGTGACATCTCCCTTCCGGGTCACCGTCTGACTCGCGGCCTCTCTCCCGCCCATGCGCCATTCTGATCATGTGACGGGGATTATTAATGGCCGCCGTCTCTCTGCCACTTGACACAGTGCTCCAGCTGTCAGTGGGCTCGTGGGCCGTATGATTCTGGCGCTGGTGCGGTGCCAGTCCTGGGTCTGACCCATCCGTCACTGTCAGCGGCAGTTGGGTGATGAATGGACTGGGGATGCACGGCAAGAGGATCCATACTCACCCACGTCTCGCTTGCTCCTCTCTAAGACGTCCTCATGCCAGCTGAGGCCTGCATGGCCTTGCTCTTCCTAACCCAACCCTGATTACTTAAACCAGCTGGTTGTCTTTCACGGGTCGGGTTTATCCTCACTGCACATTAATTGTCACTTCTTTGCCATGAGTTTTTTTTTTACCCTTGACATAATGTCATTTCTTTGATGCAATGTCTTTATTCTGTTCAGTTTTTATTAATAATGTGCTTTTTCAGTAAGAAACCTGATACCAGAGGCTCCAAAAGTGCCCTGAATTTAACCACTTAACTTTCCCTAACTGTCTGTGATCCATATTTACTTTCCTTTCACAAAGGACCCCTGCGATTGTAATTGTATTAGTAATTATTCATTTAACTCAGTTATAAGGAGCTAACTGGTCCCTCAGTGACAGCTTTTGTTGCTAAAAGGCAATTCATTTCTGAGATGAAATCTAATCAGAGGCAAATGCATAGAAGAGAAATCCTTTCTGGTGATAATCTTATTTGCCAGCATTAACATCCCAGCTGTGGCTGATGTTTGCCCATTATGACAAAATGTTTGTACTCTCTTTTGTAGTAATAGGAAGTGCACACACACTTCTCTCAAGCGTTTGATTGCATCACCTGCTAGTCATTCACCCTTAAACATCTGTTCATCCTTTGCGTTTCCAAGCTTGGGATACTAGAGTATCTTATTCTTATTAAGAACCAGTTTCATTTATGGAATCATGTTCAGTTCTGTTAATGGTTCTCACACAATGCTAATGGAAAATGGTACTCTTTTCTGTGATACTTATTCAACAGCACTGCAAAACCGTGACTGAATCTAGAGTTCGTCCGATTTTTGAATGAATAACGCCAAAGGTAGTTTTTTGTAGTGAATCAAAAGTATAAAGTACATCGCAACCAGTTTAGTCAGATTCTTGAATGAATGACTCCAAAGTTAGTTTTTTGTAGTGAATTGACAATTGAGTTGGGATTTTTTTTTAGCAAAATCAGAAGTCTAGCACAAACAATGTAGTCTGATTCCAGATCAAGTGATTCTAATGAGCCAGTTCTTTTTAGTGAATCAAAAACATATGGTGCAACCAGTGTTGTCCAGTTCCTGACTGAATGACTCCGAGTTTAATTGCTGATTAAATTATTCTAATGAATTTTTGGTCTGATTTCACAGTGTTCACTACTGTGTGTGTGTGCACTTGGATGGTTTAAATGCAGGCACAAATTCCGAGTATGGGTCACCATACTTGACCACATGCCACTTCACTCACTTCAAATGCTTGAAGTACTTGACTTTTTTTATAGTGCAAGCAATGTTCTCCAAGAGGTTCCTGAACCAACCAACCAACCAAACCATTTCCTGAATGGTCAGTTCTTTTTAGTGAATCAATAGTGTGTTGCACAAATTCACAAATTCCCCTAATATTCCTTAAAATAACTGAAATAACCATTAATATATCCATTAAGAAAATACATTTTAATTGTCATATTCTCATTTGTTTACAAAATCCAGCTCAGTTTGAACTGCTTATTCACCAGTGGATTTCAAGCAGAAGGTCCTTCATTTACCTGTGAGTTTCTCTGAGACTTGCATTTAAAAGCAGAGATAGTATGTTTGATGAAATAAAATACATTACATTATTAGTCTCTGACATAGTGTTTTTTTTTTAAATATCTATGGTTCACACGTTACATGGTTTTCACATGGAAAATCTCATGAACACAATGTACACACTTTATGCATAAATCTCAGTCTTGGAAAAGCATCTGTGGCACATGTGTACAGTATCCATGTGATTAGCTCAGTGACACAGATACGCTCTTCACACACTAGTAACAGCTTTTAAATGGAAGTCATCCATAAGAAACCAGGGGCCATTGGGGAGGGCCAGCAGAGGGCTCTGATTAATTTAAATGTGTCTGGCGTGGCGGCGCAGATTGAAAAGTTCCCCAGCGTGCCGAAGGGGGCCGGGCCAATGTGGTCATCTGGAACGGCCGGCACAGCCTTCCCAGGACCCCCCGTTTCCTCTCCATCACTGTCAATAATGCAAACTGCGGGCCCTTACATCTTTTAATTTACTATTTCAATGATTACATACCTCATTGCCTTGCCATTGTTTCGCTGATTGATTTAATTAAGTTTGGATTAATCACAGCAGGTGATATTTAATGTTTCGGAAGAGTGTGGAGAGTGAGAGGCCCGAGATGGAGAAAATCACTCTATGACACTTCACTGAACAGGAGGTCACAAGAAGATTAATACGCCGTATGGACAGGGGTTAAAAAATAAATTTCACTCATGTTCTGGCTCTTTGGTTTTCTCTGCTCTCTTCATTTTTCCCCATCTTGTGCGATTGGCCTCCCCACCCCATTCTTTACCTTTTGTTGATTAGTTCTCGCTGGATGTGAAGCGACGGTACATGGAGGTCAGATGAATTATGACGGCAGCCTTTCAAAGGTGACCCAAAGCACTGATCTTGTGATCTACATGTGAAGCACTTTTATCTCTGATCAGCCTCCTGATGTCTGTCTGCTCTCTGCTGCTTCTGTCTTGATGCCTGTATGATGCATGTCTGCATCACACAGGACGGGTCAGATAATGTGATAATGTAAAAATTATTCCTGCATTTGACATGTGACAGTATAGAGGAAGAGCTGCTCTGTAGAATGGCTCAAAATGGCATCAAATCCACATGATGAGTACAGGAAAGTGACATTAGATGGTTAATGCGTCTTGTTAAAGGGATAGTTCACCCAAAAATGAAAATTCTGTCATTAATTACCCTCATGTCGTTCCAAAACTGTAAGACCTTCGTTCATCTTCGGAACACAAATTAAGATATTTTTGATGCATTCTGAGAATTCTCTGATCCTCCCATAGACAGCAATGTAAGTAACACGATCAACATCCAGAAACGTAGCAAGGAGATCGGTAAAATAATCCATCCATCCATGTCACATCAGGGGTTCAACCGTAATTTTACGAAGCCACGAGAATACTTTCTGTATGCAAAGTAAACCAAAATAACAACTTTATTCAACAATTCGTCTCCGCCGCGTCACCCTAGCGCCATTTTGGAGAGTATCCACAGAAGATAAACAACGTATGCTGTTCTGTGTCAGCTGCACCACGTGAATACGTTGTTTTCGTTCAGATCAAAGCGTAAACGATGTAAACGGCCTATTCGCGTCGCGCAGCTGATAAGCTGACTTATTTTAAAATGCACAACATATTAAAGCATCTTTGGTGTTTCCGTGTTTTCTACAAAACAAAACCGGAAATCGAGGGGTTATGACGTCATTGGCAGGCGACACAATGATAGTATGGACACGGTCCGTGTCACTAGTTAAAATTGCTTATTTCTCTGGATTTAAACATTCTTCGAAATATTTGGGATAATGTAAGTAGTACACAAGTCAGCAATATATATAACACTGTTCTAGTGGTTTTGGGATATTTTTATAAAAAAATCTTACATATTGCACCTTTAAAAATAAAGGTTTTATATTGGCATTTAACATCCATGGGACCTTTCCATTCCACAAAATGTTCTTTATAGTGGAAAAATGTTCTTTAGATGATTAAAATGTTCTTCACCCTAAGAAAAGTGGTTCCTTTAAGAACTGTTTACTGAAAAGTTCTATCGGGAGCCCAAAATTGTCATTATATGACACTGCTGTGAAAACCCCCTTTTGGAACCTTTGTAATTGTACCTTTCCCTCATCAGTGGGGCAGTACCCTCAAAGTTAAGACCTAAGTATGCTTCATTTTTGTACGTGTACGCTAGCATATGCATACAGTCGAACGCGTAGCCTTTCAAAGTAGTCCATTTGAGGTGTACATAAATGCAGGGGGTCGACACATTCACTCTAGAAAGCTTCATCTTTGGCCAGTGTCCGCTTTATTTTTCTCCAGAAGTTATGATGATAAAAATGCCTTTGTACTCTTTTAAACTAAAGTTGCACATATCTCTCATGCACACGAGTGCTTGTCAATGCAGGCGTCTGTTGTTGTTGCAGTCCCCGCTATTTTGTTGTTGTTCCATCTCTTTAGTTTAGTTTTTTTACTGTGAAACACAGGCCAGTGATGAAACCTTGTGGAACAACTGATTAGTGCCAAACTAAGTCAATGCACGTGCGACATTCTTGGTTACAAAAATTGAGGGTGCGTGTACTGTACACACGTACCATTCTGGTGATGAAACTTGCGTCACTCACACTGTACATGGACCCTCGCGTACGAATAAAAACCAAAGTATACTTTGGCCATTACAACTTGTCTTCCCCTGAAGGGGCCATATTAGTAACCTAAGGTACTAATATACTCAAAGTACTAAAATTCATTCTTGAAGGGATAGTTAAAACAAAAAGGAAAAATTAATAAAAATCATTCCAAACCTTCTTTCTAGAATTTTTTTTTATCCATGCAGTGAAAGTTAATGGGCTCCACAACAACATTGGATCACACTAACTTATATTGATGGAACAAAAACAAAACACTAAATCATTTTTCAAATTATAATTTCTTGTGTTGCACAGAAGAAATAAATTAGTTTTGGAACCACATAGACAGGCCTTAGGTTAAGCCAGGATTAGGTCATAGCTCAATTAGGATATTTAACTATCTTTTATAAACGTGCCTTAGAAAAAAAAAACATTACTGGTGTGCATCTTGAGAGAAAACATGGAACTGAATTTAGGGGTGCTCCGATCAGGATTTTTGAGGCCGATCACAGAAAGCAGTATCTGCCGATACCGATACCGATCTTTTTAAAGCCTTCTTTTTATCATTTATAACTATTTATAATGATACTCACAGACTCAGACATGTTTAAACACAATAAATATAAGCAACACATTATTTAATGCTTTTTACTTTTGCATTTAAATTAGATTTATATATTAAGTTGCTCAAGCAAGTGGCAAAACATTTAAACTACTTTTCTTACGTTATCACAAACTAACCATTGACAGAAATAGTCAGCTCTACCTTTACTTTTGCATTTAAATCTTTATTACAAGCAATCCTGCAGTTCATAAAGAACTTTGTTTTCCTATCTCCATGAGTGCCATCTATTTTTGCCTTGTTTATCTAAAAGTGCTCTTTCCCTTTAAACCTAGCCAAAAAGCCATATGTGTTGACTGTGAAATATGTGAAAAATGTATGGTGTAATTACTACATTTTCGTGTCAATCCATGTTCATATTTACTGCAAACAATGCGCTGTTACTTTAAATCAGTGCGTGCAGCGCAGCAATAGACTTGGTGCGGAAACGATCTCTGCACTGCAGACGCACCGCTCCTGAACGCAACCGTGCCGGACCGCAACCGTCATGTGTGGGGGCCGTTAACATGAGCGCGGAAAAAAATACGCACCACGTATGCACTGCAAACAGAATAATGTGAACCTGGCATTATGTGTGCACTACGAGTGTGCATGAGCGCACGGTCTCCAAGAGAGCACGTGAGCGCTGAATGGATAAACACTGGAGGGCGTCAAAAAATTTGAATTTAGAATATTCGTCGATTAAATAAAAGTGCCACATCACAAGTCACAATTTTAGGTTGTGCGTTTAAAAAGGCAGCCTTATCCATTGAGCACAGGATGCGTGATGATGGTAAGTGTCAGTGCATTATGTTTTTGTTAAGCCTTCCAGTTGAAGCCACTAGATGCGGGTGCGCATGGTAATTACAAATATCAGAAAGAGAACTTCAATGCTGAGAAGATGTTGTTTACGTCAAAACTTAAACCAAGCCGTTCACACAGAACGCAATGCATATTTGCGCATTTTCTAGAGGGACATCTATCAACGTTGCACTTGCGTCTCACACAAAAGAGCTGCATGTTTAGAAAGCCATGAAAAATTAATGCAAGTTTAACTTTGAAAAAACATATCTCGAGACTTTATGGCGGGGTTTTTTCCCCATCCCACTGCAACTCGAGTTTTTAAATGAAAAATTTACTGTTTTGTGATTGGTGTTCGGCCCTTTGTATTAAACTATGCATACATACATGATGCTGTTTTGTTTTTTTTTAATTTTTTTTTAAAAGTTGTTTAAGCAAACTTAATTATAATTGGTTTATAAACATTATTTTAAACATTATGCACTTTTTTCACAGATAGTCGTGTTACCTGATGCTTTGAATAAACGTGCAGTAATATTTTGCTCGATGCGCCCTCTTGTGGCCTTAGGAGAGAATCCAAAAGCTTTTCTTCACCCTAACTGAAATTATGCATTTTAAATTAGAATATAATTCGAATTTTGATAATATTTAAGTAAAAAATTTGAGTTTTTCAGCCAATTTGACAGCCCTAAAACACTGGTAAGAATTTAAAAGTAGTGCAATTTATAAACTTTAGTGACTATATGTGACTGCCTCGATTGTGCAAGTGACAATTCCTGTCTAAACTGTGCAGCTCGCTTATAGACAGACACGATGTGTGGTGATTTGATGCCATTTGTGTATTTTGAGAGAGAAGCGAGTGGTGATTCACTCACGTTGTTTGTGAAATTACGTCTCACACGAGGTTTTCAAATTATTTTATAAGTTATTTAATGAAGAAATATGAAGGTGAGTACCTCACCTTCAGCATTATATTGATTTCACCCGCGCTGGACTGAGACGGTGCCGCTGCATGTCGTGCCAAACCTCTCACGGCAGCGACATCAGCTTGAGATAGGTTTTTTTGAGATCGGCCTCTTTAGAGACCGTTGATCAAACATCCCAACGTGATTATCGGCCGATAGTGATCGGTAGCCGATCAATCGGAGCACCCCTAGAACTGATTTATTATAGAATATGTCAGTGCAAGTTTCTATAAGTTAAAACAGCCCAGGCGTGCATTTTAGTCTGGGACTAGAGCCTTAACTAAGCCTTGTTTGTGAAACCGGGGGTAAGAGTTTTTTTTAACCTTTATTAATGTATATAAGATATTTCATACTACACATTTTAGGGGTAGATAAGGGCTGATGTTGCACTTTGAGGGTACTGCGCTAATAATCAGTTTTTGGCATTTTTTTCCTGAAAGTACATAAGAATGTTAGATGACAAATGTGAATATTCGGCACAATGTCTGACCGAATATTATGTTTGTTTGTTTTTTGCACCTGCTAAATGCATAAAAAATACAAATATATAAAACACATTTTGCTTTGATATCCAATGAACTCTTCCATTGGCATTAAATGACATTGATGTTTACAAAAATCCAGTTCAGATGCCTGTGCAATGCCACGCTGATGTTAACACAGCACCTGTTACCACAGATCGAGGGCAAGCCTATCCAGCACAGAACAATGGGAGGAGTAGGACAATCAGGGCCAGAGGTAAATTAAAAGGTTTGCAATGATCCTTTGATGAGACCACATGGCACCGCTAAATGGAGCAGTCTCTCCCTTATCAGGGCCTAAATCAGCCTCTTCATGAGGCACAGCAGCCCCGAGCGCATGCCGGACGCCAGACAATGGCTCTTGAGGTGTTGCTGAGGGAATCCCCCGACTCGTGCCACATATGTCCCCAGCTGCGTTGCCCTCTCATCAAGAAAGTCATTTTTGGCATGCCGCTCTTTGTGGCTTTACAAGGGAAAGCTTTGAATGTAATTATTTGTCCAGGGTTCTGATATCATTAACATTGTAATAGGGCATCTGTCAGTGTTATACCCTGCTGCTCTAGTTAAACTTGAGCCTTGTGCTTTTCTATCTACGTGCGATTTAGTCCATTAATTAACCTGCGGTCTCTGTCGACCCCGAATTCCCTTTACGCGTCATGACACACGGCGCGTGTGACACACACGCCACTCACTAACTCCTAATTTAACTGTTATAATTTTCATCCTCCCTTGTTTACCACAAACATGATTCAGTGAAAGCAATATTGTGGTAGTATTTATCAAAAGAGTCTAGTGAGCCATGCAAATTATGTGTGTAATTTACGTTACAGCAGCTACCTGTCATTTTTATGAGGATTTTGATTTAAAATGTTTCTATAGCGATACCATTTCCTGTTATGGATGTATTAGTAGAACAGCTGCATTTGTAAATATGAGAATGGGAGCACGGTATACAAACAATCCGTCTCAGTGGGAATATATACGATTGGTCGGGATTGTTGTTGTTGACAGGGTTTCATGACTGACGAGGGCTACAATTTGACGTTCGTTGTTCAGCGGTGAAATATGTTTTTTCGGTTGATTATATGTCCATATAAATAATAGGTGAGGCCAGAATGATCATTAAATCATTACTAGGGTCCAAAATGTTCATTAAATCATTCCTAGGGTCTTTGTTTGTGTCCAGATGAACACACTTCTATGGGCCATCTGTTACTTGCGTCCTATCTATTTTCTCCTCAGACTGCTGAAACTGCTGAACCATGCACAGCTTGGCCCTGTCTCCTCATCACCATAGAGTCATTACAGATTTAATGTTCTCCAGACCATGCTGCACTGTTAATAGTTTACTAAACGTACAGTTGTGATTGCTGCAAGATGTGCCGTATTGTCTTCGGGGTAAATAGATTCAAAGAAACAATTCAGTAGTAACTGTAATGGAAAGGATCATTCCATAAAACTGAAAAGATGATTTTTAATGTGCAT
The DNA here is from genome assembly GCA_018155175.1 of Sinocyclocheilus anophthalmus. NCBI lineage: Eukaryota > Metazoa > Chordata > Actinopteri > Cypriniformes > Cyprinidae > Sinocyclocheilus > Sinocyclocheilus anophthalmus. The sequence continues at coordinate 373,871 of JADLZN010006572.1, read as the reverse complement.
TATTATTCAATTTGAAATGTTCTACTAGACAAATAATGTGTTTTTAGTGTTTCTAAATTGCATTGCTATTAAAATTAGCATTAAAGGGTTCATATGATGCGATTTTCAAGTTTTCTTTCTCTTTGGAGTGTTACAAACTCATTGTGCATAGATAAGATCCCCAAAGTTGCAAAGACTAAAGTCTCAAACCCAAAGAGATTTAAAAAATTCTTATTCTTATTCTAAAATTCAAAGATTCTTTATAAAAGTTAAGACTCGTCCACACCCTCCTAAAACGCCTTGTTTAAACTTGACCCCACAGTCACGTCACTGCTGTGGGAAGATTTGCTAACACGCCCAAATGTTCACGCAATGAAAGAAGGTGTAACTTTGATTCTCGATGTAGTATTGTTGACGCTGCAGCCATATCATGAAGACGCTGTGTGCTTCGTTGTGAAAGAGAAACTACTTTGTTTGGCCTTCCAAAAAGAGGACACAACTAGAACTCAGTGGTTAAGTTGTATTTACAACACTGTTCCAGAACAGTTCAAACCAAATATTCAGATGTGTGCAACGTTTTTTACGGAGGACAAAGACTGTTTCCTGGGAGAGTAGCCTACAATGACGGTGTTCTGACAAATAATGCTGACTCACAGCCTGTAAGTATGTTTTATATTAAGGATTTGCCACTGATGATTCAAAAACGCGAGTTTTGAGCAGTGTAGAGCAGGGTGGTAAAAATGCTGAAAAAACTCAATTGGAATTTTGTACTTAAATATGATCAAATTTCTAATTATATTCTAATTTAAAATGCATAATTTCAGTTAGGGTGAAGAAAAGCTTTTGGCTTCTCTTCTGAGGCCACAAGAGGGCGCATCGAGCAAAATATTACTAATGCATGTTTATTTATCTATGAAAAAAGTGCATAATGTTTAAAAATAATGTTTATAAACCAGTTATAATTAATTAAGTTGCTTAAACAAACTATAAACAAAACAGCATCATGTATGTATGTATGTATGCATAGTTTAATACAAAGGGCAGAAAGCCAATCACAAAGAGTACATTTCTCATTTAAAAACATCAGATGCAGTTGGATGGGAATAAAAAAAAAACCCCGCCATAAGTCTCGATAAGTTTTTTTTCAAGTTAAACTGCATTAATTTTACATGGCTTTCTAAACATTCTGCTCCTTTGTGCGAGATGCGAGTGCATCGGTAATAGATGTCCCTCTAGAAAATGTGATAAATATGCTTTCTGTGTGAACGGCTTTGTTTCAGTTTTGACGTAAACAACATCTTTCTTTATTGATTGTTCTCTTTTTCCGCTATATTTTTAATTAACAACGCAGCAGCGCTGCATTTAGCCTAATGGTTTCAACTGTATAGGCTAAAAAAAACATTATGCAATGACACTTACATCGGCATCGCATCTCGTGCGCCACTGATAAGCCTGCCACCTTAACGTACAGTAGTGCTTAATGCAGTGGGGCGTTAGGACCACACAGACCACAGGGTGAGCACTAGGGCTGAACGATTTTGGAAAATAATCTAATTGCGATTTTTTTTACCAATATTGCAATTGCGATTTAATATGCAATAATTTTTTAAAGCTCTTTATGTTCTGTACTATTCAACAAAGAATAAAGAGCTATACATCATTGTATAGTATGACCAACACAATATTAGATAGGTTAAACATAAATGTTCTTTTCTGTAGGCCCGGCCTATATGTTACGATGAAATTAGGTGATGAATAAATTGATATGAATAACATTCTTATTTAACAGCTACAATCACAGTATATTGACTGATTTGTTGAACTTCCAACCTTGTAAGCATGTAATAATTATGTTTAAATAAGCCTGGTGTAAACATTAATATGAAAGTCAGTAACAAATCACACAAACTAAAGTAGATGGCAGAAATATAAAAACAAATCTGTTGCTTTACTACACTACTTTAGGTAATTCAAAGTCACTGTAATAAACATATGTAAACATGTGGACTGCACTAAACACAGTCTGTTAACTTTAGACCAGTGGTTCTCAAATTTTTGGGGTTGCACCCGCCTGGAAACCTATAAAAAAATCTGCCCCCTTTCCCGAATCCCCATTCCACCTCAGACTACCAAATAATTTCATTAAACATTATGAAAAATGTATGCTTTTTTAATTTAACACCTGCATCACTTGAAACATTTAAAAATAGCATAGAGAGAATAACTTATTATTATTCTCTCTCTGTTATATATTTTTTTTTGTGGGTTTCATGCTGTCCGCTAAGACTTTCCTCCTCACCAATGACATTAAACACCGTGTCTACACCGGACGCGAGCGGCAAAATACAGTAGAACCATTATAATCAGTGACACTGTGTACTCTGGATGCGGCGTGACATTAAACTGATGCCTTGTTCTATTTATGACGTACTGACACAAAGTTAAAATGATTTGCAACGGTTGCTTTGTCGCGTCCAGTGTAGAGCTGTTGCGGTGCGACGCGTCAACTGTAGCGTCCGGTATAGACACGGTGAGTGAAGCCGAGAGCAAGATATGCCTCGTCATATTTTCTGCATTTAGCTTTAATATGACCAGCACCTGCCTGGGTCTGTGCGACTTCATCTATGGCTTTTCTCTTCCCTTTCACAAACCAATCCATCTCCCATTCTAAGTTACGTCCTTTGGCTGTTTACTGTTTTATTTCTTTTCTTTTTCTGCTGATGGCCCGCGCTCGACTTGAAGCAGCGCTGCTTAGGCCGATGGGTGTGTGTCATCAAAGTACTGCGAGAGCTATAACGCCTGTTTCACACATACTCCGTCTGCAGTGCGTGTGCGGTTCATGTGCGTTACGTATGCGGTGCAGAAGCAGCACGGACTCGTTGTGCTTTCACACAGGACGCGTTTGCAGTTCGCTCCTGATCCGCGGCTGTATACCACAAACACAACATTTATCCATTATTTTGATTTCAAATCCAAACGTAGTTACTGAAAGTGCTTTTTCAGCATTGTGATCCTCTTTTAACACAGTACAGTTAACACAATCTTTCATAGATGTATTCACGTTTAAACTCAATTAATATAAACAGCGTATTAAATGCATTTGGCTTTTAGATGTGTATATTAAGTTGCTCAAGCAAGTGGAAACACATTTGAATACAGCATATAGTTTTCTTGTGTTAGGTAATCACAAGTATTTTAAATTAAAACTTTCCACTGACAGAAACAGTCGGCTCTCGTGCCTTTTACATTTAAATCTTTATTACAAACAGTCCAGCGGGTCTTAAAGAACTTTGTTTTTCTACCTCCACAAGACACAAGTGCATATGTTGCCTTTTATATCTAAAAGTGCACTTTTATTTGTTTTAAACCTAGCCAAAAAGCCAGTGAAACACAGTAGACTTTAATTATATCTATTTATTGTGAAATTACTACATTTCAGTCTCAATCCATGTTCATTTTTACAGCGAACAAAGCGCTGCCACTTTAATTCAGCGCGTGCAGCACAGCAAAAATAGACTCGGTGCCTAAACGATCGCTGCACTGCTGCAGACACACCGCACCTGGAACGCACTGATGGACCGCAACCGCGTGCAGTGTGAAAGCTCTAATCCGTTAACATGGGTGCGTAAAAAAACGCAATGCACGGAGTTATGTCGTGAAAACAGGAGGGTAAGAGAGCACGGACGTCTCCTTATGCTTTCTCTCGCTGTACTTTGATGTCATACACCGATCGATCTTCAAGTGGAACACACCTCTTTCACTCTCGCGTGTCACGTCACCGAGTGTAATCGCAGCATCTGCAATTGAAAAATCACACTTTCTCATATTGCGATATTATCGCAAATGCAATTAATCGTTCAGCCCTAGTGAGCACCCCCTGCTGGCCTCACTAACACCTCTTCCAGCAGTAACCTAGTTTTCCCAGGAGGTCTCCCATCCGGGTACTGACCAGCTCAACCCTGCTTAGCTCCAGTGGGCAACCAATCTTGGGCTACAGGGTGATATGGCTGTGGCAAAAATCGACACGTTTCAGAAGGGGGATAGAGGAGAAACAATAATGTACAGTCCGTTTTAAATAATGTGTTTTTTTAACCTTAAACCACATAAACACATTTCATTAAACCAAATACACAAAATAATGTCTTTTTTTAGCAATGTCATAGGACCCCTGTAATACCGTGCTGTCAATGATGAATCGCATCCAAAAATAAAAGTTTGTTTACATAATATGTGTGTGTGTGTTGTGTATATTTATTATGTATATGTATAAATACACATACATGCATGTATATATTTTGAAAATATTTACGTGTGTATACATTTATATATTTATATTATTATTTTTTATATTATATATAAATATATTTAAATATAAATGTAACTATTTTCTTAAATATATACATGCAGTGGTGTTTGAATATAAATATACACATAAATACCTAGGGCTGTCAAAAAAAAAATTCAATTTTGAATATTCGTTTGAATTTAAAATAAAAATACACATCGAAATTTCGAATGCAAAAAACGTGGGATTCGAATTTTTAGGTGGGAATCAGGCAGCCTTATAAGTGGTGCACGAGATGCGATGACGATTTAAGTGTCGTTGCATTTTAATGTTTTTGCTAGTCTATCCAGTTGAGCCCACTAGATGCGGCGCTGCTACGTTGTTAATTACAAATATTGCGGAAAAAGAAAACATAAATGCAGAGAAGATCTTGTTTACGTCAAAACTAAACAAGCCTTTACACAGAATGCATATTTATCACATTTTCTAGAGGGACATCTATCACCATTGCACTCGCATCTCGCACAAAGGATTTGCATGTTTAGAAAGCCACGTAAAATTAATGTAAGTTCAACTTTTTAAAAACATGTCTCAAGACTTTATGGCGAGTTTCCCCCATCCTACTGCATCTCAAGTTTTTAAATGAAGAAAGTAGCTTACTCTTTGTGATTGGTTTTCGGTCCTTGTATTAAACTATACATACATGCATGCATGATGCTGTTTTGTTTATAGTTGTTTAAGCAACTTAATTTTAATTGGTTTATAAACATTATTTTAACATTATGCACTTTTTTCAAAGAAAGTCGTGTTATTTTATTATGCTTTGAAGAAACGTGCATAATATTTAGTTCGATGCGCCCCCTTGTGGCCTCAGGAAAGAAGCCAAAAGCTTTTTTCCCCTCTAACTGAAATTATGCACTATACAATATTATAATACCAATATATTATTATTATTATTGCCTAATGACATAATCATGGCAAAAAGAAAAAAAAAAAAACAAAACCTTCACCTTGTAGTACTTACCTGCTTGTTCGTTTTCTCATTTATTATTATTATTATTATTATTAGAGATTTTAACTTCAATATTAGATTAGCATAATAAATCTATATTTACTTGTCTATCAGTTTAGCATCAGCTATTCATTGTTTACGTTTCAGAGTGTATTTTAGGGGACACAAAAGGCACTCCTTTTGTAGAATTGCCGTCCATTTTTGAGTGTCATGTGGGGTCTGCCAATTTTTTTCTTTCCCAGGAAAACATTTGTAGTTGTATTTAACAAAAAGTTTCTGGTGTCAGTGGGATTAGAGACAGATAAATGCCAAGGAGAGACGTCAGTGAGACTTACCTGAGAAATCAGCCTACAGGCAAGCTAAAGGTCACAAGAAAAAAAGTTATCAATTTTTTTTGCATTGCACCCCAAAAAGAAAAACTGGAAACTAATTCCCTCCTGAGTTTAATCTCAAAATAATGATTATGCACCTGTGTGTGAATAACTTTGAATGTGGAATAGAAGAGGAGGATACATTTCTGGATTCATTTAGACCAGGGGCTGGCGGCGGCACTCCACAGCTCCAAGACAGCAGAAAACAGAGCATTTACACAACACAGCTTGAGAGATTAGAATATGTGTGCATTTATATTGCCTCCTTTGGTGTCTCCTAAATTATTCATATCATCCAGATCAATTCAGTCAAAATGTGTTCTGTGACGGAGGTCGTGCATCTAACAGGGGTTTTTCCTCTACCTTCATTTCACTGTAATACAGATCTCTCCGATCAGCGGCAGACGACGCCAGAGCTGTTTCTAAATGACCTGCGGCTGTGTTGACATCGAGATGTGGATGTACTGCATACGTCTTTGTTTTGCAAACACACCAGGTGACGGTTGTTGAATAGAGAAGGACCCTAAGAGGTTTCGATAACGTTTGATAGACATGAATGAGAGCAGTCAGGCAGAGGACTTATTGATGTCTAATGGGGTGAATCATTTAAATGGGGTGTAATGAGAGGTGATGGCAATTTTAACCTGTGAGTTAGGTAAGTTTAACGTTTCAACATAGAGTATAGTGTTAGGCGATATGCTCCATAGTCATATCGTCCAGTCGTTAGCCTGTGAGATCGCTGATACACTATATTACCATGCTAATTTATTCAATTATTTGTTTAGATGTTTTCATAGCCGGAGAGTGAACCAACTCCAGGGTATGGCTAAAAGCAGCCTAATGTTAGCCTAGTGTAATTTATTAACTACACACACTACACACATCTTTTTAGTCAAGTAGCATATGGATATTCAAAAATATTTTTAATATGACTGAATTTGTATTTAACATAATTTAAAAGAAACACTAAGTTACTCATTTTAACAGCAGCTACAGAAAACAAGCAAAGAATATTTACGTTATCAAAGAACATCATCACTGACTTCAGACTAGCGCGAGTTTATGCACTTTATGATACACTATATGATGAATGAATCTCTTATACTTACATCGCACATAGTTTACGATGAGGGAATTTGCGAGAGAGCAGAATTCAGTTAGCGATCAACAAAACTCCAGTGTTTCAGCGATGACTCCTCTGAACGCCTCTGATTGGCCAATGCGTTCATAAACGCAACAGAATCGTGTGTGATTGGTTATAACGCGCAACACTGTAAAAACGTGAAAAAAGAAACATGATGGATCAAATAAGCCCTAATATTAATTAGATAATAATACTATAATAATAATAATAATAATAATCTTGATATCGTCAAAGGTGTTAGCCACAGGCGATATCTCTGGCTGACATCGATACGCGATACTATCGTCTATCGGCACAACCATTAGAGTATGACATTTTAATAGACATGGAAGTATAAAAAACTATTTTATACTATAAATGTTTGTTTTACTTTAAAACGATTAGATTGTGTTGGTAATTTATTGCGTCTGACTGAACATGCTCTCTCTCTATGTGGTGGAATTGACTTTAAAGGCAAAGATAGTGCACATAAATCCCAGGCAGTGTGCCATCATTCCTTATCTTCATTACCGCATAAATATAGCTGTTGACGTTCGCCGGTTGATCAAGATGTTTCTGTAGGGGAATAAACTCTGTTACTGACACCTTGATTTTTAACATGTGAGCAAATAACTGGGAACTATGAATTTCTGAAGAGCAAATAGATTAGATCATTATGGTGTTAACGGGTGGGAGGCAAATGTGTTTTCTGACTTGCCGGTTCGGCTTCCCGTGCGCGTCATTCACGTCATCCAGCCCTGTGCCCCGGAGCTTAATAGATCTCTGTGAATCTGCTCCTGGTGTCAGAGTGGGCTTCTGTCATCTGTTTTCGTCCTCTTCGTCCCTGCTGAATTTATCTCCCTATGGACCGAGCCCCCCTGCTGGACAAGTGTCCTGCAGATCTCCAGCAACGTCTGTAGTCTTCATTACTCCTGACCCCAGTTTGGTCATCAGTCACTTAGTAAAACAAGCCCAGAATTGGTCCTGACTGTGCTCCTTGGGCTCTGTGTGTGATGTGTTTCAGATCCAATTATCTGGCCCATGAGCATGACAGACACCTGAAGGGAGAAACTCAGCGTGTCAGTCTCACCTGTCTACCGACTGAGTCTCCCTGTCTCTGTTTCATTTTTTCACTCCTGTGGGACCAAAAGACTTTTCCCACACAATTACAGGTGTCATTTTGTCCTTAAAAGTAGCTTGAAATGGATTCAATTGTAGTCAGTAGTAACGTTGACATTTAAAGACTAAAAGTGAGAAATTACTTAAATCTTTTTTCCCCCTATAGGTTAAAAAGGCCTTCTTAGGACAGGGACTTCACTGTATATAAAAATTGATTTATTTATTTTAGATTTAAATAAATTTTCATTTAGGATTAATTTTATTATTTATAACTTTCAACTGTTTTCAGTTTTTAAGTGAGTGCTTTTAATATAATTCAGCATTGTTTATTATCATAATAGTAGTTTTGAACACGTAGATCCATTTATTATTTAATCTTTATTCATTTACTAACGTTAGGGTAAATGTGTTAGCAAATTTTGAACAGGATTTAAGTTATTACTTATTACATTAATTTTAATTAACAATTCATTTTAAGCTTAATAGCAATTATGATTTTTACATTTATATCCAATTATCCAAATGTTATTTTAATTTGATTAATTTGATTAATTTACTCAACGTCTAATTTAAAAGCTTTCAAATTATTGCTTTTGATTATAATTCAGTATGTTTAAATTTAATCATAATAATAGTTTTTAACATAGATTCAATCGCCTTATTTAATTAGTATTATATTAACTCCAGCTTTAGTGTAATAGTGTATCAAAGTTTAACAGATTAAAGTTAGGTATTGTAATTAAAAATTCACTAGTTTAGCGCAAAAGCACTAATGATTTTAAATGTAGACCAATTGATCCAATCTTTTCTTTCCATTTACTCTACTTCCCCCCCCACCAGTTATTCGCTCCTACGGCCCCCCCACATTTAATGGAGAGGAAGGGTCAGCATCATAATTCTTAACGCTTTCAAGTTATTGTGTGTTGTGAGATAGCGGCGGGAGATCGAAGGGGGTCACCGCATCAATTCAATAATTTTTTAACTCATATATCCAAGTATCCGATCATTATTTTATTGTATTTATTTTAGACTAAATTGTTGAATCAACTTTTAATAGCTTTTAAGTTGAGACAGAAGCACTGAATACCATGGGAACGAATAATAAAACAAGGTGTATTAATTGAGACTTCAAGCTGAGCGGGACGCCTTGCTCCTGACAACACTGATTCGGCGCCGCCAGAGGAAGAGTTGAAGCGAGCGAGGGGAACATATACTTTTGACAGTTAGTTGACTGTACATAGTATGTGGTTCCGGAGGATGAGCGGAGATACAAACAAAAAAAAAAGAGACCACTGAAGACTTTGTTTCACTGGTTGAGCAAACATGGTCACCAATGTTTGATGGATGGTCACCACTGTCTTTTAAATTCTCAAGATGATAATAAAGATAAACATGTTCACACCAGCTCCATCCTCTGCTTCCTCACATATTTTTACAATATCCTTCAAATGTTTGAATATCAGGCATTAAGTCAACCTGAGACAATTGCCCTTAAAGATATTTTTTGTCCTGTCCTGAGAAAGGATTTTATCTTTCTCCATCCAGACGATAAGACCTCTCAGTGATGAATCCACAATTATCGATGGGTTCATATAAGCAGTGAACTTCTCCAATCGCCCTACATGGTAATTGTAACAGAAGTCATATGCATAAAATTAATTATACCGAACCATAAGGGCCATAAATCAGTTCACTATCAATTCTGGGAAAAATGTTTCAAGCACACATTCTTTTACATAGTTCAAGGTAAAAGAGGGAGGATTTTACCCTCTATCAATTGATCTTTAGCAGTGTCCATTTAATCTGTCTGTCTATCTTTTAAAGCTGAATTACTTTTTTCAGCATTAAAATACTTTCTCCTATTAGCCATTTGTAAGTTGACTATCAAATAACATCTAAGCTGTTTTCTGAAACTATCCAATCCGTAATCAAGCAATAATTGACAATACGCTGATTATTACTGTAGATATTGTCTGTGTAAATATGTATTTGTAAAAGAAACAAAATATATTTTTTTATACTCAGTGAATCTATTGGGCCTCTAGGTTCTGAGGGGGATTTGGGAAATCATCCAAGTCTTTTAAAGAAGAGTGGACGACAAAGACACAGTTGCAAATAAAAGAGAGCAACAAACTCACAATAACTATTCCACACTTCCAGTTCATTCATTTTACATTACATTTTTATTTGATGTATTTATTTTAATGAGACTTTGCAATACAGTTCATTTCAGGTGCTAGCTGTCTGCAAGTCCAATTACTGGAAAGTCATTTATTCTGTCAGACTAAAAGGAATCTAATTGCCTAAACTGAATGACTAATGAGCACTTAGGCAATTAATTCCCCAGCTGCTGAAATCTGTATATTGTAACCTAATTGAGTCATTTCACTTTAGCACTTCTTTTTACAAATGATATCAAAGAGTGTAATTTCACACTGAAGGGCAGTAGATCATATTTGGTCTGGTTTTATGAGACTCCGGCAGTTTTTCTCTTATGCTAGAAATGCATGAATAAACGTGTTTATTAAATCTAAATCTTTCTTTTGTACAGTCACAAAATATTATTTGACAAATATTTAGTAATATTTGATTTAGTGATATTTATCAGTGTCAATAATGCATGCCATCTTCATAATAGACACATTATAATGTTGCTTTACCACAAATGCATACTCTTTCCATCTTAGCCAAAACGAACACGTCATATTACAATAATATTAGTTCAAGTAGTAAGAGGGGCTATTCCTTATCAACTAACACTAACTGAAGAGTTTATAATTGTGAGTGTTTGGTATTTTAATGAAGTGTCAGATTGTTGAGTCATTCTTAGTATTTCATTGGCTCCTCCGCTAAACAGCTCGGCTCTCTGTTTTGATAAGATGATAGAGGAACTCCAAGACTGTGGGAGTTTCCATTGAGACAAGAAAATGAGTTTGAACTTTGAGGTTATAAATGTGCAAGAATAAGAAATATGCAAAAAGTGTTTTTTTCCCCCTTTTCAGTTGTCGGTGTTTTTTAATATATAGTTCAAACATATAGAAAATGATACGCTACGATTTCAAATTTTGGGGTCAGTACGCTTTTTAAAATTTTTTTATATATATATTTTTGAAAAAATTACATACAAAATACTGTTAAAACAGTAATATTACAAAACAACTGTTTTCTAAAATATTATAAATTGTAATTTATTCCCTTTTAGCAGCCATTATTCCAGTCTCCAGATTCTTTAGAATTCAATATGCTGATTTGCTGCTCAAGAACCATTTCTTAATATTTTCAGCGTTGAAAACAATTGTGCTGCTTAATATTTTTTGGAAACCAGATACATGTACATTTAGTATTCGATGAATAAAAAAAAATTCAAAAAGAACTGCGTTCATTTTTAAAAATAAGTATCGCCTCAGAAACGAGTGATAGAAACTCCTAATTTTGAGGAAAAAATCCATTAATTCGCAAAAAGTTGATGTGGTTTTTGACTTGACAACCACCTCCGAAAGCAATGACCACATTTACTGTGTTACGTCTGCTCGCTCTGAGGTGCAAATAATTTAATATATATGAAAATTATTGTATTCAATGGCTTCTCCTACTTTTCTTAGGGATTTTTAGTGCCAGTTTATCAGGAAGTGACGTTTTTGTTCTCTTTGACTTGTTGGATGGAAATGGTGCTTTATTCGCAAATGCTTTATGCGATATTCCAATTTATATTATGCACATAAATTAACTTTGGATGGAAACCCGGCTATTGTAATTCTTTACTGTCACTTTTAATCAGCAAGGCTGTATTAAATTGATCAGAGTATTAATGTCTTTAAAAAATTTTTTTTTGAAATAATTCCAAACCTTTGATGCATGCTACAACATTTTTTATATAATTTATTTGGGAAAAAAAATGAAAAAACAAATAAACTAAATAAATACCTCAAGAAAGTTTATTGTTAGAAACACCGAGCCTCCATGCACAACAATGGAAACGTTTTTCTTCCCTCTGTTCGAGATTTTGTCTTAGCTCTTTTTACATGGTAATTTTCGATGTTCTCCTAAGACGACTCACTTTCTATGGCTTCTCCTCCTCCTGATAGGGCCACTTTAGCAAAATGCCCTGCCAACTTCCCTCTGCAAACAGCAAAGCCTTCTCAAGACATTTAAAGCTGGATAAACTCCTCTAAAGGCTTTAATTATCTTAATGCAGCAATTTCACAGATTATTTAAAATGCTGTCATTTACTTTAGCTTTTCACGAGGGGGTGGGGTCCGGGGGTCAATAAAACAACGACCGACAGAGGCTCATATCGGAGATACGTGATGACACAACTCTTGTGTTAAACTCTATGGATCAGCTGTATCGCTCTGTGGGCATCTAAGGGACCTCTTCCCGGTGAGGAAAGTAATTGATTTCAATTCAAATGGGTTTCCTATGAGGATTTATAGCTGGATGGTTTTATGAGGGATGCAAAGGAAAAGTGAATAATGGGCTTTTTTATTGTTGCATTTAACATGTATGTTAAAGCCACGATTAATCAAATGTGGCAGCCATATAATTTATCATTTAATTTTGTCACATGCTGTGCAGGTTGTGTCAGTGTGAGGCCAGAGTGAACTATTTGTTGGGTCCATAAAAATTAAAAAAAGCAACAGAATGAACAACAATAGTATTTGGTTTAACTTGGCTGCCCACTTTGAAATTCAGATGAAAATATAGAGAATTATATTTTTCCTCTATGCTTGATGTATTATAATCCTCATAATAGCCTGTTTTACATGACCCCTCATCTAATACATAAACATAAACAAGGCTAAGACATATTTGATATGGTCCAGTCCACACCTTGATGGTATGAATTTTCGTGGGCATTGCTGGCAGTAATCCGGAGGATTTTGGTCATTCAGTTTTATCATGCATGTACGTATGAAATTTACATACACGGATGTGCACATAATTGTACATGTATTCAGCTTATCCAGTGTAAGACATTTGCTGCTTATAATAACACCTGCATCATGTTTGCTGAATGAAATACAATACTTGTTTCTTACTAATACTGGGGGTGCTTATTCTAAAAATAGTGCCTGTTTTGCTCTAGCATGTCACATCTTCACACAAAATATAATGTGCATTTAATTTTTTTTTTTGACACCCATTTCTAACCTGAAGAAGTCATGTATTTTCCTTTAATCACCAGAGAAACCGCTACAAAGTCATAATACTTTTCTTTTTATGAGCCAGGTTACAACTATTTATTCCATTTTAGCTGATTTTCACATGCGTGAATAATTCAGAAGAGATTATTTTATGCCTAATCCTGATTTGAAGGTTAGAAGTGACAGAAGAAATGCAAACATGACCCAGATGTCCAAAAAATTACACATTTTGTGAAAAAATCTTATTTATAAAATGGTCTATATAAAGTTATTTTAAATTAAATGGAGTATTTGAACATTTTATGCAGATTTGCAAGATTCTTTTTGTCATTAATATTTGACATTTGACTGCTTTTGGTATTTTGATAAGTGCAATAAAGCTGATACATATATATGATTTGAAAAATCTTCATTCTTATTTTGTGAAACAATTTAAAAACTATTTTAATGATATTTTAGACCTCCGCTGCATTCATTTATTTATTTATATATTTTTTTGCAAATCAGCACAATTTCTGGTAACACTTTATAGGGTCCAATTCTTAGTTGCTTATGCCTATTTTTAACATATTGGCTGTTTATTAGAACTTATAAAGCACATATTCTGCATGACCATATTACATCCCTAATCCCAATACCTAAATGTAACAACTTCCTTAATAACAATTAATAAGCTGCAAATTAGGCGTTTATTGAAGCAAAAGTTGTAGTTAAGGGTTTGTTAATTGTTGTTGTGAGAATTGGACCTTAAAATAAAGTGACCGATTTTTTTTTCTCCAAGATGCAGGGCTGTGTAATGTTCTGAAAAAGCAAAAATTACTGTTTTAAAGAAATTCTTAACATTGTAAGCCATTAATTAGATGATATAAGATCAAATAAACCACAGTTTCAACCAAAATGTCAAAATTAACCTCAAATGTTTGACCAGCATGTATAAATTGGCGGTGTGAGCTCTAAGGAGTATGATATCCTGCAATCCGAAAGCCAAGCACAGGGCATTATACCACACAATTGAATCCATTATAGCACTCCAAGTTACAAATTATCATTGCTCTCTTCTCAGCTGAAATCATTTACAAGCCAATGGCCAGGCGGCACACTCAATCCACAGCACAGCATTCCTGACTGTGAAAGCTCAGGGACGTCACCCGGGAGAATAAAGAGTGCGAGAGAGAACACTGACCACTGAGTGAGCCGAATGACCAAAGGCTTACAGGAAATTATACGACTGCAATGACAAGATGCAACAATTCGTCCCCGTTTTGTGTGGCAGAGAGAGAGAGAGAAGAGAGAAAAAAAAGAGATGGTGGATCTCTTCAAATGTCTGCACTGTAAGGCTAATTTACTTAATGAATGCTTCCCTCTCTTTTGTCTCTGAGACAACCCCCTCTATGTGCCCTTTCCGCACATAGAGGACCACCCAAGAGGGGCTCGGAGGCAGGTACTGTGGCATTGTCTGGGGTTCAGAAGTTCACACTATCTGGGAGCTGCTTGACTGGACTCTAGGACCATCATTGTTGTCTAGCTTAGAAAAATAAGAGAGGCACTTGTGACCCACTATCAGAAGTATTAACATATTCCATTAAGTCAGCTCATCCTTCCTCTAGTTGAATAAAAATTGACTTCTGAACCTTTGCCATAGTTTGGCGAGAGGTGTTTTATTTGGACAACCCTTACGGTTAAAAGCCGTAGCGTGAGGTTTTTAGAACAGGGCTTTCAGGACTCTTTACAGAACTCAGCCCATTTTCAGTCTGAAGGGAGTCTGAGTATATTGAGGCTTCATTTCATTTAGTTTAATTTATTCTCTTGTGCAGTGCTAACACTGCATTTGAAATTGCAAATAGGTTGATTTCAAAATGTATATACAATTTAATTATTCAATGTCAATTTTTTTACATGACAAAATAAAACCAACCTGAAACATATATGTATGTATATATACGTATATGTATATGTGCGTGTTATTTTTCACATTAAAATCCTGAAATATCAGACTTAAATTATTATTTTATTTATTGTCATTATTGTATTTGATGTATATTGATTTATTTTACCATTATTTTTATTATTACAAAAATGACATGAGAAATAGGGAAAATAATGCATTCTTTAAATTTGTATTACATTATTATTAATTTTTTTACATGACAAAGAATAAATCTGAAACTGACTCTTTTTTTGTTATTTGATCATTTTGTTTTATTGTCATTTTTGTATGTATTTTTTAGCATTATTTTTTATTGAGAAGAATTAATGAGAGATGAGAAATTCATAAATCGAAAATAAAATCAGACTGTTTCAGTTTATTTTATTTAATTGTTTTTTTTTTTTTTTAAAGAAAATAAAATCAAATAATGTTTCAGTTTTTCTCTTCTTTGCATTTAATAGCCCATAGGGAAAGAAGAGCTGGCACATGCGTACATCTTATTCATAAAGCCGATCCACTGAGCTATTAAAAATTATTTTGGTCAAATTATGGTTTGAGTGAGTGGACCTCCACATGATCCAGCTCTGGCTCTTGTTAAAGCCACTGTTTAGATACTATAATTTCATGACTGGTTAACATTCATTACCGCAGGATTTCTTTTTCATTGATGGGTGAAGGGGAGGGGGAGGGCAGAGGGGCGGAGAGAAAAAAGGCCAGTTTAATGTGTCCCATTCATTACACTGTCTTAATTCAGCCAAAGAAATAACATACAATATCTGCGGCCACCAGACAACCCAGACTTCATTTCAAGGCTGTATCGATAGACCTGCTGCTCTCCGGTTTCTCCATAAGCCTTAGTGAATTGTACATAGATTTCTCTATGTGCGTTTATGACTGTGCGTACATGCACTCTTTAATTTTATTATAAAATCTAGAGCTGTGGGTGTGGAGGGGGCTCAGGGACATCTGCTCTTCCTTTGGCATGACAGTGAACACAAAGGCCATCAAAGTGACAAGAGGTTAAGTCAACCCATGGCATGGCAGCTGCTCACCCTCCCCATACATATCACCCTCTTGCCCATTCATACCTCCCCTCCCTTAGAAACTCCCTCCACGTCCGTCCCCCTGATGGATTGTCCCTAATATCATTAGCCTAAACATTCAACTAATTATACCAAGTCTCATTTTGGTCAGACACTTAAAATCTTATAAGTCACCTTGCGCTTTAATTAATTTATTACATTTTCTGAAACAGGATTTACATACAGTGCCGGACGGCTGATGAGTGTAAGGCAGAAGAGGAAAATCAATTAAGACTTAAACTGTTTGCCATTTATTTAACCAGGGGGGACAAGCACTGCATGCATGCGAGTTAAATCAATTGCATGAGGCTTTTCAAAGGGGAGGGTAAAAAGAATTTAAATGGCGGTTAATAGGCCTCCACAAAATGTGTGTGCAGCACAACTGTCGGCAAATGCTGGTTGTTTAACCAAGAGCACCAAATGTGGCTTATATGCTTTTCAGAGTAAAATATGCAGTGCAATATGTATTCCAAAACACACATTTGGTACTGATTTAAAATAATAGACTAGCAGGGTGTCTTTTGACAGATTGTGTGACCATCTATTACATACTAATATAAAAAAAATACGTAATAATAAAAAAAACCATGCAAAATCTGATCAGTAACCTTTGTTACAGCATGTATTATTATTATCATTATTATAGGTCAGAATTAATTGTTAAATTTAGAATTTTTATGATAATATCTTGGAAATAATAATGAAGTACATTTACACTATAATAATGCAAAAAGCAGTGCATAGTATAATATTTAAATGCTAAAATGGATAGGTTTTAAGTTTATTATATTTTAGTAATAGATTTTTTTAAATGCTTTTTTATGTGTTTAAAATCTAATGTTGGTTTTGGGTTTGAGCACTTATATTTTCACTGGACTGATGTCATTATGAGCCAACATGTTTATTTTTGGTCAGTCAATAAATAACATTTGAGATAATTTGCTATAGTGGTTTTGTAATGGCGTTCTGAATTTCACATCTGAAAGCTGTGCATTTATCTTGACATTGTGCCAAATTACAGAATATGGACCCAGTACAAGAAGGTGGGCGGGGCCTCACGGTCCGCGGGGTGTGTGGTGTGGCGATATGAAGACTTGTTCAGTTTGCCTCTATAAATAAACTTATACTGCCTTGTGGTGCTGGGGCTAGAACTACATACAGGGCGTTGAGTCGTTGTGAGTCAAGTTTGTGTGGGGGTCCGAGGGGGGGCTAAATCGTGGGATCGGCAGGGAAGCGCGGGTGGGAAAAAAAGATCTAATAGAAGAAAGGCTAGGTAGTCCTGAAGGGGCGGTGAGTCGGCTGGGGGGTGGATAACTGCCCTAGTTTTGACTAGGGCCGTGGTCCTAGGGGGCGCGTCGGGGCTTGGATGGCACAAAAATGGGGTTGATGAGATAATAGTGATACTTCCAACGCCAAAAAGAAATAGAGGTGCGGAGGGGGAGGGGGGGGGGGTTGGGTGCCTGAGCAGCAAGAAAAAACAAAAGACATTAATAACAATCCCGATAATGCCCGGGAAGAGAGGGGGGGGGGGGGAAAGCTTGTGTAGCGGTAGAGGGTAACGAATGGGGACCTTTGGAAGTCCGGGGGGTTTGGAGTTTGAAATGGAAAGACTAAAAGAACTAGAAGAGGAGGGCAGCCGACGCGCAGACAAAAAACGGTAGCGGTTGCAAGAACAATGACCCCCGTGTCCTGGAGGATTTGGTGTATATGGATGCCAGAGGTATGCGGGAATGGTGGGTGGGTGTCAAATCAAATAAAGGTTCGGGATAAATGCAGAGAGATAAGGAAGTGTGCGCGTGTTATTTAAAAGAGTAATAGTTAATTCGCCTTAAATAGATATGTGAATTACGATTAACATAGCGATAAGCGGACCGGATTATTTGAGACAATATGGGAAGCCCGTAGCATCCGGGAACCTGTGTGTGTTCCAATATTTTCTCAAAGTGGGGATTCCTAAAAGGAAGGAAATATGATTTGTTGGTTGTGCTTTTTTTTTCCTGTCCTTTTGTGGTGGTAAATCGTTCTGGCAGATGTTGTTTTTGCCCTGGGGGCTATGCCGTGGGGACCCTTCAGTTTTTCTTTTCGTTTAAATGTCATAAGTTTATATAGCCAGGACAAGAACTAAGTGGGTGCAAATTATTTACTTTTAGTCTCCGTGTAACAATCATGGAACCATACCTCCCCCCGTGAGGCAGGATCAGTCGATTCCCAGTTTTTCTTGAAAGTAAATTCTTTACAGAGCATTTCATACTTGGTTCCTTCTCGTTTCTCTTCTTCTTTTGGAGAGCTGAGGAGCTTGCACTCAAGGAATTAACCATATACTTGAAGCTGTTGCTGAAGCAGTTGTGGTAATGCAATCGTGAGAGGACAAGCCTAATAACGAACTCGTAACTTCAAGGATCTACAAGTGTTTGTAACTGTAGGGGGGGAGTAATTATTTTTTTTTTAATGTTTTATTATGCTTATTCTTGGAGTATTTGGTTACTTCCCTGTACTGATACAAGATGAATTTATTGCTGGTACATTGCGGCTGGCAAATAAATATTATTTATTATTATGGTTACAACTAAGGGTAAATGATTTATTATTTAATAAATAACATACAACACCGACAACACAACACCCAGGCAGCAGAGGCTAGTATTATATGATTGGGTTATTTTTGTTGGTTTTTTTTTTTTTCCATAGTAAGACGTGCAAATTGTCTGTTGGTGGTACGGTTTTAATGTTTATTGAAAACTCCGGTCCTAACCTAGTTCGAAAATGCTCTGCACTTGCAACACAGACCATGACATAAAAACAAGTGAGGAGGCATTTACGCTCTTCTCAAAGAGAGGCCCGAGAAGCCGCGGGCTTTTTAAAGGAAAAAAAAATATTGCTGCTTTGCTCTCAAGTACAACAATACAGCCAAAAAAAACCTTCTTTGCCTCCACCACCAAGAGCAAAAAGCCGACAAGAGAAATAACACAAAGACCTATCATCACGTAATCTTATCCAGCAGGCCTATCAACACACACCACGAGAGACAATCATACAGTTTGGTGTCTATCTATTGGATTTCAGTTCACTATGTGGACAGACTTGGTAATAAAATGTTAGGCAGGCCCAATAGGCTTCAGGCATAAACAACACAGATGCCATCCCCCCCCCCTCCCCCCCCCCGCCCCCCCGCCCCCCCGCCCCCCCCCCCATGAGGTTCTGTTTCTGAGAGAGAAGGGAGTGCAGAACTGGGTACTCAAATAGACTTCCCAAGCCCCTCCATTTGAAAACTGACTTTGATGTAAATTTGTGGACGGATGTTCATCACTTGAGCATCGTCTAAAGCAAACAACAGAGGACGTTTTCGTCTCTGAGCAAACATCGCAGAGCCTTTTATGTCCTCAAATAGGGCAGTTAATTTATCAGTGAATGTCAAAAGCAGGTCATTTTTAAATCCCAAGACGCACGTGACAAAAAATGAATTGAAAATGCACAAGCATAACATTGTAAGCAAGATATTTACATGCCCCACAGAGAACTGCGTAGCTGTCCAAAAATAGCACAGGACAATAACCATCCAATGGCAGTAATGTGTTCATTTTGTGCATTTGTTTATGTATTCGGGATGAAATGTGCCATGTTGATTATTGTGGAAGTGCGACGAGCGTCTACGAGCGTATTTACTCAGCATGGCCATTGAAGATTGTGGACTTTGATGAGGATGATCATTTCTCAGGGGGGGTGTACTTCTCCGGGAATCATAAAAACACTCAATGGGAACACTTTCAAACGGAGGTCAGGCCTGCAATAATATTTTCCCTGTGCGATGATGGTTCTTTCCTGCACGGAGCAGCCATCTGCGAGATGTGAATCCAAAGCTGAGTAAACTTTTTCATGGAGGAGGTTGGAAAAAAACAAAAGACATAACAAAAGGGCATGATCTCCGTCAGAGTGTGTGTGTTTGAATGTGTGTGTTTGAGAGAGAGAGCTTTGGCTACGGACAAGACCCTCTTGACGGTGCTGCGGCAGTGACATGGCATTGCTTATCTGTAGAGGCTCATCCAGGGGCTTAGATCACGAGCGGGTTGCCGCCCGGAGAAGCATTGTGTTCTGGCCGCCACCAGACTCTTTTCCCCCCCGTGTCTTTCTCATTCTTTTTATCTCCTGGGACTTTCTGCCTTCGGGTTGGGACATGATCCGGCTGCGTCTTGTGGATGGAGCTTAGCGCATCCCAGGAGGTAAACTGGTCCAGGAAGGGGACATGTGAGACACACATCAGAGTGACAAGACGAACACGCTCTCCTAACCGGCCCCATGAGATGGAGCACCTCTGTCATCAGCAGGGACAGCTGTGAGTTAGATGCAATTAGGAATGCAATTAGTAGCATGATCATTATGTCATACAACACCTTGAAGGAATGTCACACAATCATTTTTGGTTGTGTGGAATCTCATCAGTTCACATATACTGGACTCTGGTGAGTCTAATTTAGACTTAAAAGTGAAGTGTGTGATTTTTAAAGAATGCCATTTGTTGGTTGATTTAACAGAAATGACGGTGTGGTGATATCAAAAAAAAAAATTGCTTATATTTTATTTTTGTTTAAAAACGAACACGTGTTCTGGCAACGTGGGGGGGGCCTCAAAGTGCAACACTCGACTGGATCAAAAAAACCAATCACACACATCACTGTTGGGGCCGGCCTTCTGTTTAATGGTGACCAATGGCGGATGGGGAGGTGTGTTAGTGAAACCTGTTGAAAACAGTTGTTATATTTGTAATTCCATTTAGGGATGTATGATATCCACCTTAGTGTTCACATAAAAATGGGCATGGCCATGTTCGTAAATTTTTATGGGGTCTTTGCTTTCCCCTCCCTTTCCGGCTCCTCATTTGCTTCAGCTATTGGTTAAAAAAAAAACAACCACATGCACGGCACATTCGTTTTGCTGGGGCTGTAAATACTGCAAATTGGTGTGTCTTACCATATTATTTTAGTGTATTTTAATTATAAACACACTGGTTTGTAATGCAAACAGTTTTACCATTTAATGCACGTTGTTATTCTTCTCGTTATTTCCCTTTAGGAAAAACGCCCATGTTCTCGCCCATAGGCTTACTTCCGCGTTTAGGAATAAGGTGGATATTGGTACCATAAGCTCGCCACAGTAATGTTTACGACAAATTTTATATAATGTAAAATGGGAAAATCTTTTGAATAAATCAAAAGTTAACAGACACGTTTAGAAGATCCTTATCTGAATGACCAAATACTTCATTTCCAAAAAAGACGGCCATCTGTTTTAACATGTCAGCTAATCATGAGTGTACAATATGCAGTTTAATCTTATTGCATTCTGTGAAGTCTACAGTGGCTTGGATTTGTTATCTGCAGATATATATTCAAGATTTTCAAAAAATTTCATATTTAATTGTGCATTTTTGTTTCCTCTATTTTACATTTATTGTACGATTAGCAATGTACTAAAATTGGAAAAGTTATCCTTCAGTTTTGAAAACAATTTGTGTACAGATGACAATTCTGTCAAAACAATCCCCGTTCACACGGATCTGCGAAAAATACTAAAAACGCTGTATTATGCATGCCATGTAATGAAATTCATGCATTCCTATAGACTGAACACATAATACTCTTGCGCATGACATCACAGTCTTCACAAATTAGCATTTTTGTAGTTTACACGGGGAAGATAACGGTATCGCTTTCAAAAACTTGCACTTTGAAACTCCATTTTCAAAAGTTTGCATTTTCAGTCCCGCAAAACGCTGTTGTGATGTAAAGGACCAGCCCAGCTGCATAAAAAGTTTTCCATTTGATCTTTAAAAGCAATAACAATTTATTAACATCGGTAAATGTAATCTTGAGCAGATCTTTGGCTCAAAATGAATATCCATTTTTATTCATATTGTACTTTTTTGTCATTTTTTCGTAATGTTGTGATGTTCAAATTTACTTGTAATATTTTAATTTATACAATTCTTTATTTATACAAAATGGTATAGTTTTTTTTTATTATTACTGGCTGTTACATGAAAAAAAGGGGTTTATCAGCCAGAATTTTAATATAGATCTATCACTAATTGCACTGGTCACACTAATAGTGCAAAATTCGACACAATATAAGTTTAATTGGTACGTTTTTTTTCTTCTGTAAGAAATCTGCACATTCAGTTTTAATAATGGAATACACCTGTAGAGATAAAACACATATTTTTAACAACTTAATCAAGTTTCTAGCCAGCAATATAAACCTTCTTTATCACTTCAGTGAAAACCTAGCGTCAAAATATCTATGCAATTTCAATTTAAAGTCCATGAAACTCAACATATCTGCTGTTTTTTTTACATGATAACTACTAAAGTGTGTTGTGTGCAAAACCAACCGTGAACCTCCATTGGTATGAATCTCCCATAACAGAGGCCTAAATGGCTTGAGGAAGGGAGGGAATTTCTCCAGAGAAATGTGATTTTTTTTTCCAGAGCAGTCCACTGAGATGGAAGATGTGGGTGGATGGCTGGCCAGCAGTATGACTGTTTGATGTGGGAGGTCTTAACTTCACCCCGCTGGGTCGGACCCCGAGACTTCTCATTAACCGTGTCATCAAAGGCCCCCGGCCCAAGTAATCATAACATTAGCGTTGACATTACCACACAGCTACAAGCTTCTTTTGAGCGCTCTACAAACATGCCTGCGCCGGCTGAGTCATTCCTCCACAGCGAGGGAGCTAAAGCCGAAGCAAACTACGCTAGCCTGTACTCTGCACGCTTCATTGAGAATATAAACACTTACATGACTGCAGACAAGCACATAGTGCCGTTTTCTGCAAGCGCTTCAAGGTAGAAGAGTACCTCTCTTTGCACTGCCCTTAATTAAAGCAACAGTCATTGCGAAAAGGCCCTCGGAGGAATCAGCTGTCAGGACTGTTCGGACAGCTCTGTGCTACTCACCTACGCCATTCCCCATCCATTACTCGTTTCTCCCCTCCACCTCCTCGGAGTCCCATCACATATGCTCCCATCTCCCGTCCAGAGGTCGATGGGGTTCTTGTGTTCGTACCTTGCTTTTAAGCCATCAGACACCCCCATGGGGTGCATGAGGAAGATATATCTCTGTCACCGTCCCTGGAAAGACGTGAGTGCACCCATCAGTTCGACACAAACCATGTCCCTCCATCTCTTTTGGGGAACTATCGAGGTAGAGAAACCAATTAGAGAGTGTATTTGCCATTAAAGGACACATCTGTGACAAACCCGGCCATGGGGTCGCAGGTTTATTATGTCATCACCCCGTGTGGCGGCCATTATTATGAATAAGTGTCAGTGTCTGGAGGTCACGGATGGAAATGGAATCTAGTTTTTGTCCGATTATGCCAATGGCCCTCTAAGTGCTTCATTACGATCGTTCCTCTCAGATTCATATTTAATTCCAACCTGGAGATTATCCGTTTAATGGGAAGCATTAAATGTGACCTGCAAAGATCACCAAAGGAGGGAGAGAACAAGAAAAGGTTATGGCCAACCCGACTCACGCTGCTCGGAAAGTCTTTACACATGTTTTCCTCGGTCCCAGAAGACGTCGACTGGAGTTTGATTTGAAAGACAAACCCTTGCTCTCAACAGGCTCGTCATTGTTCCCTTTGAAAAAGCAGCTCCCCACATGCAACTATCAAACGACTTTTTAAAAGGTAATTAAACAGCAGGTCTCCTCCACCGAGGGGCAGATGAGTTTCACTTCATTAGCATCACTGTGTATATTAACTCTTTGTGCTGCACAATTATGGAATTATGGACTGCCATATATGAAGGTCTCTAGCTGCTCTGTGGAGGAAATGAGGATTTGAGGGGGAAAATGGTAATCTGCGAATCACCTCGATTATTTGTTATTCATAGCTTGATTAATGATATTTTTTTTAATACAACAATAAACTCTTTGAGCCACTGAAAATAAATGCATGTGTTTGATATGAAAATAACACATTTGGAGCAGTACATAGAAATTATTGTGAAAACAATTTTCATGATCATGCAAATGATGCATGCCAGTCGTTGCAGTCGTGGGTGGTTTAATCTGAAAGGGTATACAGTGAACCCTAAAAAGTATTTTGGACACTAAAGCCACAGTTAAATATTTATACACGAAGGTTTAAAAGTTTGGGGCTGGTAAGATTTTTTATTTTTATTTTTTAAGAAGCCTCTTATTCTGATAATACTGGAAAAATTCATATTTTGAAGTTTTTTTTATGTAATTTAAAATAAGTGTTTTAATATGTTTTAAAATGTAATTTATTCCTGTGATGGCAAGGTTACATTTTCAGCAGCCATTACTCCAGTCTTTAGTATCGCAGGATCCTTCAGAAATCCGGATCATATGTTAATTTTGTTACAAACATGAATTCGTATTGTTATCTATGCTGAAACCAATTGTGCTGCTGACTATTTTTCTTTTCAAGATTCTTAGATTAAGATAAATATAAAAACACAGCATTTATTATTAATATTATTATTAAATATTCCTGTTACTTTTGATAAATTGGCAACACTTTAGTATAGGGTAACTATTTAGTATAGTATAGTGACCAATTCACACTATTAACTGGTTGCTTATTAGCATACATATTACTACCATATTGGCTGTTTATTAGTACTTTTAAAACACTCGCCTTGCCAATATCGACATCCATAATCCTCCCAGGTACCTAAAGTAAAACAACCAATATATAACTACCTTACTAATAATAAGCAGCAAATTAGGAGTTTCTTAAGGCAAACGTTAGTTAGGGTTGGAATAGTGAGTAATTGGACTTAAAATAAAGTTGACTGATAAATTTAAGGGTCCTTGCTGGACTAAAATGTTATCATTTTCTTTGAGCGGTAGTGAGATATATATATATATTATTATATATACACACATTTTATAATAATTTACAAATTAAAAACACTGTCAGAACATCTCAAGTTCTGCCATTGCCCCTTAACAAATAGACATTATAGCAATTTAAAGTAACTCCAAAGCATATTTGAATGCCTATTTCAGTGCATGTCTCATATGTGTTTTATGCCGTGCCCTGTATTAGTATGTACCATGTGTCCAGGAGAGTGTATAGGCTGGCTGACCTCAGTGCCGATCTACATACAGCTTAGAAAGCAAAGCAGCTCCCTCCATCAGCATGCAGTGACAGCCTCCTCTGTTTAATGCACTCCCTCAGTTTATAAATGCCCAAAGTGTGATAAACATTTCTGCCGGGCTGATGCACAGGTCAGGTGCTCAAAGGTGTAGGTGGTGTAGCCTCTAGATAACCATTGGAAAGAAATGTGCAGCCATTTGGTTTTAGATAATTGTACAGTTGTACCAGTCTAAGGAAGTACACTTTGCAATTTGCAAGTAATGCATTGACATCCTATGGCTATTGTGCAATCGTTTCCCAGTGTTCCAAACCTACTGAAATAAGAATATGCTGAAAGACCCGAAATGAGATGAGGAAATTGTAAGAAGAGTGATGCATTATGGGAAATCTACATTGTAAAGGTCTTGACAGTTGATAGATGAGCTTTCATGTGAGAAAAACCAACCACGGAGGCCAAGACGTCAGCTCCCTGGAAACTAAAGGACAGTCTATAGATGTCTTCATAGCAACTATGATGGTTCACTTGTTGATTACTTTTAAATTCAGCTTGATTGATGTTTCTAATGAATCTTTATGGATTAAATATGTCCATGTCAGGCTCCCCTAATGTATTCTAGTGGTTTTGGGGCGTGCTGTAGTGTAGAACATCTAGATGACTTAATTAATTTCATTTTTTATGCCAGTTTAAAAAGAGAAAACAAAGATGAATGGATGCCAGTGATATTATACAACCTTGATGAGCATGAAGCGACTTCATTATTTCCTCATTGGAATTTTTGTTTTATTCATCACACAGCTGAAGAATTAACTTATGGTCTTTTTCTGACTTTGGTGTAATAATATGGTGAGATATAGACAGTTTAAATGTTCTGACTATTTGCTTTTAATATAAAGTCTGTTTTGTATGACTGTAGTTGCTGTAAGATTAATAGAGTTGTGGATGTCTGGCTTTCAAAGCCTGTAGTACTGAGGAGGGATCCTGGATCAGCCAAAGCAAAGAGACAATCTCATTATTATATGATTAATAGTAGCTGGCAAGGTGATTAATTAGTGTTTGTGACAGTAAACGTTTACCAAGCCTTTATGTTTTCCCCCGGAATGTCAATTTGTCTCCTCTTAACGTGTTTCTCCTCCCAGCAACTCTTGTGAAAGAGCACACAACTTTGCATATTCTAGTCTTGTCCCATTTCATTCTTCCCCTGCCCAGAACAGCAGCCCGGGAATTAAACACCTCAAACATGATTGATTACTTTTCTTTTTTATTTGCAAGCTGAAAATCCCAAGTAGTTGTTTTCTTTCTTTTCTGTTTCTTTTTTCTTCAGTCCACCTCTTGTTTTTCTTTCTCTCTCGTTGGTTGTACTTGTTCGTCCTGGTCTTTTTGGAGACCGACGCAGGCTCATTGATACAGGAATGTCTACCGGCTCTCGCTTTGCGGTAGGATTGATTTGAGTCACTGCAGGAAGAAGTTTGTATGTTTTTCCCACAGGGGTCCTTGTCCTGACTTTGCCCTAGACTCACAAATACACATGTATGTGTGTGTGAGGGTTTACTTAGCTATAGTTTAGGGACAAATTTGTAGCCAAAAGTGAGTAAAAGAGGACAAAAGTGTTCTGATCAAAAGAAAAACTGACAAGAAAAATGAAACGCATTTGACCCCATAAACATTTGAAAGGTAAAATGTTGAATGCCCTTCTTTAGAACATGCTACTATAATGCGTCTATAAATACACTCTATCATAAAGAAAAACAACTACTAAATGTACTAATGCAAGTCACAAATCTAAAGTATATATCAACAATAGTTGCTGGTTAATTTTGAATTGTGTGCAGTTTATGTGCTCTGTAACAAGATGATATCTGACGAAACAGAATATGGATGCACGCAAAGGATGAATTTGGAATTGCATACATACAACATACAACTGCTGCACAGTTTTATTTAATTATTTATTTATTTTGACTATTCTGTTCCCAGTCTGGAGCACGGAGGTATTATAATTAGCTCATGAAATATAAAAGTAATACAGTTGTGGCTGTAAAAAGTTCCTTCACAAGTACAAAGTTTATTTCTGGGCAAATGCTTTAAAATAAAGGCATGACAAAGTAAGAAGTTGGTCATTTTAAACCAATTAGGTTATCACTAATTTGATTATATGGCATCCCGCCACATGAATTGTAGAAAGAACCAGCACAGAAATGAGCAAGAGACCTACTAAACATTTCATTGGCCCTAAAGAGGCCTCAAATCATTATAAAACACGCATTTGATACCAGCACAGTAAACCATTTAATACATTCACTTCAGTGAGCCATTTACCAATGCCATTAAACAGCTCTGTCACTCTGAGATAGCATTCTCTGTTTGGACATATGGCCATGAATAGTTACGGTTTTGCATTGTGACCGCGCACGCAGATGGGCTTGTGGTTTCACGATGCTCGCCACTTTCTCTGATCCAGCGTTCTTCATAAAATCACTCTGAACTGCAGTTCTCTGTTGAACAATAAAGACAACAGCATAAATTTGTTTGTTTATCGCTGTACATTGCAAATTAAGACTCGCCATTAATTGAGAAAGTGGCATCTGTTCGCTTTATTCTGACAAAGCTAGCAGGTTCCTAAATCTTATTTTGTATTGTGTTTCATCTTTTATTCTGTTCCTCAACTGACACTGATTTGAAGCATGGCTGTGCATGACTGTCATTTTGCAGGCCACTTCTCACTCTTTTTGATATCGTACCATCTTTTTATGTCTTAATGCACTCAGCCTTTATTCCATCGTTGCAAGCTCATGTCAACTATAAGAAAAAGACAAATTCATCAGAATATATGGCTTTTAATGTAAAAGCCAATCATCCTTCCTATCGTTTTTATTGAGTTTGCAGATCGGATTGACGCGGGCCAGGATCAGGGGGCTAAGAGGATGGCCACCAGTACTGGACGTTTGGCTCCTGCCCACTTATACAATAAAAAGCCTTTTCTGGGAAATTGTTCAAAAAATGGCAAGACTTTTCATCGTGGCTGCAGCACGGAGTAACTTTTCCTAGATTATTTTCATTGTTGATAATCTCTTTACCTATAGGGGTGAGTCGCTACACCTGAACCTCTTTATCCGGGGCTGCGGCAATGGCGTGGACGTTAATCCCATAATTCTTTGGGAGGGCAGTGCTACTTTCCCCCTTCACATGCCTATGTATGTCTCTGCAAATAGAAAGCATGAGAAAAGTAGATTAAGAGTGGCTCCATTTCATTTCAATTACCTGCATCTCACCCTCTCTGCAGGATACAATCACATTTTACTGCAGAAAAATGAAAAAGGTACTGGTAATTTTCTGTGTGCATAAATTATTACAGTTTGCAGTCATTTCCTTTTAACCCTAAAACAATTTAATGTGTAAATGGGAAATTTTTAGACAATTTCAACTCCATGTAGTATACATATAATTCATATTTTAGCTGAGGGAGCAGCTGATGATGATCAGTCTTGTTAAATAGTCTCATAGTTAACAGTCAGCAACTTGTCATATATTGGTGCTTTGGTTTATTGTGTTAGGAAACAATTTAATTGAACAGAATTTAATGATTAGTTTTAAAATAAAATTATAACCAATAAATAAACAGTCTACATTTTATGACAGGTCAAAGAAACACTTAATAGTTCACTTAGAAATGAAAATTTGCTGAAAATTCAGTCACCCTCAGGCCATCCAAGATGTAGATGCGTTTCTTTTTTCATTGGAACAGATTTGGAGAAATTAATGGATCAATGGAAACCAACGGATCTACTGCAGTGAATGGGTGCTGTCAGAAGGAGAGTCTGATAAAAGCTGATAAAAAATAGCACAATAATCCACAAGTAAAACTCACGACAATCAATCAATTAACATCTTGTAAAGTAAAAAGCTGCATGTTTGTAAGTAATAAAAATCCATCATTAATGTATTTTATCTTTAAACCATTGCTTTCTGGACAAAATATGTGTCCATAATCCATAGTAACACTACCTCCAGTAAAAAAGTCCATCCCTTGTTGTCCTCTCACGTCAAAATCAATGAACATATTTGATTAGAACTGTTTTGGACTGTTTTTGCTTGTAAACAGTGTTTGATCTTTGCATATTTTTCTCCTGATTCAGATGAAATGACATTTTTGTTGGAGAAAGCAATATTATGGATTGAGGGCATTTTAGCTGAAAGCAACAGTTAAAATGTGTTAATTATGAATTTATTACAAAAATGCATCTTTAAGAGTTTTCAGTTACTTGTGAATTATTGTGATGTTTTTTATCAGCTCTCATTCTGACGGCACCCATTCACTGCAGAAGGTCGATTGGTGAGGAAATGATATAATGCTACATTTCTCAAAATCTGTTTCCGATGAAGAAACAATCTAATTTCCATGTTGGATAGCCTGAGGGTGAGTTCATTTTCTGTAAATTTTCCTTTTTGGGTGAGCTGTTCTTTTAAGAAACTTAGCTTTTTTTCCCCCACCAAAACACACACACACACACAAAACTTTTCTGATAGATTTCTTTTAAAAATGAAAAGAGAATAGAAGTTGTGTTTTTAATAACATACTTGACATCAGAGCAACGTAATACCAGCGAAAATTAAAGCTCTTCTGCCACTTGCTCACTTTTATTAGGAATCCTAAGATTGCTTTGTTCTTCGGCTGACATCATATTTGAGGCTTGGTTTATTTTTGTGTGGAATAGGGTTGTTCGTAACAGTCCATGCAAATCAAAAGCCTTGATTTATGCACCTTTCTAGTGGCGGCTGGAACATTAAATTTAATTTTGCTGTTGCAGCCGGGTTCCACCTTGCGCAGGTTTGACACGGTGAACTGGGCCCGCCGGAGCACAGGAATTCATTACTTCTTCCACAATATGCGAAAGCCACATTTGAATGAAACATTTGTCTCTTGTCAGAACAGTGTAAGATCTACTCTCTCTATACAGATATATTAAAAATGGGAGGGGAGGAAGGCCTCGCACTTGACTGTAACAAAGCTAGAAGTCGCATGGCCTTGGCACATTAGAATAAGGCTTGTTGGATGTGGGCTGGAAAACAATCTGTTTCTTGTCGTGATATTCTATTACTGTTTTGGAAAAATAGCACCAAGCAAAGTAATGATTTGTTTTCCTCTCCTTGTCTAGTTTTGCATTTTAGAGACTTTAAGGTTCAGTAGCTCAGTGTCTTTTATTTAATGATATTTGTATTTTATTTAACCAAATTGCAACAGTACATCAACATGGCAAACAATTTTTGTTGTTGCTGTTAAAACAGTTTGTTAATGGTGAGTTGTAAGGGCAAATGTTTAGACAAAATAGTGCAATATTACCAAATGTTAAAATAATGTCAGTAATTTAAAAAAAATAAGTATTTTTGTAGCAGCATAAATGCAGTCCAATAAATTTCCATAGATATGTTAAATAACAATGTTAAACAAGTAAACATAATTAATGATAAAATAATTAATTCATTTATTGTTTCATAAAATAAACTTTGTTTAAAAATTTTATCTTTATCTTTCCAAAGTTTCTGTATAAGTTCTATGTTTTTGATTCACTAGAATGAGATTCAAAGAACTGACTCATAAGAATCAATCATTCAAGAGTTGAACTACACTGGTTGTGCTGTAAACGTCTGATTTGCTAAAAAGAACCGATATATAAATCATCTGTTCGTCAAACAGATTACACTTATTGTGCTGTATGTTTATGATTTATTAAAACCGAACCTGCTCATAAGAGTCATTTGTTCAGGAATTGGACTACAATGGAGTCATTGGTTCGAGAATCAATATGCACAGGTCACACTGTCTGTTTCGCACTGTATATTCATTAGCAGCGTTGCAGCACTGCTGAGTAGTAATCCAGAAAACTCTGTCAGAGTATATTAGCGTTGTGTCCGTATCGGTGGGAAAAAGCACATGTGAGAACCGTTAACAGAACCGAACACTGTTCTGCACGACTCTAGATTACATCTGTATGCTGTTGACTGGAAAGCAGCAAGGTTGATTACATGACCAGTGTAGTATGGCAGGGTGCCACCCTTTGATAAAGTGAATCCTTCATGCATGCACAGTGATGGCTGTTGACTTCAAGGGCATGCTGAATATTCCAATTGACTACCCACCCTCCACTAACCCTGACAATTGTTCCATATGACCCTGTATGGCAACAAACACCCTGAAAGCCCAGGTAATTCAGATTAGGCCAAACATATGACTGATGGTGTTCTTAAACAATTGGAGTATGCTTTTGTGGCCATGGTAGGCTACTTAAACCCACTTTAAGAGAGTGTTTACACACTTTCTGGATGAATTAAAAATTAATTTTCAATTAGAAAATCCTTAAAACTGGCTGTTGTAGTTTTGTGGAACATGGAAATGTAGCAGCAGTCTTTTGAATGATTTGCAGAGATCAGCATTGAAACTTCCAAAAGAGCAATATCATCCTCTTTTTGAAATGGATAATCCTGTTCTTTTTAGAGGCATTGGGGATCATTGCGGCAGGTCTATCTCCTCCACCTCGGCTGCTGTGGCTTTCCGATGACTCTGGATCCCCTGGGCCCTTTCAGAGCCAAAGTGTGCAGCCGATGTAAGGATGCAAATGACTTTCCAAGGTCCTTGTGATTGCTCATTAACTTTCAGCAGGCATAAGTCCTTACTTTATTATTGACTGCACAGAATACACAATACACTGACCTCTGCCACACGCAACTAAATCTCTTCCTGCCAATCCATTGCACTGATTTCTGCAACCGACCAGAAAACTGCAGCCAGCAGTTTAGTCACTTTTAGTGTTAACGTGGCTGCCTCCCAGGCCCTTCTACAAAATCTCGGCGCACTTCTACTTTTTAATCAATTGTATTCAAATTTACAAGGTTTTGCAAGACTTTCCTGATCTGGTATTTTGTGACCTTATAATTATGAAATATCTATTAGCCCTAATAATAATCTATCTATCTATCTATCTATCTATCTATCTATCTATCTATCTATCTATCTATTTAATCTAAATTTTTTCTTTTCTTTTTTTTTTGTTAAAACAATTGGTTAATTCTGAGTTGTTAGGCAGAAATATTTAGACAAAATAATGCAATATTAACAAATGTTAAAATGTCAGCAATTTAAAAAATATATATAAACGTATTTTTTTCTTGACAGGTGCACACAGTGCATGCATTTATTTATTCATGAATGACTTGGGGGGGGGGGGCTGGACATTTAATCTTAGATGTTCACCATTTATTTGTTTTCTGCCAGATGAATGGAAATGCTCATGGAAAGACTTTTCCAGATATCATAATGCACAAAAATGAACAAACAAACCACATTTCTCCACTAATCCTCAATGTTCTTCCACTAGACCAAAAGAAAAAAATGCTTTAAATTCTTCTGCTGCTTGGCCAACTCTACCTTCTACCTCAAATATTTACCGAAAGCAAGGGGAATTTCAGCAAAGCATATAAAGTGTTCTGGATCCCCGCAAGCACTGCACTTATGCAGATTAGAGGCGGTGAATCAACATATTAAAAGCACCTGACATTTGTCCTGATATATTGAATCGTTAGCGCGACAGAATCACTTAAGCTGGATCTACTAACATCAAGTTTCCTCTGGTTATTGACCTCTGCACAGCAGCCCTGACAAGTGGAGCTGCAGCAAAGTTCATTAATAATGTGAAATAAATCAATTGTGCAGGAAATAGAGGAATCCCTGTAGCAGGGTCATTTTGTCCCATCTTTTGACCATGTGTATTGGTGCGCTATGACATCTTACCGCTTGTGTTAAATATTTGATGTGCAAAGTATTCATAAAGACATTTATGGGACATGAATGTGCAGATTACGTTCAGGTCCCTTTCACTTCTGAACCATGTGCATGTCAGGTAAAATTCTCCCTGAGTGTCACAAAATGAATATATTTCTTGGAATATGAATAAAAAGTGAGGGTTATTAACTCAAAAGCATTGCCAGGCTTAAAACAAGTCTGTCCAATCCATCACACAGGTCATTCCTGGGTTTTATAACTAAATTCTGAAATGGCCTAAAGTGAGTAAGTTTTGCAGTGGTACATCAAGAGCGTCTGTGAAATAGATAGATGCTCAGGGATAAATTTTGTGTTCGCTTAGAGTTAGTGGCATTCAACCGCAGAACTGGTTTTCTCAGGGACAGAATATGAACAAAAACTCCCGCAAAATGAAGATGAATACGTGTACCCTGGTGAGCGGCCAAAAAGCAGCCAAAACCTCTGTTCATTCATCAGTCATTTTGCAAGTGCATCACAGGATAATTGCAGTAATTACTGTCAGCATGGACTATCAGAATGAACGGTCATGTTATATGAATTGTAGCACCACTCAAATAATCCAGAAATCCAAACAGTGCAGTAAACATTAAAATGCCATATTTACTGCGCTAGTTGAGATGGATATGATCCTATTATCCTCCATTAAGCGAATGCAATATCTAATGACTAATGTCTGAATTGTGATGCTTGACAAAGTCCGTTGTCCGTTTTTGCTTATACAGTTAGGAAAATAATCCTAATGGACAGAATCAGACCGTTTATCATGAAGAAAACAAAATTTTGAGTTCAAATGATTGTGCTAAAGTGGTCTATATTAAAAATTATGTGTCTCTTTCCATATAATATATATATATATATATATACTATATTTTTTTTTTTACATTAGAAGAAAAAATTACATTTGTTTCAAATCTAAATGCATTTTAAATGTATCATCATTTCAGTTCACTGCACAGTTGAATTTATCTTGTATGTCCTTATATTCGTCTGGATATTTTTATAGCGACTTTAAATAGAAAGATCATTTTGAAATGTATTACCGTCTTCCTTTCTGCCTAATTAGTAGGTTTTGTCACAGCAAAAGTGCCACACTCATTTTTGCAGCTTGTCTGTCTCCCACTTTCATTTCTTCATCATTCTTCACTCCATCGATTCCTTTTCTTCATCAAGTGCCTGCAAGGCAGTGTGAGTTCTCTTGGCAGCAGGCAGCCCAGAAGCAGACGGAACTGCAGTGTCAGCTAGTCGAGGCGCCCTTCAGCACTCCCTGTCACCGGAGGAATGAAGGACGAAGCCGCTGACAGAAAAAGAACATGGTGGGGGGAAAGGGAAAGGATCACTTAATTTGTCATTCCCACTTGAAAACAGTAGCTAATACCTCTATGGTCAGTGAATGAGATTAGGATTAGCATTCAGTCGGTTTTTATAGTGATGTTTTTTTTTAATCATCATCAACAGAAACTGAGACATTGTGTTATGTTTTAACACGATGAATGATTTTGGAGGCATTTTGGGACATCTTAGGGTGAACTGGAATTGTTGGAACTGACTATATTGTTTCTGGTGAAACAGAAATATAAAATTTTCATGAATGGTATTTGAATATGAGAAACTGCTAATATGGTTCTGTTAGTGCGAACAAGTAGGACATTTCAATAATTTTATATACTTATGTATATATGCCTGAAATAAGATGTGTAAGGGTATATCAGTGTTACTTTAAATAAAATAAGCCTTTAATAATCTAATATAAAATATGAAGTTACATTTCTCATTTTGGTTTTGTTTAACTTGATGTCCTAAAATAAACTAAAACTGAAAACTAGGATGGACATACCAAACTGAAAAAAAAACTAATAAAAAATGACAAAAACACAACTAAATTACAAAAATTTTACATGAAATTAAAATGAAAACAGAAAATATAAAAACAAAAATGAATTCAAATATTGATAAAAACAATAGTAGTATCTCGTTACTAAAATAACACTCATATAAAATTAAAAATCATTAAAAAAATGGAAAATATAGAATTGAAGTTGTGCAGCTATGTATATGTATTATAAAGTATTATTATATATAGTAAAAATTCTTGCGTTTTCTAGGGTATTATAGGATAGGGTTGTAAGATAATAATAATTGTATTTATTTACATATTTATTTATATATTATTCTTAATGCTTAATGCCTTACTTTTTTTTCAAAGCATTTTTACAATGATTTTTGTGATGATGATTAGGAGGAGGACATGGATAATGGCTATATATCTTTGTGAACTGCTGATTCAGCCTTTACTCGATTCTCGGTCCATTTTGTTTTGATTGACCATGGCTAAACATATTTTGCTCCATTTAGATGATTTATTTAATGGCAGAAAACTTACTAACATTGTTTTCATGAGTTTGACCCCCCATTTTCTGTGCTGCAATTTTAAAAGTGCAATCCATTGTAGTACAATGGAAAATAATGGACTGTAATATCCAAAAATGGATATTTTGTGATGGAGACAGCAGCTGACTTTACATCGCTACTTCCAGATCTGAGACTATAACCTTTTACCTAAGAGTTCAACTAACATATCAGCACTCGTTTGCTGTTATCCAGTAAACCTGAAATATCCAGTGTCAGTTGTTTAAGAGGAAGAACAATAACAAACAACCATCCAGATAAGTGCTGAATTAAATCCGCCAGGCTGAATCGTTGATTTTAGGGCTAAGATGGCCATTTCAGTCAGGCAGCGCTGCCAGGTAGGCATCAGTGCAGTGTCCTAACAATTCATAGAGACAAACACCATGATAGCCTGTTCCCTCAAGAGAGATTCCACACCATCTCACCTGACTGTCCTCGGACAGCACGCGAGAGCTTGACTTGATTAGGAAGAAGGGATCTTAATCCCAAAAAAATAGTGGAGCCACAAGTAATCTTGGTGCCTATGTACTCAAAGAAGATTGTGAGGGGAGTACTAAAGGGAAAAGACAGTTAGGGGCATTCAGACGGACCCCAATACTCTACTAGCATGCTTTGAGCAGCGAGCTGAATTCTAAAACAAAGAGCTGAGGAAAATATGTTGATTATATGTTCAGACAACTAAATTCATTAGAGTGGAAATCCAGAAAAGACTTTATAATGAATACTTTCTATTGCTGTAGATGTTTTCCTACTGCATCTGTGCACAATACAGCAGCATTAATTAATCCTGATTATTGCTGCAGGGGTGGTCATCGTGTCTGATTGAATGGTAGCATTTAGGGTCAATTTAGCAGCGTCCTTATCAGTGGGCATTGGCCTCATTTGTAAAGGCCTAATTAGCTGTGAAATACATGACAAGTCAATTGTGGTAAAGGAGGACACCGAATAAAGCAGTGATCAGGCAGATGTCTGCATGCAGGAGATACACTTTAAGTGCTGTTGCCAGATGCACCATCAAAAACAACACTACAATGTACAGAGATAAAGTCATGTATTGCTTACCTCACCTATATATGTTATACAGTGACCCCCAAAAAAGTATTTGGATACTAAAAATGACATTTGGGAATAAATCTAACATTATTTATTCGCAAATGTCATTTTTAGTATCCAAATACTTTTTTGCAGTACAAATACTTTTTATTTTACAGTAAAATGAGTTAAAAGCAACCTTCAAATAAAATTCAAATAATTTTGTCTTATAGTTTTGAGCAATATTTTTTGTAATTTTGCTTAAAACATGTTTCTTTTAAATAAACTCCACTATGTTTTGCTATTTAATCACTATAACATTTAAACATTAATGACACCCAATTCGTATATATATAATTTAATAAAATACCTTTAACAACTGACCAACAATCACTACCGGTCAAAAGTTTGAAATTATTAAGATCATCATAACTGTTTTCTATTTGAATATTGTAAATATATTTAAATTCAGTAATGGCAAAGCTGAATTTCCAGCAGTTATTATTTCAGTTATCAATTACTTCAAA
Source organism: Sinocyclocheilus anophthalmus (assembly GCA_018155175.1). Lineage (NCBI taxonomy): Eukaryota > Metazoa > Chordata > Actinopteri > Cypriniformes > Cyprinidae > Sinocyclocheilus > Sinocyclocheilus anophthalmus. Next base: position 336,923 of record JADLZN010006572.1, on the reverse strand, counting down.
AGTCATTCTAATATGCTGATTTGATTCTCAAGTATTATTGGTGTTTAATTAAAACAGATACGCAATCTATAACAAGTCTCCGTTAGTTTAACGTAGTACATGTAGCAAGGTTTTTTAAAATTATATAATAAATAAAAAGAAAAGAAATAGATAGAATACAAAAAGAATAGCTCCAGGCTTCAGCAGGCCTCTGTTTACTCAAGCAGGTGCTACGAAATGCTCTGCTCTCGGCCCGACATCTGTTTGCCATATAAAACTCCAGGACTCTCTCAACCATTTATGTACATAAATGACATAGAAATACAAACATTCAAATTTCACCTTGAACTGCAGCTATTTTAAGCATTACGACTTAATTGCTGTTTATAGCAGCTAGGGAAAAGAATGTGGTTTTGGGAGCAGTAGAATAGAGTGGAAATATGAGAATACAGTAAAAACAGTATTTAGTGAACAGAAAAAGCAGTGTTATGCTGAAGGATCCACTGCCATAAACAGTTTTCTTTTAGGTATAGAAAATGGCACTCATGGAAAAGATAGGATATGAATTAGTTATACTCACTGTGCTGAATCGGGCATAATTTGGATAGACGTTTAAACTGTTGCATTTGGCAGGCCCACCCTGTGCCCCTGGCAATAAAGCATGGATAGCTGTAATTCTCCTCAGTTTTGGTGGCAAACAGAAATTTATGAGGTATCTGATCCATCTCTCTGACTCACCCATCTGCCCAGTACAAGCTATTGGCAACAATTCCACAATGGCACAGCTTGCAAATGTGCCACAGAACAAGAAATTTTGAGAAGTGTTCAGCATTTTTTTTGTCAGCAGTCTCATGTTTTTAAATGGTGTGTTCCATAAAATCAAGTTTGATTTGTTTTTGACATTCATCTTACTAGAAAATTAACTAAAGCTGTAAAACTTATGTTGAAAAGAACATGATCAAATTATTAAGATTGGAAATGGGCAAAATTTGTTTCTACTTTTTAAAAAATTCTGTAAGAAAAATTCACCAATATTAAAATTCTGGATAGTAAGCCGATAATTATTTTCATATTTTGGCTAATATGAATCTTATGTAAAAAAAAATGTTTATGTAATGTAAAGTAATATAAATAAAACTTTTTTGTATGCAATTAATCGTGATTAATCTTTTGACATGTGATAACAATTTATATTATTAGTGCTGTCAAATGATTAATCACGATAATCGCATCCAAAATAAATGTTTTTACATAATATATGTGTGTGTTCTATGTATATTTATTATGTATGCATAAATACACACACATACTGTATATATTTTGAAAATATGTACATGTATTACATGTCTATAATTCATTATAATTTATATGATAAATAAATAATTTAATTATAAAATAATATTTTTCTGATCATGCAGTTGTTCTTTATATATACATAATAAAATATACACTAGCCACACATAAATTTATATGTAAACAACTTTTTTGTATGGATAATCGTTTTACAGCGTACTATATATATATATATACAGTGGGTACGGAAGGTATTCAGACCCCCTTAAAATTTTCAACAATTTTGCAGCCATTTGCTAAAATCATTCAAATTAATTTTTTTCCTCATTAATGTACAAACAACACCCCATATTGACAGAAAAACACAGAATTGTTGACATTTTGCAGATTTATTAAAAAAGAAAAAAACTGAAATATCACATTTACATAAGTATTCAGACCCTTTACTCAGTATTTAGTAGAAGCACCCTTTTGATTCTCATACAGTCATGAGTCTCTTTTTGGGAAAGATGCAACAGGTTTTTCACATCTGGATTTGGGGATCCTCTGCCATTCATCCTTGCAGATCCTCTCCAGTTCTGTAAGGTTGGATGGTAAACGATGGTGGACAGCCACTTTTTAGGTCTCTCCAGAGATGCTCAAATTGGGTTTAAGTCAGGGCTCTGGCAGCGCCATTCAAGAACAGTCACAGAGTTGATGTGAAGCCACTACTTCGTTATTTTAGCTGTGTGCTTTGGGTCATTGTCTTGTTGGAAGGTAAATTTCGGCCCAGTCTGAGGTCCTGAGCATTTTGGAGAAGGTTTTCGTCCAGGATATCCATGTACTTGGCCGCATTCATATTTCCCTGATTGCAACCAGTCGTCCTGTCCCTGCAGATGAAAAACACCCCCACAGCATGATGCTTCCACCACCATGCTTCACTGTTGGGACTGTATTAGACAGGGGATGAGCAGTGCATGGTTTTCTCAAACATACACTTAGAAATAAGGCCAAAAAGTTCTATCTTGGTCATCAGACCAGAGAATCTTATTTCTCACCATCTCACCAAAATCCATGCGGGCTTTCATGTGTTTTGCACTGAGGAGAGGCTTCCGTCGGCCACTCTGCCATAAAGCCCCAACTAGTGGAGGGCTGCAGTGATGGTTAACTTTCTACAACTTTCTCCCATCTCCATCTCTGGAGCTCAGCCACAGTGATATTTAGGTTCTTCTTTACCTCTCTCACCAAGGCTCTTCTCCCACGATAGCTCAGTTTGGCAAGACGGCCAGCTCTAGGAAGGGTTCTGGTCATCCCAAAGTCTTCCATTTAAGGATTATGGAGGCCACTGTGCTCTTAGGAACCTTAAGGGCTTAAGGGCAAATGTTTTTGTAACCTTGGCCAGATCAGTGCCTTGCCACAATTCTGTCTCTGAAATCTTCAGGCAGTTCCTTTGACCTCATAAATCTCATTTGCTCTGACATGCACTGTGAAATGTAAGGTCTTATATAGACAGGTGTGAGGCTTTCCTAATCAAGTCCAATCAGTATAATCAAAACACAGCTGGACTCAAATGAAGGTTTAGAACCATCTCAAGGATGATCAGAAGAAATGGACAGCACCTGAGTTAAATATATGAGTGTCACAGCAAAGGGTGTGAAAACTTAGGACCATGTGATATTTCAGTTTTTCTTTTTTAATAAATTTGCAAAAATGTAAACAATTCTGTGTTTGTCTGTCAATATGGGGTGCTGCTGTGTACATTAAATGAGGAAAAAAAATTAACTTAAATGATTTTAAGCAAATGCTGCAATATAACAAAGAGTGAAAAATGTAAGGGGTCTGAATACTTTCCGTACCCACTGTATAATATATTAGGTCTGCACGATTAATCGCATGCGATATTTAACGCGCATCTTATCAGTAAATCCGGTTCTGTAATCAGCGGTAAAATCTCCATCACCTGCGGGCTTTCAAATTGAGCAGCATTAACTACACAGAGCAATTGTTCACTGACGAGCTGCGCAAAATCACGTCATATCGCGCGAAGATTTTTTTGTGCAGGCTCGTCATGTGAACACGCATGTGATTTGACGTTGCAGCCCTGATATAATAGATATAGAATATTATATATAGTATAATAGTATATGTATATACACAATTCTAGATTATACACAAAAACCACAAATAATATATATATTAATATTATATATAATATATATGTTATATCACACATAACAATTATATACAATATCTGTGTGTGTGTAGTCTAAGTAAACATAAAATGAATGCTGAAACATTTTTTACTTTTTTTTTTATTTAGACACCACAACATTAGAATGAACAGTGTGAAAATTTGGTGTTCATTTAAAGATTTGCTAAAGATTACAATTTAACAGATTAACTTTAAATTAGTTTTAGATGATAGCAAAAATGTTATAAAAGAGAAAAACTGTATACATTAAAAAAAACTTGAATATAAACCAATAACTGATATGTACCATATATTTGACATATTATTGACACATTCTGCATAACTACTCTTTAGAGGTTATGTTGAATGAAATCTCAGTCTTTTACTATAGTGCTACATTCTTTAGGACTGAAAATCATTGTTGATTTGCTGCTTTTTGACAGTATCAAAAAGTCTGAGAGCAAATGATATTTACTCTCATCAAAGAGCAGCAAGGCAAACATGACTAACGCTTTGGACACTCTGAAGGAAAGAGAAACAGGGAGCAGGCTTGAATATCTGGCTGGCTGGGCCCTGTGCGGGACGTCCTGCTGGGTACCCTGTTTTCTTTCTATACAACTGGCACTGCAGTGCATCCCTCAGCAGAGGCGGCCTGACCCCGGCTCACTGTGCTGGGTTTATTTGAGCTGCGTCGTGTGCGGCACGCAGGAATCTAACATGGCCACCCCTGCTCACGGTCGGCCCCGAGACGCTCTGTTTAAGCTCTGCCGTGGGATCTTTGCGTTCTGAGCACGCCTACTGAGTGTTTGTTTGACGTTTGTCATGTGTTTGTGCATTTATGTACATAGAGGACGTGAGGGGATTGGATTACGGTGTCTCTGAAAAGATTGTGTGTGATAAGCATAAAGATAACACACCAGAAATTAACATTACAAGTAAAATACACTATACTGTTCAAAAGTTAGGATTTTTTAAAATAAATTCATTTTATTCATCAAGTATACATTAAATTGATTAAAAAAAGTGACAGTAAATTGCAACAAAAAACTTTAAAGTTTCAACTATGTCAAGTTATTTTTTTCATGCTGTTGTTTTGAACTTTTTGAGAATCTTGAAAAAATGTATCATAGGTTTTCAACATTGATAATACAAATATTGGTAACACTTTTAGACATTACATGTACTTACTATTATAATAACAATAAATTATGCTTAATTACATGCAAGTAACACTAAGCAAAACCCTAATCCAAACCATATAGTAAGTACATGCAGTTAATTAATATTACTCAATGTATAATTACACTGTAACAAGGACACCTTAAAATAAAAGTGTAACCCAAATATTTCTTGAGCACTAAATCAGCATATTAGAATGATTTCTGAAGGATCATGTGACACTGAAGACTGACCTAATGGCTGCTAAAAAATTCAGCTTTGCCATCAGGAATAAATTACATTTTAAAATATTTTAAAATAGAAATCAGTTTATTCAATTTGTAATAATATTTCACAATATTACTGTTTTTACTGCATTTTTAACAAATAAATGAAGCTGTGGTAACCATAAGAGACTTATTTCAAAAAACATTAAAAAAAACTTCAGGCAAAAAAGCATCATTTCTGTCTGCAAAAACAACAATAATGTTTATCAGAAAAGCTGTGGGACATTGTTGTTTATCTGTCCAGGATGCATACAATTTCTGCTGCAAAGTAAAGCAGTCGTACATGGTAAAAACCAAAGCATTTGAGTTTTATGTTATCTAGAAGTATCATAAATCCCATCCAAGTACATAGCTACTTTCCCAGAGTTTGGAGTTCAGAGGTCATAGGGCCGTTATCATGGTCTACTTTGTTTAATTAAGCAAAAATGAAAAGTAAGGCCCATGGCAGCATCCTGAATCATCTTGGGCGACCGACGTGGCAGCTGTTCAAAGTTCTGCTATGGAAATACTCAATATTTAATACATCGATTAGCATTAACAGCTCGAGCAGAACTGTCTCAATAGTTCCATTATTATTTGATATCTCTCCGCAGAGCAATGAGAAGTGGCATAATGAAAGGTGGATCTCTATTTCAACCTTGAAGGGGTTGGGCGCCCTGCCAGTAATGAAGACGTATTAAACCTTAATGTAACTTAATGTAGCAGGTGTCTTATATATAATGTACAGTAGCTCTTTCTAAAGCATTATATCCGTCCCTACTACCTTAAAAGCCACTAAATCTTGTGGGCTAAGTTCGTCCGGCTATGATTTCCCTTCATTAATCGATAGAAAAATTGTTAACACACCTTAACTGGGATCCATTAGTCTGTCCCCAGACAATAAATGTGCCAATGTAGCCCAGCGGGGAGTGCAAACTGCCTGGTGCACTCAGGTTAATGGCGAAAGTTGAACAAGTGACCACTTAATCTGCAAGGACGTCATATTCAGCAGCAGTCTGCTCTCTGTGGGATGTCCAGGATTGAGAAGCGTCAAGAGAGGATGCTGATACTGTCATACTTGCACTTCCGGGCCTCATCAGGGTCTAAAATAAGCATCAACTTATTTTCAAGAAATGTGTTAGCGGTGAAATGTAAATTATCTTAATAAATATATTGATGCATGGCTTGTCCAAAGTCCAAATAGTCTGCACATATGTAAATGAAATAAAATGAAACAAAATACATGTATATTTTCTATAACCCCTTCACATCAAATTCAGAATATCATAATTTTATGATGTTATGTATTTTTTATTTTATTTTTTTTCTCCAGATGCAGAAAGAAACCCACTGACCTGAAAAAGGCCACACGCCTTGATTTTATGTTTAGTTACATCAGACTTTAAGTAACAGTTTTATCTTGCTGAAATGTTTTCAAACAGTCTTAACATTCAATGCAGAGTGTGAATGTACACAGCACATTTCACTATCTGTGGCTTGACAGAGGTGAGCTGCTATGATGCATGATTTCAATACTCTTCCTCATCTGAGGGTGACCACTGGAGGACAAATGACACCTGTTTGTGACAAAATCTCTCTCCCATTTATAAGCCTTCGGGTTGGTTCTCCCCGATATTTTATTCATGCTGGCTTTATCCCTGAAATATTTTAAATGTTTAATTCACTGTAAAAAAGGGACAAATTTGTTATTATAAATATCGATAAAAAGTATACACACATTGAGAAACAGTTCTGAGTCGGTGAGTTAACACTAAAAATAAAAAAATTAGTACTTTTATCAGCAAGGATGCAGTAAATTGATCAAAAGTGACGTAATCTTTTATAAACGTTTATAACAAATTTCTACAGACATATTTTGAAAAAAATGGTTTTTTAATAAAGTATTTGAATGCTATTATATACATAAGAATTTGAAAAAAATGTTTAAAAAAAAAAATATTAAGCACGCAAAACTGTTTCACATTGAGAGTAATACTTAAGTAAAACAATTTCTTGAGCAGCAATAGGAATATTAGAATGATTTCTGAGGGATCATGTAACACTGAAGACTGGAGTAATGATGCAAAAAATTCAGCTTTGCCATCACAGGACTAAATTACATTTTAAAATATATTAAATATAAAACAGGTGTTTTTGAATTTCACAATATAAATGTTTTCGGTATTTATTGGTTTAAATAACTGTTGTTATGGTGAGCATAAATTACTGAAAACATTCAAAAAATCATACCAAAAACTAAGTCTAAAAAACTCCAAAACTTTGAATAGATATTATCACTACATTAATAGTTATATAATATATATTAATATATATATATATATATATAGTGTATATATATACTGAACAAAATTATAAACGCAAAACTTTTTTTTTTTTGCCCCCATTTTTCATGAGCTGAACGAAAGATCTAAGACTTTTTCTATGTACATAAAAGGCCTATTTCTCTTAAATATTGTTCAAAAATCTGTCTAAAGCTGTGTTAGTGAGCACTTCTCCTTTGCCGAGATAATCCATCCACCTCACATGTGTGGCATATCAGGATGCTGATTAGATAGCATGATTATTGCACAGGTGTGTCTTAGGATGGCCACAATAAAAGGCCACTCTAAATGTGCAGTTTTACTGTATTGGGGGGTCCGTGGGGGGGGGTCTGAAAACCAGTCAGAATCTGGTGTGACCACCATTTCCCTAACGCAGTGCAACACATCTCCTTCACATACAGTTGATCAGGTTGTTGATTGTGGCCAGTGCAATGTTGGTCCACTCCTCTTCAATGGCTGTGCGAAGTTTCTGAATATTGGCAGGAACTGGAACACACTGTAGTATACGCCGATCCAGAGCATCCCAAACATGCTCAATGCATGTTCCGGTGTGGTTTTTGCACGTTGGTATTTCTTCCCTTCTTGCCATGCAAGTACTGGGATGTTTTCAGCTTCCAGGAAGTGTGTACAGATCCTTGCAACATGGGGCCGTGCATTATCATGCTGCAACATGAGGTAATGGTCATGGATGAATGGCACAACAAATGGCCCCAGGATCTCGTCACGGTATCTCTGTGAATTCAAAATGCCATCAATAAAATGCAACTATGTTCCTTGTCCATAACATACGCCTGCCCATAACATAACCCCACCACCACCATGGGCCAATCGATCCACAACGTTGACATCAGCAAAAAGCTCACCCACACGACGCCATACATGCCGTCTGCCATCTGCCCTGTACAGTGAAAAAACGGGATTCATCCGTGAAGAGAACACCACTCCAAAGTGCCAGACACCATCGAATATGAGCATTTTCCCACTCAAGTCGGTTACGACGACGAAATGCAGTCAGGTCGAGACCCCGATGAGGACGACGAGCATGCAGATGAGCCTCCCTGAGACGGTTACTGACAGTTTGTGCAGAAATTCTTTGACTATGCAAACCGATTGTTGCAGCAGCTATCCGGGTGGCTGGTCTCAGACGATCTTGGAGGTGAAGATGCTGGATGTGGAGGTCCTGGGCTGGTGTGGTTACACGTGGTCTGCGTTTGTGAGGCCGGTTGGATATACTGCCAAATTATCTGAAACGCCTTTAGAGACGGCTTATGATAGAGAAATTAACATTCAATTCACGGGCAACAGCTCTCTGGTGTACATTCCTGCAGTCAGCATGCCAATTGCACACCTCCTCAAAAAATTTGCGGAAATATGTGAATGTGCATGTGGGGGATAAAACTGCAAATTTTAAAGTGGCCTTTTATTGTGGCAGCCTAAGGCACACCTGTGCAATAAAATCATGCTGTCTAATCAGCATCTTGATATGCCACACCTGTGAGGTAGATGGATTATCTCGGCAAAGGAGAAGTGCTCACTGACACAGATTTAGACAGATTTGTGAACAATATTGAGAGAAATAGGCCTTTTGTGTACATAGAAAAAAAGTTTTAGATCTTTGAGTTCAGCTCATGAAAAAGGGGGCAAAAACAAAAGTGTTGTATTTACAATTTTGTTCAGTGTATATATACTTTTTTGTCCGTTCCGTTGCTTCTTGTATATATCTATTGTATATATATATTGTGTGTGTGTGTGTTGGGAAATAATATATGAACAAAGGGTTCATCTTTTAAATATTATGGGGTTTTAATATTTTAGTTTTATGCTTGCTTTCGTTACTTATTTTGTATATGATCTCTGCTCTATTTGCTTGATCATGTGACTGTATATTTGTATGTATTTGTTGTTCATGTTATCTATCAACTTTATGTAAAGCATCTTTGGGTTCTTGAAAGGCGCTATATAAATACAAATTATTATTATTACTCTTTAACTGATAATAGTATCATTTTGTGAAATGTTTTCTGATTGCTCAAAAAAAACAACTTCTCATTTGCCACAGTAATGGGGGGAAAAAAACGTTTAAGGTATGATCAGTGAGGTTCACGATTTAGCATTTTCAGTGTTTTTATTTTAAATCATGTAGTAGATTATGTGAATAACTTCTCCTTATTTCATTCAGCTATGTCTCCTCTATCTGTTACTTTAGAAGTGTTGTGATGGTGCGTCTGTAACACAGAGCGAACACAGAACAGCTGCTGTATGTCTGATCAGCCCGGCCTGTGTGAGTGAGGGTATCCACATAATTGAATTTGGTCAACCTGTTTTGCTCTCCCTCTCTCACTGCTAAAGCCACTTAGCGGGCTAATTATTATTGGGATGAGTCAGCTCCAATATATCGCATCCCCAAAAAAATCCATGGAGAATATCAGTGGAAATCCAGAGTGCAGGCTGTGTGAAAATTAGATCAATGAGAGAATATATGTGACAAAGGGGTAATTAAGTGGTGTCATGCTGCCAAACCTGATGGGGACGAGAGAAATGTGTGAGGTAATTCCATTTACTTCGTCTTGGATTGTGCCCCATCATAACTGCTAATTCAATTGTACATTCATTCTGCCAACACCTTGCCATTAAGCGTGCATTTAATTGCTTCCATAAAGCTTTTAATATGCAGCGCACAAAACAGCGACATGACATCCGTGCTGCAGAGCGCAGCTGCCCTGCCGTCATTATGATAACATTGGATAGATGCGGGAGGAGGGTTCCGGATTCAAATATATCTGTTACACAAACATCTGAGGCCATTTCACGTCCATAATTCATCTTGGGCATGTATATATATTGTCCACACACAGAAAGAGTTGTAACGGCCCATGCTTTTGTTGTCTCTTGCCAGCAAAAAGCACATTATCTTGTCGCTAGACAAGAGCTTAGGGCCGCCACAGTGCACCGGCCTTCTGATAAGGGGAAGGGAGGAAACATCAGACGCAGCGGGAGGAGGAGAAGAGATAAAAATCCATGTTCAGGCATCGGTCTCCGCCTGACAAACAGGCCACACATTAAAGCCGAACAAAGGTGACAGACCATCAATTCAACGATATGTACACAATCATTACAGCGAGGAAACAAAGGCTGGTGTCAATTGCGCCGGCATTATGCGCAGTCTCTCAAATTAAAACCTTGTAGCGAAGCGCATCTGATGGCAGGAGCTATTTAGCGGCAATATTTTACGGGGCAGCCAATGAAAAGCAATAACTGTTTTATTTAATGTATCTGCTCCTGGCAGCTGCTCGGGGAAGGACGCTTAATAGAAGCTGTCGATCAATGTCAGGGCCCGAGCAATAAGAGCCCCTCACTGCAATAAACATGAAGAGAAGATAACGCTGGTCCTAGCTGATCAGTGCCTTGTTAACGTCCAGTCTAGCAGGCCCCGTTTGACATTTTATTTTGTAACACTCATAGTTCGTCATGCTAGATGGCTATCGAAGAGCTCGCGCTTTTTTTGTTGTTGCTTTCTTCTAATTTGCCCCCTGAGGAGAGGTGAGGTGAAAAATAGCACAGGAGGAGAACAGCCACTTGTAAATAATGTACATCATCCTGACATCTATGGCCAGATCAATGTGTGTATACTGTGAGGGGATTTGCGTATGAGCGATCGGAGGATGCCCGGGGCAGATGGAGACATCTGTTGATTCTGGAGATACAGGATGTTTACTCTTAGGACAGAGAAATCTCTCGTTTCTTCAGTTAATATTGGGAAGAACATATTGGCCATTGCTCAAAACAGATAAGTGAGTGTTTGTCCTGACATGGGGTCACTTTGGTCTTCAAACTTTACTTTGTGTCAGGGTGTTTTGATTGGTTTTCTTTCTTTGGTTACAGAAAAAAAAGAAGATATGTTGGAGTTATGGCCAGGTGATGCCAAAATAAAAGTCATCCATAAGTAACTTCAGTATGGACCTTTGTAACCAATTTAAAATTAATATCGGTCTTAATTAACGTCTTAAATATGGAACACTTTTAGATATTCTTATTTATTTTACAGTTTATATTTTTATATAAAATTATTACTTTATTTTTATAGATTTGTTTGTTTTTTAAAATGATAGATTTTCATAACATTTTATACAATTATTTTTTGAATATGCTAAAACTATACTGTTTTCACAAATTTACACTTTTTGTTTTCATTTTAAATTATTTTAAATTTTGTGTTTTTTACTTACTGTTCAAAAATTGATTACATTTAATTACATTTATAAAAGTAATTATTTGTTACTTTTAATTACACATGTAAACCAACTCTTATGTTCCATGAAAGATGGTTCTCGATTTTTTCTTTTTTAGCTTTATGTCCCGGAGCTCTTAACATTTTGGGCACGCGTATCTAATTATTTTGTATTGTTTATTATTGTTTTGTTGATTATTTATTATTTAAATATATTTAAAATATAATTATTTAAATAGGATTTTGTGTCTTGAACTTTTTATACAATATCATATATGAATGATTAATAATAATAAAAAATATGTAGAGTTATAACTATTTTAAATGATTTATTTTAACATTTAACATTACTGTTTTATACAATATTATCTATATATTATATAATTTAAAGGTATATTACATTATATGATCTATCTCAAGAACGTCCTGGTCCCTCTTTTAGATTTAGTCATAGTAGGTCTTAACATATTTACACACTTCTGTCATGTCCCCACCACATCCAGTGTGGTGTTTTGATTTCAACACAGGTAAACTAAAGTAACCATAGACTAGGAGACACTGCTTTAATCTTTATAAAAACCTTCACCCAAAGTCCTCTGTCCCAACGGAGTGGAGATTAAATGCTTCTTCACATTAGTAATGTCAGCACAAAATGATTATCTTCTCTGAATAATTTATCCCCATGCACAGAGTGATTTCCTTATCTTTCCTTTTTTTGCCTCTTTTACTGCAGAGGAAACGGTAAATGGCTGTTAGTCTTCAGAAAACCAATGGATCGTCTTTTCCATCAATCAATTAAAAAACACTTACCTCACACTCAACATGATTTATATCTTGTTAATAGAATTGTCTCACCATATCCCTGTATTATTATACCTCTAAATTCCATTAGCTATTTGCTTAATGCTCAATTTAAGGCTGACCTCTAAGGGGAGAGAGATAGCCGTATTAGTCTAATAATAGTCATTGTACACTGAACCTCTTTCTGGGAATGCTGTAGGTCAGGGCAGTGAGAGGTCTCTGGATACGCTGAATAAAGCTTGCATCGCAGTGACCTCTCTATCAGAGTACACAAACTCCATGTGCTTTAAAAGAGCATCAGTGCACGGCCATCACACTGAGAGATTGATTTCTCACCTTATGGAATCGGAATTGGAATGCAGCACAGCAAACATGGAGGCACTGCCGAGCATGATGTGATATTCTGGAGATCCCTGGTTGGGAAATTATTTGTTTAATTTCTGAGACTTATCATTTATTTTCTCTCACTAAAGAAACACGGCTATATTCCCAATTGAATGTATTTCCATGACGTTTTTGTGAAGATGCATGTGAATTTCCATAACACTGTAGATCTAAATACAGCACACTGTATCTATTCTTATGATTTTGGATTAGATTTGCTTGTTATTTAGCATGCAAACAAACCCTTTCTCACAGAGTGACTCGAACAGAGAGCGTTTATGCAGTATTCACCTCTAATGGTTCCATGAGTGGCTTTAAAACTGTATTCCACTGAGTGCCCTTGACACAGTTGCATGTAAGATAGATTTTAAATATTCATTACAGCAGGCCCTAAAGACCCATCGTCATCCCGTACCCCAGGGACGAGGCTGCACTGCTGCACAGGGAGAAGTTCACAACTACCGGAGAGCCTCATCCAATAAACAATCACGGAACTGGCCCATGATTGCAAACATGGGGTTTTTTTTTTTACATGTTGCATAATATTTCAATACATTAAGCCAGAATTAACAGAATTAAGGATAAGACATCAAAACATCTTGCTTCATAAAGGTTTGAATAGTTTAAGGTAAATTTGAATTTAAAAAATTGGATTAAAAAACCTTTATATTTTCAGTTTGTTGACAGCTCTTAATTGCACATACATTTAGTTCTAAAATATTTTGTGGCATTTGAATATGTCACTTTTTATGGAAGACTGTTTCCGCCACATATATGGTAAAAAAAAATAAAAAATTAAAGGTAATTGCAACATTTTATCTCACAATTCTTGACTTTTTTTCTTGATGTAAACTCAGAATTCAGATGTTAACTTGCAATTGTGAGTTTTTAACCTGCGATTCTTGAGTAGAAAAGTGATTGTGAAAAATATAAACTTGCAATTTGCAAGAAAATATCAGGATTGTGAGATTTTTTATTTTTTTATTCTCTGGTGGAATTGTCAATGTAAACTTGGAATTGTGAGAAAAAAGTCAGAATTTTAAGTTCATGTATCACAAATCTGAATTTTTGTCATACTTGTAAAAAAAAAAAAATTCTGAAGCATTGCAATTATCTTTTTTATTAAATTTTTATTCCATGGCGGAAACACGCTTCCTTATTTTTTACCGTAATGAAGCTTTCATTTATACCTAGTTTGAGTTCTTAATGTTCATTGAATATTGTGCCAGTCAACTCCACTATATACTAGAATTCAGAGCATGCAGAATTAATTTATTGATGTACGTGGGTATTATTTGTGAATGACCATGCAGAAATTATTATAGCCTTACTAGTAATTATCTAACATTTTATCCTTGAATATATAAAGGGAAAGACTTGGCACCAAAAGATTCTTTTGGTGCTGCACACCTACTGAATAACAATTTCCTTTATTTTTGTTAACATTTTGTCTTGAATCTGGGCCAAGAGAAATACTCTAATGTATATTTCTATAGGGAAAGCACTGTCAGAATCTCACCGAGGCTTCTTTTGCATTCCATCCAGTACTGCCCCCAAACAAGGTATTTGTTTAATTTAAGACTTACCATTTATTTTCTCTCACTAAAGAAACACAGATATATTCAAGCGAGGTAAACTTCAAAAATATGTATGTATGACGCACACACACACACTCTTCCAGCCCCATTCAGTGAATCCTGCTTTTCCCAGCACTGCCTAATGGAACATACTGACGGCAAATAAATATTCCACTGAGGCCATTTCATGTAGAGAGGGGTTTTGAATATCAAATCTGGGTTTTGATCTAGTCAGATGATCCGTACAGTAATAACAGGGCAGAGACAACAGCTCCCCATGGATAAAACACAGAGCTCGTAGACTTTAGCCAAACGCTGACCACAGTTATTAAATGAGTGTAAATCTTCATGGCATGATCAATAGCAATGTGTTTATTTTTGTGCACTAAGTTATTCATTAGAAATTCAAACAGCCTTAAAGAGGCTCATTAGGATCTGATTTGCTGGGGCTCACAGAGACTTATTGCCCCATTGTGGAGAAAGAGAAAAGGCCACCGGAGACAGCGAGGGGTAGATCCTCACAATGGACAATTTGTTCACATGGCTCAGCTATAAAAATAGGAGGAATGAAACTTAAGATGGTGTCTGTGTGTGCGCAAACAAATATAGTATGGTATGTCGTTTTCTGTGATGTAATACTCCTGTCTTTTTTATTTTTTATACATTTTCTAGGGGTGGAAATTGTAAAGAATTCCTAATGAATTCCAGTTCCCTAATGGGTCCATGAAGAATTATTTTAGTACTTTTAAGGAATAACTGCAATTTTACTTCCAAAGGGAACATCAATTCAAATTATTTTAAAACATTATTTTAGTTGTAAATTTAGCTGTAAGGTGTATGCGTTTGATTGAAAGTCATTCGTTCGGAATTCAGACTACACTGGTTGTGCTGTTTATTTGATTCATTAAAATGAACCGACTCGTTAGAGTCATTTGCTCAGGAGTCAGACTCCACTGGTTGTGCTGGATGTTGTTGATACGCTAAAAAGAAAAATTAGAATCATTAGAATTGTTAGTTTGGGAATCAGACCAACATGATTGCGCTGTATGCGTTTGATTCGTTAAAAAGAACTATGTACGTATTCCGTATTCCAAAAGAATGCACATGCGAGAACCATCCTGTATTTTTTATTAATGTAACCAGCTCTGAACGATTAAACCTAATTATCAGAGAGAATAACATTATATTTATGGGATGTGATTTTAAAAAACAGGACTTTAGCAATGCATGCTTTTGTAATTACTGATAAATGCAGCCCGTTTTGAAAGGCAGGTCTTAAAAGCTATTTTGTCATTATCACATTATTGCATTACCATTACTCGGTGTACAGTAGCCAGTTCAGATAATTCAATTGAATTGCATTAGGGAGCTCAGATCCCATTTGACTGGGGAAATGGAACATTAATTGGCATTTGTTCAAGCCAAACAAAGGACACCAAGGGAATATTACCAAATTAAAAGACTTTCAAACGCAGAGAATAAATCTTCAAGGACTAGCACAGCCTCGAAAAATGACCAAACACACTAGAAAATGTTTTTAAAATAAGTGGTTCATGAAAGTGCACGCAGCGTGGATTACATTTATAACTCGCAAGGCCCGACCCTCACTAAACTCATGCGCAACAGTGTTTTATGGTGTGTTTTTTCACAAAAACTGACAATTAAACAACAATTAGAGGTTTTTCTTCATGTTTTCTGAACACAGTCTTTTATAGCAGACTGTGCGACTTGTAGGAGGGGAAGGGGGATTTTTTTCCCACCCCTTTTTTCACTTTCCATCTCGGTCCTCCTCAGTGAATTGATGGAATGACCTGGACTTGATCTTTGAGGTCAACATGCCTGATGATTCCTGCAGATTGGTAAATTGATTCAAAACTATTACCATGGTAAAAAAGCAATAAGGTCATAAAACTTGCATTGGTCCAGCTGAGTAAATCCGGGGCATTTTGCCGAAGGAGTGGTGCAGGAGGATGGGAGCATGCGTTGGAATGAGAGAGCGAGAAATGACTTTGAAGAGCTCATCATCTCCAATCTATTTTTCCTGCCTGTGCTTCATGCCGCCGCATAGAGGCACTTCATTACAGGGGAATAACTGTACACAGCCCGGGCCGCCCACCTGCCTCCTGCTCCTCGCGGCTCCCCTGAGGGGCTTCAGGTGCTTAATACCTCATCACTGGCTTCATTGAACGCTTTAATCTGCACTGCTGTGATCAATAGAATCCCGCTGTAAATTAAAAGGGCCATTCCGTGTAATCAAACCTGTTAATGCTCATTCTGAAAACCATTATTTGTGGAAGGCATTTAGGGGGAATTGCCACACTGACAAGCCCCCTTGCTCACAGAGATTATTGGAGGACAAGGATTTGGACAAAGACAGAGAGAAGGATGAGAGAAGGGGGATCCAGTCTGTCCCTCGCCAGCGTAACGTGCCCTGCAGACAGAGAGAGGGATTGATGGAGGGCAAACGAGAGAAAAACACAGGCGGTGCAACTCAGTCTAGCGCAGAACATAATGGGAGGATGGGCGAGAGGGGAGATAAGTTTAGAGAGAGGGGCCGCCTGTCTGCTCGGGCCTCTCCGACACTCATACGCGCAGAAAATGAAATTTTCAAGCCTGCCATTTCTGCGGCAAATTCAATTACGCCAGCTGCTTGTACAAAGAGCTGTAGCTTCCTTGGGTCTGAAATTGAAAAAAGGCGAGTGCTGATGAGATGGTGAATAACTGGCTCGGCTTTGATAGCAGACAGGTGAGAGAGTCTCCGGCGAGTCCCAAAACTTACAGCATCGTACTGAATATCGCTGCAGAGAGGTCTTTGGAAATACTAAATGTTGACAAACCCACTTGCTTATACGAACACGATACGGTATGTGCCGCAAAAATATAATTGTGAGGTAAATAATGTGCTGTCGTAGCATCTCCTTTTTGATTTTCCACATGAGCACGTTTCTTACGCCGCTCTACCATACCAGATCTGCGCGGCAAGCCGGCGTAAAATTAGAGACCTTTCTTGTAATCCTAATTGCTGTCGGTGTTTGTACGATTTGTAGTTTTTCTCACGGTGCACTGACATTCAAAGGCTGAAAAATAAAGCATTTCTGTTTCTAATTTGAGAGAAAATCCTGCAGGGACTTCATAAGAAAACTGCCATTTAAGGCCGACAAGGCGAGAGGAGAGGAAAGCCATTACGGCTGTATCTTAAAAGGTCAATTACATTCTGTATAATGACTTTGACTGTTTAATCCAAATGTATGAGTCTCTTGCTAAGCCTTCTTCTGACATTGATAGACTTGAGTGGCAGAGAAGGATCTTCTCCTGTCAAGGCGTCAATGACTGGGAGATAATGAGAAATGGCACTTGAAATTTTTCCTCACTTGACGGCGACTGCTGTTCTCGTTCTCTCCTGATCAGCTTAAATGTTTGACTTGGTGTGGTCAAGTGCCGGTTTTGTTTACCGCAAGGCTAAAATGGTCTGCGGCGCGACCCCAACAACACTTTTGCCAGATATCATCTCTACCCTTCCTTTATTTTTAATACAATGTTTGCTCTTGCAACGACCCCCGATTGAAGCTCCACCATCTCATCTGCAGTGTAAGACAATTTCCGCACCTTAAAAGAAACTGTCTCAAGTCAATAGACAATAAATTGCTCTTGGAAATTGTGTGATCTTAAATAAAGGCTATTTGCTCAAAGGTCTGAAGCGAACCCCCACCTTTTTTAATCATTTGTATGTTTAGCTGTTTGGTCAATTTACTTTGCCTCTGTGATGTTTCACGGTTAAAGGCCATCAATCACATTCATGGTGAGAAAAATTTCCCGCTACAATATTACAGGTTATTAAAAGGATGATGAGAATGCAGCCACATGGGCAGGCAAATGCCCTTTTTCTCATCTTCTGAGAGCGTGGCCCTGAGATAATCTAGTGATTCATCTTCGCCCTACCTATCAACAAGTGGCAGTGGGCTCAAGTCCCCAATAATGAGCTTCTCTGTCCATTTCACCTTCTAAACACAAACATTAGCCACATCACATTCTCAGTCTACTTACTACACATGGATCCTGTAACCGCTCCAGCAACCGCTGACGCATTTCAATTGATCTGCTTCATGAAGGTTATAACTAGACGTGAAGAAATTCAATCTGTGACAAGCTATATAGTAAATATTCTCTCTGCACACAAATAATAAGACTTTTGAAAGCACTCTCTATCTTGTAAGGTCCCTCCTCTTGTCAGATGGTTCTTGTCTAAAGATGATTTAGACCTTGGCTTGATCAAAGCTTTGATCTGAGTGACAGTTTACAAGCTGTCCTTTTCTGCTAAAGTGACTCTTATCAGGACATATCCCGATGAGAAGGATTTTTACAAGGCATTGCACAAAAAATGGGAAGAAAAAGTGAGATTTCACGAGTGACTGTTAAACACTGGGAGGAGACACAAAAAATGCATTTAATTGAACTGAATTTCAACTTCGATATGCCACAATGCAATCTTCTGATCTTCCTTGTCGGTGATGAATAATTCCCATCTAAAATATGGGTCATAATCCAAAAGGGAATGAATTTAAATTTCAAATTACCATAAAGCTCTTTTTTTTTAGAAGATTGATGACATTTTTTCTAGTTTTGATTAAGGTTTTGTAAATTGCTGTGATTATTTAACACTTAGAAAAGTCTAGAAAATTAATAATTTTATGAAGTGATATCATTTGATATTTAAATAAGACAAATGATAGAAGTCATCTCACTGTCTTTAAATAGGACTTATAAGCTAATATTTATTTTATCACTATACAGGATATTAATAATAGAATTATGAATTCTCATACAGTCAATCATTTGAAAGCTGAATACATTCAAAGCAGTCAGGCACATTTGATGAGCTGAATGTGTAATGTGTAATCATATAATTATGGTTAATTCTGTTAACTTTACTCATTTTATTTATATTTATTTACTCTGTGTGACTTACTCTGTGTAACGACATAATGTCTTAAGGAAAATCAGCCAGTAATTATACTGAAACGAACTTGGTTCCCTTTCAGTCGATCACTCTCAACGTCATATCGGTGGCCAACGAATTGGGAATCTCGCCAGAGAGACCAATCCACTTCGAGTGTAACTAAACGAGCCAATGGCATGCGTAATTTGCATCTGGCTGCCACACCCCACAGCACGGGTATAAGAGGCAGCAGGTGCACCCCATTCATTCATCTTTTCGCTTCGGAGCCGAGCGGTGGTGCATCACTACTGCTCTTCTCTTCGAGTGATTTCAGAAAGCAAGTGCGGGCATTACGGCAGACAGCAGCGGTGGTCACGGTCTCACAGGAATCATCCAGCGTGCAGACAGCCACACCAGGAGTGTGTGGTGGCCAGCTCCCCTTGCCCCTGCGTCTACCCCCACTCCCACATAGCAGCAGCAGCCTTCCACCAGGCAGCATCATGGAGCCGGGCGTAGGCAGGACATGGAGCCGGGTCCAGCCTGTCCAGGCCCCCGCAAAACCTGGCGGTAAGCGCAAGTGCAAAAGGCCCTGAGATGGGCGACCCGGAGATGGAGGGACTGCTCATCGGGAGATGGTGACCACACCACTCCCTCCCCCAGAGGAGGGCCGGGTGGAGAATCTTTTGTTTCATTTTGTTTTTGTTCTGCCGCTGGCCCAGCAGCCAGCAGTTCCCAAAACTTCAGAAAAAGAGCAGTTTCCTCAGTCTCTGGGTCCCAAGAGGAGGAGAGTGGTGGACTGTGCATCACAGGATCACTTCTCTCCTCCTCTTTCACCAGCGGGTAGTAGTGGGTTGCCCAAGAGCACTCCCTCTGCCCATTCGTGGAACCAGGTAGGTGCTGTGACACTCAAGACCCCGCTTCATGCCGTCATACGCCAGGCTGTTACAAGCCTCAAGCCGGGGCCCTGCGTTCCCCCTCTCACGAGGAGGGATCAGGTGAGTGTTCCCCTGTGCTGCCCCACCGCGGGTACATCGGTGGCTCCGTTGGTTCCACTGGCACGGTTAGCGCTTCCCAGTCCGTCTCGGTGGCTCCTGCAGACCATCAGACTTGGCTACGCGATTCAATTCACCCGGCGTCCCCCCAAGTTCAACGGCATCCGCTTCACATCATTAAGTCCCCTGTCTTGCATGCGGAAATCGCAGTCCTGCTGGCGAAGGACGCGATAGAGCCGGTCCCTCCAGCCGATATGAGGACGGGGTTTTAGAGCCCTTACTTCATTGTGCCCAAGAAGAGCGGTGGGTTATGACCAATCTTGGAGCTGCCGTTCAAAATGTTGACGCAGAAATGCATTTTCGAGTGCATCCGTCCCCAAGACTTTGCAGCGATCGACCTGAAGGATGCATACTTTCATGTCTCAATCCTCCCGCGACACAGGCCATTCCTGCGTTTCGCCTTCGAGGGTCGGGCATATCAGTACAAGGTCCTGACCTTCGGGCTGTCCCTATCGCCCCGTGTCTTCACCAAAGTCGCAGAGGCAGCCCGAGAACAAGGTGTTCGCATCCTCAACTATCTCGACGACTGGCTCATACTCGCACAGTCTTGGCGTGGAAAAGAGCGAGTATCAGTTTGTCACACCATGGAGTGGTCTCCGACACCTCACCAGTTGGGTTCCTTCCGGGTCAACTGGGAAAAGAACACTCATGCCAATGCAGAGGATCTCTTTCCTCGGAAGGGAGCTGGATTCCGTTCAACCAGGCAGCAAGCCTTACCCGGACGTGCTCAGAGTCGTGCTGAACTGCCTTAAGACTTTATCCTGCGAGGACTCGGGCCCACTGAAATGTTTGAGAGGCTTCTGGGCATATGGCTGCAGCCACTGCGGTAGTTCCGCTCGGTCTGCTCCATATGAGACCGCTTCAGCACTTGCTTCATGGCCGAGGCCCGAGTTGGGCGTGGCTACGCGGCACTCACCAGGTTCAGATTACACCGGCCAGTCACAGAACCTTCAGCCCGTGGTCGGATCCTTTGTTGCTTCGTTGGACAGGTATCCAGGCATGCGGTGGTTTTCACAGATGCCTCTGCTACCGGCTGGGGAGCCACGTACAACAGGCACGCAGTGTCAGGGGTGTGGATGGGTCCCCAACTGTGTTGGCATATCAATTGCTTCAAGTTGCTGGCAGTGCGTCTTGCCCTGAGCCGCTTCAGAGAGTGCCTTCGGGGCAGGGACGTACTGGTCTGTTGCGTATATCAACCGGCAAGGTGGTTTATGCTCCCGTCGTGTGTCGCAACTCGCTCGCCACCTCATCTGAGGTCCCTTCGTGCCATCCACATCCCAGGAGTGTTCAACCGGGCAGCCGACGAGCTGTCTCGAGCAGCACTTCCAGGGGAGTGGAGACTCCACCCCCAGGCGGTTCAGCTGATTTGGAGATGGTTCGAAGGTGCTCAGGTAGACCTGTTTTCATCTCCAGAAACCACCCACTGCCAGTGGTTCTACTCCCTAACCGAGGCAACACTCGGCACGGATGCACTGGCACACAGCTGGCCGCGGGGCCTTCGCAGGTATGCGTTTCCCCCAGTGAGCCTACTCGCACAGACACTGTGCAAAATCAGGGAGGATGAGGAGCAGGTCTTGTTAGTTGCTCCATATTGACCCAACAGGACCTGGTTCCCGGAACTCATGCTCCTCGTGACATGCTCATGCTCCTCCCTGGCCGATTCCTCTTAAGAAGGATCTGCTTTCTCAGAGATGGGGCACCCTCTGACACCCATGTCCGGACCTGTGGAAACTCCATGTGTGGTCCCTGGACAGGACACGGAGGTTCTAAGTGACCTACCCCAAGAGGTAGTTGACACCATCACTTCAGCAAGAGCACCGTCCACGAGACAGGCCTATGCTTTGAAGTGGAACCTGTTCGTCGAATGGTGTTCCTCTCACTGAGAGGACCCCCCAGTTTGATCAGAGCCGTACTTTCCTTCTTGCAGCAAGGGTTGAAATGTAGGCTGTCTCCCTCCACCCTTAAGGTTTACGTTGCTGCTATCTCCGCACACCACAACCCCATAGAGTGGAGGTCGGTGGGGAAGCACGACCTGGTCGTCAGGTTCCTTAGGGGGGGCCAGAAAGTTAAATCCTCCTAGGCCCCCCTCCCTGCCCTCTTTGGATTTGGCACTGGTGCTAAGAGCCCTACAAGCTTCCCCCTTCGAGCCTTTGCAGTCAGTCAAATTGAGGTTTCTTTCTATGAAAACCCTACTCCTGCCTGCATTGGCCTCAATCAAGAGGGTGAGGGATCTGCAGGCATTTTCGGTCGACGAATCATGCCTACAGTTTGGGCCGGCTGACTCCCAGGTAAACCTGAGGCCCCGGCCCCGGCCCGGCTGCATGCCCAAGGTTCCTACCCCTCCCTTCAGGGACCAGGTGGTGAACCTGCAAGCGCTGCCCCTGGAGGAGGCAGAACCAGCCCTAGCTTTGCTCTGTCCTGTATGCGCACTGCAACAGTACAATGATAGAACTCAGGCGCTTTAGCCCTGCACAACATAGACCATCAAGGGTGCTTGAGCACTTCCTTTTTCTTCCTTGAGAGCAAGTGCCTTTCTGGGGTGTTTTATTTATTTTTTTGTTTTTATAAATTAAAACATATGTAGTCTATGTGTGCGTGTGTGTGTGTGTTTCTGTTTGTGCACAGCGTTCCTTGTAAATCTAATAAAAAAATCTAAATATCAGGTCGGGTCGGGTCGGGAAATGTTGAGACTTTGTCGAGTTCCGATGCCTTTCTCCCCTCTGCGCAGGCGCAGCACAGCAGTGTAGCACACATTGATCAGCACATCATGCAGAGAGCCGCAGAAGTGAAGCCCTCTCTCCCTTTCCAGTTGTGTTAGTCTTGGTGTGGAGGTGAGTGGTGATAAACAAAAGACTAAGCTACCTGTGCCTCGAATTCACAGCTAATTATCCAAGACCAGTGCGCGTCTGTCACTGCATGATTCAGTTGTATCAAAATGCATTTAGAATGATCACAAAATTCAAGATATGGGGGCAGAAATGTAATAATTTATTTCATTTAATATAGTTAATCTATATCACACGAAGAGTGACGTTTTTTTCTTCAAAAATCAGCATGGTTACAAATGTGGTATTGATTTTATACAGCAGTTCAATAACAAGAATTTAATATTAAGACACTTACTTTTTAGACACAATATTGACTGTTTTTCTCTATTTTCGCCAACAAATATAATTCCAATTTGAGTCTCTGAGCAACATGACGCTGTTTTTTTCCCTGAATGAATCAACCGTTTAAATGAATCGGTTCAATCGCAATGACTCACTTAATAACAGTGACTTGCTGCCACCTACTGACAGTTTTAATTTCACATTTAAAGTATCTTTTCATTTTTTTATAATTTCAAATATCAGTATTCAACGTTTTATGTTTAAAATATCAAAACAGTATTAATGCATTTGTAACTGCAGGTTAAATACATTCATGTCCTGCATTAAACAGTGTGTAAATGCATCTAACTGCCCCTTCTAATGTTGCTTCTGTGTTTTCTCTGCATTGCAATGATTAATTTTGTCAATACTGATTTAATTTGCTTGGTAACAACCCAAATTACTTATTATTCTTATTGACTGATTCAATTTAAGAATTTGACTGAAAAGATGATGCACACTTTAGAAATGGCTTTATAAAGGTAAAAATGCCCATAAAAGGTCAAAATCAATTTAAACTTATTGGAAAAGATTAATTTCTATCACTGCTGTGAACTGATCACCACACAGAATATGAAGAATATCAAAAACTTCAGCTGTCAGCTGTCCACAGTAGTCCTTAAGATATCAGCACAATAACACACTCAGCAAAATATCGTCTAATTATCTTTATTGATAAAATCCCAGAAAATATTGAGATAACTTTTTTGTCACTATCGCACACCCTTAATATATTTAACGTTTTGATTAGAAAAAAATTCAAATAAATATGAGATGTGCCCCTTTTTCCACTTGAGCCCCTGTCCCTCAAAATGTCAGTGCACGTCCCTGCTCGGAGCAGCTCTTTTTCTGTTACAGAGGACAGCGGAAGAGGAAAGCTGTCTCCAAGCAGAGGATGGCTCACTGGATAGTGGATGCAATCACCTTGGCCTATGAGGCACAAGGTGTGCCCTGCCCGCTCAGGCTGCATGCTCACTCCACTAGGGGTGTCACATTGTCCTGGGCGCTGGCTCGTGGTGCCTCGCTAGCAGATATTTGTAGAGCTGCGGGCTGGGCGACTCCTAACACGTTCGCTAGGTTCTGTAGCCTATGTGTTGAACCAGTTTCCTCCTGTGTTCTCACCTCAAATGGGTAGTGGCACTGAGAGGCCCGGTTCAGAATCGGCTTGCGGCGTCCATAACGCCTTTCCCAGATAGTTCTCCCTAACCAGGCAAACCTTGTTGAGTCCCTCCAGCACTCCGGCAGCCGGACGTGGCGGAGCGTCCGGCGCCAGGCCTTTCATCCATTGAATTCCTGAAACCTGGTGTGAGGCTAGTGCCCATATGAGTGGCCCTGTTGGGATCCCATATGTGTATTTCCACGGTACAGTTACTAGGGCTGTGTTTCCCCTGGCAGGCTATGCTCTGCCGTCTCTAGATGATGCAGCCTGAGCCTTCTCAGAGACTTCCATGTGCAATAGGACCCTTTTGGGTTACTCCACATGAGTAAATGTCACTCAACCCCCCTGTGGGAGGAGGTGACTCAGCAGCGTGAGCAACATTTTTTTACCATTATTTAGTGATGCACAGCCTTTTTTATCGCATCACATTCAATGCATACTGCAAACTCACAATCACTGCACAGTAAAACATGATTTTGTTTGCTGTGGCACTGAAGATTCAGCAACAGGGGAGCATATGCAGGAAACGTTGCTTATAATATACAGTCTTAGCCTTCCAATGTCAAACAGATGACACACTCTAATATATAAATACATATTTGATTTCTGAGCATTTCCTTTTAATAGCACGTTACAGTAAATTACTCCCATTCATTTTAAATTCCTATATTAAGCAGGTCTATTCTATCTGTACACCAAAGGAGTAGAAATAGATAATCTAATTTTCTGTTGAGCGATTTGTCTCCAGAAGGAATGTTTGTAACACAATTTGTTATAAAAATCCCTGGGCTTTGATAGATTTATAACAAAAGAGCAAAAACGGAGGGTGCCACTATCGCTCCCCTGACCCCATAAATCACATCTTTAGTGACCACATATTAAGTGCTTTTCTCATTCCCGCCCATTAAAAGTAAATAATCTGTAGAGAATGAGGCATTTGCTAAGGAGGCATCCTATTTTTCATACGTGACAGTTATCTGAGTGAAGGTGTGCAGGTGGGACGGGAGGTGGAGCGGAATGATGATGTCTGATTAGGGACGGCGGACACAGGCCGTGTGTATTTTTAGCGGAAGGAGAATTTATTGGTGGCTGGTTGCTGGCGATGCAGTCTGGCACATTTTACATCCTAAACTGGATCATCATTTAACACTGATGACGCGTAGAATGGTTCGGTGTTCCCCTCTCCAGATGTACATCGCAAATATCTTGCTGAATGTGTTCTGGCTTCCTGTTCATACATCTTGGGTCGCCATAAAATTGTAGTAAGTCACGTACATCTGGATTGAATAATTCCACATATTTATAAAATGAAGTTTCGCCCCAGCAAGTGAAATGAGAAGCAAACTGCATTGGTGGAGGAGAGTAATTAAGTTCATTAAGTTAATTATTTTTCCTCCTGAGCATGAAGTAGAAGGAAATAGCAACCAATCGCTAATTAAGTCCCCCCCCCTCATCATATTGGGAAAAAATTAACATTATGCGGCTACATCGGTTTCATGTTGTTGCATATTCATAGCTTTAAATTAATTTAATACCTCTCATATAAATCATGCAAATTTATGAAGTGAAGGTTTCATTTTATTGCACCATATTAAGTCATGTTCGATTCACAAGGTGGCTGTGAAGTGAGACATTACTCAAGGTTAGTCTGTGTTATTTATGACATATCTGTCAGTTAATACTCAACTGGCTTTTATTGCACTTTAATGTGCAAGGAAGTAATATGAAGCGCAGTTATGAGAGTGATGATGATGGCACAGATGTGTAGGACAGCAGGGCAGGGCCAATGATATCTGAGACTGATCAGTGTTAGTGATGTGCATAACACAACATAAGATACATAGTTTTTAACCCTCACGGTTTGTTGGGGGTCTCAAAGGTCATTAAATCATTTTCTACAATTCTCTGATTTTTGTGGGTTTTATTTTATTTTATTTTATTACTATAATGATAGAGAGTGATCATTGTATTTAATTTTAACAGTATTATTTTAAATGTGATGATACCACTGCAGTCGAAGTTAACACTGAGCAGTAGTGTTTTAGTGTCATTGAGATCATATTATATTTTTTATTAATATTTTTGTGTTAGTTTTTATTTGTACATTTTTCGTTTCATTTTCATTTGAGCAATTTTGTGTTTTTGTCATTTTCAGTAGTGTTTTTTAATGTCGATATAATTTATTAATTTTTATTTAAATTTTAGTTTTCGCTATTTTATTACATCATGTAAATGTACTAAATGTACTAAACTAAATGAAAATGAGAAATATTGCCTTGCAAACCAGTTGAAATACATTTTAAGTTTTATTTTTATTTCATTTCATTTCATTTCAGTTTACATTTATTTTACTTTAAGTAACTTTTTTGTGGTTTTAGTTATCTATAATAACTCTGCTGTGTGTATTATGTACAATACATAATGTCCTTTTACACTATGCAAATGTCATAAATATATGTCCCATTAAATGAATCATTTCACCCTTATTTGAAAATAATAATTTTTATGTGGCAGTCTTGCATAGAATCCAGTTTCACTTTCTAGCGGTTTGCTTTGGCTTACATTTTGTTTGAAGACAGACAGAAAAGGGCATTATTATGATATATTTGAGTTAGTTTTTCCAGCCATTATTATGCAAGGTGAAATAAAATCCCTGCAATCCTCAGGGGATCTGCCATCTTTCCAGGTTAAACATTTGCCAGATCACATCCTCTCACCACTGTTCTTTTGACTCAGGAACCTCAAAAGCCTCGTTTGAATAACTGGCTCCATACGTGGAACATTTGGCACATGACCAGGCCGAGCACGCCGATTGTTCGTCCTCGGAAAAATGAAAAGCTACTTCATAAGACCCCTGGTTTGGGTCATAACACCATGATTGTTCTTAACTAGTGTGAGTGAGAGAATCCAGCTGGGTCATATCTCCCTCATTAATGAGTCACCCTGTACCATTACTATGATCCGGATTGTGCTCTTGCTGCAATTTGCCACGATTAATGGAGGAGGGTCAACCCGGGTCACTTTCAATTTCCACCCAGAGGGGCGAGAAATGGAAACAACTCATTTGCACAGATTTGAATAATTTGCAAAAAGGAAATATGGGGCGAGGAGAAAGAAAGAGGCGATAAAGGAATCGGGTAGAGGACTCGAGCGCTGTTGCACTTTGCACAATAATAAGCCGCGCTGCCGTCGGCGGCTGGCACAAAGGCAATAATGAATATGATGGAGGATATGAATCCAGATGTGGGAATAAAGCTCGCCTTTCTCGGTGCAGTCTCACTTGGGAGCGTCTGCTGCGTCTAGTGAGCTTTTAAACTTATCATAAATGTATTAAGATTGCACCGGGCCATGAAACAGCTGTACACAATTAATCTTCTGCAAATCTTATCTGAAGAATTGCTTTCAGCGAAGTAACATCTGCTGCGAGAGGCGCTTATTCATGGGCGACGCGCGCCTGCCACACTTTTATGCGTAGGGCATGATCATTGCCAATGAAGTAAAAATTCATCGTTTTCCCTGTTCGGTAAAAATAACATTCAGCAGCATTAAAACATCATCCATCAACATTGTCTTGGGGGCTCCAAACCCGTCGCAGCCCGACAAATTAAAGAGAATATTCATTTCTGTGTGAACTTGCAGTGTGTGGCTTCACTGAGCTGATACTTTCTGCCTCTGTTTTCATTTTTTTTTCTCTCTCTTTGGAGAAGATGAAATTGAAGCAGTGCATTTCAATATCAGCAGCGCTCTGGCGGTTTGGCCTGGTGCAGGAAGTACATAGTGTGACTGCCATCATGGTCTCTCTGTGACCTAACAAAAGCCTTTGTGTTTGGCTGTGATATGGGGAAAAACACATTATTGCAGTGTTAATATATTTCAAAATGAAATGTTTATCATAGTTACCTTTAAATATAAATACAATTATTTAAAAAAAAGATTCTGGGGTCAGAAGTGTGTGGTCAGTAAGATTTTTCTTTATTTCTTTATTTAGTAAGAAATTTTAAAAGAAAATGTATTCAGCAAGGACACATTAAATTAATTAAAAAAGTCACAGTAAAGGCATTTACAATGTCACAAAAGATGTTTATTTCCAAAAATGCTGTTCTTTTGAAATTTCTGTTGATTAAAGAATCTTGAAAAAATATATTATGGTTTCCACACAAATGTTAAGCAGCACATCTGTTTTCAACATTGATAATAAGTAAGAAATGTTTCTTGAGCATCAAATCAGCATATGTGACCCTGGACCACAAAACCAGTGATAAGTAGCATGTGTTTATTTGTGGGTCAAAATTATTGATTTTTCTTTTATGCCAAAAATCATTAGGATATACGTAAAGATCATGTTCCATGAAGATATTTTGTAAATTTCCTACCATAAATATCAAAACTTAATTTTTGATTAGTAATATGCATTGCTAAGAACTTCATTTAGATAACTTTAAAGGCGATTTTCTCAATATTTAGATTTCTTTGGACCCTCAGATTCCAGATTTCGGCCAAATATTGTCCTATCCTAACAAACCACACACCGATGGAAAGCTTATTTATTCAGCTTATAAATCTCAATTTCGAAAAATTTACAATTATGACTGGTTTTGTGGTCCAGGGTCACATATTAGAATGATTTCTTAAGGATGTGACACTGAAGACTGGAGTAATGGCTGCTGAAAATTCAGCTTTGCCGTCAAAGGAATAAATTACATTTTAAAAAACAGTTATTTTAAAAAGTCTGTTTTTTGCTCTATTTTTAATATGGTGAGCATAAGAGACTTCTTTCAGAAGCATTGAAAAATCTTCCCAAACCCAAACGTTTGAATGGTCGTGTATATTGAAAATAAAAATATATATATTTTAAAACAATAGTGCAGATTTTTTTAATGCCAAGTATATATTTCCATGTTGAAGAGTTGTTTAAAGTTTGAGAATCACTCTTGATTGGTCACATGACGGGTGGGTAATCAACCAAACAAGAAGAGGAACTTTTACGCACGCTTTACATCTTTTATCTTCTCAACATTAATTACAATCATGTAATTTCTTAATCCCCAACTGTCGGCACCTCACAGATGGCAATATTATTTACAATACACAATGTTGCTTGGAGCCCGGCCAGATGCTGTCTTAATATAGATTTGATCATCTGTAACTTTGGCAGTTTGTCAATTACTCAATTTTTTGCAATATGAAGAGAAGAAAAAAACAATCTGTTCATTTTCTATTTTCTTTTGCCTGTCCCAACTTCCTTTGTAAACCGATACAAAGAGTCAGATTTAGGGACTGAGACAAAGGGTAATCAAAACAGATAAGCATAATCTAGAAAGTTTGAAATAGAGGTTATTAATATCATAACGGTCAGATTCAAAAAGTTATAGTTGAAGAAAACAGTCAGACACTTTTCAATAACTGTAACCTAATCACGAAACTAATTATGGCCATTTCAGTTGATCATCAACCACCCACAACTTCTTCCAAACATCCATTTCCATTGACATTTTTATTTTTTTATACTGAGTAAATAATATTTTCTACCCCAACCGTAAATGTAACCTTTAAACACCACTTTTGCATTTTTAGATAAGTTATTATTATTAATAAGTTATTATTTATGATTATTTGGACTGATGGCTGCTCACATTGTAAGTGATTTCAGGTTTTGTATTTAGCCCCCACAGTATTTTTAAATGCATTCAGAAATATAATCACTTGATAATCTGTAGAAGTTATATATATATATCATTCATATTAAAATGCTCAACATCAGTCTTCCCTGTTGACCTCAAAGTGGAAATTAAAGAGAATAGCATCAATAACCAGAAAAAAATCATTAATTTTGTATGCTCTCCGTGATTCAGGATCTGTACCTGCTGAGGCCGTGTCTGCTTTCAAACCGGGTTTATGTTTAAAGCTCAGTGTGTATTGTTCAATGTGACATGGTCAATTCATCATTAGTTTTGAGCGGAGAACGGATGAGTACACTTTCAATTTAGTTCACAGCCTTTCTTCATTCATCATGCCTCCTCATCATCCATCATTTCCTCTCTTTGGTTTGTACAAAAAACACACTTTCATAAGTTTAATGCAATTAATCATGAGGCAGGATCATTTTCTATTAATGGACCACAACCATTATTTCATTATTCATTTGATGAACTTGCACAGTGTGTTTCACGGAGGTGTGATTATAAGCACTGCTCACCAAGCATGAATGTGTGCCACTCCACATCTTTGTTGCTGTTTCTTAAATGCCTGCGCTGCTGCCTGACTGTAGCTTTTGTCTTCATATAACAAGTCCTGATAAATTGGAAAAGTTGCAGGCATAGATGAGAGCTGACCCGAAAAACAAAAGCAATCACAGTAAAGGGTAAAACGCCTGAAACGGTGAACCGCGACAGCTCTCACATTCAAGGTGAAATTCTGCCTCCCTCTCCATAAAAAGAGAAACATGCATATGCACAGAAAGCAACAATTTATGATCTTGTTACTTGAGCTGAATCATTTCAAACCGTCTGGTTCCTTAAAAGTTACTTTGCAATACTGTCTCAGACTGTAAAACTAAAAACTAAACTCAGATTTTAAAAATAGCCAATTTGACCCCTTCCTTTATGTGCAATTAATTTACATCAGTATCTAAAAATCATGCTATTTAGTCTTTTTGCATGTTTTGGCATGCATCTACTTTTAACTAATTTAAGCCTGGTTTAATCAGTTTTATTTTATAGTAGCATTTAGGTACTATTATATTTTTTTATTGATATTTTGAATCAGATTTTAATTTTACATTTGCCATTTTATTCTAATTCCAGTTCAGGTTTTAGTAATTTTGTTATGAGAAATGTTGCTTTGGGAAATAAACAGTGTTTTATATTTTATTTTATTTCAGTTACCATTTATTTTATTTCAAGTAACTTTTTGTTTTAGTTTTAACTATAATAACCCCCATGTCTATGCCTTAGTTAGGAAACTTGTACACCTGAATTAAAAGATTCATCTTAAGCAATGATGCTGTTTCAAAATTCCAGCTGATTATAAGAACATAATTATTTTTCAAACTGAATAGTCTTGAATCTCGCCGCAGATCAATCAGCCCTCAGACTCAAAGAAGTTCAGACTCCATTTTAGCTCAATCAAAAAGGGGGGAAAAAATCAATGTGGTCCAATTATAGCCTGTTTCATTAAGGTATGTTAATCAGAATTGCAAACGAGTTGGGCTTATGATTTCTCTTCTTGTATCCTACCAATATACAGTAGACAGTGTTGATGAAATCAACCGCATAATTAACCCACCATTTGAAGAAAGTGTTACCTTCATTTTAAAGTTAATGAAATCTATATATAACTATATTTTTACAAATTTTTTCCTTATATATATATACAGTATATATCACGTATATATTAGATGCTGCTCTTTGCTGCATTTAAACACTTATGAGACATGTTTTGAAAGCTGGATTCACAGTGTACCATGTTAAAGCATCATGCACATCCTTTGGTTCCAGCTATGGTCCAGGAGAGGACATGTCTAAGGCCACGACAAAAGCCGAGCACACTTCTTTCATTGTATTATTTTTCCTCTCCTCAGACACCCCGCCAGCTCTTTGATTTGGACCGTATATGTTTTCAGTAATCCATTTTTTTCAGTCAGGTCTTGCTGAAAACAAGCAAAGAAGCATCATTTGTGCAATGCACTGCTCACATTAACGAAATAAGACATGTAAACATCAGTAAAAACCTGAGGTAAATGATTTAATTCAAATGCAAAGAATGAGCAGATGCTTTCCAATCATGTGTAGGCTAATGCTTTATCCAGGTTGTATTTGAGCATATTCTAAAACACTAAACTCCTCGTGAGGTGCCGAGCTTTTCGAGAGTCTGCAGAACACTTCTTCCAGTATTCCTCTATTGATTTTTCCCTCAGAGACGTATTGTACCTCAAGATCTCATGCATTAGTGTAGGAGGTCCACTCGAGTCACAGAAAAGATGGTGGAACAATGTATTTAAAAAACATTCGGCTCTAACTAATGGCAGGTCCAAGGCAGAAGCGAGGTCATTTACCCTTCTGATTAGGTAAGCCAGTCAGTTCCAGGCAAACTGTGATTTAAAATGATGTCCAGCTTGAACTACATTCTCCAGGAAAATGATCTAATTTACTGATTCATTCATATTTACTGAGTGTACTGGCATTACATTTGTATAGATCACATCTGGGTAAAAACAGAAATCGGGAAAATCGAATCAAAATACCGAGACGTGGCCGCCTGTCGCTCGGAGTCTACATTCGAGGCTCTGCCGGGGTCACTTCCATGCTTTTTATGATGTCGCTTTGAAATCTATCCGAATCACATTAAATTGGATATAAAGATGTGCAGACACATACATCACAGTAAATGGTGTGCCAGAGCACTGCTCGTGGAGAATCCCACCTCAACAATCAGGTTATAAAATCGGCTTCAGATCCGATTAATAATTTACAATCCTGTTAGGGGAGAACAAACATTTCTGTTCAAGCAATTTAAGTTGCAGGACTGTTATTAAAGCCCGCCGCTGCCTTTCGCGGGGGCTTGTGGATCGTCTCGGGATGAGGCGGAGAGAAAGAGAGAAAGCTAAGCCTGCTCCAGCCCTCTGTGCCAGAGAATAACTATGTTCTATTTCACACTCTATGCTTTCTTTATTAAACTGCCATCGCCGCAAGCACATATTGCTCACCGTCTCCTCTTTGAATTTACTGTGACTTCACCCTCTTCTTTTCCCCGTGCTGGGAAACTTTCTGTCCACTTTCCGCAGCGAAATCTTAGCGCCTAATGACTTTATAATGGCAGCTCTAAGTAAAATGAGCTGGTGCTGCTGCAATCAAGAGCTCAATGGTGCTTTGTGCATCACCCATCACTAATTGACACCAGGGAGACAGATTTGCCTTTTCGCGGAGGGCCGAAAAGGCTTAATGTAATTGTGTATTTACAATCTACGCTGCTTTTGCTCACGTTGTGTACTTTGAGAACAGGAGCGGTAGGCTACTATAATAGGACTGCTAAATATCATGTGAAATTAAACGATTGATGCTTGGAGAGATGAATATTTAATTTCATTATTTTCTTAGGAAAGGCAATCACTATAGTGAGCTGTCTGATGTGTCTTTCATTTGGTAACAGTGACCTCTAGTGACCTCTAGTGTCCTCAAAAGGAACAGCCCACTGGACCTGAGAAATACAATATGAACATGCACAAAGTGGATATTTTGTGAGGGAATCTAGAGACAACAACTAACTCCCAGCAACGCTTGAGAACAAAGTGAAAGTCTGAGTGTTTAAGCATGTCTTGTGACTATATATCATCACAATTTTAAGATTTCTGTACATATTTAAAAACAAAGAAGGACAAGTTCAGATCTCAAGAAAACATTTTCAAGTTTAAAAAGATATGGCTGAATCATAAGGAGCAACACCGATGGATGCTGAATGATTGTGTCCAGTCCCTGAGCTAGAAGTGTTTCACACTTTAAGATCAAGTTCATAAATAGTGTGAGATGAAATTTATGCGGGACCAACAGAGGCTTCATGAAAGTCCGAGCCTACGATCATACTGCTGTACATCTTCTGCTGCTCCTCCTTTAATGACTCTTTCACCTTTTCCCTCTTCAGTCCTCCATCCCTGCCAAACAATTATACTTTATGAATATCAAAAAAGTGGGATATACTCATATTAGCCAGGCCAATATTTGGTCATGTCGAGATTATATTGGCCATCATATTTGCCATTCACTAGTAAATATACATTCTATAGGCATTCTACAGACATTTAAAAAAAAACAATGCATGTTTACAGTCCACATTTAATCATAATGTTTTCTTCAGAGTTGAAAATGACAATCATAATATAGGATAAAAAAAATACTAAATAATTATATATATATAGATTATATCATATATATTATAATATATTATATTTTGCTATACTGTTGTGTGTGTGTGTGGGGTGTGTGTGGTGTGTGTGTGTGTGAGAGTGGGACCCTGGACCATAAGGGTCAATTTTTGAAATTGAGATTTATACATAATATGAAATCTGAATAAATAAGCTTCCATTGATGTATGGTGTGTTAGGATAGGACAACATTTGGCCGAAATACAACTATTTGAAAAATCTGGAATCTGAGGGTGCAAAAAATCTAAATATTGAAAAAAAATCACCTTTAAATTTATGCAAATGAAGTTCTTAGCAATGCATATAAATAATCAAAAATTAAGTTTTAATATATTTTACATAATAAATTCAAAATACTGTCATGGAACGTGATCTTACTTAAGGCGAGGAATTGTTGTTCACACAACACTTTAGAAAGCTGAATTCGTTTTTCTGTTTCAACAACTTGTAGTCCCTCATCATAAGGGGCGTGTCTACTCGTGTGTGGAGGAGAGCGCGTTCAATTTTTTTGCGCCGCACCATTCCCTTTCACAGTACTAATCTTTGCCTGGGTTGCGTACGTATGTGTGAGGTGGAGCTATCAAAATAGGGTCAAGACCCTTTTGGGGTAGGGGCGTGTTAGTTTTGGTGATTTCAAATATCAACATTGGCTACCAGAAATCACTTACCCTGCCTTTAATGTCCTAATGATTTTTGGCATAAAAGAAAAATCAATAATTTCTCTTGCTCCCTACCATGTATGCTTTGGTCTATTTGCTTACAAATATGACCCCATTCGAATTTTAAGACTGTGATATTAACTTGTGGCTTACCTAGGTTCAAATATTTCTGTAATAGTAGATACAAACCTGCCCCATTTTTAAAAACTTTCCCCTTTTTTTCTTTTTTAATACTAATATTTGGTTGAAATATGTTGTGCAGGGTTGTTTGTATTCTTACCAGGACAAATCCACCAGTCCTCCCTGATGTGCTATGGCTGATTTCACTCTGTTAGCAAACTGAACCGCATCCTCTCCATCCTACAAAACACATATTCAGATACACAGATGCAATAAAAAGATAGGAAGCATGGCTCTACCAGTCAAAAGTTTAGATGTGTAAAATCCTCAACAAATCCATTAAAACTAAATAATAATAACAGAAATGGAAGTGGGGAAAAAGTGTTAAACAAATCACACCTATCTTAGATTTAAGCTTCTTTAAAGTAGTTAGTAGTAACCCTATGCTTATACTAGAGCTCTGCAAGCTCTGGTGCATTCTGGGATGATTTTAAACAGGTTTGATTATGGTACCCATGTTTAAATAAACAAATAAGTTTATGTTCATGTTTCTACTTAGGCTCCAGCCTCCCTATGACCTTACAAAGGACAAGCAGTTTGGAGAAAGGATAGATTGATGTTTCTGCTTACCTGTCGAGTCATAGGTGGGAGGTACCACACGTTGCACACGATGGCCCAGCTTGTCATCATCCTGAGGAGGTAGCTCACCATGTTGTACTTGGCACTGTTCCAGAAGGCATCTCCAAACTGAGGGTCATACTGAAAGAGAGAAGTACATGAGGTGTGTCCCTTTTAGAGGGTAACCGTAATACTGCTGTAGGAAAATACTATGTTGTTGGTACTGGATACCTTGATTGCTACTGGGTATATAGTTCTACCGATTTCAAAGCTTCCCTTCTTGAACATCATGACTGATGTATTATTAATACAAGTTCCTACAATAGACACAAAGACAGACCATAGGAAATAGGATAACAAATGACAGAGATTTATTCAAATAAATATGTGTAATATGCATAGAAAATAAATATGTATATTATCATTTATATGATTTATACTATATGGAAGCTTGTTTCCACCACAGAAATAATGTTTTTTTTTTAAAACATATTCTTCTCATAATTACAAGTTTATAGCTTACAATTCTGACTTCTTTTCTCAGAATTGCAAGTTATAAATCCGGAAAACGTATGAGTTTAAATCTTACATCATTAAATCTTTTTTTTTTGTTGTCTTGTCTTGTTTTGTGTCTGCCATGGAATAAAGAATAAAAAAAAAGGTAATTACAACTCTCAATTCTAATTTATTATTTAATTTATATCTCACATTTTCCGAGTTTATATTGTGAGATTTTTTTTTTCAATGGTAGAAACAAGCTTCCATATTTATATATTTTTTTGTAGTAGATTGATACTGCATAATTACTGCATTACTAGAGACTTGTATAAGGACACAATCACATGAATATATCTTTTACCCTCTGGGAAGATCAGGATTGGCAGCTTAGTTTTATCAGCAATATGGTCTTTTAACCTGTGGAAACAGCAAAATTTAGGTTTTATGTCCTAAGCGAGGACATGTTATACCCCACAAGACTGATCAACACACACTTTGTCACCTTTTGGCAACTGCATGGCGATCTTTCATCTCGGATCTCTCAAACCACACATGGGGACAGGACCACACCATTGACCTCTGGATGACCCCCATGAGGCCTCCATGAACTTGACCTACCTGAGGACAATGAAATTGCGGTAAAGACACCTGAGACCCTCTAAAGACACACAATGTCACACCGCTGATATAGTCAGCATGACTCACCATAGCATAACATCCATCATTCGCCAGAATGACAATGTCAATTGGGGAAGTGTGGTTGGCAACACAGATACCTCCTTTTTTCGGCCGATTCTCTCTGTTATGCATCCCATGAGACATATAAGAAACAATGGTCATTTGACTATATTAGGGAGTGTTAAAAAGAAAGAGGTGTGCTTGCATGGCCGAGAATTGACATGAGACATAATTATTCTCCTTTCCCAATCTCAGTTTTACCAGAATCAAATGTAAGCCTTCATAATTTCTAGCATTTCTTACTAAAAGTCTCTTATGTTGTTGCTGAATTGCTTGTATCCATTTCAGTCATTCTTCAGCTTCTTTTATTCATTTGGCTTGCAAAATACAGTTTGGATTTTTTTTTGTGCTTTATTTAAAGTGCAAAAAACCTTCCCAACATAACTTTTTCTAGCATGTGTAAATGACTAAACAATTTAGGGGAATATATAATAAACTCATAGATATATTATATAAAATATATATATATATATATTATGCAGAAAACTACCGAGAAGCAGAGGGAAACGGAAGACAGTGAGATCAAAGTGGAAAGACTGGGATCAAAAATGAAGCAGTGACTCACTTATTATGATAGCGGATGGTAGCAGACAGGCCTCTGGCACATATTCTGTAGCATGTAATATGAACCAAATCACTGAGCCAGTTCTTCGCACTGAAAGAGACACAAACCCTTCCCATAAGGAAATGCTTCTTCAAACTTTAATATGAAATTAAATATCAGCATTCCATCCATATATAACAAACTTCAAAATTCTTATTCAATCAGTCCATAAATGAAATACAAGAGGGTATGATATAATTAATTATGTCATGCAATATTAATTACTTGCTGCTAGGAAGCAATCCAACAATAGTAGTTCCAATCACCAACCAACTCAATCCGATAACAGCCAACGTGATCCTATGACAAAGAGCAATAACTTGATTAAATATATGGGGGAATCACAAAAAAAGACATCCAGGTCACAATAATGAGAAATGGGAGTGGGAAATGTGCTTTAATGTAATAAAAAAACAATTCTAAATGCTGAAATACTATTACATTGTAAAATAAAGTTTTCTATTTTAAAGGGGTCATATGACATTGCTAAAAAGAACATTATTTTGTGTATTTGTTGTAATGAAATTTTTTTATGCGGTTTAAGGTAAAAAAAAACATTATTTTCCACATACTGTACATTATTGTTTCTCCTCTATGCCCCGCCTTTCTGAAACGCATCGATTTTACAAAACTCATCGGTCTGAAAAAGCGAGGTGTGCTGTGATTGGCCAGCTATCCAGTGCGTTGTGATTGGCCGAATTCCTCAAGCATGTGACGGAAATGTTACGTCCCTTACCATATTGTGATGCCTGCGGCAACCACATGTGACGACCCCGGGCTGGACTCTGCTTCGTCCACAGTGAAAGCCGATCCAGCGATCGACAGCGCGAAGTTGTTGTATTTCCTCAGCGACCAGCACAGAGCAGCTCCAGCATACGAAGCGATATAGTCCTCTTTGTGAAGGCCAAACAAGTAGTTTCGCGTTTTCACACGAAGCATCACAGCGCTTCACGACAGAGCTCGGTCGTCTGGCAACAACAATACTACAGCGGAATCAAATGACGCGCTATCTGTTCTTTGCATGAACATTTGGGCGGCGTTATGCAAATCTTCCCACATAGTGACGTAGACATGTGGGGGCGTGGTTAAACGAGGCGTTTTAGGAGGGCGTGTACAAGTCTTAACTTTTATTAAGAATATTTCTTTGGATTTGAGACTCAGTCTTTGCAACTTTACAGATCTTTAATATGCACCAAGAGCTTGTAACACTCCAAAGAAAAAGAAAAAACTGAAATCGCATCATATGACCCCTTTAATATATTTCAAAATGTAATTTATTCCTGTAATGCAAAGTCATTCTAATATGCTGCTTTAGTTTGCACGAAATTTTCTTATTTTATCTGAAAATATTTTTTGCTGCTTATATTTTTGTGGAAACCGTAATACATATTTTTCAGGATTCTGTGAATAGAATGTTCAAAAGAACAGCATTTCTAAAAATGTCACTGTTGATCAATTTAATGCATCGTCGATAAATTAATGTCATCTGATGAATAAAATATATCTCCAGTCTCACCTCAGAGGCAACAAGATACAGTAACGTATAAAAACTCCCAGGCCCCATATGATGGTAAGCCGCACACTGATGTAACGAAAGTTGTTGTTGGTTCGCGTGAGGAGGTTCCAAGAAGCCAGTTCCTCCGATGTGAAGCGCTGAGTCACCTGATCCTCAACAATGTTCTCAATGCCTTTTTTACAGAAATAGAAGGCATCACACATTGTAAAGTCTCCCCCCACCAGATTTTTAGGATGGGATCGTCGCAGCTCTCCGATCTCCTCCTCCATAGAGCCATCATCTTTCTCAATGATCCCTGAGAGTACATTATGAATTTGAAATGAGACCAGACAGAGAAGGAGAAAACGGCACAATGCTTGTGGAGCACCACTATGTCCCTCCATTTACATTAATTGATTTGTTTTGGTTTTTTTTAAATCTGGATATAATAATGGAAGCATGATTTCATGTGTGTCCTGAGCTCCGGATCCAAGCAAAAAAACCTTGGAGCCGGGTAAAGTTCATAAATAAGATCAACTGAAATGATGAAATCTGCCACTTGCTGCAATACCAATTACAGTAGACTGACCATGACTGACAGGCATCCGGCCAATAATAAATGCATTTCAAACATACATTTCTTACTGTATATAAAGAGTTGTGTCAACTAAAACAGAAAGCTTGTGACATTTGTTATCATATAAACTGACTGCCTAGATGCTAGAAAGGAATACATAAATAAAACAACAAAGGCAGCAAACTAAAGCAGACTTTTTAATTATTGTCTAATATGCAGCATCAATAATTCCAAAGAGGAAACTGTGGCTTCACATGACATTATCTTGAGATTGAACACTTGTGTTTTATGCACATGATGTTTTGCACTTACAAATATTTTTGCACTGACAGACATCCTCATTTCACTCACCGTTGGCTGACTGTGATGGCAGTGTTGGCTGTTCCTTCTGTCCTCTTTGGATCCTGAGAGTCGCCCACTGCCACAGATCACAAGTTTATTTTCAGGTAACCTTTAACACAGTGCTTCCTATATTCAGGGATTGCTTAAACTGTCATGTACAAATCAAAGCTCAATACGTCCTGTTCTAAAAACAAAACTCTTGATGATGAAATGTATTTTAGTTTTATGCCTTTTGACCCTCTTTTGCAAGTTTGTCTTGGCATTTTCAACTTCTGTCAGGTCTAGGTAAAGGAAAAACGTTTTCTAAGTTTGCATCGACAATTAATTTATTTGTGATCAGATATGGAAAGCAATTAATAGTCATATATCTTTTAAAATTAGATATGATTTAGCGCCTTTACCTCCAGTGTCTTAACCAGCACCCTGATGTAGATATCTGTGAAGCCCAGGGACACACCAAACATGGCAGGTAACACGATAAGCCCCACTACAATGGACAGCCACACCTGGAAGAGCACGAATGCAATTTCCCAAGCACCTTCCATCTCTCTGCTCTCCGTCCTGTCAGTCTGTGGGACGGGGCTCTGGGATCAGGCCATCTGCTCAAGCGGGTGAAGGTAAAAGCCAAAACAGAGGTGGTGTCTGTTTAAAATGTCGTAATCAGTGTGTTAGTACTGCCTCT
The DNA here is from genome assembly GCA_018155175.1 of Sinocyclocheilus anophthalmus. Lineage (NCBI taxonomy): Eukaryota > Metazoa > Chordata > Actinopteri > Cypriniformes > Cyprinidae > Sinocyclocheilus > Sinocyclocheilus anophthalmus. The sequence continues at coordinate 296,180 of JADLZN010006572.1, read as the reverse complement.
GGGGAAATTTTTGTATGTGGTTGGTGGCCTGTTTCTGTATTACTGTACAGCATCTGACCTGTTTATTTTGCTGAGTTCACCTTAAACAAATAACGCTGTAAACATTTTTAAAACACTAAAATAAAAACCTCAGGTGAATTGTTGGCTTATATTATGATTTTACTTAACAAAAATATTATGTAAAATCAAACAGCTTATAAGAACCTTTATGAATATCTTTGTCATTTGTGACCCTAGACCACAAAAACAGACATAAGGGTCCATTTTTTGAAATTGAGATTTATACATCATCTGAAAGCTGACTAATTAAGCTTTCCATTGGTGTGTGGGATAGGACAATATTTGGCTGAGATGCAATTATTTTAAAATCTGGAATCTGAGGGTGCAAAAAAATCAAAATATTGTGAAAATCGCCTTTAAAGTTGTCCAAATGAAGTTCTTAGCAATGTTTATTTCTGTCAGGACCAGAAGTTCTGTTCTGAGCAAGAACTCCCTGCGCATCCATGCAGCCTAGCATGGATGAGAGCAGGGAGAGCAGCGATAACCCCACACAGGGTAACCTCACAGCACCAACATAAATGTATTGCAGATATCGTAAAGTTCAATAATGTTATATACACATTTTAGATTTAGTCTGATTCAAAGGAGAATCAGAAGGCTGAATCCTGACTGACAGAGGAGGAGTTGGGGATGGAGGAGGGTAATTAGCTATTGAGCAATGCGAAAACTGCTGATTATACTGAATCTGCGGGACCTTACTAGTGCAGGAATACTTATGCGTGTTGTATCCCATCAAAGGGGGAATAGGATCAGCTGATGCGAGCTTGACTAACGTGACCTGCCAGAACTAACGCTATGCTTGTTGCGATCAAATAAATTACTCGGTTTTGACTACATATGGGGGTAGAAGATCTACAAAATATTGTAATGGAACATGATGTTTACTTAATATCTTAATGATTTTTGGCATAAAAGAAAAATCGATAATTTTGACCCATACAGTGTATTGTTGGCTATTGCTACAAATATACCACTGCGCATTATGACGTTTTTGTGCTCCAGGGTCACATTTTATTTCATATAATTTTTATAGTGAGAGCTAATAGATCTATAAATTTATTATTCTGTTGGTAGCTGCAGTAATGTTATTTTTTATTTGTTATGACATTTGTACATAGTTGCAGTAACTATGGTATGCCTATTTTATTTATTTTTATGATATTTGTGTCTAATATTTGTAGTAACTATGGCATTTTTAAATTATATTTGTGGCTAATAGATGTATAAACTGTGGGATTTATATTTTATTTATTTGATATGGCATTTGTGGATAGCTGTAGTAATTATTATGGTATTTTATTATATGATATGATTTTGTGGCTAATAGCTGTAGTAACGTTAGCTTATTTCGGCGAAAACTGTAAGGTCTCCGTAATGCATTAGCTTCCCTAAATAGAAGACACTCTTCCTAAAAGCTTATCAGAAATGCATATTATTTAAATACAATTCTACTAGATGATTTTAGAAAACTATAATGGCACCTATTAATAATTATCGAAAACTTTTACATTTCTTAAGTTGTCCGTCTCCTTTCCGTTATCAGAAAGCGCTGTGCCATAACAACAGGATCACATGAGCGGTAGAACAACAGCGAGCTAACGAGGATTACGATTCAATACAGCACCTTCACAATACCTCGATTTCATTCATTTCTTCATCCCAGACGTCTGAAGATGATGTTACTTATACTGCATGTCCCAAATCCCGAGACTATGTCCGAAGTTTTCCTGCGACTGTTACAAAGTTCGGAAACATATGGTTATAAATGACGCACTAGCGCCACCTTGCGTCACGTTAGGAAATGTGTTATCACAATCGTGTTGTTTACAACCCTATTAAACGCGCTATATCTGATGAAAATGTATCGCTAAACGATACGTTAATCTATAACGAATAAAATGTTTTAAAAACATAAAACATATTGTTTTTACTAAAATATTCATTCAAATTATTACTCGCACAGTGTTTCTCCAAATCATCCTTCTTGCTTACTGGGAAGTAGCCTCTGACAGGGAGAAATTTTGCAAGCATGAAATCCCAGCGATGCAATGTTTGTCCAAAATTCCCCTCAAAACAAAAATATGCTTTAAAACCATAGACTGTATGTTTAAAACCACAAGCAGTTTCACAAAAACTAATGAAAATGCTGGTTTCTAATGTAACGTTACATTACTCCGCACCACATGGTGGCAGCACAAGTTAGTGTTTGGATGTAAACTGCCGTCTCTTATGCAGAGAATAACTAAACGAAACCTACGAGCGCAGAAAGTTTATACATGTAGCCTGCTAACTTATAACTATGAGGTTGCGGTAGTTAACACACGGTTTAGTCCAAAAGCATGGAGGAATTCAACACAACTGTTCGTATATCGGGTTTCGCGTTGAGTTCACTGATGTTTCATCATTTGAACAGTGATGCGGATGTGGTAAGTGGCAAACGACCCCAGTGTGACCGTATGATCCTTGGTTATGAATTAAATAGCAAGTCAAAGATGTCTGCTAAGCATTTCCTCAGTCCCATAACTTCTGTTTATATTTGTACTATGTTTAAAGGAAGGTCTTATTCTTGGAGAGAGTGTAGGAGAGGAGAACTGCAGGATCACCGACTCACAAATTGATCACATACAGTTCGAGCACACTATAAGTAAATTGACTCTAATTGTTTAATATTTTCATATAATAGTTGCAACACGAAACCCAAAAACACTGGCGTCACGACGGTTTCTCTTTTTCAGATATTCAGAAACACATCCCTTGTCATAAACTCCATAGGTAAGTCAGTTGCTCAGTATTTATTTCTTTGTCTCCATAAATCTCTTTTTATATTAAGCAGTGGTTCTCAACTGGTTTTGCTTTATGGCCTGGATTTTACATTTGGACATCAAGTGGTGAACCAATATGGTACAAAATTGTTTATCATATAAAAACGAACAAATATGTACTGAAAATCAAATATTGCGCCAAAAAGACACATTATACATTGTTTGACTATTCACATTTAGCACATTTATGTATTATATTTTTCCCAGAGTGGCCCATTTTTGGACCACAACTCGCCAATTGAAAACCACTGATAATAGAGTTTTTAAAAACATTGAAATTTGATTTACCAATGCCTCAATCCTCTTGAAAGCTTCTACAGTAATGTTGGGGATGTCAGTGAGGAGAAAATAAGACCAATTTTGTCTGATTACCAAGAGGTATTTCCTACATTTTAAAACATTTGCTCATTTTCTACTGCTGAATATATCCAAAATGTGATTTGCATTAACAAATTGTTTTTCTTATTATACATTTACTTGTCAAGGAGAATGTGATTGGTTGGTACAGACAACGAAGAAACACCAGACAGCAAATGACTTTCATGGAACAAGTAGTTCATCAGAATATGAGAAAGATTTTGTCCAATCGGGAACTTGTTTTCATGCTGCTCACACCGTCTCAGGCAACAGCATCAGGCTCCACCCATCGACTTGAGTTCTCAGCATTCATATGGCACAGCAGGTGAGATCTGAGGATTTTACACTCAACTCTGGCACACAACCATTCAGTAGACTTTTTGAAGCTTAGAAAACTATTTATTTTCTCCATGCAGCCAGTACATCAACATCCCCATCTTTGTGAGCAACCTGGGAAACCTTGAACAACAGGACTACTGGAGAGTGTCAGGCACATGTCCATCTTTAGGACAGAGTGAAGCTGTTAAGCAGCACAGGTACATTCAGAATGTTATTTGCAGTTAAAGGAATAGTTCAATCAAAAATGAATATTTGCTGGAAATGTAAATGTATTTGCTTATGTAGATAATTAGTTTCTTCATTGGAACAGATTTGGAGAAATTTAGCATTACGTCACTTGCTCACCAATGGATCCTCTGCAGTCAATGGGTGCCGTCAGAATAAGAGTAATCCACACAACCCCAGTCTGTCAATAAACATCTTGTTACAAACATGCAGCTTTTCGCTGTACAGTTCTCTTCTTAAGGTGGGTGTGTTAACTGGTTCCACTTCTAGACTAAATAAAATGAGTCTATCCCCCGGTTTCACAGACAAGGTTTAAGCCTAGTCCCCGACTAAAATGTAAGTCTGAGCTTTTTCAACTGAAACTAACTGCACTGATGATGCTTGCATATTTCATGCCTGTGTTTGTCCTCAAGATGTTTTTTCTAGGCATGGTATAAAATTACTTTTAAACCTCCCTATTAACTTGCCTAGTCTTGGCCTTTAAGCTAAGCCCGTCGGTGAACTGTGCCTAAAATTCATAAAAACTCTTTCTCTATCAAAAAAAAAAAAAAAAAGCCCATACCCTGTTGTCTTTCACATCAAAATACACAGACATGTTTGTTTAGAACTGTTTTCACATGTAAATGTTGCTAGATCTGCCTATTTTCTCTCCTGATTCAGACTAGATGATTTTTTTTTTCTCTAGGATAGCAATATTATGAAAAAAAAAAAATTTATTTCTCTAGTGAAAGCAATATTATGAATAGATGATTTGATGCCAGGAGCTAAACAAACTCTTATGATTCGGATGTGTTTCCTTACAAATACGCAGTTTTTTACTTTACATATTAACTAATGGACTGGAGTGGTGTGGATTACATGTGGTTTATTGTGATGTTTTCATCAGCAGTTTGAACGCTCATTCTGACGGTACCCATATCACCGCCAATGATCTATTGGTAAGCAAATTATGTAATCCTAAATTTTTCCAAATCTGTTCTGATGAAGAAAAACTCATACACCTTGGATGGCCTAAGGTTGAGTACATTTTCATTTTTGGGTGAACGATTATCTTTCAAGTCTTTTTGGTTTTGCTTGCCAAGGCAAACTTTTTTTTGCCTGGTAGATGGTAAAAATCCAAAAAAATCCCATAGACTTACATTTAAGGAAGGGTCAGAGCCAAATCTAGAGATCGGACTTTCAAAGAGGTCTGGAGGATCATGACATTAACAGCTATCCTTGAAACCACATAGTACTGCTGTTTAGGAAACAACTGCATAGTATTTTCCTCACAAAATATACGAATCTAGCTTTTTCTTTAGAAGTGATAAATAATTTTTTTCTTGCCTCTCAGGACACAATTCTTCTGCTCAGGGGATGATTTAAAAGAGGTCAGAAATATCAGCAGCATGAATGATGCCCTATTAGGAGAAATGCAGGTTAGTAACTACATTTCTTATTAGTTGCAAAATTGTATCCGGTGTGAAAGGAGTATATGTTAATCATATGGACAATTCATATGCGTCTTTTGTTATACAGAAAGTGTGTAAGGAAGTAGAGAAGAGTGAAAGAGCAGTAGAGAAGCTTCAAGAAGACCTCAAAGAGCTCAAGGAGGCAATCAAGGAACACTCAGAGAAAAATGAAAGTAAGATCTATTATGTCAAGTGCTCTTTATTTGGGTGCCTCCAAGGCCAATTACACACGAAAAAAAAAAAAAAAAAAAAAAACGAGAACGACACTGGTCTGCAGATGGCAAACAAATGGCGGCAGGCTGGGAGGGTGCTTGATTGCTTGGCCGACAATGGCTGAAGGTAGCAGTAGTAACCCTTATTTTGTATTTAGTTGATAAATTATATTCCTGTTCTCATCGTATTAGTATAATATTACATACATTTTTGGTTCATCAGAATATTAAGTGTTGGTGTGATACAGCTGGGCAACCACAGATCGGGTGTGAGCGGGAACGAAAATAAAAACAGTCGTTGTAAGGGCCAGATAACCGTATGGAGACGGAAGACTTTGATATTCCACCCAAAAACATGCTCGCCGGCTACCCAAGAATGTACTCTGGAGCTCCGCTCGCAAAACGCGCTTGCCCGTGCGGGCCGGCAGTGACGGACACAAACTCCCGCACGGGGCAGAGTGCGGCCCTGTAGGGCATGCTGTGCTGTAATACTGACCATAACGTCGATATTCCCTCCAAGCTGCCTCTGATTCTGGAGAATCAACACACCAGGAAGAAGGACACAGCCCCCCGACTCAGGAAAAAATGCCTTGTCGCTGGTTATTCTCAAAGACTTAAAAGGAAGAGGAAAACTAATGACACCAGCGAGTCGGCCTCTGACAGCGGGTCAGATACAGAGATTGAGATGAACGGACAGAACAGAAGTATCTCTCCTACCTTTTAAAGAATGAAACTGAGCCTGGTTTTATTGGTACAGCAATCTAGCCATGACTGGAAAGCATTACACATTTTGTACCTGGAGGTTGCCTTTATCTTAATATGTGTTCTATTTTGTTTGTTTAATATCATTTTTTTTCAACTTTAATTGTAAATGTTTATAAATTCCTTAAATTAAATACTGAATTCACATGTGTTGTGTTTGTATTTAAATGACTTGTATTCATTTTCTGGTTCATCAGGTTATTGTAATTGTTCCATTGTTTATTTTTCACCATTTTACAAACCACAGATTTACAGAAACAAAAGGATGGTCTGCAGTGTCGGTCTTCATACAGAACCTATTCAAAATGTTTGATACCACAAATATCAGGGTCTTTAATAAACTGTGGATCCTTCAGAGTGACTGACATAAAACCTGTGGACATTGCAAAGACCTTTGTTAGTCAAATACTCTGGTTTTACTGTATAACCATGGAAACTTTACTGAAAGCACATAAATATTTCATTCATAAAAAATAAAATCAACAAATTAAAGCCATAAATTCTTTACCCATTGAACGAGCTTTCTTTATTGCCTTTGATACCTCTTTCTGCTTCCGACCACACAAGCCTGTGAGCAAAAGTTATGGTGTCCCAAATTACTAAATCACATTTATATAAATATTAATGTGCACATTTAAACCCAGTCCTCTCACCTGTTACATGTCTGCCGTATATTCTGCCTGTGTGTGGTGAAATAAACTGGGACAACAGCTGGAGAAAAAGGAATTGCTTTGATTATTTTGCCAATAAAAAGATAACTCGTATACATTTTACCAACCTGAACGTTTTTGAAGTCTACAGTTACACTGCACAGGATGCAAGTTTTCGGAGGGGACTTGTATGGGTTTTCCATTTGAATAGGCTGGATAAGACATGATGTTGTAATATTAGTGCAAATAAGTATTCAAATGGTTTCAGAGAACTTCAACCATTAAAGTGTCAAGCAGAAACGCATGTAAAAAAAAACGTACCATATCTTGCTTTAGAGATTCTTGCTGAGATGTTGTCAGACTTCTGATGCATTGTGCTGGAAGAGATTAAATAGACTTACATTTCATGACTAACAAGCTATCATTCTATAAAAAATGACGTTGAACAGATCAGGACATATTTTCCTGTAACATCTAGTTAAATCAAATCATTATTAAATGTCTATTATTGATGAAGAAGCTGTGTGCTTCTCATAAGCGTGCTTACGGAAATGTACTAGCTACTGGGTAGGAGAATAACTAGACGTCCTGAAAAACATTGTGCATTAAAAACATTTTTTAGAAAATAATGTAGCAGAGATACCTGTAGCCCTAGGTGTGGCCGGTTGCTTGGGAAGAGCCTGTAATAACAGGCGACTAAGAGAAAGGGCAAACATTCCTCGATGTGCTCAGGAGGAAGCCACTATGACCGTTTCTGCCTGCTTCTTCTGCGGAGTCGTTTAGCGCGGTTATGGTTACGTTTGTTCCAATCTACCGCCACCTACAAGATCGGAGCAAGTGAACTTCACTTCAAAATTGATATCCTTAACGGGGTTCATATGATGCTGCTAAAAAAAACATTATTTTGTGTATTTGGTGTAATGAAATGTGTTTATGCGGTTTAAGGTTAAAAAAACACATTATTTTCCACATGCTGTACATTATTGTTTCTCCTCTATGCCCCGCCTTTCTGAAACGCGTCGATTTTTACAAAGCTCATCGTCCTGAAAAGCGAGGTGTGCTCTGATTGCCAGCTATCCAGTGCGTTGTGACTGTGGCGGAATACCTCAGCGTGAAGGAAATTGTTACCGCCCCTCACCATTATATGTGATAGCCTTGTCAGGCCGAGCGACAGACAACAAAAATCAGAAAAACCCTTTATAACGAGCATTTGTGGGCATCTATGGGGACATAAGTAATGCGATACAAGATGACTTTATCCTGTATGTGTTACGCATTGCCATCGCGCCGACGTAAATCATGAAACAAAATGTCTGACTTGGTGATCGTGGAGCATAACAAACTACCAACGCACTACTCTACTTTGTGCCCAAATAGTCCTTTTTTGAATCCTCCTGGCAAATCTTTTAAATAGACAAAACTTACTTACAGTCTTGTGAGTCGAACACCTGATTGATCACTCTCCCAGCCTCAGGAAACTTTCCTCCATAAAATGTGCTGCACACATTTGGATATTTGGGTTGAAGTGTTCTGGAGCAGTGTTGTAAATACACCTTAACCACTGATTTCTAGTCGTGTCCACTTTTGGAAGGCCAAACAAAGTAGTTTCGCTTTCACAACACTAAACACAGAGTTCACACACGGGCGTTCAAGGCGCCAAGCGGGAGGGCTTGCGGCAACCACATGTGACGACCCCGGGCTGGACTTCCGCTTCGTCCACGGTGAAAGCCTGATCCGGCGATCCACAGCGCAAAGATTATGTATTTCCTCAGCGACCACCCGGTCAGGCTCTAGCGACAAGTCGGATATCGTCCTCTTTGGAAGTCCCAATCCAAGTAGGTATTCTCTTTCACAACGCTCTACCAGCGCCGTCACTACATGGCGGCGGCAGCAACAATACTACTCGGGAAATAAAGTTGCGCCTTTTTTCTTTGCGTGAACATTTGGGCGGCATTATGCAAATCTTCCCACATAGTGACGTAGATATGTGGGGGCGTGTTAGAACGAGCCGTTTTAGGTAGGTGTGGCTGACTCTTAACTTTTATAAAGAATATCTCTTTGGATTTGAGACTTTAGTCTTTGTAACTTTACATATTTTCTTTATGCACCAAGAGCTTGTGACTCTCCAAAGAGAAAGGAAAATTTTTTTAATTGCATCATATGACCCCTTTAAAATAATTGGCCTTTACATACAAAAGAAATGGTAAAGGTGCAAAGGTAAATAAAATAAAACAAACATTAAAAAGTTAGTATAAAAAGCTTTAACGTTAGTATTTTTTTAATAGATTTTGCTTCTTTGCAAGACTCACAATCAGCAAAATATAGGAAAGAGATTTTAGTTATTCATATATTTAATGTTTTAGCTATTGGTATATATTCACAGTTGAAGAATCAATCATAAAATAAAATAATAAAACAATTGAAAATTTGTATAAAAAGCTTTTTGTGTATGGCAGTCTATGGATCATTCTGGATTCTTGCAAGACTTGTAATCAGTTTTCTCACTCTTTTTTTCTGGATGGAAAACCTGTCAATACATTCGAAAAACTTTGAAAGTTTTAAATATTGATATTATATAGGCCTAATTAACAGAAAATTTCACTGATGAAGAATCAATGGTAAATAAGAAAAAGAAAAAGAAAAGAAAAGAACAATTGTGTAAAAAGCTTTTGTAGTTTTATAGGTTTGCAAGTGTATGGATCATTTTGCATGTCTTTTGAAAAGTCGTTTTAACAATAAAGAATCAATGATAAATAAAATAAAATGTATACATTTATATAAAAGGATTATGAAGTTTTATGGTTTTTAGTCATTTTTTGCATTTTCTGAAGGATTGAAGGGACTTTTGTTCTGCCTTTTCTCGTCTAGACTTTTTAACAGTCACGTGGTTCAAAGGCGAACTCCTATTGGTTAACTCCTCCATCACTCATCTTTTCGAAAAGTAAAATTCCTCGCTTTTGGTAAACATTGGCTAGTGTGTCGCCGCTCACTATTCAAGTGTTATTTTGTGTAATAATAGATATTTAGTTGTTTTGTTATGGTTTTGATGTAGTGACTAAGGTCAGTTACTTAACTGTCATACAGACTTGACTATGGATGAATAAACAGCTTCGCCTCTTTGTTGTGGTTGTTGTCAGTTACTGAGCCTACAGTACGTAAGTATTATCACGCAGTGCTGTAATATCAGTTTCCAGTAGCTTTACACTAGTAATGTATACTGACAACCACATGCACGAGATTGTGGTTAAGCGCAACACTTCGTCCTCAAGAAAGAGATCAAGGGATGGCATGAGAAGTCGCATCACTCCAGCCAAGAAGCGGTCAAGTTTCACATCAGAAACATGCTCTACTGTTGAAGGACACACTCATACTCAAGACATGAGTGAGAATAAAGGCACAGAGCTGGTAAGCAGACCCTTCTCTTTCATTGAAAGATGTACGTTGATTTCAAGCATGACAATCGTGATTCTTTTCTTATCCAGTGCTGCAGTGACAATGAGGACTTATTTGAGGGTTATGACAGCATTGTGGGTGACAGCTCCTTTCTGGCTAAGCTTGAAGATGTGGAGCTCCAGATGAGGCAGTGTCACGACCAGCAGACTCCAAATGCCTGTGAGGAGGATCTTTCAGACTCAGTCTTAGCTGAGGATTTCAGAGATTCACCACCTAGAGCTTTGCCGAGCTCTCAACTTGAATTTCAAAAAGCTGTCACGACTCCACACAAAAGCCCTTCCAGGGGTGCACATAACACCTCTACTCCTGATTTGATGAATCCCAGGCCAGCTGTCAATCATGCAGATCTCACTGCCAACAAGCCACCCCCAAAGGCCAGAAGAAGCATGAAAGATCATCTTAAGAAAGTACTGATAGACAATGCAGCAACATCCAGTACTGTCTCCAAGACGGTGCAACAAAAGGAGGCTGTGATGACTGAAGAAATGAGTTTTGCCATGCAGGCCATGGAGTCCATATCAGCTGAGCAGGACCTGGGCCCTTTTTTTGGCCTCCCATCCAAAGTTAAAGACCTTATTTTGAGATTAAAGGGAATCCAGGACTTGTATGGTAAGTATTTCACATCCTTTCCATTCCAGTTTTGTCCTTATTGGCATCTGGTAAATCAGTGTTTTAATCCTCTTGTTTTTTTTTTCTATTCTCTTTTGATTTCAGAGTGGCAGAAGACGTGTTTGAGCCTGGATTCAGTGCAACAAAGGAGAAATCTCATTTATTCTTTACCAACAAGTGGAGGAAAGACTCTAGTGGCAGAGATTCTCATATTTAAAGAGCTCTTGTGTAGAAAGAAAGATGCACTGCTTATTTTGCCGTACATATCCTTGGTTCAGGAAAAGGTATACATTTACACATTTATGCATGATTTATGTATCATCTAAACAGTGGGACAATTGTAAATCAAGCCAGTTTAGATCATTAGTACTGTGTTGTTGATACACTTGTATGCACTGATTTGCCTTTAGGTTCGAGGGTTATCTAGCTTTGGAATTGAGTTGGACTTCATGGTCGAGGAGTATGCTGGCAGTAAAGGGAGGTTTCCTCCGGTCAAGAGAAGAAATAAAAACTCTCTGTACGTCACAACTATTGAGAAGGGACACAGTCTTGTCAATTCACTGATTGAAAATGACCGTCTAGACAATATTGGTCTGGTTGTTGTGGATGAGGTATGCATCACAAACTATTATTATTATTAAAGTATATGTTTTGTTTTTGTTTTGATACACTACAGAAAAGTCTGGGGTCGGTAAGATTTATTTACATACAGTAAAAACAGTAATTTTGTAAAATATTATTACAAATTAAAATAGCTTTTTTCTATTTGAATATATTTTAAAAAATTTGATTTATTTCTGTGATAGTAAAGCAGAATTTTCAGCAGCCATTACTCCAGTCTTCAGTATCACATGATCCATCAGAAATCATTCTAATATGCTGATTTGGTGCTTAAAAAACAGCAGCTTAAAATGTTTTTGTTTTTTTTAGGATTCAGCACCATTTATTTGAAATACATTTTTTGTAACAATGTAAAAGTCTTAACTGCCATTTTTGATGAATTAAATGCATCCTTGCTGAATCGAAACATTAATTTCTTTAAAAAAAAAGAATGACCCCCAACTTTTGAACAGTAGTGTGTATAAGCTTTTCAAATGAATTTGTTTTTCAGCTCCATATGCTTGGTGATGGAAGCAGGGGGGCAATTCTTGAAATGACTTTGTCAAAGATTCTGTACATGAGCAGTGAGTATCGGAAAACTCACACATGCTGTACTCATCTGTGTGATGGTCACTCATTACAGATTCTGATAACTCCATTGTCATTTCTCCACAGAATCCACCCAAATTATTGGTATGAGTGCAACGCTAGGCAACGTGGGAGATCTTCAGACCTTTCTGAATGCTGAAAACTACACCAACGACTTCAGACCTGTAAGACTGTTACTGTGATTTAATACGGCTTTAAATTTGATCAACTCAATTCAAATAAATAACTGCTGATTCTGTAGGTTGAGCTGAAAGAGTATGTAAAAATAAAGGACAGCATATATGAAGTCGACCCAAGGGAAGAGACATGCTTCAGTTTCTCACGACTCCTGGATTTTAAGGTATTGATGATCATTTGTGGCCAAAGCTCCACACATTTAGTTTTTTTTTTTTTTTTTTTTTTAACTCAAGATATCGATCTGCTAAGCTCATTGAACCTTTGTGCAATGGACTTTCTCAGTACTCCAGTGGAATGCAGAAAATGGACCCTGACCACATCATAGCTCTGGCTACTGAAGTCATCCCTCAGCAGTCCTGCCTCATTTTCTGTGCCACCAAGAAGAACTGCGAGAATCTAGCTGGAATGATCTGCAAGTATTTAAATAAGTGAGTAGACCTTTAGAGTCCTTAAAAGGATAATCCACCCAAAAGTGAAACCATTATTTACTTACCCTCGTGTCATTCCAAACCTGTGTGCATTTCTTTCTTCTGCAGAACACAAAATAAGACATTGTCAAGAATGTTGGTAACCAAACAGTTTGGGGTCCCATTGACTTCCATTCTATGGTCAAAAAAAATACTGTACTATGGTTGACAATGGGAGCTAAAACTGTTTGGTTACTAACATTCTTCAAAATTACTTTTCAGAGTTTACATTGTGGGTGGACTATCCCTTTGAAGTCATTATAGATTTTTTGTGTGTGTCATTGATTTATGAAAGGAAACATTTTTTTCAGGGTGTTTTTGAAACACAAGGAGGCAGAGAAAGCCACTCTTCTTGGTGAACTGAAGAGCAGTGGGAATGGATCCTTGTGTCCTGTGCTGAAGAAGACTGTGCCCTTTGGCCTGGCCTACCACCACAGCGGCCTGACCAGTGATGAGAGGAAACTGGTGGAAGAGGCCTATTCCTCAGGGGTACTCTGCCTTCTCACCTGCACCTCTACTCTCGCTGCTGGCATCAACCTTCCTGCACGCAGGTTCGTGTAGGCCTATGCATCTGAAAGCCTCAAATCTGTATAGAGCGTATGCATTGACGTCATTTTCCCACCGGAAAACGCCCCCTAAGCCAAACTGAGTGGCAAAAGAGCCTGCTACATGACTGGATTTAATAGGGAAGCTGCGAAAACGCGAATAAAACAGATGATAATCAGTTTAAACTAAAGGTTGTTGGACTCGATATAGTGTTCCTTACAACTTACCAAAGATCCAGTGGTCCATAGATATTGACATGCAGCCAGCCTTTGTGTTTCCTGACATTTATATGTGCCTGATTTAGACGCCGGGGAAATACATGAAGCAAATTTGCCTGTGAACGCTTTATGTAAATACAAAATAGGTTGGTCTAAATCCGTGTGATCACTTATATCAATGTTATATATATATTGTCATATCGTCCAGGCCAAAAAATTATATCGTTTTTGTCAGTGTTATTTAAAACATCAGTTATGCAGAGATAAGATGGTAATATTAAAAGGGGTCCTATTATGCTTTTCCTTTTTTCAATTTTAGTTAGTCTGTGATGTTGCTGTTGGAGCATAAAAAAGATCTGCAAAGTTACAAAAGCTCAAAGTCCACTTCAAAAGGAGATTTTATTTAACAGAAATCATTTTCAAAAACTACAACGAACGACTCGTTTGGACTACAAGCATATTTTAAAATTAAACATGTTTATTTACGACCGTCAATCCTAATCCTATCAAAGGATTTGAGAGGTATGCAAATCACATTTAACCTTCTTACGGTTCGCGGTGGAAAAGAATGATTTACCCGGTGACTTAAAGTGACATCATCAGCCATGGATTTCACAATGATGGTTTTTGTCCTGTTTCTCTTACTGATTCATCTGAAAGGTACAAAGGCTAAAAGGTCCACTTCAAAAAGGAGATCTTTTAATAAACAGAAATCACTTTTCAAAAACTACAAAAACGACTCGTTTGGACTACAATGCATATTTTCCTGGATTTGTGATATCACAAATATCGACAAATAAGACGAGACCTGGTTGAGCTGCACTACAGAAGACAACGAGTGTTATCACTATGCCGGAGACACACTAGCTTTCCCAAGGCAAACAAACTTAGAGTCGTTACAATCATCCGGGTTTAAATCGCAAATTGATTTGATTTTGACGCAATAATTACACTGAAGCTGGCAGGCAGCTATAGTAAGGGGCATGACATTTCACGACCAGCCGCCGAGTGGTGCCCAATCACAACACACACTGGCCCAGCAAACCAATCACAGCACATTTCGTATTTCAGACGGCGGGCCTTCATTTGATACAGGAACAATTCAAGCCATTCATGCCAGACTGGGGAGAGAGATATTGTAATAATGTAAATCATGTGAAAAATAATGCGTTTTTCAAAACCACCAAGCATGAGAGCATGTTCTAGCACACCCCAAAACAAAATCAAGACTTTGTATAAGAGCATAATAGGACCCCTTTAATGATGAGTGTCAATAATATGATCTATTAACAATATAAATTATATATATAAATGTTAACTGCAAATCCGCGTTTCGCTGCCTGGATTCCATTTGTTTCTTTGAATTGCAGGGATCCCTGCTTCTCTTTTCTGTAGCTTTCGGCAGTCTGTAAAAATATGCCTCAGATTTCTTGTCAAATCTATTTGTACAGTCAATCGCAAATCTCTTTCTCGTTTTAGATGTGTTTTGTGGATTGTCACAGCATTCATGCTGAAAACCAATGCTGCCACTCAGTCTTTTTGCCACTCAGTGGCGGATCCACAGGCACTCCAGCTTACGGTGACGTCACGTGGAACCCTCTATTGCTGTGTGTTTTTAATTATATGATGTGATACTCCAGGGGCATTCTGCGGTCCCCATTGTAGCTAACAGTAGTTTTTGAAGAGAAGTCAGTACAAACAGAGGTAGGGCAGAGCGAGACGAGAGGTATTGGGCTATGGGTGAGAGATCAGGGATCTGCCGGCAAAGATAAAAATGGTAAAGAACAGATTTTTTTTTAAAAGCGGGTATTATATTATATCATATCATATATCATATCATATTATGCAACTGTTTACTCCCCAGGCCAAAAAACTGCTGTCTGCACCAATGGAGAAGTGTTACAGTAACCTTCTACATGATGGAGGGAGGGGCCTCTTCAGTCTCGTCCTGTCATTCATTGGGCTGAAGGTTTGTGAAATGTTTTGATGTAGTGATAATTGAGAAATTATGTCTACTTTAGAAGTGCAAACACTAATGTGTTTCCTTTAATTTCAGATAACTACAACTGTAGAACAAGTGAGGGATTTCATGAAAGGCACACTGCTTAGTGTGCAGGAGGCTCAGGTCAGTCCAGAGAGGAGTCTGTGGGACCTTACAGTGGAGTCTATAGATACTCTGAAGCAGAAGAGCCTCATCGAAGTCTCTGCTGATGTAAATAATCAAAGCATTCTCCAAATCACCAGGCTTGGGAGAGCAACATTCAAAGGTAAAACTAACTCTAACTCATGTTTTGATGAGTAAGAAATGATTCTAGATATTTACTCATTTACCACATGGTGGCAATACGACCCAGTTTAAAAATGATACATTAGCAGAGGAAACATTTCTAGCTTCTCTTTTTATTATTATTGGTTTTTCAGAGCCTCCTTTTTTAATGTTTTCCATTTAAAATGTTACTTGTTGTTTCAGGTTCAATAGACCTAAGCTACTGTGATCTTCTCTACCGAGACTTATCGAAAGGGCTGGAGGGTTTACTCCTCAATAGTTTTCTTCACTTAGTGTATCTGGTTACTCCATATGACATGGTGAATCAATGCAAACCAGATTGGATGATCTACTTCAGGCAGGTGGGATGATTTTGTTAGGTTAAACCTGTTTTAGTGATACTCTACCATTTAAAATTTCTTGCTCAGTAAGATTTTTTAAATATTTTTGAATCCTCTTAGGTTCATCAAGGCTGCATTTATTTGATAAAAAAATACAGTAAAACAATTGTGAAATATTATTAGAGTTTAAAGAACAGTTTAATACATTTTATTATATAATTGATGACAAAGTTACTTACCCCAAACTTGGAATAGTACAGAATATCACCACCTTTATATTTGTATTAATGTCATTAATGTGCTCCTCTTTAGTTTCAGTTGTGTATTCATACTTAATACAAATGTTTCATTGTAACAGTTTACGAATTTGTCAGCTGCTGAACAGAAGATGGCCACTGCGGTCGGAGTGCCTGAAAGTTTTGTGGCTGAAAGGCGCGGGACAGAGCGTGAGGAAGGTTGGCAAAACAGCATTCTTCTCATACTTCAGAATACCATACTAGCAAATCACAACCGTTTTTTTGGGGGGGGGGGTTAAACAGCCCAGGTATAATGAGCCTGAAACTGCTGTAAACGGATATCATTAACTGACAATGTTTTAAAAAATTAAACATGTCTTATTTACTACTTCAATCCTAATCCTCTCAAAGGATTTGCAGAGTGTTAATGCTAAATCTACATTTAACTCTTCTTAAGTTTCTGAGGTGGAAAATAATGATTTACGGTGACTTAAAGTGAAGCATCATCAGACCTGGATTTCACAATGATGGTTTTTGTTCCTGTTTCTCTTACCTGCATCTCAGTCTGTGGACATTGTGGTAGTGAATAGGTTGTATCTGGCTTTGGTGCTGTACTCCCTACTGAAGGAGACAAACCTTTGGAACGTGTCTGATAGATTTCAGCTGACCAGAGGCTTTGTACAGACTCTCCTCAGCTCAGCTTCAGCATTTGGCTCCTCCGTGCTGCACTTCACTGAGGTTAGGGCACATCCAGGCATCGTTTAAGATATATCAGCTGACAAATCTACATCTGTTCCTATCTTAGAGTCATTAATGGATCAGAGTACTATGAGATTTGTCTGTCCATTTCAGGAGCTGGAGGAGTTTTGGGCCTACAAGGCTCTTCTCTCAGAGCTGACCCGTAGATTGACTTACTGTGTGCAGGCCGAGCTCATTCCACTCATGGAGGTGGCTGGAGTCATGGAGGTGTGTGTTGTTGCTGCTCATCTTGTCTCTCTAAAATAACTATGACCAGGACATTTGCTTGAGAGCTGTGATTTTATAGTTTCTTCTTTCATTCTCTTTTACTTCAGCATCGTGCTAAGCAGCTGTATAACGCTGGTTACAAGACACTGGCACATCTTGCCAACGCAGATCCACAAATTCTGGTCCAAACTATTGAAAACCTCTTCAAAAGACAAGCAAATCAAATTATTGCATCAGCAAAAGTAAGTATAATATTGCACTATAGAGCAACATTATATTTTCAGCTGAGCTATTCTTTTTAAGTTCATCCAAAATAAAAATTGTCTTCATTTATTTACCCTCAAGCCAAACCTGCATCACTTTCTTACTTCAGAAATGATGAAGAATTTCTTTGATTGTTTTTTTTCATGCATTGACATCAAATGTTGGTGTTGGGCCTCAAAAACGATAAAATCATCATAAGGTATTTCCTCACATGATGATGGCTCAAGAAGGCTTCTTTTATTATAGAAAGGAATCCAATGCTCTTCTTTCAGTCCAAAAAAGTTAAAAATACTTTATTTGCATTATGGCCATTACGATAGAAACATTTCAAATGACTAAAACACTGCACACTGATGCGCCCTTCAGCCTTCCTCAGAGTGTGTCAATGCTACTTTTATGATGATTTTGGTGATTCTGAATACTTTTTGTCACTATATATTGTTAATGCATGCAAAAGACTGACCAGGACAATCAGGAAATTCTTCATTCCACATCAGAAAGAAAGTCATACAGGTTTGGAATAACATGAGGGTGCGAAATAATTTTTTTTCACCGTTTATGAGTGAACTATACTTTTACGATGCACATATAAGAAAAAACGCACCTTTTTATTCATGTTAACTTTCTCAATGTTCATTTTCAGATGTTAATAAAAGAGAAAGCAGAGGCCTTGCAGGAGGAGGTGGATGACCTGCTTATGCTGCCATCTGATATCCCATCTTTGTAAATCTTTGTTTATTTGATGTAAATAGCATGTATATTATTTAATCTACCTGGCATTATGTAAACTATTTTGTGCCTACATGTCTGGCTGAAATAAAAATGGAAGTAACCTCGTTTTTAGTAGCATCTCTGTTACTCATTACCATGGTCATGTGTTATTTTGTGTCATAAAGACTTGATAACCAGTCTGCCACAAAGGGGAAACAATCATAAACAGCATGATATAGTTCCAGCCATAGACTGTATAAAAAAGGGCTTCCAGCGCAGCCTCTCTTGTTGTGAGTGCCAGCCAATCAAATAAGACATGCAAACAAATAAATTAGTCTGAAGCCACGCCCAGGAGTCACCAGCGTGAGAGATATGTTTAATTGCCATGAACTGGTCTAACAAGAAAGAAGGAAGTAGCGTTGACGGTGCTAAAAATAAATTAATAATAATATTTCGCCTGTGTGTTTTGGATGAGCGATGCCAGCAAAGCCCGACAGCGGCGGATTGAACAGATGAAGTCTGCGGCCACAGCAGTTTCCACGTTTGTAGCTCTTGCTTTGTTTGGCTCGTTGTGTGTCGGGGCCAAAACAGTGATATCCGTTGATGATGTTCAGTCAATACGCGTCGACCTGGATCTGTTCCGTGTGGCCCGACGGGTGGACGAAAGGTTTCTCTCCGTGGCCATAGATGCGAGTTTACTCGCTCAGGAGAAGTTCATGAACCTACTGAAGTAAGTCACTTCTTACACCTCAAATGAATAAAGTTGTGATGTAACTTTAAAAGAAGTGATGTGGTGTTTATGCAGTTCACCGAAGTTAAGAACCCTCGCCAAAGCCTTGATCCCAGCGTTTCTGCGATTTGGAGGTACCAAACAAGACTTTATGAAATTCAACCCACGCGGAAGATATTTTCAAGCGAGAGACAACAGCAGCAGCGCTGTTCAAGGTAACCTCTTTCACTTAGCATCAATACATGACTTAAAACTTGTTAAGTAAACCACATCCTCTACAGTAGCTGGGAAAGCTGACTGTGGTGTTTTGTCATCTGACTTTAATGAGCGAACAGTGAACTGATTCACACAAACAAGCTGAACATACAATGCACCTACATAGCTTGTTGTATCTAAAGATTGTAGTTGACCCCAAATTTATTCGGACACTTATACCTTCATATTTCTGAGCAATTGTTTGCAATGATATTTAACCACCTGGTTTCAAGGTGATTTTTACAGGAAGCTATATTACATCACATAACTATGTTCCACATTTGACAAAACTGAAACTGATACAAATACTTTGAATTTGGTTTCTCTCTCACGCACTCTCAAATACACAAACATTACACGTATGGTGTATATATACATCTATTAGATATTACAAAAACACCACACACACACACACACACCACAAGGTGAATATCAATAAGAGAATGTCGTGGAAAAGTTCATTTTTTCAGTAATTCAACTCAAATTGTGAAATCGTGTATTAAATAAATTCAATGCACACAGACTGAAGTAGTTTAAGTCGTTGGTTCTTTTAATTGTGATGATTTTGGCTCAACATTTAACAAAAACCCACCAATTCCTCAACAAATGAGAATACTTCATAAGACCAATAAAAAAAAAAAAAAACATTTTTAGTGAAATGTTGGCATTCTGGAAAATATGTTCATTTACTGTACATGTACTCAATTACTGGTAGGGGGCCGTTTGCTTAATACTGCCTAATTCGTGCGTCCTTTCGTGGCATGACACCCGTGTGATCAGTTTGGGGCAGTGACCCCCCGCGTGGTATGGAAGCCCAGGTTTTTTTTGACAGTGGCCTTCAGCTCATCTGATTTTTTGGTCTCTTGTTTCTCATTTTACCCCATAGATTACCCCATAGACTCTCTATGAGGTTCAGGTCTGGTGAGTTTGCTGGCAAGTAAAGCACACCAACCCCACAGATGGTCATTTAACCAAATTTTGGTGCATTTGGCAGTGTGGGCAGGTGCCAAATCCTGCTGGAAAATGTAATCAGCTTTTTCAAAAAGCTGGTCAGCAGAAGGAACCTTGAAGTGCTTTAAAATTTCTTGGTAAACGGGTGCAGGGACGTTGGTTTTCAAAAAACACAATGGACCACACCAGCAGATGAAATTGCACCCCAAATCATCACAGACTGTGGAATCTTAACACTGGACTTCAAGCAACTTGAGCTTCTCCAACCTTCTCTAGACTCTAGGACCTTGGTTTCCAAATGTAATACAAAACTTGCTCTCATCTGAAAGAGGACTTTGGACCACTGAGCAAAAGTCCAGTTCTTTTTATCCTTAGCCCAGGTAAGATGCTTCTGACGTTGTCTGTGGTTCAGGAGTGGCTTAAAAAGAGGAATACGACAACTGTAGCCAAATTCCTTGACGCATCTGTGTGTGGTGGCTCTTGATGCCTGGACCCCAGCCTCAGTCCATTCCTTTGGTTGTGTAGGTGACTCACATTCTTGAAGTTGTTTGTATGTTTTGTTTGAATAATCTCTAAGGCTGCCGTTCTCTCGTTGGTTGTTGCATCTTTTTTTTTCAAACACTTTTCATTCACTCAACTTTATTGTTTTTTTTGATCTTTATGATTTTTTTTTGTGGCGTTCTTGTATTTCTCTGTGAAAAGCCAAGCTTCTTTTGTTTTTTGTTTCTGTTGGCAAGACGTTTGTGGATCTGACCCGCCTGTTTGAAGGGTGTCAATGATTGTCTTCTGGACAACGGTCAGATCAGCAGTCTTCCCCATGATGTGTGTAGCCTAGTGAACCAAACTGAGAGACCATGTTGAAGGCTCAGGAAACATTTGCAGGCGTTTTGAGTTGATTAGCTGATTGACATGTCACCATATTCTAAATTGTTGAGAGAGTGAATTGGTGGGTTTTTGTTAAATGTAAGCCAAAATCATCACAATTAAAAGAACCAAAGACTTAAACTACTTCAGTCTGTGTGCATTAAATTTATTTAATACACGAGCTTCACAATTTGAGTTGAATTACTGAAATAAATGAACTTTTCCATGCACCTGTATATAGAGAGAGAGTTTTAATTAGTTTTTCCAATTTTATTATAATTGGGTTTATTTAATCAGCCACATCTACTGTTATTCCTACAGGAAAATTATGTGAGAGACTTGAATTGCCTCCATTTCTGGAAAATAGGTTAAAGAAAGAATGGGTCCTACAGTCAAAGACTTTACTTCAGGAGGAACTAGAGGGAAAATACAAAAAGACTAAATTCTCTGGTAAGTTTGATTTCACTTCTTTTAAATATTTAATTACCTAATGGTGTCAGTTCCACAAAACAGTGTTCTCTAGCAACAATGTAAATTCCGCTGCCCCACACTTTTAAGTGTCAGAAAATGTAAAGTTGAATTTTTAATGAAAAGTCTTCTTTACAAAAAGAGTCCATGGCAGCTATAAACTACTATAGCAACTGTATGGTAGCTATATGTATATAAACTCTGGGCCATCATTATTATTGAACCCAGTAATGTATTCAGATTTTCACTGATCATAAAATGTAAAAGTCAAGTGTCTGTGTTTCTTGCAGAATACGCAGTCGATCTGCTATACGCTTTTGCGAACTGCTCTGGTTTGGACCTCATCTTCGGTTTGAATGCTTTGCTCCGAACCAGCGAAAACACATGGAACAGCACAAATGCAGAACTGCTGTTGAAGTACTGTGAGTCCAGGCAGTATGTGATGTCCTGGGAGCTGGGGAATGGTAGGATTTGGGATCTTTCCTTATGCATATGCACATGTTCCTGTTTTGAATTACCCAACAATTTTTATATGATTATCTGTTGTTGTTATTATTTAAGTTGATGCCCTCAGAATTAAATCTCTTGTTTTAGAACCCAACAGCTATGAGAAAAAAGCAGGGATCAGAGTGGATGGTTACCAGCTCGGTCAGGATTTTGTCCATTTGCATCAAATCCTTCAGGAATCTGCGGTCTACCACTCAACAGGACTATATGGACCAGATGTTAGTCAGCCACGAGATCACCGCAAAGATTTGTTAACTGGGTAAGTGTTAGGAAATAGTTCTTGATTTAATGGATTTTCAGAGACGCATCTTGTCTGCACCATCAGTAATACTAATGCATTTGGGTATCGAAGAAGTAGGGCTGTACAAAAAATCGAATGCGATTTTCATGCGCATCTCGTCAGTAAAGCTGCTCCTGTGATTAGTAGTAAATCTCCAGTACGTGCTTTCAGATGGAGCGGCATTTACTACACAGAGCCGTAGTTCACTGACAAGCTACACAAAATCGCGTTCATAATCGGCAATGAATCGCCTGCGATTTTGAACACGATTTTGTGTAGCTTGTCAGTGAACTACAGCTCTGTGTAGTAAATGCCGCTCCATCTGAAAGCACGTGCTGGAGAAGCGGCTTTACTGACGAGATTCACATGAAAATCGCATTAGATTTTTTTGCACAGCCCCTACGAAGAAGCGGGAATGGTTGAACATGACTTTTATAGGTTTTGGCGACTGGAGCAAAGGCATTACTGCATGCAACTGGCTTATCAGTACGTTTATGAATTTACTTCCCTTTCACTAAATCAAGAAAATAAATGCGATTCGCTTTTTATGAGGTTTGTATGAACTGGTTCTTTTTCGTCTTAACAGCTATTAGTGAAGGCCGAGACACGGCTTTAGAGGTTCCTGCACCCTGCAGTGCGGCTACTTCGCGCAACAAAATTAACGAGGCTACGCGAGGTACCAGAGTATCATGCTCAAAAATATTGAAAACAGGATGTCTTTGTGGCATTCAAATTTATCACATTCAGCAGTGAGACATGTCCGAAATGACTGAAATTAACTGCTAAACATATGCTTTCAGATTGGTGAATCTGTTGCTCGGGGAAGAAGGTTTGGCTAGGGAGAGACGAGCTCGGCATATGGGGAGGTGCTTGGACTCTTGACACATTGTTTATAGTGGTTCATGAAGTCAAAAAAAAATTACAGATAAAGAATTGAATTAAAGTAAAACAGCCAGTGTTAGCGATAGAAACAAATGAAAAGAAAATGGCAAGTATTGAAAACAGGTTTCCATAATATTGCTAAGTTGAATAAAGAAAAATAAAATGGTCTATATTTAAGTCGATTAATTAAGTTAATGGTGAATTCAACAGTTTTTATATAGATAAAAAGTTTGGGGTCGTATTTTATTGTTATTGGGTCTTGGAAGAAGTCTCTTATGCTCCCCGAGGCTTGCATTATTATGTAATAAAAAAAATGTAAAAAGTAATATGAAATATTATTACATTTAAAATGATGTTTTCGTTTGACTAGATTTTAAAAAGTATTTATTCCTGGATGAGAAGCTGGAGTTTTAGCAGCATACTCAGTCGCAGCTCTCGCGTGGATACCTTCAGAAGTCTTTCAATAGCTGATTTGCGGCTGTTGAAAACAGTTGTGCTGCTTAATATTTTGTTAGAAAATCCTTTCGGGATTCTTTGAATTTATATGAACTGAAGATATAAATGTCTTTACATTCACCTTTGATCAATGTAATGCATCCTTTCTAAATAAAAGTATTAATTTCTTGTTAAATGTGATATATATTAAAAAATATTTATTAAAACAATATTCATTGTTTATTAAAGATATTTCTATCTGTCTTGTTTATTGAAGGTGGCTGGACAAACTGGGGCTTGCTGCCAAGCTTGGTTTAGATGTCGTCATCAGACAAGTGTTAATTGGTTCTGGCACGTACCATTTAGTGGATGATAACCTAGATCCTCTTCCAGTAAGTGTTTTTTATGTGTTGATCTTTGTTACATAACTTCTGTATCGGTCTAAGAATGTGGACCCAGTCAATTAGCCTAGTTTTTTTCTTTCTTTACATTAAATTTTGTATTATGGCAGGATTACTGGCTATCATTGCTATACAAAAAGCTTGTTGGTCCAGAGGTCTTAAAAGCAGAAGTTCTTATGAATTCAGGACCAAAGAAACCAATACGGCTTTACCTTCACTGCACTAACAGAAAAAGGTACTTGTATTCTCGTTCACAGTGATTTATTTTCTAAAGAAGTTAACTTTTTGAAAGGTTACGATTTTTTACATATGGTGTCTTTTTCTTTTTCAGCACACATTATAGACCAGGTGCTGTGACCTTATTTGCCTTAAATCTAAACAAAAATGAAGTCACGATTAGTCTGCCTGCACACACAGCCAATAGCACCATTGAAGCATTTGTGCTACAGTCAGCTGAGACTGGCGAACAGAGTCTTTATTCCAGGTAATGTCTCATGATCTCACAATGTTTGGACTGTACAATGCAATCATGTTACACTACACTTTACTATACATTTATTGCCTCATATTATTAGAAAGACTACACAGAATAGTCAACTTTTCTATAAATTTTAATCTAAAATGGAAGCCATTCGACAAATTATGCATCGACTATTGTAGTAACAACCTTGAGACTGTTAAATCCAACTTTTTGTCCGTTTTGTAGGTCAGTCAAATTGAATGGACAAGTGCTGAGGATGGTGGATGACCGAACACTTCCTCCGCTGAAGGGACGTGAGCTGCCGCCTGGAGAACGCCTCAAGCTGCCTGGGTTCTCATTTGCATTCTATGTTCTGATTGAAGCACAAGCTCCGGTATGCAAATGAGCTCTCATAAAGACTGCTTTCACTGGAGAATCAGGGACACAAAATGTGTGATGACAAAATATTTTGCTGTGACACTATTTTATGTGAGGGATGAAACTTGAATGAAATTAATCAGTGTTGTATAACTTTTTATTATTTATGAAAAAAATTAATATTTATTACAAATATCAAGCTGTAGCCAAAAAGAACTTGTTTAATACTTCATGAACAACATGCACTGGGTTTAATCTATTTTACATCTGTTGAAATAAACTGATTTTAATCAAAGTGCTCATTTGTCAGGACATTTTGTTTGACAAGTTGAAGTGATCCATTATTTTCCATGCAGACATGCAGCCCTCTGCGCTTATAGCAATCAAGTCTTTTGATTCTTAGTCATTTTCTGTCTGTGTGATTCATATCTGCGTGAATGTTCAGCTAAATTTAGAGATATATGATAAAATGATCGAGACATTTAAGAATCCTCTCGAAGAGTAGACATAAGAGGTCTCATTGCACTTGTTTCTCTCTGTGCGTGATGATTGTAGAAGAGAGTGTATTAGACAAATGAAACATCTGGGATATCTTAAGTGAGAACACGGCTGGTATAAATACAGATAAATATTTCTTGACTGGCTGCTTGTGTAATCTGTGAAAAAAAAGTTAGATTTATTTTAATGCAGAGGAGGATTGAAGTTTTATATAATCATTTAACAAGAACATTTCAACTGATTGAAAAAGCATGGAAAAGGCATTATAACCTCATCTAAAATAAACCACCAGCATATAGATTGTTCTCAAAAGGAAAGCTGTTTTTGTAAAGTTATGACTGAAGTTTTATTTAACCAGCCACCTGTTAATAATAGGAAATTACAGAACATTTTTATTTGCTCAATGGCTAAAATTGGGGTCTTTAACTAAGTGGACGAAACCCTGCAGTGGGGTGTTTTTCGCACCGGGCGGCGATGTTTACCACTGTTGAGAGGCTGAATCAGACCAGAATCATTTTGGAAGCCACATTACATAAATGTATGAATGTAGACCACAGACCTTTAAGACCACAAGCTTTATTCATTGTTGGTGATTTTCAGTATTGTGAGGTTTTAGTTTGGGATAAATACTTCACCTTTTATTTGGCATATCCTTCTGCCCCAAAGTTTGAAGAGGTTAATTACAAAATCATATATATCCTGTAAATAAGGAAGCTTATTTAAAAAAAATAAATAAATAAATGCTTTGGTAAATCACAATTATTACATAAAATGTTGAAATTTAGAGATTGACAAGTTGACAATTTTTGTATCATAATTTTGACTTTCTATTATAAATTTGACTCAAAAGTTTTTGTCATAATTTTGACTTATTTTGATTCATAATTTCAATATTAATATAATTTAATAGGCTATAAATGTGTCTGTCATAATTATGACTCTGTCTCATAATATTTTATCTCAGAATTTTTACTCGTCATACTTGTATTCTCTCTTAATTTTGGGTTATGTCATAACTATGACATTCTATCTCATAATGTTTACTCATAATTTCATTTTTATGTAATTTATGACTCATCATTTTGATGTTTTATCTCATACCGTTGAATTTTTGTCATCTAATTTTGTTATAATTTTGACACTTAATTTTAATTATGACTTTCTATCTCAGAATTTTGACTCACAATTACTATTATCATAATTTGTTTTTGTTAATTTTTTTTACCCTTTTTATTCCATAATTATGATGTTTTATCTCCTAACTTTGACTTATGCTATAATTATGACTTGGTATCTAATAATGTCATAATTTTTAGCAAAAATGTTACTTAAGGCTCATAATTGGCTGGTGAAAATTAATAATGTTCCTCTCTTTGTTTCATAAGATTTTTTTTTATTACTTGTTCAATTCTTAAATAATATGCAATCAATCTGTACCACTTTCTAAGCACATTTGACTGAAAATCACGGTTTGCATGGCTCTCTCATGAACGAGCGCAGTAAGCCCTGCGGTGGCTGTGCTAAGTTGAGCATGGCAGATGCTGAAGGGGTCGTTGTTTGCAGTGGCCCTTGATAATACGCGGCTTGTGTGCGACAAGGAGAGCAGTCTCTGGCAACCTCTGCCAGTCACACATCTTCTCCATCTCCCATGAGAAATCCTACGGCCAATGAACACAAGCTCTCACTCCAGCAGTGTGCTGTGTCCACAGAGCCCCCTCAGCTTCATTAAGAGGCGCCGTCTGGAAATGAGGGGTTTTAGGCAGCGTCAGAGATTTAGACTACCCCTTTGGGCAATGCTGACTGAAGTATTTCTATACACACATATATGACACGTTCATTTTCTCCTGTTTTTAAAAAAAAAATTTAATAATCATGCTATCACACTTTTTAATCTTTCACAAAACTATTTTTTCACTGAAAGACTATCAATATAATAAAATAGGAATTGATTAATCTAATAATTTCAGTCTTCAAAAATCATAATTTAAAAAAGAAACATTAAGATTAAAAATCAAATCTGTAAATGTGGTAATAAATCATAAACATACTTAATATAATACGTGACACATGAACTTTGAGATGATGCCAACCCCTCAGAGGACCTCAGATGATGCCAACCCTGAAACAACATACAGAGCTACCACATTTTGCTATAAGTTTGATTGCATCATATAATAATTGCTGTTAATAGTGTTCATCTTCTGTTTGATTATGTCTTTAATTGATTTTTCCGTACATTTCTACCATATACATTGACAGTCACCACTGATAAGCTACCACTACATATTGTAGAAACTTAATTTGCTGTAAAGTTGCTTTGCAACGATTTGTATAGTGAAAAGCGCTATACAAATAAACTTGAACTTTGGCCCGCTGTAAATACTTTTCTCTCAAATTGTTTGTTGACCCCCTTGAGGGTTCAATAATCTGAAAACTTTCTGACTGACATTTGTTTTCTCTTTTTCATTTTTCTTCTAAGATTTTCTTTTTTTCAACAAGGTGTCAGAGTTGGTGCTCCTCCACTTCAAGATTATTGTGTGATGCTGGGTCATTGATTTTTCAGCACTCAGTAAAAATCTTTATTTTATTGAACGTGTTTTAGCCTCTCTAAAACTTGCTGCCATTCTTTGCCTATGGCTATACGTTTTGGAGTCCAGGGGTTTTCAGTAGGTGGTCTAAAGAAGGGTTGCCAATTATTATTGGTCAATCTCAATTAAGCAATTTTTTGTGCATAAAACAAAAAATGTGTTTGACAAAAATATAATTTTAAGTTTATAAGTTTGCCTAAATGTTTCACTGAGGTAAAAATAAAATGTAATGTACAAATGAATCTGTACATCTGTGATTTAAAAAAAATTCTAATGGTTTTGCAATGTAAGCAAGCATCATTACATATGCAAATACTGTAGCCAATGTATTAACTAATATGGCAACATTCACATGCCATTATAGGACACGCTGAATTTTATGCACTATACAACATGAATCATTTGCCTGCTAAAAGTTAAACATCTTTGTTGGTCTAAACTAAAGCAAAAGCCCATAGTAAATGTTCATTCACACATAAAGGCGGAGAAAGCTCACTAGCTCCTCCCACACACGGCTCAATAATCGCCAGCCGACCGGTCACTCCCCTCAGGAAACCCCAAGGTAAACTTTGGGAAGACAGCTGAAAAGTTTTTAGCGACTGAATGTAGTCGTTTAATACAATAATCGCTGTAAAATGAACGACATGACATCTGAAGCAACACGGGGAATGAAGTCTTCGCTTTGACGCGCAACGCAAAGTACAAATGGACAGGACGCGCAGGTTCATTTTGGGAATACTAGGTACTAGCCACCATTGTTGGTTTATTCAACGCCTTTCGCTTTGGTTTGTTCGTTTGCAACAGCTATAGCACGTTTTACGACACTGCAGATTGTAGAAGTACCCGTTTGCCAACTTGTCCTTCTTTGAATAGTTCTTTATTCACTTGTATTTATGAATGTGTTCGTGACATCAGCAGCGGGTGCGTCTTTGCTTTAGTTGAGTCTTCTTTTATAGTAGGCCTAATATAAAAGTTTCTATTTTTAGCACATTAGAAGACATTCTTTGGTTAATCATGAAGGGAGGGATTTCAAAGTGTAACCACAATCAAAAGGCCTGTATAATCCAGTATAACATTTGCCTGAAATGCTGCAAAGCAATCTAATGCCAGAGTTGTGGAGACATGCATGGTGCCACCTGTGATTTGTTTGTTGTCTGCCCTCAGCTGTTGTCCTATGCAAATCCTCCCAAGCCGAATGGAATACCACAAAGACACCAGCGAATAGGACTGTGTCCTGCGATCACCATGACAACTGCACAGGTAAAAACCATTGGCACCCCTAGTGAAATGAGCAAACCAAGCCTTCGATATTTTCCATATGATTCGCCCTCACCTCATGCAGAAAGCATACTTTGAAGCTGCCTTGAGGTTCGACTACCACTAACTTTGAAGACATGAGATGTAACACTGTTTGCCCCTGTTGTGTTGTTAAAAATGGGCTTCCCCTGGGCAAGACATGAAAGCCTGACCACCTGCTGAAGAGATAAAAAAATGTTATGGCATGAAAAACTTTCACTGGTGTTACTTCTAATTCTGCCAAACGCATTTGCTTAACACGAGGCATATTCTAATCTGTTCACTGAGGAAAATCAGGCTGTTATGATAATTACCCTGCTTCTTAGTCCCTTTTAAGCCTTGTAATTTTATTTAAGAAGCGATAACGCTCCCAAGCTCAAGTTTAGCATCTCTGTATAGCAGGTAATCCTCTCTGACTGAACTCGGATCATGTTACATGTGGCCAGAGGTGGTAATTAGATCCTTTTCTATTCAACTTTTAGTTCATTCTGAAGTCAAAGCTCAAATTTCAGTGTTTGTAGACTGGTCTCTTTTCTTCCTCAATCCTTTGAACTGAGTTTGGCCTTTACACTTGGCTTGTATAATGACATGGATAATAGTGTAAATGACTAAACGGACAACCATGATTACGTTACTATGTATTTTATAGATAATATGTTAATTATTTGAGTTATATTAGTTAGTTATATTATTAGTTATATAATTTTTTAAAAAGTATTATATTGATTGATATTGGATATTTATTGTGTATGTTAATTTTACCCTTATTTATTACATTTAGATCACATTTGCCATTAGCTAACATTAATATAAAGTGTGTCTTTAAAAACACAAACAGCTTAATAACTTTATTATTAAATGTAATCTTTTATAAATCTTAATATTGCTGTATAATTTTCATGTTGTACATTATAGTATTGTGATGGCTAAATTCACGTAAAGCATTTATATTGGTGTTTTTTTTTTTTTGTGAATCCCTACTACATTTACTTAAAAGTGGTGAATATGATGCTGCTAAAAAGAACATTAGTTTGTGTATTTGGTGTAATGAAATGTGTTTATGCGGTTTAAGGTAAAAAAAACACATTATTTTCCACATACTGTACATTAGTGTTTCTCCTCTATGCCCCACCTTTCTGAAACTGGTCGATTTTTACAAAAGCTCATCGGTCTGAAAAGCGAGGGTGTGCTCTGATTGGCCAGATATCCAGTGCGCTGTGATTCGGATGAATACCTCAAGCGTGTGACGGAAAAGTTACGCCCCTTAACATACTGTGATGACGTGTCCCGGCTGGAGCGATGAGACAAAAACAATAAAAACCCATTATAAACGAGGCATTTGTTGCATCCAGTGGGGACATAATTACGGATTATAATGACTTGTACTGTCTTTTTACACGTTGCGTTGCATCACGCCGCGTAAACATAAAACCATGTCTGCATTTGTGATCGGAGAAATAACAAACAACAAGTGCTACTCTACACTGCCCAAAAAAGCTTGGTTGAACGTCCACGTGGCAATTCTTTAAAATAAAAAAACTACTTGCATTTCTGTGCGTCAAGAACAGCCGGAATTGTAGTCTACTTACCAGATGCAGGAAAACCGTCCTCATAAAATGCGCTGGACAATCTGATATTGTGGGTGAAACTGTTTCTGGAACAGGGTTGTAAAGAAAACTTAACCATGATTTCTAGTAGTGTCCCTTTGGAAGCAACAAAGAAGGTTCGCTTTAAACGATAAGCAGCAGCACACGCCGTGGCCTGAGTGGTGGCGACTGAGTAGGCGGAGGCCGGCTTGAGTGAGCAGAGCCGGGCGGGCTTGAGAACGGCGTGGCCAGCGGATTCAACGAAGGAGCGTCCAGCGGGCTTGCGGCAACCACATGTGACGATCCCGGGGTGGACTCCGCTTCGTCCACGTTGAAAGCCGATCCGGCGATCCATAGCACTAAGTTGATGTATTTCCTCAGAGACCAGCACAGATCAGCTCCAGGCATGGCGATGCGGATATCGTCCTCTTTTGGAAGACAAAAACAAAGTAGTTTCGCTTTCACAAAAAAAAAAAAACACAGCGTCTTCGCGACATGGTGGCAGCAGCAACAACAATACTACAGAGAGAATAAAAGTTACGCCTTCTTTCTTTGCATGAACATTTGGGCAGCGTTATGCAAATCTTCCCACATAGTGACGTAGACATGTGGGGTCGTGTTAGAATGAGCCGTTTTAGGTAGGCGTGGACGAGTATTTAACTTTTATAAAGAATATCTCTTTGGATTTGATACTTTATTCTTTGCAACTTTACAGATCTTTTTTTTGCACCAAGAGCTTGTAACACTCCAAAGAGAAAGGAAAAATGGAAAAGCGCACGTATGACCCCCTTAAGTTTTATGTACTAAATACAATAAGTTTCACAAAGCTGCATTAAATTGATTCAAAGTGACAGTAAAGTCTTTCTATTCATCAAAGAGTTCTTAAGGAAATCAGTTTCTACAAAATATTAATTCAGTATTCTTCAGCTATCAAATATATTCAACATTGGTAATAATAAGAAATGTTTCTTGCGTAGTAAATCAGTATATTAGAATGATTTCTGAAGGATCATGTAACTCAGTGAAATCAATGAAAATTCAGCTTTGCCATCACCAGAATAAAGAACATTTTAAAATATATGAAAATACAGTCAGAACATAGTATTTTGAATTGTATAAACCCTGTTCACTACCATTCAGTTGTTACCGTTTTAATTAAATAAATGCTACCTTGATGAGCATAGGAGACTTTCAGAAACATTAAAATATATTATAGACCCTAAACTTGTGAATGGTACTGTTTGTGTTTAATGTTGATATGTAGCCCTGCTTTAAATCTGTGCAGATTCAAATGATGACCACATATGGAGTGGACACTTCTCTAAATGTCCAAAAGAATACAAGCATTACTGTATCCATGGTGTTTGCCGTTTTGTAAAGGCGCAAAACACTCCTTCATGCAGGTGAGACTTTGACCTGTCCATCACTCAACCAATCAGGGCTCAAGAAAATGTTGAATAATTTGTTTGTTTTTGTATAGATGTGAAACGGGATATATTGGCACTCGGTGTGAATATCGTGATCTTGATCTCCGTGTTGAAGAACGAAAGAAAATAGTCATCGCATGCGTGGTGGCAGGATTGGTCTTTCTGATTCTGCTCATCGTATTCATATGCGTCTGTACACAGTGAGTAATGTGATACATTATTTAATATTTTCATAGTCAAGCCTAGAAAAGTCAGTCTTCAGTGTTTTTTTAACCTTCAATGTCTTTCTTTTGCCTGTCTTCCTATCTTGTTTCACAGCAAACGATATAAACCATGTAGCAAAAAGAAGAGAAAAAAGGAAACAAGTGACGAAGATGAGAAGCTCAGTTCACTAAACACACATGAAGCTTTAACTGCTCCAGTCGACACATCCGACACAAATGCTGTATGAAGTGAGTCTATTTCTTCTCTTGCATCATTCAGTTTATATTAACCATGTGGTGCATTAAAGCCACTTACTGTTCAGATCATGTAAACCAACAGCTCTCAAATGGTTCAGGACTTACATTGGATATCAAGTGGCAAACCAATGCACTACCATATTGTTTATCATATACAAAATATCCTTGAAAATGTCTATTTCTATGATTTCATGCAGTCTGCAAATAATAATTTACTGCATAAAATGCACTTTGGTCAGTACAAACCATGTTTATGTTTGTAACAAGTGAACTCGTATTTAATTAAGTATGAGTCATATTTTCTGTTATCTTGCCTTGTTTTGTTCATGGTTTTTGAGGATGTCTACGAATATTGGCATCTGAAGAAATTGGCCAGCCTCTATTAAAGGGATAGTACATCCAAAAATAAAAAATACTGCTATCCCTCATGTTGTTCCAGATCTATCTTCTGTGGAACACAACAGATGATAGTCTGAGAAATGTCTTTGTTTTTTGGTCTATATAATGGAAGTCGATGGTCACCAAAATGGTTTTTGGTTACCAACCTTCTTCAAAATATCGATCTAAAACTATGCTTTTTAGTGATGGTTCAATCTGCACAAAATATCATGAAATTTGATTGGGCGTGAAGTCCAGAATGAGGGATTTTTTCCCTCTTTTATTATTATTATTTATTTAATTTTTTTTACTGCTGACCCATCGCCACATCTTATACATTATCAAATTAAATATCTGCTCCAATCCAATTAGAATGTGATCCGCACTCAAGCTCTATAAAACTGAATGGCAGTCTTTTCACACCATACAAAGTCAGCACCTGTCAGCATTTTAGAAGTACACAGACAGCAGGCTCTATAAGGGAAAGTATGGAAACAATCAGCAAAATGTCTGTTTGACGTGTGTGGCTATTGTGACGCTGTTCAGACTTTGGTTGCCAGGCAGTCAGATCAAATCTTTTAGCTCAAATAGATGGGTCTAATGATCTTTTTCTTTTAGTGAAGTGATCCTGCCAGGGTTGGTAATGGCGTGATTGTGGTGTGGAAATGAGGACTCGTCCTGCTGAGTGATGAAAGCGGTGCTTTACAGTAATCCTGAGTGGACTTTAAATGAACTTTGAAGATATGGTGTGATAGGCAACCTTTGCCATTTTCTGTGCTACTGTTTACCTCATTCTTCATGCCACAACTCATTTTCACACTTTTCAGAAGAAAAGTTGGAGATGAACTGAACGTATATGCCTTCAGAATGGCTGTAATGAATAGGTGAATTGAATAGGTGGCTTGCAATATGCTGAATGCAAACAAAGCCGATTTATATTGGTTTAATTATAAGCCTATTTATATTGCATATGATGCACAGAATATTAAAAAAGGTTACCATATATTAGGTTTGATAGATGCTAAGATATTAAGTTAAATTGTTATATTGACAGTTTCAATGGTTTCTGGAAGCAGTTCTCCCGACATTAACGGACCAAAATTTTTTCTTAACTTTGATTTATTTATTAACATGTACATCGCAAATGTTTTGGGTTTGTTTGGTGTTAAAAGAGAATATTTTAAATGATGAAATTACCATTAATGTGTATTTTTTTTGTCTTTATTGAGTTTTTTTTGAGAGAGAAAAGTATTAGCCATA
This sequence comes from Sinocyclocheilus anophthalmus, assembly GCA_018155175.1. Classification (NCBI taxonomy): domain Eukaryota; kingdom Metazoa; phylum Chordata; class Actinopteri; order Cypriniformes; family Cyprinidae; genus Sinocyclocheilus; species Sinocyclocheilus anophthalmus. Next base: position 261,734 of record JADLZN010006572.1, on the reverse strand, counting down.
ATAAATAAAATGTTTTGAAATCATGTGTTTGGTTAAGAAATATTAAGTGAACAACCATTTTTATTATTTTTTTTGATGTAAAAGAGAAAACGTATGTATTTTTGTGAGGTACATTTTTGGAAATATTTGATAATGACAAACTTTATTGATAAAGTTAGAAGTTAGTTGCACATACTTTTCAGATCCCCCCCCCCCTTTTTTTTGATTGTAAGCACTAAAATATTTTAGATTTTCTTCAAATACATGCTGTATTTACTTCTTACCATAAAATGTATTTTTGAACTGGCTCATGTCAGTATTTTTATTATTGCAATGATACACAAGAAAGTTTAATTTTCAGTGGGGCTGTCAGTGGTTTTAAAAAATGCATTTTTGTGGTACTGTAAATGCTTGCATTGTGTTCTGTAAACAAGGTGAAAGTGGCACATGATTTCTTCACACCAAGGTGGAAAATGTCCATGGAATGTGCAAAGGTGCTTAGCTAGAATAAACTGTCCACCAATCCTGTTTCCAAGAAATGTTCCTGCTTTATTGATTGTTTTTTGTTTTTTTTTGCCCTAGTTACAGCTGCCCTCAAAAATCCAGTCTGTGAGATTATTTAACCTTTATCATTATAGATAAAGCTTTGAAGAGCCGTCTTGTCTTAAGAACTTTTATTACTCATAAATGTTTGAATCCTCAGTGTGGGCTGAAGCCAATAGAAACTGGCTGGTGTGACCAGCACGGCCGGACCTCGTGTTTCAGAGAACAGCCATAAATAGCTCGCCTTTGCCTGATGTCAGGGGTTGGAGAACGACTGGAATCCAGCACCTCAGTTGGTGGGATCTTGTGAGGCAGATGTTTTTCCATGATATTTATCAAAGCTGTGCCAAATGTTCCATCAGAATATCACTTAACCAGAAAACTGTATACAAGCCTGTCTTCAAAACCTATAGAGATTTTAAAATTATTTTTGCTGCAAGATATATTATACGAAGATCTGAGAGCCATTTGAGGTTCTGATCCACCTAGCATAGAAAAGACTTGTGACGAATGTGTCCTTCAGCTGAATTTCCTTTGAACTAAAGCAGCAGGAAACGAAAGCTTAAGGTGTGTCTCAAAGAAAATGAAATGGGTAACCGATACAACACTCTTTCAGCAGGAGATAAGGGTGTCACTCTGATCTCACCATTTTCTCCAGGTCTTCTGAAGCCATATGATATCTTCATCAGTGAACTTGAGAATTGGTCTGATTTGTGAGCAAATCATTTAGTTTTTGTGAACTGAATCAACTGTTTCATTGTCTAACAGACTCAAAAGTCTTATGAATAGCTTAAGGGAGTTTTTTTTTTTTTTTTTGGGCTAATTTACAGTGAATAATTACTTAAATTAAGCTGTTGATATACTTCGGAAGACTTGAAATGCTGCTCATGGGTCATATGGACAGCTTTTATGAAATTTTTATGGTGTTTTTGTCATTGTGGAACTTGACAGCCCATATCCTGATTCAATTTCATAGAGTGGCTGAGGGTCATGATATTTGGAAGTCCAAAAACCTGTAAACAAGTCAGCATTTGAACACTTCGGGTTCAATGGTTCCAAAGTCAGTGGGGTTTTGTTTAAATGCCTAAAATGCTGTTGATTTCACCACAATAAGTATTTATGTTATTCTACGACCCACAAAGTCTGTGACATCAGTGGTTCAATCGTAATTTTATGAAGCTACAAGAATACTTTTTGTGCGCAAAGAAAACAAAAAAAATTACTTTACCCAACAGTTTCTTCTCTTCTGTGCCAGTCGACCTGCATTCAGGAGAGTACCACATCGCAAAGTCATTATTTTGGGGGGTTTTTTTGCGCACAAAAAGTAGTCTTGTAGCTTTATATAATTACGGTTGAACCACTGATGTGGACTATTTTAATGATGTCCTTACTACTTTTCTGGGCACTGAACGTGTCAGTTGCGTTGCTGTCTATGCAGGGTCAGAAAGCTCTCGGATTTCAGCCAAAATATCTAAATTTGTGTTCTGAAGATGAACGAAGGACTTACAGATTTGGGACGACATGAGGGTGAGTAATTAATGACAGATTTCCATTGGGCGTGAACCCCATACTTCCACGCAACTGGGGTGTCGGTTTAGCCTCCATCTACCTTTGAACGCTTACTGGTAGAAAACATCCTATGGGTTTTTTGTCGCAGAAACCAGGGTGATGCTAACTTCCAAAATATGTCATGCTTCAGCATTCTATTGAAAAGGATGCAGGAAATTCACCTTGTGTTCCAAGGAAGAAATAAAGTCATACAGGTCTGGAACAGCATTCATTTTGGGTGAACCATTCCTTTAAATGTCAAAACTCCTTGTCATTTTTAAAGAGGGAACACTGCCATCTACAGGACAACACGAGAAGTTCTTGTGCATCAGTTGCCAAGTGAACAGCATTTTGGTAATAAAAAAAGCTGATTACCAGTTTTTTCCCCTTTGTCCCCAGTCAATCCCACAATAGAATTCATGTTACTTTGAGGGTCACAAACCGCAATCAAATGTCGCTTATCTGTTGCACTTGTCTTTCTCTACGGGAACAGTTACAATGCTATCATTTTGCACATCTCATTAACACACTCAGAATCACGGAACGGCTTGAAGTCCATCTGTTTTTGTCAGAGAGCTGTGGAGGGCTTGACCAGAAGAACCCAGCGTCGCACTTGTAGCAGGTGGCTTTGAGTAATTGACCATGCTTTGACCCAGCAGATTGGGATCCGGTCCATTTGGCAGACTCTAAATTGTGTGGTTTAAACCTGGATCTTTATATTATTCTCAAAGTCTTTTGAACTGGTCTTGACAAGGTCTTAAAGGTGAATGATGTTTCATCCTTCTCATGCTTCTAGTAACCACACATTATATAAGGGCAAAGAAGAGACCTGCAGGAGCAATTCACTACAATAACAAATGATCAATATGGAAATGGAGGCTTAAATTAAAAAGTAAGTGAATGTCAAGGTGATTTGAAATTGCTGTGTTATTTTTAGCCAATGATGTGTAACGGTTTTAAATGGAGTGTGTTTATGATTTTATATTAATCTACCAAAAATGGCACAATGGGGGTGATGCTGTCTTGATTAAAAAGACCAAATATTGAAAGGGGCTATGTATAAACATAAATACACATTTGAAATATAATTTGAAGCTTTTCTTGTTGGATGAATATTGTGAGCTTATATAGTTGCACAGTTATGAGCTCTACAGCACCATGGAAATGCTGTTTATCTTCAGAGACAAATAATCCTGTGTTCTTTCACAATCCCCAATAACTTGAAAATATGCCATTTATTGTATATTTTTAGTCGGAAACAGAAAAGGAGAAGATCTAAAACAATGGTTCTCAACCAGTTGCCCTTCATGAACTTCCAACAAGGGCCGCAAGGTGACTTAATTATAGAATTATTTAAATATTCAAATAATTGAATGTAATTAAAATAGCTAAACATCAAAGTGTACTTATGTATTACTTAAATTAAACATTTTTGAAACTTCTGGTTATGGCATATTAATCAAAGTTAATTACTTTAACGGAGTGTCTATTTACACTCATTTTAATTTATTGACATTTTTAGTTTCTATTATAAACATTTGTTATAGAAAACCAACTTTAGGAATTTAAAATGTACCAGTGCTTTGAAAATATCCTGCTGAATAAAAAATTACTGAGGTATATGAGTTGTTGCAGACGATAAAAAACAAACAGTCTTAGGCATTATTGATAAATCATAAGCAATTGTTATAAAAAAATAGTTTTTATTTTGTCAGAGTGTAAATCTGTTTTTGTTTGAATCGTCAAAGAACAGTAATCACTAGCAGGGTAGTCATTTATTCTGAAAATTGCTAAGCACAAGGAACAAGGGGAATATGTTTTGTGATGTGAACCATCAGAGAGCATTTTTAAACACATCCGTCATGCTATCACTTAATTACGAGGATGTCAGCTGCAGAGTTGACTTTGTGTCTGAGCAGCTGGGGACGTATTTAGTTTGCTTCTCATAAAAGCCTTTATAGCCATCATTTTCAAACAGGAACTGGCCATTTATTGTAAGTCATGGTGACAGTTTGTAGAGCCATATGCATTCACAATTCACATCAAGCTATACTTATTTCAGCCAAGGTAAGATTCATTGTCTGTTTGATGAGGTGCTTTTGAGATGACTTCAGTTTACTAAAAGCACAGACTGACATTGAATTGCTCTCTTTTGTCTGTTTTTCTGTTGTCTGAAATTCACCTAGACATTCTGACATCTTCACCTAGACATCTGATTCACCTTTGTGTTGGTGAATGGTACAATGGAAGGTGAACAGAATATGTGGAGCAACAGGGGACGAGTGGAAAATCGCAATTTCAGATTAGGACATTAGACAATGTCTCAAAATCAAGACAAGCTGCTGTGCCAAAACACTGACTGCTCAAATAAAGCAGTATTTTTTAGGAAACAGTATGTCTATGTAATTGTTTGTGTTGCCTGTGTTAACAGGCATGGTGATATACTGAGATAGGTGTTGCTCATTATTCTTAATTGGCTCAGAAATCATGCTGACACACAACTGATTTGACATCTGAGTGAGATTTCCTACATGGCACAGTTGGCCTGTATGAAGACGTACAAATTTATTTCCACCATTTAGTTTAAATGTCATGAGGCATCCATGTACGCCATCACATAGTTTTAATCCATGGTTTTGTTCTCTGTGTGTAAATGTTGTATCCTGAAATAAGTATGATCACATGGTTGTTTGGCTTGAGGCATAAATCCTCCATAAAGTTTAAATTCGTATTACCTTTGGCATCAACTGAGTTTCAACCATTATTCACCAGTACCTTTTATACAAGAACATAATATTACTGTTATTAATTATGTGGACCCATGATTGGGCGAACTTTGGAATCAGTGAATTAGTAAGAATAGTTAGCGTTTTGATCAGTGCACATTTAATGCATCAGTGGTATACTTGTTTTGTTTGCTGAAATGAATTCCGCGGTTGTTTAATGCATCACTCTAAAAACATTCATTGTTTTGTGCTTGAAAAAAAAAACAAAAAAACCCCCCCCAACATTTGTGAATAATACTGTGATAAATGATTCAGTCAGGGAAGGCAAACAAATAGTTACTTTTGTTTCATGAGAAATCATTAAATCGATCATTCAACTGATTGCTTGTTTTGTTCCTGAATGAATCAGTGTTTTAAACAAATCAGTTGATTGAAAGATTCAAAGACAGTAGTGTCCCTGCCTTTATTAGTTTGATGAGCCCAGTCTTATGAAAATGCGTATAAATAGTACGCCAAATAAAAAACGAAAACTTGTGGTATTGATACGCAAAAATGGACTTTGGCGTTCATATGATACGCACCTGTTTGGCGTGCATATGATACGCCGTTTTCGTGTAATATGAACGCATACCAAACCTAATCCGCCCCTAAGGCTTTATCACATGCACACCAAAGTCAATTTTTGCGTATAAACAGTACGCCAAATCAAAACATACTTGACGCACTTTCATGAGATCAACAGTCATGACCTGACAGTCAAAGCTACATTACGTCAGGAGGAAGACCGCAAGGATTTAGGGTGCTATTTGGGACAGGGCATGTCAGTCGTTTTGTTTTGTGACTGAATCAATGTTTTGCACCAGAATACATGATTCAAATGACTGACTTACTCATAAAGACAAAAACTCGCTAATGATGCAACCTGCAAAAACCAGCAGAGTGATGCAAACAGAAAAAGCTGTTAGAATGCTATATTGAATTGTATCCCAGTGCTGTTTATTAACATAAATGCATTTTAAAAAAGATTTTGTAAAGAAATTAATGTGTAAACACAATTTACATTTGTCAACTAATTTCCGTTTTTAGTAATTTCTTCAACATTTTCTTTAGATCATGAGAAACTCTTATACTGATAGTGTGCTGCGTGTGTTTACAAATCAGAAACAGCTGGTTGGCTGTTTAATAGAATACTAGATCAATAAAAAAACAAAAAACAAACATACACACACACGCACACAATGAAAGCCCTCTCAGAGCCCAAGAATGGACATAGATAGATAGATAGATATATAGATATGATAGGACATGCGAGAAATAGTAGAACAATGTGCTGTGGTCACTACAACCACTCAGTAACCTGCTGACCCACAGCTATCACACATATGTTATATCAGACATTTTCACCAGCATCTGAACATCCTCTCCTGCAGCTCCACATCTGCTTTGATCTCAAGCTCTGTGGGTGCAGAGATACTAATTGAAGGAAGATCTTTTAGCAGAACCAGACATTCCAACATCTCTCTTTCCATCATAGATGTGTGGGGTGTTGCATTGTGCGTCACTAGGTAGGTGAATTTTGTCTCTTTCCTTTATTACAACCTGTTTCACACACATTTTTTGCCTCTGTTCCTTAAAGAAAGGATTACGTAATCTTCCCTGAGGATCAAAAGCAGTGTTTTATCCACCATCCTGACTCCTGCTGAACCTGCTTGTAAAGAACAGTAGGAAAGAGGATCCCTTCTTTAACAAGACAGACCTGCTCTGAAATAGTTTTTAAGACTCTTAATAGTTATTCTTATTGCTGTCTTTCATTTTTAACAAGCTTCTACTCATTTCTTATCTCCTCCAACCACAGTCATCATCACAAAATTGAAGCCAGCCAAGAGAAATGCATGAAATTATTATTATTTTTTTTAATACTGCACTGCATCCTCTGTTGCTTTCATGTGATTATGTGGTTTAATGTTGCTTTTATGTGATGCATACTGCTGCTCACCCCCATTGATGCACAGATGGAAACACAAAGAACATTATGTGACATAATCACTAAAGGTAAAAGGTGTTTAGTGAGACAGAGGCAGTGTGAGCTGAATTTTAAACATTTTTTAAAAAACATCATGTTTTTTTCTAGTAATGTGACAAACATTTCAAGTAGTCAGGTATTTTATTTTATTTTATTTTAATATCCACTGCATCTTTGTAAGATACTAACAGTGAAAAAGACATCTGCAAAATTTCATGAAATGAAAAGAGCTGGATTTTTATTTTATTTTAATACCCAGAGAATCTTTATAACAGTGAAATAACATTTTCAAAACGTCATAAAGTAATGAAAAGAGCAGGTCTGTCAGTTGGCACAATCTTTGATCCCTGCATAATGATTAATTAACTGTGTACAGAGGAGATCTTCAAGAATATTAAACACCACTGCATGATTTCTGAACAGTGGACAGCATGAATAATCAGGAATATAAAACTAATTTGAACAGTTGCCTTTAATATACTCTCAAAGCTAAGCTCAGACATATCAGAAACTCTGCTCATGACAAAGGGATTTTTTTAAAACTATTACATTATTATTATGTTCAAAAGTGCTTATGTGAATAAGAAAATCTAATTTTGAGTTAACAATATCATGCTTGCAATTGTTCAATATGAACAGACATCATAATTCAGCCGTGCATGACTGATGAAAGATTTGGTTAAGGAAGAGAGAATGGTCATATTGAACTCTTTTTGAAACTGGAGAACATGTAATCATAGACAGATCATTCTTAAATTACAGTAAGACCACCCTGCTTAAATTCCTGTCCTGTCTTCATATAGAGCACATCAGTAAACACAGCTGAGTGTAAATGTCACAAGTCAGCCATCCTAATGTAGCATCAAAATTCAAACAAATGATCAACATTTACAATAAAAAGTTTGTCTAAACATATTTTACATTCTCTTATTAGTTAAAGATTATTAATGCCAGTTTAAATAATTTATCATTTTTAGTAATAAATTAATATAATATAGAAAAATAATAAATAATATATTTTCCCCATATCTGTGTATTACATTATGTAGATGCATCTGTTCCCATTCAATTAGCATTTTATTGACACATTCAATTTGTCCATTTAAATATACCAGGTGGATTTTGTTGTTGAGCTAGTTATGAAATGTTATGAATTGACACTTTGTTCTCTATACTGTACAGATAGTAGCCTACTTGCAATCAATTTAAAATATTAAATGTAATACACCAGTGTATTACTTAATCAAAGCCTACATTTCATATTCAATGGCATTTTCTCTTAAGCCTCTTATGTAAGTATCTCTCCTGCAGTTGAGATGCACAGAAAGGTTCTTCATAAAAACACAAAGTAAGATCTCTCCTGAGACATTTATATCATTCGAAGGAGCTGTGCAATTTTTGATGGAAAATACATATGAATGAGAATAGCTGAGGACATTTATAGAGCAGAATTGATACAGAATCTGTGTTTCTGAAATTCTACCGCTGCTGGGGAATGCTGAATGTTGGATTATGCCGCGTATTTTCAGCTAAAAGCTCTCTAAGATATGTGAGCAAGATCTGTGAGGATAAAACGAAAATAAAGCCTCAAGGTCCTCTGCTCAAATAAAGATTTTTGGGGGTTAATAAAACAGATCACTGCAAAAGCCCAGATTGCTTAATTGGGAATGTTTACAGCTAATGACAGTATAACCTTCCCCTCCTCAAACCCTTCCCAGGTCTTCTGGAGCGTCTGCTTCCACATGAGTTTCAAAACAACCCAGGCTGAATGTGTAAATGTCAGCCACACACTCTTACTGAATTACAAACTGGCAGTGATGCCCAACTCCAGATTGCAAAGTTTTCTAATTTGCAAGTGCATTTTTATCTTTAATTCATTCTACAAGACTGATTTTTGGTTAGCATGCAGCTCTCGTAAATTTGCATAAGTCATACTTATATATATGAACATATTTTTTTCTTTTAATAAAGCAATGTGACAGACCAAAAAGGCATTGTCATGATGAAAGAAGAACTTAACTATATCAAACTGAAATTTTGTATAATATACTCTTTGTTCGAGAGAGAAAGAGAGATTGATTGATTGATTTACGAATTGATTTCTTGTTCTCTGCTTGGCATTTTAAATAAGAGAATGACAGGAAGAAAGACAGGCTTCTTCTTTTTTATACTATTTATATTGTGAATAACTGAAAAAAAATACATGGCACACAAAGGCCAGGCAAGATATCAGTTGTGATGTGTAAAACTGAAGTGTGTATGTAATCTCTATGAAAACCAGCTATTCTGTGTGTCCTTGCAATGTTCCTGCTTGCACATAATTGGCACATGCAGTGTAGTGTAGCTGGGAAGAATATGAAACAATTGATTCCTTGTTCTCTGCTTGGCCATTTAAAATGAATCCAATTACCAGTATTGAAGAACGATGTGGCATCCAAAAGATTCCATGTTGATTATCTATATGATGAATTCATTTTTTTTTTCATCAATGATTTTGGCATCCGTTTGCCATTGATTATATAATTCTTTTGATATGTACACAGTCTTACTGGTAATCATAGCCTTTGATTTGTACTTAGCTTCAGAACAAAAACACCTATAGATTTAAATGTCATACTTCATAATCAAAAGATGGCAATGCATTATTTTAGGGCTCTTTGGGGATTATGTCTAAAATGTCAATCCTTATTGTGGAAACGAACAACCTTTGTTCCTTTTCTCTTTTTCTTTTTTTGCTGTGCTACTTAACCACATACATTGTTTCTAAGCAACCATGACAAGCACTATGTTCTAAAATTTTAAAAAAGCATTTTAGGGCATCATAGGGGATGTGAAGCTTATTCCAAAAAGTTAGTAACTTCACATGTTGCCTTAGCATTTTAGCCAAATTTGAAGGCTTTATCACTTGTCCTTGACAATCTATGACAAAAAAAGCAACTAAACAAATATTTCTAGTTGATAAACTAGCTAAAAATATATTTTTGACTTAATACTTGTGTATAGAGCTAATCTCAAAAAGGAAACTTTAGTTTCTTATTGGAGCATTTGTTCTACTCACTGACAAAGAAATGCTTTGTTGCACTGATTATATTACTGAGCTTCTAAACTCAAAGAAAGTGAAAATTAAGAGAGCTTGTCTGTTTTCCGATGTTTGATGTCATTATGAGAAATGTGATCAAAATGACATGCAGCAAATGAATGAGATTCTTATAAAGCAATTCATTCTGTCTGTGAAACGTCAGAGATGTCAAACACAAATAGATGCTTTTGTGCCGAGCTGTATTCATTGAATTTACCAACTCAAATAAGACTTACATTAGTTAAATGACTGCTGGCGTCTCTTCTGTCCTCAAAGAGAGGGCACTTCTCGCTTTCATCAGTTCATTAGGCAGCGACAAGTCATGTCAGCTCCTTTCATCTGAAGCGCAATCAAATTTCTTTCATGAACCCACAAGAAATTATAAGCAAAACTAGGCCTTCTCAGTGAGAATAAGGTTGATTTTAATTGCCTCGACACTGTTGGAAGTCTGACAATGAATTCAAAATGACTCTGCAAAGTTGCTGTCATGTTGCTTTGGCTGTGTTGATTTGAAACTTTATCCTTATAAGATTGGAGTTGTTAATTGTGACAACAGTTTCTGAATCGTTTAACTGAAACACTTCAGACAGAAAGTGGTGATTCAAATAAGAACTCCATTTATTATACAGTATTAATTGCGTAAACCAATAAATGCCGTATATTAAAGTGTCATGATGTACTAGGACTGTTTAGCTAAAGACAGTGGTTTCATGTTTGTATGTTTGATATGGGCTTTTAAAGGAATAGTTCACCCAACTGTGTTCGAAATGTACTGCACACCTCACCATCCAAGATGTAGATGAGTTTGTTTCTTCATCTAAACAGATTTGGAGAAATTTAGCATTACACCACTTGCTCACCAACAGATCCTCTGCAGTGAATGGGTGCCGTCAGAATGAGAGTTTAAACAGATGATAAAAAAAACATCACAATAATCCACAAATGTTATAAGAAATACTACAGCTCTAAGAAAGATAATGTTCGAGCCCAATATGTTTAGGGCACAACATTCCCCCAGATGTTCCAATTAAGGCCTACAAGACATTGCATACTGTAGAATGTTGCCGATTTGTGAGCTCCCAGCATGCACTGCAATATGAATAATCATGCAGGCAGTGCTTTTAGGCTTGTGTTTAATAATAGAAGTACATATACAATACTATTGGCCATATATTAAAAACCCTAATCCTGAAAGTACAAAAAAAAAAAAAAAAAAAATCCTTATTGAGGTATCTGGAAGGGCCCTTAACTACATGAAGGTGTTTTGACCTTCAATTTAGTTCCGGACCACCAGAGTCTTGATAATGATTTTTTTAATTTTTTTTTTACCTTTCAGCATTAGTGTTTTTTATATGTGTTTTAGATGGTACATAATAAGACAATATGGGTATAATATGTATATAAACGTTATAAGTATCAAATGTTTTTCATATGGTGGCTAGGCTGAGACTCAGCTGCAAGACTCTTTAATTGATGCACGGGGGAGCATCAAAACGAATGCAGTTCTAGATTCATTGGCATTTTATGTAGCCCAAAGTAATGTAATTAATGTTGAAAAATGCCCCTGCAAGTGTTTTCCTTGAATCAAGGTCAATGGATACTGACTATCTGCTGAGTGTATTACCCAGCGAATCAATACATAACCATTCAAAACATCTTTTACATTGTAATCCCTGAAACTCCTGTATATTCAATATTGCTGAGCTGTGTGTACCTTGTCCTCTAACTAGATTTGATTAATGAATTGATTATTGTGTGCGAGCACTGCTATTTGAGAGCCCTGGGGTCAAGCTCGGTTGCATGCATGTAGAACAGTGTTGTTTAATTTCATTATCAGTGAGATGCCTCGAACGATTTCCTGTCAGTTCAAATGCTGGCTTACAAGTAGTCAATTATTTCTGGAATATGGAGCGTGGCTGTTCCAAGCAATGTGTTTAAATCTGATCCGTTTGGTCTACCTTATTTAGCAGCCTTTTGAGATTAATTCCTTACTGACTGAATATTTGGGGAACTGTCTTAAGGCCTCCAATTGGTGAAGTGCAATCCTTCATGTTCAGACTGAATATGAAATACAAAATTAAATAAGAATGATTAAAGAAACAAATGACGAAAATAAAAGCCATTCATGCAATAGTGCACAATACTGAAATATAATACGGATTTACGCACTGAGACAGACTATAATGTGGTGAGAAGTGAGTGCTCTCTAATCATATGAGTCTACAAAAGTAGCCAGACGAAAGTTACATTTACCCTTCAGCCTACCCATTCTTACAAATGAAAGGAAACAAATCCTGAATTGGTCGCTTCTTCTCTTGTCTTTGTTATTCTAACAAAATAATACTTGAAAAGTGTTTTATTCAGATCCAGAACCAAACATGAAAATGGTGAAATGCCTTTATATGTCCCTCTTGATTGAGTAGATATCGCCAATCACACAATGGAAAGTCACAAAAGGTTTTTATTAGTGACTCTATCTGTTTAATCTTATATTGTCAGATAAACAATTTGCAATTGTAATTTAATTGTTTAATTTTTATTTATCGAGAGCGGGAAGATCCTAAAACACAACTCCACACCTTGCGCATACCATCAACCGCGCCGTGGCAGTTTGTTTCGAAGTGCCAAATTGCAAAGGTATGTAGTGTTTTTTTTGTTGCAAAGTCACGATCTCCTACAGGTTTTATCAAGTGTGTGTTTTGCTCAACCACGGGTTTTTGGGACAGAAACATAATAAACCAATTGTGTGATTAGTGATACTCATACGGATCGTTCACCGTTTAATAATAAGTTTGGATGGAACAGCTGGATTGAACTGTGACCTAACTACACTTTTATTTGTTTGTCTTGGTGCTTTCTTAATATTTTTTTGTTTCGAGCATCGCACATAGTAATTTTTAATGCTTTTCCACCTCCTACGCTACGTCATCATGTTGAAAGAATTTCTTTGACGTGTAATACTTTAGTTTATTTGTGACAGGTTCCATGTAGGGCTCTGGCAGATTCATGTAATTATACGTTCGCATTAACTGGCCCCTGCGCCCTTCTGCGGATAGATAATGGCGGTACTTCGGTCAAGAGTGATCCGGATGATCGGACAAAGTTGTCATGACTGTAGATGTACTCAACAAGAGCCAACAATCAGTGGCCTTGAATCGAAGACCCAAGGGTCGCTGTTTTGTAAAAGACTGTGTTCCAGTCAGTATGGTGGTTCTGGAGCCCTATCGTAAAATGTCAGTGTCGTCATTAAAAGGATCAAACATCTCCACATTCGCATGTCCATTAAATCTGCATAAGAATTCTGTTAGCTAGCTGGGCAGGTTGTATTTTAATTGCTTGATTAGTATCTTCTACCCAATATTTAACAATTTTTTAATTAACTTCTTTTAATACACGTGTGGAAACACGTTGTGTGAACAGTGGTGTGGAAAAGTGTTGGCCCCCTTCCTGATTTATTTTTTTGCATGTTTGTCACACTTTGTTTCAGATCAAACAAATTTAAATATTATTAAAAGATAACACAACATGCAGTTTTCAAATGAAGGTTTTTATTATTAAGGGAAAAAAAAATCCAAAACTACATGGCCTACATGGCCCTGTGTGAAGAAGTGTTTGCCCCCTAAATCTAATAACTGGTTGTGCCACCCTTTTCAGCAACAACTGCAATCAAGCTTTTGCGATAACTTGAAATGAGTCTGTTACAGCACTGTGGAGGAAATTTGGTCCACTCATCTGCAGAATTGTTGTAATTCAGCACATTGGGGTTTTCGAGCATGAACCAGCCGTTTTTTAAGTCAGGCCGACAGCAATCTCAATAGATTCAGTTTCTTCTTTTTTTTTTCTTCACCATTCGAAGTGGACTTTTCTGTATTTGGGTTTTGGATGCATGTCCTGCTGCAGGAACCCCAGTTCGTTCACCTTGAACCTAGAAATGTCGACAATTCTCCTTGCAGGATTTTTTGGGTAAACGGCTGAATTCATTGGTTTCCGTTTATCACAGCAATCTTCCAGGTCCTTAACAGCAAAAACAGTCCCACAGACCATCACACTACGCACCACCATATGTTACTGTTGGGCAATGAGTTCTTTTTCTGAAATGCAGTGGTTACTTTTACCCGCCAACTCATGGGACAGGGGGGACACAGCACCAAGGACACCTTCCAAATAGTTCAACTTTTGTCTCGTCAGTCCAAAGAGTATTTTCCCGAAAGTCTTGGGGATCATCAATATGTTTTCTGGCAAAACTGAGATGAGCTTTTATGTTCTTTTTGCTCAGCAGCGGTTTTCGTCTTGGAACTTTGCCATGCAGACCATTTTTGCCCAGTCTCTTTTTTATTGTTGAATCATGAACACTGACCTTGATTGAGGCAAGTGAGGCCTGCAGTTTTTTTGGATGTTGTTGTGGGGTCTTTTGTGAACTCTTGGTTGAGTCGTCGCTGTGCTCTTGGGGTAGTTTTGGTCGGCTGGCCACTCCTGGGATGGTTCTCCACTGTTCCATGTTTTTGCTTTTTGTGAATAATGGCTCTCACTGTGGTTTGCTGTAGTCCCAAAGCTTTAGAAATGGCTTTTTAACCTTTTCCAGACTGATAGATCTCATTACTTTCTTTCTCAGTTGTTTCTGAATTTCTTTGGATCGCGGCATGATGTCTAGCTTTTTGAGGATCTTTTGGTCTACTTTTTCACTCTTTGTTCAGGCAGGTCGCTATTTAGAGATGAGTTTGCTTGATTGCGAACAGGTGTGGCGAGGAATCATGTAGGCCTGGTGTGGCTAGAGTTTGAACTCAGTTTGTATCACCACAGTTTTTACAGGGGCAAACCCTTCTGCACAGCCGGCCATGGGCAGTTTGTTTGATTTTTTTTTGCCCCTTACTAATAAAGCATGTCATTTAAACTGCATGTTGTGATTCACTTTGTTGATCTGTAGACTAATATTTAAAGTCATTTTTGATGGGATTCTGAAACTAAAGTGTGACAAACTGCAAAAAAATAAAATCATGAAGGGGGCCAACACTTTTCACAGAACCACTGTGTTCTGTTAGAAGTTATAATAATATTTATTAGTATTATAGTAGTTATCAAGTCCGATAAAAAAAAATAATATGTATTTATTTTTTATTTTGTGTTTTGTCTAGTTCTAATAGTGAATAATGTTGCCTCTGCTAATCTTAATTATTATGGCAATTCTGATAAACAGTAATTACGCAATAAATCAATGTTCTTTCATTTTAATGCAAGATGGCACAGCGTGTTCTGTCACAATTATTTATTTTTGTTTGCATATGAATTATTTTTTTTTTTTTAAACAATTCCCCTCTGGCAATATTGTGCATTTTGTCTAAATAATTATAGTTGTTTTATTGAAAGCATTGTTAATTATTGGGGGGGGGCTTTTTTCCCTTTCATGCATCATTATTTTATTTCTTGGTTGGCTGAAAAGGTTTTAGGCAAATATGGCTTAGGTCCTGAATTACTACAAGAGAACCCTTGCCTGAATTTCGCTCGACTCACCGGCTACGGTCAGAGCGGGTCCTACGCCAAGGGCTGCCGGGCATGATATCAACTACCTGGCCATGTCAGGTAATTTGCTAATCGACCAAAAAGAGGTGCAGTTTTAGCTTTGTGGTGTCCAGTGCTTATGTTATAGATTAATTTGTTTCTATAAGCTACAGAATATGTGGAAGCCTGAATTTGTGCAGGATTTACAGGCCTAATGTTCTTAATATATTCAGGCATAGCGACAGTAAATGTATTAATAACGTATGTTTCCGCTTCGAATCTTAATTTGAAATTACATAATAGGAGCTGTTAGACAATGCAGTCATTATTACAATAAAAGCTTGCGTAAAGTTTTATTCTAAATAATAACAGTTTCATTTGGGTTCATTTTTTTGGCATGAACTGATAAAATGTGTATGTAGAATTAAATTTAAGTTGCTTTGGTAAAAGTATCTGCCAATTTAAATTAAAGCCATGTGTGCACTAATGTAAGATCATCCTGGCAGGTGCATTTCAGTGTTGCTTTCATGCAAAACAACAACACCAGGTTTGGTCTTGAACCACTGATGCGGCATCACCAGACATATAATTCTAAACATATTATGCTTTTTTTTTTTATTAACACCAACTACCATACATTGCCATGGTACTATCCATTTCTTTTAACTAAATGGGAGCGTTTTTCAAGTTTGATTGCATTTTTTAGCCCTTTTTTGTTGATTTGCTTTGACCTTTTATGTGCTAACAGAACAATACACACCTTTGCGAAGTCTGTGTGTGTTAAATCCAAATTATTTAATGGCTTCACTTGTAATAATGCCCATTGTTCTTTTGTTTTTGTTAATTCGCTACACTTTTCTTATCACCACTTAACAGGCAATACTATTTAAACCAGTTTAAAAGCCCAGAGGATGGAAACAAATGCAAGTGGCTTAATTGGTGATATTTTTAGCTGACCTTTAACTGTGATTTAAAAATAACAGTTACAGTAATTATTCAGCTATTCTTCAGCTCTCAGGATGTCCCTGTCCCTCTCTGTCCGTAATAGGGTTGCTGTCCATGCTGGGCCGTAGCTCAGAGAAACCCTACGCTCCATTGAATTTGGTGGCAGACTTTGCTGGAGGAGGTCTCATGTGTGCATTTGGGATTGTGTTGGCTCTCCTGGAAAGAAGCAGGTCAGGACAAGGCCAGATAATTGATGCCAGCATGGTGAGATACAGCACCTCATCTTAAAATAGGTTCCCATTGACAAATTGTTATTAACTTCTCTTTGAAATACCAGTGGAACAATTTTCTGTTTCCTACAGACTCTTTTGAATGTAATAGTTTCCTGGGCTGGTTAGCTGAAGCTAACGAGTGACTGGAAAAAGAAGCACTTGTGCTGGCTTGCTTTCATTCCATACCATCAAATTTATATCATTCTGAGGGTGTCATGAATTGTTTTTCCCCCCACCGTGCTAAAAATCCTTTTCCTCTTCTAGTTTTGACCAGCCACTGCATGGAATGAGGCAATTACAAGCCTTGTTTATCTCAATACGATTGCCCCATGTTCTGAACAGTCTGTCGATAGTTTTCTGCAATCTGGATTTTCCAATAATTGCTTGGTTTTTCCTTTCAAGTTGCTTATATTGGCACTATCTGTTTTCATTAACACCGCTAGGTGTGAGTACGGTTAGAGTAGTTATTTTCCAAGTAAGGATGACCCATTTAGTTAGGAATTGCAAATATTGTGGTCTAGCCCATTCTCCAATGGGTCCTTGAGAGCTTAAATGTTCCTCCAAATCAATGTACTGTAATTCACTTTGAAAAACCCCCCAAGAAACTAAACCGTTTAGCTGTTTATTCACAAATATTAAGCATTTAAATTTGGACCTGTGGTTGAAACTGAAATATTTGGTTGCAAAGCTCATCATTAATGCTAATTAATAAAGTATGAAAAGTAGGGCCGCTGAGAAGTAGGTCACTCAAGCATTAGAAATTGAAATATTGATACCATTTTACACCTCGCTGAGAATCTCATGCTTCATTGGTCTCCCCTATATTTTTAATCATTATTAAAATGTTTTAATTATAAAAAAAAATCGTCATAGTGGTTGATTATAAACCCTCACAGATTTACATTTCCTACTGTTATTGATATTTGTAAAAATGACATGCTTGTATTATTAGCATCTGACATTTTCTGAGGAAAGTGTTTGCTCAAGAGCCTGTATTGTGTTCTTAGAGCCCTTTCATGGTGAGAGAGTCTCTTTGGCTTGTAAAGTCTACATCTACTGGTGATCAGCAAGAGAATCATGTGATACTATGTAAACTAATAACATTAGTGGTCAATATAAGAGTTGAACAGACAAAAAATAAACCTCAATTCAATTATTCACATAACACTCTTCACATATTTGTTTCAAAGCAGCTTTACAGAAAATGATTGTTTAAATTTTTTCAGTTAGGAAGTATTCTTGTTATTAGGCAGTGAGTGCATCAAAGTAATGTCCTTATGGTACTAATATACAGCTATAATATAATACATGCATGTTATGTGGTTAAAGTCATATGTTCAGTTAAGCAGATTCAACAAACATGTTAGGCAGCAATTACAACTTGTGCTTGTAATGATTACAATATAAGGATAATGTTTGACAGTTTTATACATTGATTTATAGTTGGCATCAATCTGAAGTCTTTGCCGAGTGACTTAACAAGCTAAGTAATAATAAAAAGAGTATTGCCATATTTAGCCTATTACATACAGTGCCTTGTATTCATACCCCTTCATTTTTTTCATATTTCCCGTTTTAATATTTGCAGCTTATGTTTCAACTGCTTTAATTACTTTTTCCCCCACATCAATCTACACACCATACACCATGATGAGAAAGCACAAAACAGATCTGTTACAACTTTGCAAATCTATTAAAAATAAAACACATTGCTCAGTACTTAGTTGAAGCATCTTTAAAGCCTCAAGTCTTTTTGGGTATGATGCAACAAGTTTTGCACATGTGCATTTGGCAAATATCTGCCATTCTTCTCCTCACCGTCTTCTACCGCTCATAGCTCTGTCCCTGAGATGCGGGGGGCTGCAGACATTTTCAGGTTTCTCCGAATTTTGAGTGGGTTTCGAAGCCCGAGGCCTGGGCTGAGGCCACTCGGAGACAGTAGGCTTGTTTGAGATGAGTGAAATCTGCAGGCAGAAAAGACAACGGTCACCGGTTATCACCGCGAGATGCATGCCGGTTAAATAAAAGGTCTGAGGTACATCCCCGCCCGGTTGCTCTGATGTCACGCTGACGTGTGCCAAAAAAGCTCTCGCAACGGCGAGGCGGCTGTGTCGGATTGTGCAGTTGCTCTCCAGCCCGACGCGCTGGATCAAAACGCATGATGGGGAACGACTGACTGACGACACAGATTAATGTTCATTGGTTCAGACAACTGTGATGCTGTTTTCTTCTAAAATGTTTTATTTTTTATCTGATTTCATGTGATTGTGTTTAAATTATGCATGAATATTCACAAACACTTTGATCTCTGTGTGAGATATGTGATTGTTTTCATATTTCTATAAAAATCTAAAATATATGTTTGTATTAAAGTAAAAATGAATGATAAATACGACTTTTGTATGGAATTAAATAGCAAGCACTTTGAGTGTCTTGTTTATCTTATTTATTTTCATATAAAAACAACAGAGCTAAAATTATATCATGTTAATTAGCAACACAGCACGTGAGTGTGAATATCGACATCTGCCTTGATCTCGGTTTATTTATCTTCGCCTTCGAGAGCTCAAAAACGTCCACGTCTGGACTGCGTTTAATTTCCCTCCTCCCCTCACTAGCAGCCACCTGCTCTCGCCTCATTTCAGGCGAGGCGCAACGCAAACAAGGCCTATTCACAGATTTGGTCTATAGCTATACTCTGTGTTTGCTGTGCTTAGGGTTCATTGTCCACAATTGGAATTTACACCTGTCTGACCCAGTCTGAAGTTCGGATGCTCTGAACTAGTTGTTCATTCAGGATATCGCGATATTTTGCTGTGTGATTTTTCCATCTACTTGACGAGTCCTTAGTCCCCCTTCCCGCTGAAACAGCCCACGCAATGAAACTAGCTACCATACACTTTACTGTTGGGATGGTTAATTGGCAGGTGATGATCCGGCGCTGTTTTCCTCCGCGCATATGCCTTGATATGGAGGGGTTCATCAGATCAGAAGAATCTTGTTTCGTCGCACAATCTGAGAATTGCAGTTAGGTGTCTCCATTCTAATCGAAGAAAGCCCTGTCATCCATCAATTGCTGCATTTTGTCAGTTTAGTCAGCTTCCTCGTCTAGGAGAGAGTCCCCGGTGGGTTCCAAATTTCTTCCGTTAGGTGGAAATGTAAGGCTACATGCTACTGTGAACCTTCAATGCAGCAGAATTTTTTTTCTGAACTCTTCCCCAGATGTGGTGGCGTTTGATGCCGTCCTGGGGTTTCTGGCTCTACAGACAGTTTTTGACCTCAGGGCATTTTTGCTGTGATGTGCATTTTCAGCTGTTAGACCTTTATTTAATAGAGTGGCCTTACCAATCATACTCATTCAATTGAATTTGTCACAGGTTAACTCCATTTGAATTGTAATAACATCTACACGTGATATGAATGCTCCTGAGCTAAATTTCAAGTGTCCAAGTATGCAATGGAATAATTTCAGTTTTTTATTTTCTAGATAATTTGTTACAAACCGTGTTTTGTGCTTTGTCATAATGGTGTATGGAGTGTAGATTGATAAGTGGTAGAAAAGTAATTTAAAGCTGTTTTTAACAGAAGGCTGCAAAATAACAATGTGAAAAAAAATGAAGGGCATGAATACTTTCGCAAGGCACTGTACACGACATTTGATGTGTATAATTATATTTAATAATTGTAATGTTTTTCTTTCCGTATTATTAATTACTCTAGTGAGTAATTTCCTTTTGTGTTGAATCATCCAGCACACATAAAGTCTAGTTCACACTTGCTGTGTTAAATCTGTGTGTTAACCCTCTTGGTCTTTGTTGAAGCAGTTGGGAAAAAAAGCTATTTAAGGTTTTCTGGCACATTGGTCAGTTCTTTAAATGCCCTGTTTTGTTCATGCTGCACTAGGTTTTCTTTGCTGGGGAAAAAAAAAGACGATTAGCAATTGCTATTCTGCTTGTTAATTAAATATGACATTTCACTCAGCCCTAAGTACATTTTTATGCGTTAGAAAACCTGAACCAGACGATGGAGCTCCAATTTGACTGAGGTTATGTAATTTACTCTAACGCAGTTTGATCTCTGCCACTTTAAGCCCTTAAGGAAATAAACAGTGGTAAATATAAAGCGTAATATGTGACAATCCAATATTGAAGCACCTCTCAGATTAGCAATTCAGACCTGGAGCAGAGCTGCAGTGCTAGTGGAGAGTTTCTCCTGATAGCCTTGTGTGCGTCAAGCTAATGTCAGTGTGGGCAGAAACTGTGGTAATGATGATTAGATATTTGCCTGTTAGGCAGTAAAGATATCTGAAGCACGTTCCCTGTGAGAGTCACCTTGCTGCTTTCTGATAAAGTCGTTTGACACTGACTGCCGCTTTTAGCGACATCATGTGATATTAACCCGCAAGGCAGGTAAATAGTTTTTCACTTGCATGCCAATTTGGATGTATTATACCCTGCAAACTTTATGCTGTTAAAAGTTTTTAATTTAAATACTTATTAGAAATTAAAGAGCTGGCCTGGGTGTTTCATTACAATTTCATAATTGTGTTATGCATCATTTGTTTTGGGGCTGTGTAATGTACACTGTCGGTTTAAATCCCAAATATTGTTTGACCACTGTCTTCTTCACATTGACATCCAAACAAATGAGCCGTAATAAACATTATACATTACCTCATTATTTTTATAGAACTATAAATATTCCACTTTAATACGTAGGTCTTTTTCTGGTCAATATGAAAGGTGGAAGGATGAAGAAATAGTTTGAGGCATATCATAACACATTCAGTATTAGGCCAAGCGACAGGCGTCTTCTGGGAGAGTGACTTCTTTATGGTCAGGCCAATCAAATGCGCAAATAGAAACCCAGATCGTCAACGTCTCTTTGAAGGCTGGGTTAACTGGGAAATATATGAAGTATATCCACATTAAAGTTAATTTTGCAAGGTCACAGTCTTTGAAATGCATGTATATTTATTTTTATGCATCAATCTGGAGGATTTGACCTAAATCTGTGAAAATGTTTCTGAAACACTTGCTACTGGCCCTTTAACCTCAGCCTTGATGCCAAATTTGTCATTCAGAACTGATTCAGGTCAAGATCTAAGTGCCATAATTCTTTAAAGGGGTCATGTCATCCATATTTACCATAAGTCTACTTATGCTTGTGAGTTTATTTGAGCAAGACACAGTCATATTCTATTTTTTTGTTGTTGCCAGTTTCACCCTTTCTCTAAAGTAAACAGCCTTTTTTTTTTTTTACTCACACAACCTTTGAGAGTTTATTGTGGTGTCATACATAGTTTTTGCCATCCCCATCCTTTAAGAACTGCCTTTGTGAAAACTGTACAGTATTACACTGTGACTGGTTCATAAAATCAGTGCTGAAATATGCCACACAAACTCTTTAAATCAAACTGAAACATCAGGGACCTTGTTAAAAATAAATGTAATCCATTTTTCATAAGCGTGGACAGTCATGCATTTGATGAATTCAGTATATCGCTGCAAAATTAACTCCGTTTTTAATGTTTAGTTTAGATAAATGCTTTTTTTAAATATCTGAAGGTTACGTTATGTTTTCATAGGACATCAAGCTTTAATATGCATACAAGATCAAAGACATTTTGATTACTCATGATATGGCTGCTTTTGAGTCGTGCTGTGCCATGTGGAAATCAAACCGCTGCAAACCTCTACAGAACTGCACGCTGTTTCACTGTGGTGTGCTTGTATTATAAAGTTGCTTAAATCCTCCCCTGTCATACCACATTTCTGTCTTGTTCAGTGCATTCATGTATATACATTTATGTGATTATCTGCACTTTCCTGCATATACATTTATTATAAACTGAATTATGTGACCTGATGAATATGTACAACTCCAGCTACCCCTAATGAGGATGTAGCCCTGCTTATTGGCAAGCACCCTGTTGCTTTATACAAAAAAATTCTGCATGATAGAATTGTGGCAAATATTTCAGACGAAACCAGTCAAAGTTATATTAAAAATGTTCTTTGAGCTTCCAAGCTGTTTAATGGCAGTCAGCGGGTGTTGCAGTGCATCAGTCCAAAAGAAGTGCAATAAAGCGCTTCCATCCATAATAAAAAGTGCCTCACATGGCTCTGGGGGGTGAACAAAGGCATCTTGTAGCGAATCAATGCGTTTTTGTAAGAAAAATAACCATATTTCAAAACGTAAATTTTTTTTTTAAAAAAAAAAAACAAAAAACAAAAAAAACTTAGGCTTAATCTAGCTTGCGCTCACTGTTGTAAACGGAAGCAGTTCCGGGCTGATGACGTAAGACGTCGACATTGCGCATGCGCCGCTCAGAAGTGACGAACGCGGAAGCACAGGGGAGAGATCAAAACAAAACAACGGTCATGAATTAGAAGTACAAAATTAGGATTTGTAAAGAAGAATGTTGGAGGATTTTGATATAAGCCAAAAGGAGAATGGTTTTCCTTTGCTAAAGTAAGGAAACTTGCACCTTTGATACTGTAAACAAATGATGCGCAACGCCGACATCTTACGTCATCCTCCTGGAGCTGCTTCCGTGTGTTACTGTTGGCACAAGCTAGAGTAAATTGATTAATAAGCTTTGAATATGGATATTTTTCTTACAAAAACGCATCGATTCGCTACAGGAGGCCTTTGTTCACCCCTCGGAGCCGTGAGAGACACTTTTTTTTAATGGATGGGCAATTTTTATTTAAGTTATTTTGGACTGAAACAATGCAACACCCACTGAGTGGCATTAAACAACTTGAAAGATCAAAGACAATATTTAATATAACTCCGACTGGATTCGTCTGAAAGAAAGTCATATACGCCTAGGATGCCTTGAGGCGTGGAGTAAAAGAATGGGCTAAATTTCATTTTTGTGGGGAACGATCACTTTTAAAGAGTGATTCTTGTATGTAGTGTGTAGTTGAAGGGCAGCAATGTCGGCTCCTTCAGGTGGAAGTCTAGTAGCCTCGGGCATGTGGCACGTACAGTGGGCAGAACTTGCTGGATAGTTGTGCGCTAAATTCTACGATACGTGACCGTACGTTTCTGATGCCAAAGTAATGGCAGTGGGGGCGGATGAGCCTCAGTTCTATCAAAAGTTTATTCAAGGGCAGGTATTATATTTATTCTGAATAGGTACGTAGTTCACTTCTGATTATAATGGAATTGTCTCATGGTGGGAATTGTATGAATGCTTGCTGTTCATGCAGAATAGTGTATGTTGTTAATGCTCAAAAAATATGAAGTATTTAACACAGGCAGCTACACAAACACCTGAAAGACACTCTTTTTTACTCTCCGTAAAGAAATTATCATCAACATAGATGTTTTAAAATCCCTATCTTAATCTTTGATCAATTTTCTTTAAAATTAAGACAATATGGTTACTCTTGATTTGAAACGGTTATGGTTACTAAAGGTTTATCTTGATGTGGAAAAATACATCGTTAAAAAAAATGCAGTTGTGGATAGGAAAACTTAGTGAAAAATATTAAAATTAAATCTAACAATGATATTCTTCTTAGTTAGCTTTTTTTTTTTTTTTTACTATTCATTTATTTCTTATCTTTTTTATTATATTCTTTTTTATTATATTCTCTATATAACAAATATTTTGTTCATTTCATTTCTATATGTTCTTAGTATATATAAGTGTGTGTGTGTGGATTCTCATTTTGCATAAGATCTATTTTAATTTTTTTCCTAGTAACGTTCTTTTACTTTGTATTTCTGTTCCTTTTTTTTTTTTTTTTAAATTATATTCTGTCTCCTATTTTGACTTATTGGTTAATACTTATGTAGCCTATTTTGCATATGTCTTATTTTTTTTATCGCTCTGTCTTTTTGGCATTTTTTTGTTTCTTTATCATTAAATATTTATTCTTTTATTGTGTTTTATTTTCTTAGTTTATATATTTATATAATTATACAATGTTATTTTCTTATTCCTTTATTTCTCTGAACACAGTACACAATGCACATTTATACATCTAGCTGCTTTTAATTCACCTGAAATAAACCTGAATGACATCGGAGTACAATTAACCACAAGATTCTCAGGGTCACATTGTTCTGTCTACATGGTTGTCAATTTTGCGCAGGCATGCAAAGATTAGGGAGAAGCCACGGGATGCTTTATTAGTATGTGCATAGGGATTCATCCTACGTCCTGATGACCCAAGTGCTTAATCTTGCTTTGAAACCATAATAACTCTATTGCTATTCAAGTTTGACCCTCAATAGAAGAATGTCTCCTTATAAGTCACCTGCTGTGGCCAGTGTAATGCACTAATGGCTTCTGGATTCATAGTCCTTCATGATCTCTTTGATCTTTGTCCTCTAAACTTTTTTTATTGATTGTTTTCCTCTTTTTCTATCTCCCTCATCTAATTCTCTCTCACCACAGGTTTGGGCTTATACGATGCTGACCTGCCCGCACAAATGAGTGTATCGGATTGGCCGCAGCTCAGGCAAACATTCACCCGGGTGTTTGCCAGCAAGACGCAGGAGGAGTGGAGTCGAGTTTTTGATGGGACAGATGCCTGTGTCACCCCTGTGCTGTCTTTGGATGAGGTACTCTCTCACCCCCACAACCAGGCACGGGGGTCATTCTTCAAGGACTCTCAGGGGGAAATTAGCCCTCAACCTGCACCCGTTCTGTCCCGCTCCCCTGGGGAGCCCTGTCACTCCCGGGACCCCTTCATCGGAGAGCACACTCTCTCTGTGCTGAAGGAGTACGGGTTTGAGCAAGCGCAAATAGAACAGCTCTTATCTGCCGGTATTGTAGAGTGTAACGAAGCTAAAGCGCGTCTGTAAATCAAAGACTCTGACTGGAGAATCATTAAACTTTGTGGCCAATGATGCAGCATGGGAATCTGAGCACTTGAACTCCTCTGTCTTGTTAAGTGAGTGTGAGGGGGCATTTCAGAACAAAATTACTCTCCCTTGTGAATCACTGGGTGCTGCAGTGGAAGTGGACTAAATGATCCTATGCTTTTATGTTAAGATGTCCAAAAAAATTCAACTCTCATTTGTAATTGCTGTAGGGAAAGTCAAGTGGGATTAAATTAAAGCCTATTGCAAATATTCTGTATTAATCTTAACATCCTTATTTTTGTCAGCAACATCATCAGTCTTTCAAAAAAGATATTCAACGTTCACTTATTTTTTAAGACCGTTTTGAATTAGTAATAGTATTGTTGAGGGCATTTTATTTGTAGTTGATTAAAGTGTACCGCTTTTGGTTGTGAATTGAAATACTTGACTAATAAGCGCCTTCAGCAAGAATAGCTGAGTGTGAGTCATAGACTAACTAACTGAGTGAAATATTTGCCTTTGCCTAATTATTAGGGAGCGCTGATGACCCAAGATAATGGTATTAGGATAAAACCAATTAATGATTCAGCTTAAGATGAAGTTTTCTGTCATAATATCACTAGTTGTATAAAAGTGTAACACTTGGTGAACACCGTAGTGGTCTTTATTAGGTCGTTTTTGTGTGGCCTGTATTTATTATAAGTAATGGGGACAGTAAGGTTTTTGCTTAAAGCCAATTCACACTATACCAACAGACGCAGTCAAACGGCAACAGACACATTTGTCGGGATTTGTTGGATCAGTGTTTTACCCCGTCTGCAGCTCTTGGCATTAGCCAGCACTTATTTTTGCTGACTGAACATAATGAACTGCCATTTTTCGGGTCTTGGAATGTCTGAGAAGTGTTGTAATGTAATCTGGTGACCATCAGCATTGGCCCTGCGTCTGTTAGTGCGGTGTAAATTGGCCTTTATGCTCATCAGGGATATAATAAAAACAGTAATATTGTGAAATATTAGTGTAATTTAAATAAACTGTAACCTGTTTTAAAGGGGTCATGAACTGAGAAATCAAAATTCCCTTGATCTCTTGACATATAAGAGGTCATTGTACTATTAAAACATCCTGTAAGTGTCAGAACTCAAAACTTTCTTGTTAGTCTAAAAACAGCTTATATTGAAGCCAGTCTGCCAAAACGACAGCTTGTGGAATGTACTACTCTATGATGTAACCGTGTGGATAAGCACCACATCCGCAGAAGAAGATAGACATTGCCGCCTGTTTAGCCACGCTCACTGATTCACACATGTAGTGTTTACGAGAGAGGCGAACGCAGGTCTACGCAGAAACCAAACGATAAGGATGCTCTGAAGACAACAAGACGCTGTACAATGCCAAGTTGTGGTAAAAAGAAAAAAAAAACGGCTTGCTTGTATTCCTTATGATCCCAACGTAAGAAAGAAGGAATAAATAAGTTTTAAGGAACGTGCTAGACAGACAGCCAGTAAGACTTCGGTCCTTCGTTCATCATTTTACCACGGATTCGTTTAACATAACAAGGCACCAATTCGATGAGGTTTTTTTTTTCAGAAAGATTGAAACTAAAGACGATGCTGTGCTGACTATATTGGATCCGACAGCTAATGTGTTGTGAGTAACTTTGTAAAAAAAAGATCATTTGAGATGTTTCGAGTATTTAAGCGTTTTCAACCTAAATCACAGCAGTGCCATCTGGAGGATGTGGCTTCAACATACACAACTATTAGCCAATCATAGCAGTGGGCATTTACTTCAGAGTCTACAATCTGCCAAGCCTATTCAAACAGAGCGTTCTGATGAAAGGGGTCAAAAAAGGACAGAAAATAGCCTATTCTAAATTGTTTTTTGATGTAAAAATCTTGATAACATTATAAGTGGACCTCGGAGAACAATACAAAATAAATAAACAGTCCATGACCCCTTTAACATGTTTAGGAAGGAGGCAAGTGATTTCTTGTGATGGCAAAGATGAATTTTCAGCTGCCATTACTTCAGTTTTAAGTGTCACATGATCCCTCGGAAATCATTTTAATATGCTGATTTGCTGCTCAAAAACATTTATTATTATTAATGTTGCAGACAGTTGTGCTGCTTAATATTTTTTGTTGAAACCGTGTGAAAAAGAACGGAATAATGTTCAAAAGAACAGAATTTATTTTGACAGAAAGTTTTGTAACATTATAATGTCTCTACTGTCACTTTTGATCAATTTAATGCATCTTTTCTCAATAAAAGCATTCATTTCTTAATAAAAGTCTTACCAACCCCAAACTTTTAAACAGTAGTGTATTTTCAAATTAAGAAAAGAGGCTGTACAGATCAAGACACATTTTCTGATCCTTGAAGATTGAGATAAAAATAATGAAATTGTAAATCAGTTTTTAAAACTTCAGTTTAAAAAAGTTTAGACTTTAAAGACTGCATCTGGCTTCAAACAATACTTCTTTTGATAACATTCTGAATCATCTTTTCTCAATTCAAATACTACTAGTAAACCCAAAGAATGAGTTGCATAAAAATATTTCATAACTACTCTAGCCTGAAATCGATTCTCATTCATATAGAAGATATGTGTGGAATGTGGCATTTTAATCCATGTGGCAACATCTGACCAGTTCCCTGTGATCCACAGCTCAACCTCTATAGATTAAGTCTGAGGGAGAGAGTGGATGATGTTCTTTGAGAAGCTCACATGATTTTTGAAGAGACTCAGTGAAAGTCTCATGACAGATTTGAGTAGACCAAAGCAGCAGGAGATAGCCGTGTGAATGGAGAAGCAGCATTGCGTGAGGTTGTGTGCTTTGACTCTGCTATAAATGCATTTCCTTCTTTTTTTTCCAACCCCCTTGAAGCCGTCTGCCGAGGAATCACATGGTATACGTCACTTGTTTTACCCTGATGGGCCATCCTGCCATGCAATACCACAAAAGGATACTTGTTAGTTCTACATTAACATTTTTCTAACATTTACATTTCCCCAAACACTCTACTGTTCTCTTTATCTGATAGATATTTGCTATTACATTAACTACGAATTGTTAGTTCTGAACTTCTAACCTGTTGTAACCCAGCAGGAGCAAGAGAAGAACATCCACAGCTCATAATCTTCGTCACGTGCTTACAACCGACTCCACCAGCGGCCTTTGGCAACAAAAGCAAGAAAAAAAGTGAGGCTTACTTCCTTGATCTCAACCAGACGACCACCTCCTTTTCTTCTCAGCTCAGCTGACATTGTAAATACTAGTTTGGAGCTTTATCGCTCAACTATGCAGTAGGAATTAAGCGTTTCAAGACCGACAACTATGACTCTTCTAACCGAGGACCAGCCTTGCAGGTTCTCCGCACCGGACAGCCCACTCGCATCCATGGAGCACTACCCAGTGGACTCAGGGCCAAAAGAGGACTATTTGGACTGCATGGAACCAGCTGTGTTTGGAGCGGTGGAGCCTCCGAAGCACTCCAGAGGAAGGCTTATCATGCACGGCATGGTCATGTTTGGAAGGGAATTCTGCTATGCTGTTGAGGCAGCGTTTGTCACACCGGTGTTGCTGAGCGTTGGACTCCCCAAACACCTGTACAGCCTGGTGTGGCTCATCAGCCCTGTTTTAGGTTTTATCCTACAGCCTGTCATCGGCTCGTCAAGCGACTACTGTAGGTCCCCATGGGGCCGAAGGCGACCGTACATTCTCTTGCTCGGGATTATGATGTTAGTTGGCCTGACTTTATTTTTAAATGGAGATGCGGTCACAGCAGGTAGGTGCAGCCTAAGTAAATTATGAATCTGTCAAGATTATGAAACCAGGAGCTACTTGTGTCTAGGTTGGTAGTTAAAGAATCTACCGTTGGCAATGCAATTTTTAAAACAGTTAGCAAATTTTATTTGCTCTCCCTTGACCATTAAAAATATTGTTAGGATGAAGAAAATAATGACCCAGGAAGGAATGCTAAGCAGATATAGGAACTTCAAATAACCACAAAAGTATTGCATTTTTCACATTATATCAAATAGCTTTTTTTAATGACCAAAGGAGATGTCAGTCAAAAATAGTTGTGTGGAATATAACACAGCTGGACATTGCATGTTTTTTTTTTCTCTCACAGCATTATGGGAATCTTTACCTATTCCTACCATATTTCTTATTAAATACTACAAATCTAGAATTGTAATCATTTGAAATAAAGAGTACTTGTTAATTTACCAAGCACACACATTTAAAATACTGAAGAAAACTCCTGTTTTCGTTACTACAATTAGGTGTTCTTTGGCAAAAATTTAAACATTCACACTTTTATTTATTTAGTTAGTTATTAGTTTATGCATTTATGTATTTATTTCTATATGCATTACAAAAGACTACAAAAGAATGTATACATAACTGGAAGAAAAACATAATCTTCATGTTTTGTGTTTTTGCACTTTTTTGTCTTCTGAGCAATGGACCTTAAGTTTGGACATTTTTAAAAAGTTATATTCAATAGTATTTATTAGCATTTAATACATAATGTGCTTTTGATTAAACTAAGCATGATGTTGTTTCTCTCTTCCAGCTATACTACAGGACAGAAATGTTAAAAGGACATGGGCGATCGTAGTGGTCATGTTTGGAGTGGTGTTGTTTGACTTTGCAGCGGACTTCATTGACGGACCCATTAAAGCCTATTTGTTTGACGTGTGTTCTCATCGGGATAAGGAGAGAGGGCTTCATTATCATGCCTTACTCACAGGTAAGAAGCAACAGTGAGTGATGTTGCTTGGCTTTGCTTCATATGATGGAAATATGCCTTTATTAATGTTTCCAAGTGCACTGAATTAATGTGCAATTTCTTTGCAAAACAAGCTGAATGTAGCAAAGAAATAAAAGCTTTTAAAACATGAGAAATTCCTTCAAAGCTATATAGTTTCCTTGACAATGCCATAATTGACACCTCTCTGTGCCTTACCCTTCTGTTGCTGTGGAGATGTTGTGCATTATGACATAAAGCCAGATTGATGTGCCTATAGCACTATTAACCATTTTTGTACTGTGAAGGACTTCAGCGATTATTTCATTTATGTCTTTCCTTGGTGTCATGAGTCCGTTCGCAGTAGATTGTTGCAATATAATTCACAAAATGGATTGCTTTTTGCACTCTTTAAATCTAAGCGTCATCGAAAACTATACATTTTTAAGTGTGTGGATACATTTCCGGGTACTTTTATGGCCGCTGCGTTTCTCATGCATATTTTTGCTTTTGCCATTTTGATCCTGTCAGTTCTTTAGGAAACCCCATTATTTTCTTGATGTGCCGTTTTTAAGATGCACATGCTTCTCTGCAATTACCGCTACAGGAACTGGTACATTACAGATGCAATGTGAAGCTGACTGACAGCTTTTGTTTTAAACTATTTTTTGTAGAAGCATTTCTGAAAGCTTCCAAGTGTATTATTTCGACTGAATTCCAAGTACTTTTGTGAAATTGGTTGGCACTATGGCAATGGCCTGTTTCCTCACCCATTTATAGTAAAACGTGGTGATTTTGTGTCGGTCTGCTCATGGTGCTCAGGCACCGAAGGGGTCTGTGTGCACTCAAGGTATCCTAATCCAAACAGGCCCAGTCATGTGCTGAGATCATGGGTTGGAGCTGAGAGTTTCAGAGCCACATGACCGGATCACTACTGTGGCTCAGGGGTGTGTGGGTGTTTGTGTGTAATTGTGCGTAACCTTCCATACAGACTTTTTTGTTGTTGTTGTTTTTGGTCTACTTTTACTGACAAAATATGCCCTGCAATGTAACATATTAACAATAGCAAATGCCCACCTTATTATTAATCTCTTGAATGTTCTTTGAATGAAGCATTTAATTAGCTTTTCTCTGTATTTTGTCAAAACTGTATTTTTATCACACATTATATCACTCACCTGCTCACCCCTAAAACCACCTGCCCTCAGACTACAACTCGATACTTCTTAAGTCCAAAATATCTATTATAATATCTATTTAGATTTTTATTGTATAGTAGTGTATATATCGATTATACTGTTATATAAAAACCGAAATATTTTAATTACTCTAAATGCTTTTGGAGGTTTTATTCATCAAAGAATCAAACCTATGAAACAGTGCAATCATTTTAAACATTGATAATAATGTGAAATGTTTCTTGAGCAGCAAATCAGCATATTAGAATGATTTCTGAAGGATCATTTTATAATG
The DNA here is from genome assembly GCA_018155175.1 of Sinocyclocheilus anophthalmus. Lineage (NCBI taxonomy): Eukaryota > Metazoa > Chordata > Actinopteri > Cypriniformes > Cyprinidae > Sinocyclocheilus > Sinocyclocheilus anophthalmus. The sequence continues at coordinate 230,063 of JADLZN010006572.1, read as the reverse complement.
AAGACTGGAACAATGGCTGTTGAAAATGCAGCTTTGCCATCACAGGAATAAATGCCATTTTAAAATATATTAAAATTGAACTTTAAATTGTAATAATATTTCACATTATGTTACTGTTTTTACTTTACACTTATTCATATAAATGCAGCCTTTGTCAGCATAACAGACCCGATGCAAACTTCTGAACGGTATTGTATCTTTTAAAAAGAAAATTACTGCTATGACCTTACAATTAGAAGAGGTAACTGTTAAAAATATATCTCTTTTAAATGGTTCACACACAGTTGTGTAATCTTTTTGTGTAATCTTTTTGCCAGCATTGCCATATATGATAACATCACTTAAATAAGGTAATTACAATGTCTTTATTGTGAGGGTTTTCCTTTTATGTTTCACATGCTAAGACCTAAACAACATCTTGTAGGCTGAAGTGAGGTTTATACGGTGGCCGAGAAGTACAAAACAAATCACAATTCTGAAAACAAAATTACAAATGCAAGTCTAAAAAACAAAATAACAATTCAGAAAACACAACAACAATTCATAAAACATTATAACAAGTCAGAAAACACAATGACAAATTCGAAAACAAAATAACAAGTCAGAAAACACAACGACAAATCAGACAAACCGGAAGAGGTAGGTATAGTTTGAGACAGCGCCATTGGTTTGGGATTACTCACCGCTGACTGGACGAGACATCTGTCAATCAACTTATACAGGGAAGGACCAGCCGAAGAACAGCAGAGTCGTGGTAGAAAGTTCGGAGATAGTATTAAAGTAGCTCAGTTTAAATGTATTGTATGAATTGCCCTTACTATGGAATAAAAAATACGGGGTGTCTATTTACATTTAGTTAAAAGTGGCTGTAAATCATCAGCTCCAGTGGCGCAGATGGATAAGCGTGTATCGTTGGCTTTTTGACGCGATCGACCCGGGTTCGATCCTGTCTTTTGCCGAACTTTTTTTTCCTCCCTTTTCAAATTCTTCCCTGTATAAGTTGATTGACAGATGTCTCGTCCAGTCAGCGGTGAGTAATCCCAAACCAATGGTGCTGTCTCAAACTATACCTACCTCTTCCGGTTTGTCTGACTTGTCGTTGTGTTTTCTGACTTGTTCATTTGTTTTCGGATTTGTTGTTGTGTTTTCTGACTTGTTATAATGTTGTCTGAATTGTTGTTGTGCTTTCTGAATTGTTATTTTGTTTTTTAGATTTGCATTTGCGTTTGTAATTTTGTTATTTTGTTTTCAGAATTGTGATTTGTTTAGCACTTCTCGGCCACCGTAGGTTTAGGTAAAAAAAAATAATAGCACAGCCATGTTATGACAAACCCTCGCCATACTGTAAGTGCTGTTAGCAGTTCCACCAGAAAAACACAATGGCTCCTCCCACTAAACATTAGACGTCTGACGGACGTGCAGATTATGTCTATATTGCGTCTGTCGGTCCAAGACCAATTCTGCACATCTACACGACGTGCAAACTAGGTCCGCTATTTGGACGTCTAACCAAGACCCCATTTGGACGTCAATATGTAGTTCAACATTTGAACATCAGACTAGGTAACTTTTTTGGACGTCTAAGACATGTGCAGGAAATTGACATTATTAATGAATGTAATATTTATTTTATTTAAGACAAATATCAACATTGTTAATGAATATCAATATAGGTTATTTGTGATGAAACATTATTTGTTATTTAATTTATTTATTGAGTACATGTTTTACATTTTACTGTTTTTTTTCTCTTATTTACTTGTTTATTTTAATTGTCTCTGGACTGGTTTGTGTCATATTGTCTCCGATTGTGTTTAACATGTTATCAAGGCAAATACAACACTGTAGGTTAGAAAATGAAGCATTCCAACTTTTGAGTTATCCGAAACCTAACATTGCAGCGGTGGAACTTGCGTTTTGATAGGCTGCACGTCATCATAACCCAAGCAGTAAACGCCACTCTGATTGGCTGAGGCACCACGTCATCATAACCCAACCAGTAAACGCCACTCTGATTGGCTGAGGCACCACGTCATCATAACCCAACCAGTAAACGCTACTCTGATTGGCCGAGGCAACAAGCATTTGGCGCGTCCTGCTAAAGCAAGTGGCTGCTGGGCTCTGTTCAGCTTCTATCAAATCAAAGCGATCCAAAATCATCGTTTTCTACTCTTTATTTCTAATTTGATGTATTTATAGTGTTAGCTGTTTTAATTAGCTTTGTTGTCTTAACTAAACCTGCTGTGGCTAAGTTACAATTAGCATTGCATCTCTCAGTTATTAACAACACGACAAGATATACAATATAATCATATAACGTGTAGTTTGATCTGTTTCTTTGAGAGTTCAATGCACAACGCGACTGTATTCGCGTCCATCATAAAACGTTACACACTATAATCATGCATTATGTAGTTTCAAAATGAGTTATAATGTGTTTTAAAAATTACTGAATCTAATATTTGCCATATTCTGCAATTCCATCTGCGTTTTCCACATCACGGAAACCCTAATTCTGTTTGTTAACAGCAGGTGTTAATTCATCACTTCTTTATCTCAATTAACTTGAACACTGAATAGTGTTACTTGTTTAACACTGATCTTCAGTGTATATATAATCCACACCATCTCAATACTATTGAGTATTGTAAAGCTTTAGTTGGGTGTTTCTTTTGTCTTTCTGTCAGGTGGCGTGCGGTGTCTCCTTCATTTTGGGCGTGGAGTGAGGTGTCCTGCCCTTTAGGAGCACCTAAACAAGGTCTTATGACCTCATCCTCCTTTTCTTTGCACTTGCCCCAGTCAAATAAACAGTACAAGTACACTTAACTTGGGATCACATCTGTGTTTACAGATGGCTTTAAGGATGAGAGAATGGCGAAAACACCAAAGAGAACTCAATCAACTTCTATGTTATTCTGACAGCGATAATGAACATTGTGGCATTAAAAAAAAGTGTGACCATGCGCCTGGGACTGGTTCCACAACCACCACATTTGGCCTACAGTTAGCCCTTATACAGAGGTCCTGTGGACGTCAATACTGGACGTTCGGTAGACGTTGGAAAAAAGACGTCATCTGGCGTCACAGTCTGCACCTTCAGGGGACCAAAATTGGACGTTCAAAAACGACGTACAAAAGATGTCGTTTGGACGTGTCTTTGCGCAGTGGGCTGTATTTAACACGTGTGATGTCTGAAAGATTTCCTGCTGATTCAATAGATGAGGAATGAATATCAGTGCTGAAAATCATTCTGTGGTCTCAAGTCAGTCGCTGAAGTGAGTAATAGATAAATCAAAATTCCTAACATATTTAATGTGACAGAACACATTGTTTTTATATATAATGGCAGGAAAGATTTTTCAACAATTTGTAAAACTACTACAGAAACCTTTAACTTCATTCAAAATAATTTTTTGGTAAATAAACTTCCATAGCTTGTTTTGCCTCATGCACATTATTCCATTATAAAAGTCACTGTTGCAATTAGTGTAGCAAGAGCTAATACATTTGAATTCCTTCCTAAAACAAGAAAAAACTCTTTTAAAGGTGACATATCATGAAATTCTGACTTTTCCAGGTTTTTAGTGCTATAATCAGGTCCCTGGTGCATCTACCAACCAAGGAAACGTGAAAAAGATTAACCCAGTCACTTTGTTTTGGTAAGCCTTTTTTTTCTGAGAAAACGAGCGCGTCTGATTTCGCTCCCTTGGTGACGTGGCAAAGGGATCTCATTATAATATTACCGCCCCTTAATCTGTAAACTTCCACTCAAGGCACGTCATTGTGTTTTCGCAAGCGACGATGGTGTACCAGCTCTAATGCCATGGCGAAAGTTTGAGCAAAACATGCTTACTGTTCTGTCTTTGGCTGCACAGATGAGCACAGAACACTATTTAGTCCCAGCCTCAGAGGAGACAAGAGAGCAGTGGATTTGTTTAGGCTACTGTATATTGCTGCTGCCAAACAGATCTAAAATAAACAAGCAATTTATTTCCCAGCTGTTTACCTTCACAGACATAACCGACTGTTTTTGTAACTCGTGTGTTTTTACGTAAACTTGTGTGTGAATGAGAACTTAGTTTAGTACTCCCATGCTGTGACAGCAGCTTTCTGTCCGTGTGCTTCGGATGTGTGCGCTCAGAAAACCTTATATCTGAAGTTTAAATTCATATGGTTTAAAATGCATGATTTCAGCGCGATAATCAGAACCAAAACAGATGTTTTTAGCATATACGAGCTGTAATGGCGCAGCTGTATTCTGGAAAAGGAGGCGGGAAGCAGCAGCTCATTTGCATTTAAAGACAAAGGCCCGAAAAAACAGCTTGTTTCTGCTTCCACTCAAAATAGGTATTTTCAAATTTATATAATAAATGATCTGTGGAGTATTTTGAGCTGAAACTTCAGACACATTCTGGGGACACCAGAGGGGGCATAATATGTCACCTTTAAAGTACTTTTAGTGCTTCATCTTACATTTGGAGAAGCATTTTGGTTTTTACAAACAGAGCACATCCCACCGAAACTTTTAATTGCATTTGATTTTCCGAGTGTGCTTTTTCAACGCAATCTGCTGTGCTTCCTTGCAGGTCTAGGTGGAGCCTGTGGATACCTGATTGGAGCCATGGACTGGGGTCACTCTGCACTTGGTGTCGTACTGGGTTCAGAATACCAAGTTATCTATTTTTTCTCGTCATTGACCTGGGGCATTTTTCTCACCATGCACCTTTTCAGCATCTCAGAGAAACCACTGATGAAAGATCACAGTTCAGACTCTTGTCCAGCCGCCTCACTGCTCCTGGAAGACCCACATCATAACGGCTACGGCACGGTACACAAAGAATCACCACCTCTGCCTGAAATGAGGCAGCGCTCGTTTTCTGCCCTGAGTGAAGCCAATGCAGTCACGCCCAGTGCCAAGCAGCCTAACAGCGAGGTTGGTCATTTGTGTTACCTTGAATCCCTTTCATGTGGCTTTTATTCTTGGCTTCAGTCTGCACCCAATTTCCCCTCACATTTTAATGACCTGTTTCAGACCTTGGAGCATCAGCCTTTGTGAGCTGTAATTAGGCTGCCACTGGATACTCATGCCTTTCACAGAAACAATTCCTTGTTTGGTCGATAATGAAAATCAGCACATGCTTTTTCCAGTTGTTAGAAATGCAACAAATGATGGCATATTAACAGGTCTTTGTGGTGAAGTGGTGACGTTATAATTACTTATTATGGCTATTGTGTGTAACTTAATTAAGTGTGAAAAATGTACACGGCTCTCAAAGTTCACACTATATTTTATTAGGTCATTAAGTAATAAATCAGGCCCAAGTTTACCATTAAAAATAGTAACATAGTATAGCATCATATAATGAGACAATATATGTGTCTCATTATATGGTAAAATATAATTTTCTAAAAGAGTCAAAAATTCTGAGACCACTATAAAAATGCTGCTGTTTTGTATTTGCATTAGTAAAAAATATACTAATAAATATATATACATTTTTAGCAGAATAACTTAAACAAAAATTTGAATAATAGTCATTGCAGGTAAGTTTGTTATGTAAGTCATTCAATTGATTAAACAGGCACCTATAATATTATAAATTTATTATTAATAAATTGAATTGGGTAATGACCTAAAATAGTACAGAATTTTGAAAATGTTTTGTTTATAATGTCTTTTTTCAACTTTATTTACAAATATATTGTAAATCACATATTTTAGAGTAGCGATATACCCCAGAGTATATCTTGGATCATCATTTTTCACTTTTTCAGATCATCTTTTAAATGCTTCTTTTGAATCATAAAAATGAGGCATGCTCTTTGTGAAACCTCCGCTGTGGTCCTTAACCCAGACTGCAGTTTGTCATGCCAGTGTAATGCTAAAGTCACACCAAGTAATGCTTTAATGCAGCTCATTTTTAGATCTGTAAAATGCTTTCTCAGATATAGCGGTGTTCAATGTTGCACTTGTGATCTGCATTGTGCTTTCTTGTACCAGTTTAATCATGCCATCTATTCATTCTGAAAATGTCAATTTAACAGCAGTAATTAAGCACAGCGTTTACCTTAATAAGAATATTTCAGTATTAATTGGAATTACACAGTCACACAAAAATGAACTAACCCAGGTGAGCTGATATTATGGTTACTAATACTGTATGTCTGTATATAATCAGAATATAGGTAAAAAAAATAGTAGTTTTATACGCATAACAGCAAAGTAACTTTGAACAAACTTTGATCAAACTTTACTTTTTATTTAATGTTCATATTGAATTGTTAATGCCACTGAGGTCAAAGGAACTGGCAATCTCACTAATCCTGTCAGTCTAAACCCCAACTGAGCCTCGCAATCATTAACCTGTGACAAACCTCACATAATCTGCCATCTGTCCCTGAGAAAGAGTTCTATTCCACCAAACTCTGCTTTTAGACAAAATATTCAGAACATTTAGTTCTTGTTAATACAGTGATGGGAGGCTTGTTTCACAGGCTGATGGATAGAACACGGGCTTAAAGGGTTAGTTCACCCAAAAATTAAAATTAGCCTGTGTTTTACTCTCCTTCAAAGCATCCTGGGTGTATGTGACTTTCTCTTCAGCGAAATCCAATCGGAGTTATATTAAAAATTTTCCTGGCCACTCCAAGCCTTAAAATGGGGGTAAGCGGGTGTTGGTTGTCAACAGTTCAGAAGACGTTAAATAAAGTGCAGCATTCATCCGTAATAAAACGTCCCTCACACGGCTCCAGGGGGGCGGGGGGTGAATAAAGGCCTCCTCTAGCGAATCCATGCATTTTGTAAGATAAATATCCATATTTCAAACGTAATAAACAATTCTTTCCACTTCACTGAAGGTCTGCGGCGGAAGCCGTGTCCGGTCGGATGAGAAATGCTCGATGCTGCGTGATAAGGGACGGACGCGGAGACAAAACAAAACGCCAGGAAGAATGTCGGAGGATTTCGATATAAACTAAGAGGAGACTGGTTTTCCTTTGCTAAAGTAAGGAAACTTTGCTTCCATTGCTCCTGCATTCTCAGAGGTGCGCGCACCCGATAGTCTTACATCATTCGCTGAACGTATTCTTGGCGAAAAACCCAGTCAGCGGAAATGAGAAAAAAGTGTTTATTATGTTTGAAATATGGATATTTATCTTACAAAAATGCAAGGATTCGCTACAGGTGGCCTTTATTCACCCCCGGAGCTGTGTGAGGGATGTTTTATTACAGATGCGCGCACTTTATTTCACGTCTTCTGAACTGTTGACTACCAACACCCGCTTACCGCTACAACCATGTTTACGGATTTGGAGTGCCACCAGGACATTTTTTTAATATAACTTTTGTATTCGTCTGAAAGAAGAAAGTCACACACACCTAGGATGCTTTGAGGGTGAGTAAAACAGGCTAATTTTCATTTTTGGGTGACCTAACCCTTTAAGCCCCGTTCAGACTACAAGATTTTAGCCCGATTTTGCTACGATCTGCTTGACGTAGGGTGTCGTGGGAATTCGTAAATGACAATGGGCGTCGGGACGCATGATTCAATCGTTTTATCTCGTGTAGTGTGTCATAGTGCACGACACCTCTGCGATGCTTCACGACGTCAACACAGAAAGACTAGGATGTTTAATTTTTTCCCCCCGTCGTACACGACAAGTTCCATCACATCTGTGACACTGGCCAATAGGAGCACAGAAGCGCCTTTGTACAAGCTTTCAAACAAACCAAAACGAAAGAGAGACAATGCTAACGTATCGGTCTTGCTAGGTGTAATTTTACAATGGAGGAAATGTTCATGGAGCTATGGCAACAATACTCCTGCATTTATGATGAGGGACTGCCACGACACAGTGAAAAAAGTTAAAATAAAAAATATTTTACCTCAGTTCTCTTTGACAGTCCATACCATCCTCTTCATGCCATCCAGATTTGTGTTCATGTTTTCTTTCTTTTTTGGGCTTTTCTGAAGACAAGACAGGGCAAAACACACTGTTTGCTAGCCATTGTTTGTTTATGCTCATAGCACCTTCTGTCTTGTCTGGCGCTATCGATGACAGAACGCACATCGTTAATGATGGCATGGGATGAATGCTCAGGTAGCATGTTTCTTGTTCACGACACGACAAGATTTTACGAGTCCAAATCGCATAATCTGACACAGTGACTGTCGTAACCGACAAAAAAATTGTGTAGTCTGAACGGGGCTTTAATTAGACTGATAAAGGTCTCAAATGAAACGGAGAGTAGTGTAAATACCTGGGGGAAATACCTGTATTCAAATTATGGGAGACATCATTTACATTTCATGCATGAGTGTGTTTAAACACTAAATCAGTACAACAGGCTAAAGGAAGATGCAAAGCGAGAAATGTGAGGTTGACAAGCAATTTTTTATGTGCATCTGTAAAAATGTCCAGTAAATTTAAAATGAAAATGCATATATGATGTATATGTACATATAAATACATGGTAAAACAGTATATTCATAATAGTAGATAATTGTAATAATAATGTGCTTCATGTATATATTATTTTAGTATCTTCATGTTATATGTAAATTTGCTCATTTTTGTAGTGAAAATTTGCAAAAGGGAGTTCGTTCCGCAGGAGAAAGAAGAGGCCTGTTATATATATATCTATATAACTATATAATATATAATTATATAATATATATATATATATATATAATGTGTGAATAATTTAATGTATATTCATCAGTGATTCAGTTTTAGCAACAGAAGAAAGTTGATTTATCTACAGAAAGGTCCTCATCATAGAAATATTGCAGCAATGATAACAACCCTTTTTGGTTGTAGAAACATTTATTATGTTCTTAATGATTTACATCAATAACTTTGCCTTAAACAACATCCATATTAGGGTTTTCTCATCACATATTGTCAAATAGTTAGACTAACCTTCAAAGTGCATCAGTTTATTTCTGTTTTAAAGTGCGTTCTCTTATCCCAGTATAATGTGCAGAGACAACTATAAGATCTTCATACTGCATGAAGTTGACAGGTTTGTGAAAACCTGATGATTCATGTGATCTCTATGTTTTATACACTATAAAAAATGACCGTGAATTTAACTGTAAAAAACTGTAAAAATGCTACAGTAAAAAACAGTAAATTCCTCTACTATATACGGTGAAAAAACTGTATTGGAAATTACATGTATTGGACATTAATTTTACGGTAGTATACAGTTTTTGGAAGTGAAATAGGCCGTATAATTTACAGTGAATAACCGTAAATTGACATTCCCAGAATTCACTTTACATTTCAAATTTGATGTTTTTTTAATAACTATGTTTCTTCTTAGTTTTTAACTTATTATCAGTTTTGTATATTAGGGTTGCGTTACACCTAATGTTGTTAAATTAATGTTTATTGCATTATTTCAGTTTCATGTTTGTTACCGTGATGGTGTTTAGTGTTTGTGAATGACGCTGTGCACCTTCTATATACAGTATGTTATTGTTTAAAAGCTGTTTGTGATGGGCTTTTGTTCATCATGTGACTTTCTCATCAACACCTGCATTTGGTGGTTATCAGTGTAACCACAAAGGAACAAAACAGATTTCAGTACATCAATATGTTGGTATATTAACATTATATCAGTTAAAATACGGTATTTAACTGTAAATTTAAAACCGTAAAACCTAAAACGTTGCTAACGTATTTTTTACGGTAAAATTCCGGTAACCACAGCTGCCGGTTTTTTACCGTAAATTTTACGGATTTTTTTTTACAGTGTATATCATAGCTCACTGAATAAAGCTTGGTTTGTTAAATGCACCATCTACTTTTACTGTATTCTTAAATATTCTTTGGTAATGGCTTTAAGGTTTTGAACCTTTCAGTAGATATTATTAGCCTATGTGCATAACTGTGTTTCAGGTACAGAAGAGAATGACCCTGAAATCTCTACTGTCAGCTATGATTAGCATGCCCAGCCATTACCGCTGTCTGTGTGTGAGTCATCTGTTAGGATGGACGGCCTTCCTGTGCAACATGCTCTTCTTCACTGACTTCATGGGGCAGGTGGGTGAAGGAGGAAGTCTAAGGAATTAGATTTTTCCAGTTGTGCTTCGTTTGCACATCCCTATCTTTAAAGAGAGGGTTCAAAACAGCCGTTAAATACACATGCTGACACTTCTAATGTTAGCGCACCACACTCTAGTCCCTTCAATTGAAATCCCTAACCTACAGACTGACTGTAAAACTGCTAGGCAACCATTTGATATATTCTTGGGTGTAAAATCATGTTGTTTTAGTAATCGCTGATAATCTTAAGAGTCTTTGTTTTCAAATATTTTAAAGAGGACTGTTCTGTACTGTATATTTTGTAATGTTTTTTTTTAAAAAGCAGTCTCTTATGCCCACCAATGCCGCATATGTGATCAAAAACACAGTAATATTGTGAAATATCATTACAATTTAAAAGAACTGTTTTCTCTTGGGATATATTTCAAAATGTAATTTGCCAAACTGAATTTTCAGCAGGCACTATTCCAGTCTTCAGTGTCACATAATTGACCTTCAGATCACTTTCAGAAATCATTCTAATATGCTGATTTGGTGCATTAGAACCATTTCTTATCGTTATCAATGTTCTGATGAATAGTTATCATTTGTGATGCTTAATATTTTTGTGAAAACCGTGGTAATTCAGGTTTTTGATGTATTGACTGTCACTTTTTTTAAATTTACTGTGTCCTAGTGAAATCTCTCTATATATATAAAAAAAAGTTATGTAGCCAAACTTTTGAACAGTAGTATAACAAAAACTATTGATGCTGCTAACTTAATCACATTTTTGTAACCATTCAGATTGTGAAAGAAACCAGACTGCCAAAAGTATAGCTTAACAAAAGAAAGAAAAAAAAACCAACATATTTTCTTATATTCTGAAAAGTTGTCATATCTCTAATAACTCATTCATCTTTATTCATTTACCAAGTCATTAGATTTCAATTTAGTACTCCTGAAAGAGTAGCATTATGAACCTGAAGAAAAGATCAATAGATTATTTGAAGTTGTGGTTAAAAGATTATTTGTGGCAGTTTCTTTATCTTATTTTCCCTCACACAGCTAGTTTGGTCAGTGCTGAATTGAGATAAAGTCTCCATCTTTGAAAGCTGAGGGTCATTAAAGGAACTGTATGAACCTTATGACCTGAGGTTTTGAATAAAAAGTACTACTTGAGCATGCATGTTAACCTTACCGTAGGCTAATTTGAGGTAAGATTTATAAAACTCTCAGTAGCCTTAAAACCAACCCACAAGATCACAGCAGAGCAGAAGATGATGTCCCTTTGAATTCCCACGTGGTGTCTGAATGGAAAAAGCCTTGTGATGTTCTTGTACTTCACTTGAGTAACATAATGGAAGCAGAGACACCTGTGGAGAGGTTCTCTGGCTCTGTACTTATAGTGTTTTTACCCCATTTGACCAATGGATCACCTTGTCACATGCTTTATCTTACAGTATGTAACATCCCTGGGATGTGTGTATTCATCTCTAGATTGTATATAAGGGGAACCCCTATGCTGAACACAATTCTACCTCATATGCGACATATGAGAGAGGGGTTGAAGTGGGCTGCTGGGGCCTGTGCATCAACGCCGTCTCCTCTGCGCTCTATTCATGTGAGTATTGACCATAACTGTTCATTTTTCCTGACTTTATTAAACCTGCACTTTCTTAATGCATTCAGACATAAGAAAACTGTTCAATTATAGTTTGATAATACATGGCCCTACCAAGTCAGTTCGGGTTTGAAATTGGATAATACACTTTTTCAGAGTTATTAGTCTGTTTTGATGAGAGAATCACAGTCCTATTCAACATCCTGTCATTCTAATTCGGACCTCAAGTCATGTGTCACTGAAAAGGCGATTTCAGAGGGTTTTATCAGGGAAGACGTTTTATCACTGATATGAATACTTCTGATCTGTTAATCTGTTTGCTATTCATCCGATTCACCATTTGTTCTGTATTGAAGGCTATTGTTGCAATCTGCTTTAATGATTTCCATATGTGTCCATCCAGATGTGCAGAGGCTTCTCCTGCCATATATTGGCCTGAAGGGACTGTACTTCCTTGGCTACTTTATGTTTGGTTTGGGAACCGGTCTGATCAGCCTGTTTCCAAACATCGTGGCCACGCTGACGTTGTGCAGTGTGTTTGGAGTCATGTCCAGCACTCTCTACACCATCCCATTCAACCTCATCTCGGAGTACCACAAGGCTGAAGAGGTCAGTGATACAAGAGGACAAAAGTAATTTTAAAGGGGTCATGAACTGCCTGTTTTTTTATCTTGTACTATTCTCTGAGGTCCATTTATAATGTTATCAAAATGTATACATAGTGTAACGGGGTGAAGAATCACACGACAAGTAATCTCAATCAATGCCCCAGAGGGTGGATTTATTGGGGTGATGGGTGCTAGTGAGATAGGTCCAGGTAGGTGCTCCGGTGCCGTGAGTGCTCTCTTCCGTCTTCCCAGTGCAGAGGGTCCATGCAGTGCTCCTGTGGGGCTGGTCGGTCACAAGCTGCTTTCTGTGGGAAAAATGAGAGGGCGAGTTAGTGCTCTGTCTCATGGAGGAATCTCCTAAATGGCAGGGCTTGCGTGGCTTATGTAGCCGCCGCCTGATGAGGTGCAGCCTGTGATGATGATGGCCAGGTGCTCCTCGCTTGTTTCCAGGGCGACGCTGATGAAGCTTCGGAATGCTTGTCACAATAGAAAAACATAATTTTGAAATAATAGGCTATTTTCTGTCCTGTTTTTGACCCCCCTCATCAGAACGCTCAGTTGAATAGGCCTGACGGGTTGTAGACTCGAAAGTAAACGCCCACTGCTATGTTGTGTGTTTTAGGTTAGCAATAGTGATCACGTAATGAAAACAGCTACTCAAACTTGTGTGGTGCAACATCAGATCCAATATAGTCGGCACAATCGTTTCAGTCTTTCTGAAGGTCCTGCGTCGAATTGAGCCTTTTTTGTAAACGAATGTGTGGTAAAATGAAGTGAACAAAGGACCGAGTTCTGGCACTTCAATAAAAATAAAGTTCATCAAATAAGTTACACTTTGGTTTACACGCGTAGAGAACTGAGTTGCGCCTCGTCATTAAGCCTTTGCGAATCGGTGGGCGGGGCTAAACCAGGCAGTTGATGTAGATGCAGGATTGATCTTCTGAGGAGGTGGTGTTAAGGACACTATTTGTCATAAAGTTATAAGTCTATATAAGTCTATACAAGAAAGTTTTGAGTTCTTAAACTTACAGAATGTTTTACAGAGTGCACAATGACCTCTTATAAATCGAAAGGTCAAGGGAATTTTTTATTTTCTTAATCATGACCCTGTAAAACAGTTATGAAGTTCCATAATTTTTAATAAGAAAATTATACTTTTTTGAAAGAAAAATGGATACTTTATTTGCTAAAGATTTGGGAATATGAGGGTTTAAACAAGGCTCTCTTGCAGCGGTGATTTGAAAAGTTTAATTAGTTTTTTATCATTTCATCTAATGACTTATAAAAGCCTGTCAGTAAGAGCTAGTGTACATTCAGCAGGTCATTATCACAAAATAAACCTTTGCAGGATAATTAGGACCCTTATGTGAAAATGGTGGGTCTTTCATCATCCTGAGGTGTTATGTTCGTGTGATTTGTAAAAAACCATCTACTGAAACTTATTATGATTTACAATGATACTATGATTTAGTTTACCCAAATAAGCTCCACATAAACCAACTTTGATAATGAGAATATATTGATGTCGAAATGGAAGAAGATTTTATTAGCTTGCTTTGTAGAATCTGATGTTTGATAGATCACCAAAACACACCAAAGTTTTTCACTTAAAAAAAAAAAAAAAAAAACTTGCCTAAGTATTTACCAAGAACGTTTCTTAATTCTAGATTCTTCACTTGTTTTAAACATTGATTTTTCACTTTATTTGGCTTCAATCTAAAATCCCTGAGATGTCTGAAGCATTAATAAAGTTGCAAGGAAACAGAAAATGCAATTACAAATCTAAATCCCTCCCTAAAATTCTGACTGAATTATAATCAAAATGTTGATTAAATCTGGCAAATGCAACTTGGCATGTTACTTGCATTTGAATTGTTCTAATTGTTATGTGTTGGTTCAAAGAGCTTGAAATTTGCATGGAAGTTTATGAACATGCCGTCTTAGAACTATCAAAGGCAAGGCTTCCTGGAATCCACAGTTCATTATAAGATATTTCAGATCTTCAGATGATAGAAACTTCTCTTGTGATTTTCTTTTTGCAATGCTGTATAGACGTTTCTGATATTTTAGGTCCATGTGGAAAATTTTGTCTAGGATTGTAGCTTTTTTCTTACGCAAAACATCTTTCTTGTCATAGGAGCAAAGGAAATTGGGTAGTGATGAACCAGCTCTGGAGAGCCGTGGCACTGGCATGGACTGCGCAGCTCTTACCTGCATGGTGCAGCTGGCTCAGGTCATAGTAGGAGCTGGTCTTGGAGCCCTGGTCAATCTAGCAGGCAGTGTGATTGTCGTGGTTCTCTCTGCATCAACAGTATCCCTAATTGGCTGCCTCTTTATTGCTCTCTTTATGTGATGTACAGATTAAGCCTCAAATAAATACACTTTCTCTATTTCATATGGTCCATCTCCTCTGTTCACTGAGAACGAGCAGGAAAAAGAAAGGAATAGACACATTTTGTGGGTATTGTTCTGGTTGACTGTTCGCTGATGCCATCAAGTCTTTCTCTGTGCACTCCAATTCACCTGTCACATTCTAAAATAATAACCTTCTTCATCAGTGAAGGTTGAAAGAAAGATTATGCAGTCAAAGAACAGTTGACAAAATTGCAAGGTTTGGATGTTTTGTTTATGCATGTTCATTGCTCTCTTAAGGTGAGTTGTTTTTGAGGGAACGCGTATTATCATGTCTGCCAAACTCCATATAATATTCACTTTAAACAAAACAATGACTGGATTCAGACACATCAGATTTACTTTATTTCAGTGATAATCAATGAACTGTTGGCAGAGAGCTGTGCCTTAGATGTGCATAGTGGTTCAGCTTTGTAATTACAACATGTGAAAAAGTTAGGACACCCTATTGAATTCCATGGTTTTCTGTATCAGGACATAATAAAAAAAAAGTCTGGTCCTTTGCAGGTCTTAACATTTGGAAAATAAAATCTCAGATGAACAACAACACATGACATATATCACTGTGTCATTACTTATTTAACAAAAATAAAGCCAAAATGGAAAACCATGTGTGACAAAGTTACAGTCTGATGTTGGGGTGAATTTGCTGGGATGTCCAGTCTTAGGAGGATTGTTGTCTGTTTTGAATGTCTTCCACTTGTGAATAAACTTCTTCACTGTGGAATGATGGACTTCAAATTGTTTGGAAATGGCCGTAATACTCTTCCCAGATTGATGGCAGCAACAACTGCTTCTCTAAGATCATTGCTGATGTATTTCCTCCTTGGCACTGTGTTAACACACACCTGAAGGCTCCAGACCAGCAAACTGCCAAAACATCTGCTTTTATAGAGGTGCTCACACTTGCTGATTAGTTAATCAAAGACATTTGATTAGCAGAGTCTGACTGTTACTTACCCTCTTAATTCCTATGTTAACATTAAGGGTATCCTAACTTTGTTACACATGGCTTTTCCATTTTGGCCTTGTTTTTGTTAAATATATAATGACAGAGTGTGATATGTCATGTGTTGATGTTCATCTGAGGTTTAATTGTTCAAATTTTAAGACCTGCCAAGGACCAGATATTTTTTTATGTCCTGATACAGAAAACCATGGAATTCAATAGGGTGTTCAAATTTTACAGTGGTGTGAAAAAGTTTTTGCCCCCATTCATGATTTTTTTTTTTTAATTTTCATATTTGTCACACTTGAATGATTCAGATCAAAATAATTTTAATATTACACAAAGATAATACAATTAAATACAAAATGCAGTTTTTAAATAATTTTTTATTTTATTAAGGGAAAAAAGCTGTCAAACCTGCCTGGCACGGACATGAAAAAGTACTTGCCCTAAACAATTAAACCACCCTTGGGAGCAACAACTGCAATCAAGCTTTTGTGATAACTGGCAATGAGTCTTTCGCATCGCTGTGGAGGATTTTTGGCCCACTCTTCTTTGCAGAATTTTTAATTCAGCCACATTGGAGGGTTTTCTTCTTCCCCTCCTCCCCCCCCTTTCTTTGATGAGCTATGAAGAATGGACGTTTAAGCGATCTCAACGGTAGAGTAAGTCCGGCGTTGACTTGGCCACTCCAGAAACCTCAATTTAAGTTTTTCTTTGAGCCATTCAGAGGGGACTTGCGTGGTGTGTGTGGGATCATTGTCATGCTGAAAGACCAATCGTGCGCTGGAGCTTGAGGTACACTTAATTTGATGGCCGGATATATGTCTCCGCAGGATTTTCTCGATGGATAGAGTGCAGGATCACTTGGTTCCATCAATAGGCACGTATCCATGTCCTGAAGCTGACCAAGTCAGTGTGGGGGGGGTGGTTTTATGCACCAGACAATCACACTAACCACCAATGTTTGACTGCTTTGGTATGTATGTTCTCTTAGAAATGTGTGGTTGTTACTGTGTTGTGTATACACATCACACACCCCCCCCCCCACCCCCCCCCCCCGCACACCGCCCCCCCCCCCCCCCAACACACACGACACAAACACACGATACAGTGGGGGCAATAAGTATTTGTTACACTGCTGATTTTTCAAGTTTTCCCACTTCCAAAGAATGGAGAGATCTGTAATTTTCATCGTAGGTACACCTAAACTGTGAGAGACCGAATCAAAAAAAAATCCAGAATATAACATTGTATGATTTTTTAATAATTAATTTCAATTTTATTGCATGAAATAAGTATTTGATACAATAAAAAAATAGAACTTAATATTTGGTACAGAAAACTTTGTTTACAATTACAGAGGTCAGACACTTCCTGTAGTTCTTGACCAGGTTTGCACACACTGCAGCAGGGATCTTGGCCCACTCCTCCATACAGGTCTGCGTTCTGCCACGCACCATGCTTTGTTGTTTTGGGGCTGTCGCTGGGCAACAAGGAGTTTCAGCTCCCTCCATAGATTTCCTATTGGGTTCAGGTCTGGAGACTGGATAGGCCACTCCATGAACTTAATGTGCTTCTTCATGAGCCACTCCTTTGTTGCCTTGGCAGTATGTTTCGGGTCATTGTCATGCTGGGAGACCCAGCCACGACCATTTCAAGCTATTACTACTGAGGGAAAGGATTTGTCGCCCCAAAAATCTCGACACTTACATGGACCCATCCATCCTCCCCTCAATAGGCTGCAGTCGTCCTGTCCCTTTGCAGAAAAACAGCCCCAAAGAATGATGTTTCCACCCCCATGCTTCACGGATGGGATGGTGTTCTTGGGATTATACTAATTTTTCTTCTTCCTCCAAACACGTCGAGTGTAGTTTATACCAAAAACTTCTATTTTGGCCTCCTCTGACCACATGACCTTCTCCCATACCTCCTCTGGATCATCCAGATGGTCTTTGGCAAACTTCAGACGGGCCTGGACATGTGCTGGCTTGAGCAGGGGGACCTTGCCCACGCTGCAAGATTTTAATCCATGACGGTGTAGAGTGTTACTAATGGTAACCGTTGAGACCGTGGTCCCAGCTCTCTTCAGGTCATTCACCAGGTCCTCCCGTGTAGTTCTAGGCCGATCCCTCACCTTTCTCAGGATCATTAATACTCCACGAGGCGAGATCTTGCATAGAGCCCCAGTCCGAGCGAGATTGACAGTCATCTTGAATTTGTTCCATTTTCTAATAATTGCGCCAACAATTGTTGCCTTCTCACCCACGCGTTTGCTATTTGCTGGAGCGCACATCCCAGTCCTGTGCAGGTCTACATTTTGTTCCCTGGGGCCTAGCCAGTCTTTGTTCTTGCAACATATTGGGAGAGGTTGGAGTCGGATGAGGTTGAGTGTGTGGAACACGGTCGTCTTTTTCTACGGGTAACAAGTTGAAAAACAGGTGCAATTGAGTACGAGGTGTACTGAGTGGAGGGGATAGGAGGGGCTTCGT
Source organism: Sinocyclocheilus anophthalmus (assembly GCA_018155175.1). Lineage (NCBI taxonomy): Eukaryota > Metazoa > Chordata > Actinopteri > Cypriniformes > Cyprinidae > Sinocyclocheilus > Sinocyclocheilus anophthalmus. The sequence goes on along the minus strand of JADLZN010006572.1, from coordinate 211,946 downwards.
AAAGACAAACACAGCAGGTCTGTGTGTGAGCTAGAATTCTTGCTGGTTGGTAGGTGATCATATACTTATTTCATGCAATAAAATGGATATTAATTATTTAAAAATCATACAATGTGATTTTCTGGATTTTTTTTGATTCTGTCTTCACGTTGAGAGTTGTTGTGGACCTACTGGGACTGATGTTACAGATTACGACCTCTCCTTCTTTGGTAAGTGGGAAAACTTGAAAAATCAGCAGTGTATCAAATACTTATTTGCCCCACTGTATATATAATGTATGTATGTATGTATGTATAATTAGGAGAACAAAGTCTTTATGCAGGTGGTGTTAATTATCTTTTAATCTGATGATAAAGTTTGACAATTCAGTAAAATCAAACATAAATAACTGACCAAATGTACATAGTCACAGTTCACATGAATGCCTATAATGATAACACACCTTCTTAATGATCACTTGAAAAAAAACATCTTAAACCAGCCTCAGTTGCTTTGCTGGTCTTAGCCATCTCCTGACCTTTTCAGGCTAGTATGTTGGCTGATTTTTTAGAGTACATAAAAAAACCCTGTAACCCGTCACTGGCTGATGTAAGATGTTTATTAGCAATGTAATGGTTTGTTTTGGGTAATGGTTGACCAAAAATACATATTTGTTCCTTGCTGGGAATTAATAGGTGAATATAAATCAGGTATTGTTAACACTTTCATTCATTAAAAAAATAATAATGAAATGAAATGAAATAAATACAATTTTTTATTAAATTTTTTATAAAAAAATTTTACCAACAGATAGGCTACTATTAATAAATCATATGAATCCAACTGATACATTATTAAATTATATGAATCCACATTGTGCTCTGTGAATAGTCTGTCAAATATTATAATAAATACTTGTTTGTAAATTTTTTTTCTTTCTAATTAGATTTTCACAGTTCCTGATTAGATTATTAGTAATGCAGAGTTGAAGTTAAAAAGGGAGTGACGTTTGTGTGATTTCACCTAGAGCAAGGAGGTCTTTCCTCCCGCTTGTAAAGGCTTTCTCACTAGTGACTAGTGAGAGGGTGAAAATGTAAAACCCAGAATGGATTAGAGTGGCGTAATTAAAGAGATGTTCACCCCAAAATGAAAATTCTGTTCATTTTCTCACCTTCATGTAGTTCCAAACCCGCAAGACCTACGTTCATCTTCGGAACACAAATTAAAATATTTTTGATGAAATCGGAGATCTCTCTGAGCCTCCCATCGACAGCAACGCAACTGTAATGTTCCCAGACCCAGAAACGTAGTAAGGTCAGGACAAAGGTAAAACAGTCCATGTGACATCAGTGGCTCAACTTCAATTTTGCGAAACTACGAGAATACTTTTTTGTGCACGAAGAAAACAAAAATAACAATTCTTCTCCTCGAGTTTCCGTCAGTAACCGTCTTCCACCATTTTGGAGAGTACCACGACACATGCGCTCGCTTTCCCCAGAACATAATCAACGTAATCAGCATTGTTTACGTTCATTGGAAAGCACGCACATGCGTGTGGTACTCTCCAAAATGGTGGAGGATGGTGACACGGGGAAGAAGAGTTGTTGAATTATTGTTATTGTTGAACATTATTTTTGTTTTCTTTGTACACAAAAAGTATTCTCGTAGCTTTGCAAAATTGAAGTTTAGCCACTGATGTCCCATGGACTGTTTTACCTTTGTCTTGATCTTACTGCGTTTCTGGATCTGGGGCCATTTAGGTTGCCTTGCTGTCTATGGACTACATGAGGATGAGAAATGAATGACAACATTTTCGTTTTGGGCTGAGCTATCCCTTTAAGAAAGGTTTTGAATTGGGAGGCTCCCTTCCACTTCCAAAAGGTGTTCCAAGACCGGAACTCTTTTACTCTGCGCATTGGAGAAACAAATGTACAAACTAATTCATTATTAGCCAGTTTGTCTGAGTCTGAAACATTTCTCATTACCAACAACAACTCGTTATGTGCTGTTAGGCAGAAGTTCGTTTCTGCCATTATACATGACAGCCCCCGGAGGATAAAAAATAAGCGCGGGCTCCGCGGGACTGATCGGAACCAGCGCGGGGCCGTGTTCATCTTGCTCGGGCTTCGTTGAGGCGGTAAACGGTCTCATGTTTGTCACAGTAGGCGAAGCGATTTGCCAAAACAGCTTTTTCAACGCTTTTCTGAATTCCCTTCTCATCAAACAGTACAGAATGGGATTGAGACAACTGTTTGAATGAGCCAAACATACTGTGACTGGAAAAATATACACCTGCGTGGTGTAGTACTCGTAACTGAAGTGCACTACATTGAGTTTTATTAAGATTCCCCACGCCGTTAACGCCTGGTTCGGAAGCCAGCACAGGAAAAAAGACAAAACGACGATAGTCACAGATTTAGTCACTTTAGATCGCCTCTTAGCGCTGGTGGTGTTCACGTTTTTGTTAGTTATGAAGCGTAGGAGAAGCAGGTAACAGACAGTGATTATTACGAACGGAATGAGGAACCCCAGAAGTACTTTTTGCGCTTGATATAACCCCAGCCAAAATTGCGCATCTCCACTCCGGTCGGGAAATTTCACCAGGCACAGTTCTTCGTTGGATACCGTGGCGGTCGTTGAAAATATCGCGTTCGGCAGAGCGGCACCGACCGCTGCAATCCAAATGACTACAGTCATCCACTGCGCGGAGAAACGCAACCGGCGTCTCCTGCTTTTTAACGCCGAAGCCACGGAGCAGTATCTCGCGACGCTCATAGCCGTGAGGAAAAACACGCTGGCGTACATGTTCGTAGCCGTGACATAAGAAACTGTCTTACACATCGCCTTCCCAAACAGCCAAGTGAAATCCATGGCGTTCTCCACAGCCCAAAAGGGAAGCGTCAAAACAAACTGAAAGTCTGTGACCGCCAAACTGGTCACGAAGAAGTTGATAGAAGACTTCTTCCATGCTTGTTTGGACTTCATGAGATACAGGACGAGGATGTTACCGATTAAACCCAGCGCGCACACAACCGAGTAAATGACAGAGATGATTATTCTCAGGACCGCGGATCCATCTCCCATAAAATCGGGCTTATCCAAATCGGCGAGATCTTGAAAGTCACTCCACGAGATATTAGTCCTGTTCGCTGTGAAGCTCGTGTTGTATTCACTTAACGGCAGACTTCCAGACGCGTAGTCGGTGCGCTCGTCTTGCATCTCGGAAGTCTTCTGCATTGCTCGTTTTTAGAGTATTTTTTCCATCCTGCTAGTGTTACTCACTCCTGAATCTTATCATTCCAACTTGTCCCGTCTCTACTGTCTGTCATTGCCATTTTAGTTTTCCGCGGACAAAATCGTCTTTGCGCGCACATTGCAACGGTGATAATTAGGAGCAAGGGGGTCTTTTAATTATATTTCAATATATCTAACTATGAGAGGCTGTTTAACCATATTTTAATCATATTTATCGCACAAAACTGTTGCCTGTGCGTAGCTTCACGCGCACTGACAGCTCGCTGGGTTTTTATAGAGCCACGTATCAATGGATTGGATGGCTTGCGCTTTTACGCAGCACAGACAGTGGTGCTCCCTGTGATGCGGTGCTTTGAATAGTTGAATAGAGCGAAGAAGTGGATCAATTCTACAATTAACATCTTAAAGACTTAAGAATTGATGCACCGTATTGAGTTTTGAAGCATTACTTGAGCAGATAGAGGAGACGGGGCTAATTGTTAATGAGAGAATTTTCTTAATGGCTATTAGGTTTTGAATTCAATTGCGCAAATTATAGGAGTAGTTATGTGTGCTGTTTTAAAATTAGTTTAAAATGACAAAGATCCGTTCTTAAAACTTTCGATTTCTTTCTCTTTTTTTCTTTTTATAATAGCTTGTGCTTAAACAAGTGAACACAATTACTTAAAACCACATTGGCATACTTTCAGTGAAGTGTAATAATGAGGGTAGAATTTAGGACATAATTCATTATTGTCATAATTTCATGCTGATTCAAAAAGGTTGTCTCATGTTTTATATACATGGTATACTGAAATTGAAGTATTTACATATTTAAGATACATATTTGCATATAAAGTGCTTTTGTTTTTGAAATGATACACTTTCAGTATTATAGAGGTCAGCTATTTCTTAATTGACATGCTGAAAGTTTTCACATGTTCTTACTCAATTTAGTGCAATTTATCTGATAAAAAAAATGTAATGGCATACTGATCATAATACACTGAAAGATACGAGACCAGACTAGCAAAATCATCCCCTTGGCATAAGGTTTATATGTATTAGCACCAGGCACCTTTAAAGGCACGTTTTTTCATGTCGCCTTCTGTTATAAAAAATTATAAATAAATAAAAAAGCTTGAAGGTTGTTTTGCACATAAACTGCTCAGATCTAAGGAAGTGATCTCTGCCCATCACCAAATCCTCATCATCAGCTTGTGATGGTGTACAGAACCTGTTTAATGAAGCTTTGCAGTGCCTGTGGGGTTTATGATTGGATCTGGTTGAGAGACGAGAGAATATGCAGTAAATGTGTTTGGTTTTGAAAAACATGTTTACTGTAAAACCCTAAATTCTACCTCAACATTTTTACATCATAAGACAGAATGAGAGTCAGATGTTTTCCATAGCTCAAGTTAAATAATGCATTTGAGGCAGCAGAGATATGAAAGTCTAGTTTGTTAAAGGGGTGGTTGAGTTGTTTTGTTCTAGGCTTGATTGTGTTTATGGGGTGCAGTCTAACGTGTTCATGCTTAGTTTTTTTAAAAATGCATTATTTTTCACTTAATTTACCTTTATTCTTCACCGCTCTGTCCCTTCTCTGATAAACGGGCTGATCATTTCCTGCTTTTATGAAGCCCCTCCCTCAGAAATACATGATGGACTCTGATTGGTTAGCTAGTGCAGTGTGTTGTGATTGGCTAAACCACTTCTGGTGCGCGTCTAAATGTCCCGCCTCTCACCTCAGCGGCATGAGCTCCGGGTGTATTGTAAACAATGACGTCGTCTATATTGCTTATCAATTTGAGCCCGATTGAGACGCAAAGGAAATCGGGAAGCGCCAGCACGCTCTAAGGGTATGTTTGTTTGTTGTTGTCTCATACTTTAGATACGCTGTTAGTGTGAATGCTACTGCGGAGTTAGCTTTTAATTACGGTTTTTCTGATTAAAGCTTTTGAAAGTACGGGAATGCATGCGCATACATGCATAGCCTTTCATGCTCTCATAGCTATGTGAAAATAAGTTATACATGGAACAGAGCTGAGCGATGACTGAATGAGAAGAGAGCGAGATGGAGAGAGAGCGAGAGAGCGAGGCGTGTGCAGAGCGGGACGCAGGAACAGTATTAAAAAACCGCTGCTTTAGAACATGATTTTGAAACTTGTGAACTGAATCGTTAGAAGAAGAATCGTGATTCATTATAATAGACTTTTTGTGCACCCTAATTTTCTCTTCCTCTCCTAGGCCTCCTTCGTGTGTATTCCCAGGGGAGGGGTTATCAGGGTTTTGATGTCACGAACTGGGAAGTATGAGCATTTATAGGCATTAGACTGCCATAATTTTAAAGGATGATATCTCTGTTTGCACTGAACTTTCAGCGTTGTAATTTGCAGATATTGTTTATGCTCAAACACAGGGGCGTAGCCATCATTTCAGGAGTGAGGGGGACAGAAAGGTTATATATATATATATCTATATATAATATAGATCTTATTATATCTAGTACTGTAATATATAAAACATACAATATAACATTCTGTAATCTTATATCAGTGTTACAACCGGAGGTGCGTAGGCGCCGTCTGTGAGAGCCGGGGTGCGTGTAAAAACTACGCTCATGTGTATTATCCCGCTCTATGCGTGTGTAGTGATAGACACTGTCGCTCCATTCGTATACCGTTCATGCGAATCGGAAGAGCAAAGTCTACTCAAAAATTGAGCCGACAGGAAACATCGATGTAGTACAGTATTGTTTCTGTCTGCAATAGCCCTACTGTGTTGTATGATGATGTGTGGTATATGGGCAACTCTGGTAACGCTGCCCTCTCATTCATTGATCTACTAACCGCTATGTTATGCTCATGTGTTCTGATAATAATAGCTTTCTAGGACTAAACATTATTTGGATAATTGTTAAAAAAAAAAAAAATCTCTTAATAGACCTACAGTGTGTTAGAACTACCTGAAAAATTTAAAAGCAATTTATTTCATTTGTAGGCATATCATTATTTTTTATTTCTGCTATCATTAGTAATTTATTGATTTGTTCTTATTTTATTACTGACTTCTTACTTGTCATTTTTTATTCAATTCAAAATCAAGCTATCTCGTGCTACTGCAACAAAATTACCCAACTGTAAAATTAAAAAAACACTGAGTGAGCAAAAATTTGTGAGATAGTTTAAGTTATAATGGTAATTAAACAATGTTTACATATGAATAAAAGCCTACATTAAAATCTGTCATATAAATTGGTCTCCTCGTTAGAAATTAGCCTACTGATTGCCACCATAGACAAAAAAAAAACTAAAATAAAAAAATTACAGCTACACACATATAATTATATATATATATATATGACACATTCTGCAGTTCTTCCCAGCTGTACCGAATATTGATACTTTTCAAAGTATCATATAGAAGTTAGAAATTCAAATATTGTGACAAAAATAATTTTGTAGGGTGCCACAAGTTTGTTAAAATTTCCAAAGGGTGCCGCGACTAAAAAAAGGTTGGGAAACACTGATCGAATACACTACCATCAACAGTTTTGAACAGTAAGATTTTTAATGTTTTATAAGAAGTCTCTTCTGTTCACAAGCCTGCATTTATTTGATCCAAGTACAGCAAAAGCAGTAATGTTGTGAATATTTTTAATATTTAAAATAACTGCTTTTTATTTTTCTTTTGATATATATTTTAAAATGTAATTTATTACTGTGATCAAAGCTGAATTTTCAGCATCATTACTCCAGTTTTCTGTGTCACATGATCCTTCAGAAAATCATTCTAATATGCTGATTTGGCCCAAAAGAAACCCTTTTTAATAGTATTATTATTAATGTTTTTGAGCAGCAAATCAGAATATCAGAATGATTTCTGAAGGATAGTGTGACTGGAGTAATGATGCAAAAAATGTAGCTTTGAAATCACAATAAATTACATTTTAAAATATATTCAAATAGAAAACAGTTATTTTAAATCGCTAGTTACAAAATATTTCACAATTTTACTCTTTTGCTGTACTTTGGATCAAATAAATGCAGGCTTGGTGAACAGAAGAGACTTCTTTAAAAAAACATTAAAAATCTTACTGTTCAAAAATTTTGACTGGTAGTGTATAGGTAACTTAAATTTTTCTCTAATTTCTAGCTTTTAATTGGCCTAGAAATCAGACAACTGCTGGACAATAACCAATAATAATGATTTGTTTATATACTACAAACACTTTTTTATCACATAATAAGGCAGAATAGTTTCTATACTGTAATAAATGCTATGTCAGCTAGCACTGCATTGTTCATATACTTTATTTATTACCTGGAGATGACTTGACAAACACAAATAAACCATATTGTCGCAATCGTATGTTTAATGTCTTCATGTTTCCAAACGTTTCTGTTTTTCTGAAAACAACTATTTTCATACAGCAATAGCTGGACGCTTTTCACCATATTAGGAATTTCCTCGTAGACTTTCTGCACGAGAGCGCCTCGGGCTACAAGTATGAATGAAACATACACTGCACAAGTGTTTAGCGCCCCGCGATGTTCATCTCGCCTTATTCTGGGTCCGAATAAAACATCAGATCATGCACGTCCTGTCCTGTCTCTTTGAATTTAAATCTATATTTATTCACACCGGCTCTTGAAAACCTCTTTGCGAACACACTTGCCCGAAAAAGTGCGGGGGACGAATTTACGTGATATTAAAAGTGGGGGGGACACGTCCCCCGCATCCCCCGCGTAATCTACGCCCCTGCATACTATGCACAGTACACACAGACTAACGTTAAAAAAGTGAAATTGCAATCAACCACCCCTTTAACTGAATTAAGACGTTCCACTCTTGTCCATTCTTAAATAATGAAACTCAGTTTCTAACAGCAGCCTGCCTGCAAAATAGTTTCTTGGCAACCATGTTACATCAGGTATTGTGACAACTTCAAAGGTCAGTTTGAATCAGACACTTCATAACATAGAACAGGCTCAATTTTTCGCTTCTGTGCCAGTGGCGTATAGCTTGGCTTTTCAGTGTGCAGGTGCAAGTGAAGAGTGAGAAGTTCCAGGAATTGGATAAAGGAAATTAAATAGGAACGTGGCACAAAATCTTATAAGGTTTTTTAGGGTTCGTTTTTTTTAGCAAGCTATTATTATATTATAATTCTATGATATAATTTTTTTAATTAATATTTGGATGCATATATTTGGGTACAAGGCATCTATGGCACCCATAAAAACTACACTATAGTTCTGGTAATTCATATTTCTCAAGCAGGTGCTGTATTTAACAGCAAGGATAACCAGTTTGCATTTATGCTTTACTATGAAATAGCCTTGTACTAGAGGCTTGTAAGTTTAGGCGTAGTCCTTCAGCTCTCAGACAAGGTCAGCTGAAACATTTCCTTTACTACCCTGAATCTGGAAACAAAACAAGTGAAGATGGAAATAAATTCTGACAAATCCAATTCTGAAATTCTAAAATCAATTTAAAATGGGAACAAATCCTTACTATTAGGGAGTTTTTTTTTTTTAGTTTAATTTATGTTTTTTTTTTTTTTTTTTTTTTTTTTTATTTTAATTTATTTTTTTTCGATTTTATCATTTTCTTTCGTCTTATTAATTTTTTTTTTTGGTTTTTAGATATTTTTTTAGACTTAAGCTGTCCTCAAACATTACTCTTGGCAAGACTTCTATTAATCTGAGTGCATATCTAGAATGTTGAAGTCCAACGATCAATCATTAATTAAGTCTCCACAGCAGCTTGTTTTTTTTTGTGCTCATATGAATAATTCATCAGATCTCCTCATGGTATACAAACAAGGGGACATGGATAGCTGAGGGTGGAGCGCGGCGTTCTTGTTTCCTCAGAGCGTTTCCTCTGTCCTTTTGAATGGTTTGTACTCTTACACTGTCTCAACTCATGTTTTCAAAGCTGAACACAAGCCTGTGTGTTACGTTGTGAGTTCAAACCTAGGTCAGACAGTTCAGGTGTGACTGGGAAAATTTCCCAATGTCGCTCTATACAAGAAAGACCAAAACAAACATCTGTTGCTGAACGTTTCATTAAACATGACAAGCTCAAATTGAGTGAGAAGGAAACTAAATGGAAAAGTATGTTGTGCATTATGACCTGTTGTTATGCTCAACATTCAAATGCAATATGTTCACTTGTTTTTGTTTTTTTATTGAGCAGACTTTATTTGCAGGGAAAGCTGAGGTAATCATAAATAACCAACCAAGCATTTTAATGCATAAATTATATCAATTGATGCATAGGATTTCAAACCATATGTGAAACGAGCTGGTTCCAGGGAAGTTTTGGAACTCAAAAAGTAGGTCTTTCCCAGGGTGTCATGCACCTATTGTTTTTCTGGGGGCACCAGTCACAGTCCTCTTGGTGCCCTTGGCAAGATAAGACATGAGCAAACCAAAAAAAAATTAAAAAGGAAAGCAAAAGTCATACAAGTTTGAAGTGACATGGCACTTTCTCTGTACATGCACATGTTTAAATATTCACGTTATGTTTTTGTCATATAGAGTATAAGAGCATATAGAGTTTTTCAGCCATCTGAATATTCCCCATTCTACCAAAAAGGAGAAGGAAAGCCTTGCAGTTTTCAGTTAGGTTTGATTTCATGCATTGTCTTAAGGTGTGTAATTGACTTTGTTGTTTGCTTCAGGCTGAGTGATGGATGAGTCACAAACTTGTCACAGGTAGCTGCCCCCACTGTGCCACATCTACTTTTCATTTAGTCAATTGATACACCATTCTGTCATTTTATTTCCCAAAGAAAACCAGTTCCTAGGTGAAGCAAACAAGGGCCTTGCTGGATCTACAATGGTGGAAACACATTAACACTTGATCTCTAACTGTACTGTTCAACAAGTGAGTAAATCAGATGTACTAAAGCGCAGACTCACTTGGACATGTGTCATTTCATTTGTGTTACCTAATCCAATTTCTGACTATGACAGGTTAGAACTTTATGAAATACGAATTAATTACATGACAAAAATAACTGTGAAAAATAAAGGTGTATAGAGGTGTTGTATAGATCCGTGAACCGATTACTGACTCTCTACAGGCCATTTTCACAAGCGTCCTTTTAACAAATCACTTTAGGTTCAGTAAATAAATATACAAACATATAAATAAATACCCTGGTGATTTTTGAGAAATCTCGGGGAATAGCTTCATAAGTAATGGCTGTCATGCCAAAGGCATGTATTAGAATAAAGCCTCTCGAATTTCCACATCCATGAATAAATACTCTGTAGGTGCTTGAGCTCTGAAATTATGCCTTCAAGCACAAGAATTCCTTGATGAAAAAGATACCACACGGTTTGCATTAAGGCCATTTATTTGAAGCTGCCTGTTTATTTAGACTTACTCTGCCAAGGCATGAGCACAGCAAATTGAATCAGCTGAAATGCACAAACCGTGGCCGTATGAGTTGTAGTGTGCTAAATATGTGTCCATTCATGCAGCTCTGAACCAGGAAACATATCTCTTAAAGGGGTCATATGATACAATTTAAATTTTCCAGGGAAGTTTTGGAACTCAAAATGTCTACGTCACGATGTGGGAAGATTTGCATAACGGCGCCCAAATGTTCACGCAAAGAAAGAAGGCGTAACTTTTATTCTCTCTGTAGTATTGTTGTTGCCGCCGCCGCCATGTCGTGAAGGCACTGTGTGATTCGTTGTGAAAGCGAAACTATTTTGTTTGGTCTTCCAAAAGAGGACGATATCCGCTTCGTCATGCCTGGAGCTGATCCGTGCTGGTCGCTGAGGAAATACATCAACTTTGCGCTGTGGCTTTCACCGTGGACGAAGCGGAGTCCAGCCCGGGGTCGTCACATGTGGTTGCAAGCCCACCGGCCGCTCCTTCGTCAAATCCGCCGCCTCTGCTCACTCAAGCGGCCCCGCTCACGCTAGGCTGCTGTGTTTTTCATTGTGAAAGCAAAAATACTTTGTTTGGTCTTCCAAAAGTGGACACGTAATCAGTGGTTAAGTTGTATTTACAACACTGTTCCAGAACAGTTTAACCCAAATATTCAGATGTGTCCAGCACATTTTATGGAGGACTGTTTCCTGATCCTGGTAGAGTAGACTACAATGCCAGCTGTTCTGAGATTGCCCATGGACGATTCAACGGAGTTTTTGGGCAGTGTAGCGAGCATTGTTGTTGCCATTTCTCCGATCCAACTGCAGACATGGTTTTATGTTTATGCGTCGCGATTGCAGAAGAAAACGACAGGATAATTCAATTATATCGTAATACTAGTCCCCATGGATGGCAAACAAATGCTTGTGTTAATGGTTTAAGGTTTATGTTATCGCTCCGGCCGGACAGGGCATCCCAATATGTTAAGGGGTGTAACATTTCCGTCACATGCTTGAGGTATTCGGCCAATCACAACGCTCTGGATAGCTGGCCAATCAGAGCACACCTCGCTTTTCAGACCGATGAGCTTTGTAAAAATCGACGCGTTTCAGAAAGGCATAGAAGAGAAATAATAATGTCAGTATGTGGAAAATAATGTTTTTTTAAACTTTAAAAAGCATAAACACATTTCATTACACTAAATACACCAAATAATGTTCTTTTTAGCAGCATCATATGACCCCTTTAATGACTTTACAAAAAAATCATTGAGAGGAGCTCACAGACATTCATTGGACGGATAGCTATACATAGTTGGTTAATGTGTGTAGTTTTGAACTGAGACTTTATGTTAGTATTTCAGTGTATTATATAATTATTTGTAATATAGTATTGTGTTTGGCCTAAAGAGTGCCACAGAAATTAGTTCATTGGAAATTGAAGCGTAAAATGTCCCTCACTTTAACGATAGCATCTGTGCAACACACTTTAGAAATCTGTGCAACAAAGTTTAGAAAGGCATTCATTGATTGTTAGATCTTTCAACAAAAAAACCACATGGGAATTCCAGGAACATCAAGTTCAAGAAAAACACAGTCAAAGATCTTTAAAGAGATTTCTGTGTGGTACTGAATCGTGTGTGTTGTGGGTGCTAATTAAGATCAATTCTGTTTACTTGAGATTAGAATCCCATTACTTGGCTCTAATAACCTCTCATCGCTGATGAAACTTTTGGCCGATTTTGAAATCCATCCAATCCGATGATGCCTTTGTAATGGAGGCAATAACTGTTGCCAGCGGTTACGTTATGACAGATGGAAAATGTGGCCCGAATAATGTTGACAGCCCCTGAGGATCTCCTGTCAGTTTTGGGGTTTTAATCCCACATTCAGCATTGTGTTTGTGGGCTGACAGAGGAACTGTGCACTTCTTCAGTTTATTTAAGTAAAACTTAAATAATTGGACTATTTTATATTAGATATTTTATAATTTTCCTTGCTTTTTTACTTATCAATGCGATCCCTCTTAATAAATACCAAATATTCTTGCTCTAGGAGCTTGTTAAATTGCTCTGTATTTGTAAACGTCAAAGAAAGTAAAATGTTCTCATTTGCAAGCACAGTAACTCATTTTTATAAAAGTGGTTTCATTTTTTCTTCTGTCTTGACATGAAGCTCAATAAAAACCTCTTCAAGTCTTCATTTGACTCTCCACTTGTGATTCACACGTTTGTAAGGTTGGCACAGCAGGAGACTGCAGTCGTGAGTTCTGCTTTGAAGCTCCTGCTTTACTTCTGAAGGTGTGAAAAACTGTTAGTCACTTTAGCTTCACATCAATCTTTCGGTGAGGGCTACATGTCCCCCGATGAGACTTCTTTTTCAAGACACATGTCTGAACTGTTGTCACAAAGATCCCCTCTTAGACTCATTTTAATAGAGGAGGGAAATTTTAGAAAGCATCTAATAATACTGCAGCATCCTCTGTTTACTGTAAATGGTACCATAGCTGGACTCGTTGGATCTACAACATTTATAGTGTTGATTACTGCAGAAAACAAAAGCTTGTCCCATAGTTTGTAAAATACGATCCCTTACTAAGGAAGTCTTTAGGGATAACAGCTGATGTCCATTGATTGTCCCATAGCATTTTGTAAGTGCCTTTCTTTCAATGTAAATTGAGTTATGGGTAAAATTTATTTCCGTTATTAATTGACAGAATGCCACAGATACAGAGCTTTTACCACTCACCCTCAGCTTTAAAGCACTTTTATTTTTAAAGTTCTGCTCTCATATGAACACCATTTAAGGTTATGATTATAAGGTCATTATTGCAAAATAATTGCATTTCTCTGTTGGTTTTGTATTCTTCAAATAGAGAAATGGAACTAAATGTGAACTTGTTCAAATGTGCAAAAACAAATGCATCACATTGCATGCAAACACTCCCACACGTGCACACCTTTTGATGTTGCTCTGACCACAAAGTAACCAAAGCGTGCATTAAAAAGCAGTTATTTCCTCAGTGCGCCTACATTTGGTGTTGTTGGATGTCTGAGGCAACACATTGACTTTGGCTGAGAAAACAGTCAGCAAGATGGATGTTTGCATATATCTGATTGTGCATTACTTCATGGCGTTCACCTTTTTCAAAGTGGCAGGTAATTGTTATTTATCTGTCATAGAGTTTGATAAAAAAGTTTGCAATACATATTCATCAGTTTGTTTTTGTTGGGGGGAAAAAAAAATCGTAACCGCTTTTAAATTCTCTATTTAGGTCATTTTGTGTTCGTGCTCTGAGGTGTCCATTATTGGAGGCAAAGATGTCAAAAAAGTTCAATCATGGATGGTGTCCATTCAGAAGGACCAGAAGCATGTGTGTGGAGGAATCCTGATTAAAGACCAGTGGGTTTTAACGGCAGCACATTGCCAAGAGTAAGGCAACCACTTTCAGCATATTAATAAACTTGTGAAGTATAATATAATCGGTTACACTTTATTTTGATAGTTCACTTTAGATATTCTACTAACTATAAGTAACTTTGCAACTACATGTCAACTAATTCTCATTAATTTGCAACTACAAGTCTACTAACTCTCAGAGTAGACTGTTAGGTTAGGTTTAGGGTTAGTCGAACAAGTTGATATATACTTGCAAAGATAGTTATAGTCAGTATGTTGTATGTTGTGGGCCCATCAAAGTAAAGTGTTAGAAGGTATTAAGCAGACAGTCTACTAATAATGACTGCTAGTAGACATGTAGGTGCAACATTATTTATTGTAAACAGAATGTTCAAAATGGACTATCAAAATAAAGTGTTACCATATCATCTTTCAAAAAGGAAATGTAAATCTACAAATAAGATCATTCGTATGTTTTGTAATATTAGTATAACATTAGTAATTTTACACTTTTTCCCCTAAAGAGCTGATGTTTTGTATTTCTGCTAAAATAATGGTCCAAATGAAAGATACCATTATTATTTTAAATTAAGACAAGATTAATATCATTTTACTTTATTTATTTATTTTAAATTTGTAAGTAATATTATTCTATATTTTATATGCATTCTTTCACTAAAATAATTATCTAAATTAAAATTATTTTAATACTTTTAAATACTTTTATTTATTTATTTACTTGTAAAATCTGTGTGAAGCATAATATAATCTTTGAGGAGAGAATATAAATATATAAATAAGAGCATGTAATCAGAAATGTCAGCCACCTATTTTTTTCCTCTTGAAAGAGCTGTGTGATTTTTTTTTTATTAAAGATACATTTATTATTGAATTCATATTTATTTATTTGTTTGTTTACAAATTAACTGGGCTGGGACACATCCCCCCATTTTTTATGCTAAGCTCTCAGTTTCTTAGCTTAGCTAGTGCTCACTATAAAGTATCTGCACCTAAGCACACTTTTTTCTATTTCAGAAAACCCATTAAATCTGTGACGGTTCTCATAGGATCTCTGTCTCTGAGTAAAGGCACTCAGCGTGTTGGCATCCTCAGTTACGAGTACCCTAAAACTTTCAATGCAAGAACTAAACAAGATGACATCATGCTCATTAAGGTAAGGATGAACTGAATGTGGTTGTTGTTTAGACATGGTGAGCGTATAACTCTTTTCACAGAACGCTTTTGTGCATTGCCTTTTGTACTGCAGCTAAACAAAAAAGTGAAAGCAAAACCCAAAAAAATCCCTAAAAAGGAAAAAGATGTTCCACCTGGAACAAGTTGTGTTGTGACAGGTTGGGGAACTACTGTTTCTAACGGCAAGGAACCTTCTGATAAACTGCAAATGTTAGAGGTGTTAGTGATGCACAGGACCCGGTGCAACCGCTACTACAACGACGATCCTGTGATCACCAAAGACATGCTGTGTGCAGGAGGCAAGCAAGAAAAGACAGGCACCTGTTGGGTATGTCATATTGTGGTCTTTGATTTATGGCTGGTTGTAAGCTCTTTGAAATCATACTTTTACCTGTCTGAAGGAAGAAGAACCTTGTGTTCTTTTTTTTTCAGGGAGATTCCGGTGGACCACTGGAATGTAAGAAAAACATAGTTGGAGTGGTATCAGGGTCAAAAGGATGCAGTGATCCCAAGAAACCGACTGTGTACACCTTTCTCTCCCAAAGACACATCCTCTGGATCAATAACATACTGAAAAAGCAATTCAACAGCACATCCTTTTAAGAAGCGAAACATTTCCAGCATGTAGACTGTTGATTAGTTAAGATTGCTGTAACTAAAAAAAAAATGCTTTTGGAATTAAGATTAAATGTATACTCACAAAGCAGTACTGGATTATTTTTCACACTTTTTTAACAAGTAGTAAAACTGAGCAATATGTATCCGATATTGCATTAATACAAATTTATTGAAGAATACTTTTCCACTATGCTTTATTTTTGATGGACCCACTCATGGTTAAACAAAGACTGGAAGATGACCTACATTGACTGGTGAACACATTATATTTCTTTTTATGGTTTGTTTGTCAACCGGAACTTAAATTTTCAAAACTTGAATGAATTGGTTATTTAATTAGTAATGTTTTCTTTGTTTGTCTTCTATTACATTGAACACATTACATTAACGCCAAAGCACGTCAAGTATACTCCCACTGGCTTTTATAATAGTCTTTGTATGCAAACACAATCAGACACTTCCTCGAAATAATACAAAGTGTCAAAAACAAGCAGAGACCTCCTGGTGAGGGCGTTAAACAAACCCCATACAGAGTCGAGGACAGAACAGCAGACGGTTTAAAAGTGCATCCGAAAATGTGTGCAACAGAGATGAAAGGTTCTTACTTTTAAAAATGAAATTTACATCTAAAGTCTTGATTTAGCTTCAGAGTGTAGTTCATACAGAACAAACAGTTTGTTTTTGGTGGTAAACATGATGGGAAAAGGGGATTCAATGAGTAATAGGCTTATATAATTCTATATAAACATAACAATAGGCCAATAACATTTCATGTAACATTACTGTAAAATATACTGTTAAATGTACAGTTTTTAAGTGAAAAAGATCAAGTCATTCTGAAATGAAAATGAAAAACCATGTGTGACAGCTCCCTTACAAAAATTAACAATTTCTACAAATAAAACCAAAAAAACTATACTTAAACCATGGTATCTACAATATAACCATGGTTTTGCTACACTGACCATAGTTTAACCATGTTATAAACTGCGGTTATACAAATGGTAGTCAATACGTCAAAAAACAACCCCAAAAAACCTTGGTTAGGCTAGGCTACTACACTTTTACTATTACAATAAAACCACACTCTAAAAAATGCTGGGTTAAAATAGGGACAAACCCAGCAATTGGGCTGTTTTGACCCAGTGGTTGGGTTAAATGTTTAACCCAACCTTCATGGGTAGTAACCCAACCACTGGGTCAAAACAGCCCAATTGCTGGGTTTGTCCCTATTTAACCCAGCACTGGGTTGTATTTAACCCAGCATTTTTTAGAGTGCAAGGTTGATTTTCGTAAGGGAGCGCGCATTTGACGGTTTCATTTAAATAACTGTTTCTTATCAGTAATATACATTAGTATTTCATGTTATATCATATGTTAAATGAATGTTTATTGCATTATTTAACACTATGTGTGTGTTACGGTGTTGTGTGAATGACTTTCTGCACCATCCTTATAGTAGCCTATATATTTACTTCAACTTGTGGAAATTCGATTCATCATGGCTGCGTTTATGATGGTTTTAAGTGTATTTTAAACATACAAAACAGATAGGTTGGAATAGTCTATATATACTATATTAGCTAATATGTGTTTTTATTGTAAATGTAGCCTAAGTTAAATCCGTAAAACCTAAAAAGTTGTTACTATATTTTTACGGTAAAATGTTGGCAACCACAGCTACCGTTTTTTTCTTAGTAAAGATAAGGTGAAAGGACACGGTATCAGCAAACTCCTTGAGTCACGGGAATCGCTAAAAATCTTCTCGCTGTGGATGTTGCGTTGTAGGGACTTTAATCAGTTTAAGTGCAGACACAATTTACCGGTCAATATAATCAGAATATTTTGTGTGCTTATGCGGAATACGCTCTCTGCCAGGCTAGAGCTCAAAGTGGATAACATTCAAAGCTCTTCCGTCGAAAGCATATGATGCAAGACCCTTTCCAAATCTGCTCTTCGCAGAAGGACGAGAGGAGAGAGAAGATGCCAGAAGACTTGAGTGAAACTGAGTGGTAGTTATAACAGAACATTACTACCCCCTCCTGGACAGAAAACTTCAATTATCAAGCATGCACTTTAACTCATTTGAGAGAAGATTCCTCTGAGAGATTAGGTGTTAATTTATATGAGGTGAGACACCTTCTATTTCTTAACATTTTTAACATTTGAACAACCCTCCAAACATAACCCAAGCCGAGTGTGTCTAAAGTAATTACTGATACCCTCATTTGCGTTTCAGCGGTGTTTTGAATTCTTTAAATCTTTCATCACATTTCATTTTTATTTCGTTTTAAACTGGTCAGCGTAGGAGTGATGCAGACCTAGTGCTTGCATATTTTGACATGCTTATTAAAATGCTGGTTTGCATGTATGTCTGCAATACATTATTTATGATGGGGGAAAAGCTGTTTTCCGAAGATGAATATTCATCATTACTGAAATATTTACTACTGCGTGACCAGTAGGTGCATTGTCTACACTGGTGGAAATCTAGAGCCCACCCTGTTGGGACCTTTCATATTTCAAGCCTGGGAAATTTTATAATGAAAAGCTGAGCTTCATTGTCCTTGGTTTGTGACATATAGCTGTTCCGGTACATTGGCAGCTCAGTGGAATCTTCCTGCAGCTTCAGTTATTGAAGTGAGGTGAGGGGCCGTGTCAACTCTATAAGCCTCTCTCCAATCCAAACCTTTATTTAGCCACTGTATGAGGGGATAAACCAGTATATTGGCCATGAGGATGAGTGTGGGGGAAACAGAATAAACAGCCCTCTGCAGATTCTTGTTTCAATGAATATGCAGAAACATATGGCTTTGGTAAAGGCTCTGATTATTCTGTACTGTGTAGGCCATTTGGTATCATTCTGGGTGAGACAGTAGAAATGTTGTCATCTTTGGTTGCAGGTTACAATGGAGCTAAGTACACAGGAAATGCTGCAGCCTATGATTGTTTTGAATAAGTATGTACTTAGAACCCTCTATATTATAATTTGTAGGTTGAGTGTCACATTTTCATTTTAAATGTATTATAAAATGTATTCATTATATTTTTGTTATATTATGATTATTATATATATCATTACCTTTGGTAGCTTCTATATATATAATTTTTCATTCAATTTTTGTGTGTCAGTGTGTTTTATATATGTTCAGAAGTTCAAAGTTTGAGGTTGGTAAGATTTTTTGTTTGCAAAAAAGTTCTTTGCTTACAAAGGCTGCATTTATGTGATTAAAAAGACAGTAAACAGCAATCTTGTGATATTATTACAATAAAAAAATCTTCTGTTATCCTATAATTGAAAGTAATTCATTTTGGTGATGGCAAACCTGAATTTTCATTAGCTATTACTCCAGTCTTCAGTGTCACATGATCTTTAAGAAATCATTTTAATATGCTGATTTGCTGCTCAAGAAAAAAAAAATTTTAATCAATGTTGGACTGATGTGCTACTTAATATTTTTGTGGAAATCATGATACATATATTTTTCAGAATTTTTTGATGAATGTGACACAGCATTTATTTGAAACTTTCATAAAATTCAATTTAATGCAGCCTTTTTAAATAAAGAATTACTTTCAAAAATCTTACCGACCTTACTGTATATAGCCTATTTTAGTTTTTTCAAAAAGAAAAAGAATCAGAACTTGTTGCAACTTGTTTATGAAGCCTGGGGCTATGTTGCTTTTTGTATCTCTTTTCATATTGTCCTCATAACAATGTTTTTGATAGGTAACCTAAATAAGGTTACCTGTGGTTTGAACTTATTGTTGTGTTGATTATTCTGTTGCTTGTGGCAATGGACCACCAAGGCACAGACCCACCACACTAACCTAAAAGACAAGCGTGGTATTGGTGTTATTCTTTGCTCTGGTGCTGCTGCATGACCACAGATGTGTTGCAGCTCTGAGAAAATTACAAGGGCGGGCTGCTTGTCAGTCTATTAGTCCTACTGTCAGCGCATTTTATTGTACAGTGAAAGCCAAAATTACATAATGAAGCATGAATGTGCTTGATGTTACAGCATTCTAATATAAGCCTTTATTTGTCCCTAGTGGTTTATTTGGAAAGAAAGAGCAAAAACTCTTTCTGTGAGCAGCTGTTTTTCTTCCCCAGTGAGTTGGTGGGCCACACAGTTCTATTTGATGCCGTATGTGTTGTACTATATTATCAAGAGTATAAACGTGTTCTGAATGAGTATATGGTATATTGGTAGCTAAATACGGGGTTAAAGTCGCTGGACGTGTCCACCTCGCGGCGCCCTTCCCCAGCACTGCTGCACCGGATAGTGGGTCAGCGTTTGGCTTCAGACCCCGAGGACACTTTTATGGTCCCAGTGGAAAGTAGGCTATTGCATATCGCTCACAACATTTATTTATTGCCTATATGCATAATCATAAAGATATCTGCTCTTGAGCGATTACTGACGGCAGTAAATGTTTTCCTCAGACAGAATAACACTGGTCTCGTAAATAGTTTGTTACAACGATAAAATACTAGCCTAATTAAAATTAATTTATTTTGAAGAGTAGCAACAGAAAACACTATGTGTGTGTGTGTGTGTGTGTGTGTGTGTGTGTGTGTGTTATAGTTAGGCCTATATATAGTACATATATTATTATTATATAGCCTGTCATTAGATTTGAATTCACTCATAAATCAAAACCCGCGTTTGACTGATGTGCGATAGTAATGACAGTTTGTCAGTATTTCAGTGGAAGTACGTTGGCAGTCAGTTAATTTATAAAAATAAAAATAAGTCAGTTGGTTATTAATTAAAATTCTCAAATACACCAACGTTTACAAATGACAAATTGTACAAATACCAGATGGACAGAAAATATGCTTCGTATCATTTACCCCTGATGTTAACACTTTTTTTGGTGCATTTTTTAAACATGAAATGTTCAACAAGTCTGGCCGATATTTTTTTTCCTTTAAAAAATGCTACAGGGATTGAAGTTCCTCTAATTAACGACTAATGCAGATATTAGGTGAACATTATTGCTTACCATAGTAAAATGTTGTAAGGGGAATAAAACGTATCTCGTGCACTGTATGAGTGTACAGTCAAGCTCGGTCACGAGGACACATGGATTGGTGACGTCACTCGATCTGCCCGGGGAATCAGAGGCAGCGCGAGCGCCACTTGAATGGATTGTTGTCGGTGAATAACTTTGCTCCTGGTTTCTCCCCTTTTGCCCTTTTTTCTTCTAATATCTGCGAGTCCAAATAGCACTAAATGGTATATGAAGCACTTAACACCACTCGGAAAAGTGTGTTAGCGACAAACCCCTGAGGTCTGTGTGTGCGGCTTAACTTTTACAAAGTGGGTAAGTGCAGAAATCTAAACACTCTTTTCCCGTATATTTTTCCTTCCAATTTCAAGCTATTTCCATTAGAACTCTGCTGAACTTAAGAAGCGAGCATTTCAGGCTTCACGCTACCGAATAAAATGGCTGTAATTTCGCTTCAGTGTTACGTTTACATGCCAATGTTGTCTACAGTCATCATTCCTGTCAGCTACAGTCCAGTGTTGCCATTGTTCCTCAGTGAAGCGCGCGGTCGGTCCTGTTTGCGAGTCTTTCTGAAAACTCCATCCAAACTTTTCACTTTCCCGTGGAGACTCCTCAGGAAGATCCAAGAATATCAGTGACCCCGGTTTATGTGTATTTATGGAGCTCTTTGAAGGGAACACAGAATGCGCTGACATTGTAAACTTTGCACAGTGACCACTCATTAGATTCAGTACTCCTGCCACTGGGGCCACTGTAACTTGATCCACCTCTGTGCTTTGCCTCCAAGAGCTTGGTCCTAGTTTTGCCATTAATAACTGCTGACCTGATCCTTAGTTTCCGCCATATTAAGAGACAGTTTTCTTTGGAGTATGTGTGTATGACTAACTAAAGTTTGATTTTATTCAGGTGTCCTGGGATCTGTTGGGATCTGAATGGACTAATATGAAGAGCCTGAAGGCAAAGTTTAGGAAAAGTGATGTAAGTATGACCTTGTGTGCTTTCAGCTGGTTTGGGAACTGAATGGTGTCTTATACACTTAAATCAAGACTTGTTTAAACTGTCCCTCTGAAGTAAGACAATAATTGAACAACTTAACATATGACATTTATAATTCACATTTTCATTCATTTGGAATCTGAGGTGTAGTTTCATAGTCAGCTTGTGTGAATGTTCTAGACTGGGGTGAATGACTCAGAATCAGACATGTCTCCAGCTTTATTATGATGACTGAGTCATAACTGGTAGTATAATTTTAAGGCTGAGAATTTCTGCACTCCCAAAGAAAGAACGGGAAAAAAAACAAGCCTCAGAGGAGCTTCCTGCCACCAGATGTGATTCAGCAATCATTTCTAAGCCTATAATAGAACTTTATCAGTTTCAGGCTGAAGTATTGGAATGTACTTGAATGAAACGTTATTGCTTATAATTGCATGTTTTGGCTTGCCAAATCATTGCCACTTGGGCTGAGTCAGCGGATAGAGATTATTGTGAAATTCTATGTGATCATCAAACCGCAGAACTAAGCTGCGTTTTAATATACTTTTCTGCCAGCACATGGTCACATTGGCATTTTGAACATTCACACGGAATGTTGTTAAGAGCAAGCCTGCCATAGCCGCATTCACAGCTCATAATATCAATTTTCTCCTTGTATGGTGGAGAAGACGTGGTTTATTGTTTTTATCTTTACTAAATGGTGGGTGTTTGCTTGCACAACAGTGTGGTTGCCTAGGAACAAAACTTTGACATTTTTTATAAAAAAAAACAGTTAATAGGTAGAGATTATGTGTGTGTGTGTATATAATAATAAATACTAATTTATGCATTTAGCAGACGCTTTATCCAAAGCGATTTACAGTGCATTCAGTCATTTTTTTACCAGATGGTGCTCCCGGGGAGAACCCAAACCTTCAAGTCATTGCTAACCGCCGATACCTGAAATATGTATATATTAGAGACATAATGTTATTATAAATTTCTTATCCCGATTATAGTGACCAAAATCATCGTGGTTATCAGTATTACCACGATATCACGGTACTGTTAAAATGTGCTGGAAATGTTCAAAAAGTACTGAAACATAAATTGTTTCACCAAGTTTTACAGTAATCAAACAAATGACTTAGGGTTGCATTAGTGTTGTGACGGTACCAAAATTTTAGTATTCGGTACCAATACCAGTGAAATTCCACGGTTCTCGGTACCAAAGCAAAACACAAAAAACATGCTAATTAAAAAATTTGAATATACTTTCATTTAATCCAAACTGTGTACATATTTAATTTTAAAAGGCTTTTGAAAACCTAGAGTTATTCAGCCAAGAAAAACAACTAAGTTAGCTAAAAAAAAAAAGCAGAGAACTGCTTTTCTGACTGATATGACACAAACAATGTTAGCCATTTGTACATTCTCTAACACGCATATCTTAGATTCACAATTCATTTAAAAGCCTCTGTTGTGTAAAAATAGTAAATATCATCATGTC
Organism: Sinocyclocheilus anophthalmus; assembly: GCA_018155175.1. Lineage (NCBI taxonomy): Eukaryota > Metazoa > Chordata > Actinopteri > Cypriniformes > Cyprinidae > Sinocyclocheilus > Sinocyclocheilus anophthalmus. The sequence continues at coordinate 188,630 of JADLZN010006572.1, read as the reverse complement.
CTCCTGTATTTTTTTTACCATAATATAAGTTATAGGAGCATTAAATAGTTAAAGGGATAGTTCACCCAAAAATGAAAATTTAAGTGATATAGGACCCACCAGCCCCCAACACCCCCAGGGCATCAAGATGGGGGACTTGTGCTTCGTTAGAACACAACCCAACACAACAGCAAAAGACATTGGACAACTTTCGAAAACCGTGCAGGTCATGATCCGTATTAAATGGAACCATGCCACGCCAGGAGGGACACGGCTCTCAAATGGACCATGGACACTCCTAATTGAGATTGTAGATAGAGGTGGATAAATGGTCCATTTGAGAGATAGGTGGCGTTAATGCACTTATAAGTCTGCGATCCGCCGTAAGGCAAGAAGAAGAAGACGCGTCACATGCCGGCATTTGAGAACGCTTAGAAAAGACCTACACAACGATGCGCCAGAACATTTTGCGGTTGAAAATCAGAGGTAAAAAATGATATAAATTCTGTTCGGTTTCTGGCACAAACCGATCGTTTTGTGTGTTGGGACATCAGTGTGTCGTCACGAGCCGTAGGGTTTAATTTGTTTTTGTTTGTGTGTGTTTTTTTTTGCTCCCAAAGCCGTGATTCCCATCCACTTACATTATAAGACTGATAGACTGCAACGGTTGAGTCAAAATTCTTCGTTTGTTCTACTGAAGAAACAAAGTCACCCACATCTTGGATGCCCTGGATGGGGGTAAATGATGACAATTTTCATTTTTAGATGAACTATCCTTTAATTCAGTGAGCGGGGATGGAGCACTGGAGATGCGGTTAGAAGAAATATCTAGCATTAATTTTGATTAGGGCTGTGCAATTAATCGCATGCGATTGTCATGCGCATCTCGTTCAATGACAAGTAGGCAATATCGCGTTCAGATCACAGATGATAGAATCCGATTATGTACCGCGATATTGCAAATTGTCAGTGAAAATACGGCTCTGGTAAATGCTGTCCATCTGAAAGCCGGTGATGGAGATTTACTAATAATCCTGGAGCCGGCTTTACGGACGGAGAGGGCAGGACAATAGCAGGCAATAATGCACGCCCTAATTTTGATCGTGGCTTGTCTGAAAAATGGAGACAGTTTGATGTTTTTGGTAGGAGAAGTCACACTGAGGACTGTGAGGCAAATCTTCTGATCATGAAGAATTTCGTCTGAGGTCAAATTTGATCGCAACGGCCATTAATCGGCTGTCGGTGAACAAGTCAAACTAACGATCAAAGACTACAGATTTAGCCTAGGATTATAGGAATCTTTTAAGATTTTCAAAATTTGTCTCAGACAACCAAATCGTGGCCAAAATCGCACAGTGTGAGCCGGGCTTAAGGATAAATAAACTCTGTCCAGCATATAGCAACGGATAAGTAACAGCACAGCACGCAGAGTAGTTTTGTTTTGAGTGAAAACAGGGCTGAAAAGCTAGGAGGTTTTAAAAGAGTGCTAGGGGAATTATACAAATGAATATATGAACGAATGAATATGAATTAATTATACTGTCTTCAGAAAACATTCAATAGTATTTTGCTTTCATCTTCGCTCCATGTAATAAAGTGTTCTTAATCGCAATGCTGCTTTGCCACGGAGTTTACTGGGAAATAGCTGTAATTCAGCTTTTCCATAAGCACCACCTAGTGTCAGAGAGTGGATTTACCTCTGTAGAATTACAGCTGTTTCCGGTGACATCTGTGGGCAAAGCAGTATTACGATTAAGAACACTACTTTTTTATTACATTTATATTGAGCCTGTGTGCAGTTTTTGACTGGCCAAAAAACGGACTGAATTTGCATGCCCTTTAAATTAATGGAAAAAAAGCTTATGTGCATTATACAAATTTTAACCATTTTGATAAGGTATCTAGAATTATTTATGGAGCAGATAAAATAAATATAATCATTTATTAATCAATAATTTTGACATTTCTTTTCTTTATTTAAAGGCTGAAATGAGATGGTTTACCTTTTTATGAAACTTTTTCAAAGTTTTATTTGAACATTTCGTACATGTCATTAAATAAACTGTTGTTAGTCATGTTGTCATTTAAAATCCGGACAGCATTGGTAATGTTATTGTAGTAGTGTTAATGCAAACTACTGTTGTCAAAAGACCCGGTACTTCGGTACCAAGTCGGTATTAAAAAAATGAAAACGTTGCGGTACCAGGTTTTTTTTTAAGTACCGGTGGTAACGAGTACCTGGTCAACCCGGTTCTTGATGCGCTATCCGAAAGGTGCGCAGATGCGCTCTCTTCATAAAAGCACTGAGACTGGGCGACCTCAAAATGAGGAAATACATCAAACTAACAAAACACTTTAAATACACCCAGATCAAAGAAAGAGTTCAAGCAGGTAAGTTTCATTTTAATTTTTAATATTTAGATCAGTGTTTCCCATACATTGATTTATTTGTGGCGGCCCGCCACAATATCAAAACTGACTGCCACAAATAGATTTTCCAAAAGGCTTTGAATAAACATGAACACTGCGTGTGTCAAAGTCAAAATCCGGTGCGGGTGTTTTATCACTATTTCTGAAGGAAACTGACTGTCTTCAGAAAATGATGAATGTCATTTTTATTTCATCTTGCCTGTAATGCCTGAGCAGCGTTTGTGAGCTGAGTGCTGCTTTGTGTACAGCCTTACCGGGAAAACCTCGATCTCTACCACTCCAACAACGCCTCCTGCTGGCAGAGAATGAATTTTCATATATATGCTGCCACAAATAGAGTGCAAGTCTGTGGGAAACACCGCTTCTGTTATGAATATTATTCATTATTTTAATTTGAATGTCGGATTGAAATGAACGCTGTTATTAGAGTAGTTAATCGTTAGCATAAGCGTGGCTAACACTAATATAATAAGCATTAGAATTAAGTTTCTTTATTAAAGGGCTAGTTCACAAAAAAATGAAAATTTGATGTTTATCAGCTTACCCCCAGGGCATCAAGATGTGGGGACTTTGTTTTTCAGTAGAAAACACAAAACGAAGAGTTTGAACTCAACCGTTGTAGGTATATCAGTATTTATATAGTTTTTTACCTCTGATGCACCGCAGTGTCTGATCTGTCCTGAGCGCGTCCTCAACAGCCGGCGTCGTTGTCGTCTTGCTTTACGGCGGATTGCAGACTTGCAGACATTACCAGCACCTATCTCTCAAGTGGACCATTGACACTCCTAATTGAGATTGTAGATTGAGTGCCAATGGTCCATTTGAGAGATAGGTGGCTTTAGATAGGTGATTTTAAAAAAATCGCACCGTGTGAGCCTGGCTTTAGTTGTTCAAATCGCAGTAATCAAATACTGTATATGTATGTGTGTGTGTTGTGTGTGTGTGTGTGTATAAGGTATATATATATTTATATTACATGTTGTGTATACATGTGTGTCCGTGTGTGTATATAATATATTATATATAATATATCTTATATCGATATATATACGTTAAGGTGGTATACATGTGTTTACGGTGGGTATATATATATATTATATATACAGTGGGGCAAAAAGGTATTTAGTCAGCCACCATTGTGCAAGTTCTCCCACTTAAAAAAAATGAGAGAGGCCTGTAATTTTCAACAAAGGTATACCTCAACTATGAGAGACAAAATGAGAAGGAAAAATCACATTGTAGAATTTAAAGAATTATGGTAAATCCTCGGGTAAAATAAAGTAATGTGGTCACCTACAAACAAGCAAGATTTTCTGGCTCTCACAGACCTGTAACAAATTCTTTAAGAGGCTCCTCTGTCCTCCACTGGTTACCTGTTTTAATGGCATCTGTTTGAACTTGTTATCTGTATAAAAGACACCTGTCCACAACCTTAAACAGTCACACTCCAAACTCCACCAAGGCCAAGACCAAAGAGCTGTCAAAGGACACCAGAAAAAAAAAATTGTAGGCCTGCACCAGGCTGGGAAAACTGAATCTGCAATAGGTAAGCAGCTAGGTGTGAAGAAATTAACTGTGGGAGCAATTATTAGAAAATGGTAGACATACAAGACTACTGATAATCTCCCTCGCTCTGGGGCTCCACGCAAGATCTCACCCCATGGGGTCAAAATTATCACAAGAACTGTGAGCAAAAATCCAAGAACCACACGGGGGGACCTAGTGAATGATCTGCAGAGAGCTGGGACCAAAGTAACAAAAACTACCGTCAGTAACACACTGCGCCGCCAGGGAAATCCTGCAGTGCCAGACGTGTCCCACTGCTTAAGCCAGTACATGTCCAGGCACGTCTGAAGTTTGCTAGAGAGCATTTGGACGATCCAGAAGAGGATTGGGAGAATGTCATAGGGTCAGATGAAACCAAAATATAACTTTTTGGTAAAAACTCAAATTGTCGTGTTTGGAGGAGAAAGAATGCTGAGTTGCATCCAAAGAAAAACCATACCTACTGTGAAGCATGGGGGGGGAAACATCATGCTTTGGGGCTGTTTTTCTGCAAAGGGACCAGGAACGACTGATCCGTGTAAACGAAAGAAAGAATGGAGCCATGTATCGTGAGATTTTGAATGAAAACCTCCTTCCATCAGCAAGGGCATTGAAGCTGAAACGTGGCTGGGTCTTTCAGCATGACAATGATCCCAAACACCACCCGCCCGGGGGCAACGAAGAGTGGCTTCGTAAGAAGCATTTCAAGGTCCTGGAGTGGCTAGCCAGTCTCCAGATCTCAACCCCAAAGAAAATCTTTGGATGGAGTTGAAAATCCGTGTTGCCCAGCGACAGCCCCAAAACATTATGCTCTAGAGGAGATCTGCATGGAGGAGTAGGCCAAAATACCAGCAACAGTGTGTGACAACCTTGTGAAGACTTACAGAAAAACGTTTGACCTCTGTCATTGCCAACAAGGGTATATAACAAAGTATTGAGATGAAATTTTGTTATTGACCAAATACATATTTTCCACAATAATTTGCAAATAAATTATTTAAAAACCCTACAATGTGATTTTCTGTATTTTTTCTCTCTCATTTTGTCTCTCATATTTGAGGAATACCTATGATGAAAATTACAGGACTCTCTCATCTTTTTAAGTGGGAGAACTTGCACAATTGGTGGCTGACTAAATACTTTTTTTCCCCACTGTATATATATATATATATATATAATATATATATAATGTATAAGGGCGCACGTAAATCAAATGCATATTTACGCGCCATCTTATCAGTTAAAAGCCGGTTCCTGTAATCGGCGGTAAATATCCAGCACCGCGGGTTTCAATTGAGCGCATTAAATACACAGAGCCGTGGTCACGACGAGTTTGCGCTAAACCACGTTAATTTCGCGCGCGTTTTTGCGCAGCTAGTCAAGTGAAACAACGGCTCTGTGTAGTAATGTGCTCATGTGAAAGCCGCAGGTGATGGAGATTACCGCAGATTACAGGAACGGAGTTTGACAAAGATGCGCTTAAATAGCGCAGCGATTTACCGTGGGCCCCCCAAAAAAAGCCCTAAATATATATAATATATCATTATATAGTTCTATAATATATAGATATATATATTATATATATGTGTGTGGGCTCTCTGGATATATGTGGAGAGAGTATTTCATTGTCTATTTGGTATATTAATGAAAAGTAAACAAGAAAAAAAAGACACTTTTGATTTTACTTTCAGTTGTGTTTTATCATCACTTTAGTATCAGTTGTAACCTGTACACTCACCAATCAAAAGTCTTGTTTCAGTTCTTTGCCATACAGGGTGTTTTCTAGAAAAAGAGGTAAATCAAGAACGAGAGAAACAAAATCTCCTCCTGGTTCTATTTTGGGTTTTGTGTGTCAGTCCAGAACCATACAGGAATTTTCGTGTAAGGCCAGGCTTTCATTCTTGAGCAAAACAGGAGATTAGAACTGCCAGGATAAATACTTCTATAATAGCAGCTGATGGCCAAGTTCTTGTAATATATGTGATGTTACTCGACCAGCACTTCATGTGTTTGTAGTCCCATTTGAACAGTCCTGATTTACCCGTAACATATTGCATAACAAAGAGAGAGAGATAGTGCTATTATTACATTTGATGGCATTTGTGGCATGTTTGAGAGAAACATAAAAAGCTTTTTCTTGCCTCTTACTCGGGGTGGCAAGAAATTTCAGTCCTAATGTGTAAGTTACAAGTCATTAAAAACAGCTTGGTGTTGACCAGGTTTATGGTATCTCAGTAGGAAAACGGCTCTATTTGACTTCTGTCATTCACTTGCAAGAATAGACCTTTTGTGTACACAAATCAGTTGCAGACACATTTTGCTATGTTGACATGATGAGAGCTGTCTTTTATCTGCTCGTTGAGTCACACAGGGTCTGCTTAAGTCATTGAGGAAACATTTGGAAAACCTTCACTCCTGTTTGGGATTCTTTTACCATGTAAGAGACTAGATGTTAGCTGATGTTTTGCAGGCTGGTGATGTTATAGTCCAGTCTCTTTATTTACTAGCTTGCGTCTTAAGTTTTTTAATAAATGAACAGTTAGTATCATGTAATAGGGTCCCTAATTTTCTTATTTGACCTCATTTAGTTACCTTCATTTTAGATGATGCAATGGAAATATTGTATCATGAATTCTTGGATAACATTTAATTGCACATTGTTGTCTAAAAGCACTGTTTACTGCTTAAAAAAGAGTTTTTGCAGTATGCAAGAAAATGTGTTTTAAGCATTTCACTTGTAATTTGCTATCCACTGATGTTGTATGGGCTTTTATCTATTTACTAGAACACTGATGTATCTAGTTGTCCTGATTTGTACTTCTTGTTTTTCAGAGGAAGTTGAATGAAATGAATAAAAGGGAAATGGCCTAGATGATCCTTATTTAGCAGAGCTGTTTCATTTATGCTTTAGATCAGATGAACTTTCAAGCATGATTTTCCAACCCAGTCTCATGAGGAGTAATAGTAATTTGTATGAGATTGAGAAAGCATAAAAAATCAGGTTGTTCAAAAACTAACAGTGCTGAACCTAAACTGAACCATGAAGTCCAACCCCTTACCAAAGTTTTAAACGGATAGCTCACCCAGTTATGAAAATTCTGTCATCATTTTGTGTCATGCCAAACCTGTATAGCTTTTTCCTTTCATGCTAAATATTTGATAGTCAACAAAACTTTATGGTTACCAAGATTCTTTAAAACAGCATCTTTTGTGTTCTGCAAAAGAAACTCATAAGTGTTTTCATTTTTTGGGTGAATTATACCTCCATATATCCATATCATTATATCTCCATCTTGTACAAATTATTTTGCATTTTCACAGGACTGTATTGGGTTTTGTTTTCAAGTGTTGACCCGACATTTAGGCTGCTTCAGGTGTGGTCTTGCATCTAATGATAAGGTCTAGATGTTAATGTAAAGCTAAACGGGTTATGAAACCAAATAGATGTTAATTTCTTTTTCTCTTCCAAGCCTTTTCCTGTAAGGAAGTCATGACAAGACTCCCAGCAGACTGGATTCATCTCATCTGGAATGTAGTCATGTCCACAGCGCTTAATTAGTGTCCTTACCCCAGCCCTTTTCCACATTAACTGCAATCTTCAACATGATGAAACCCTCAGTGAATCTATCCCGAGCTGTCTGAGGAGATAAGGACTCATTTTTACTCTTCACATAAAAATTTAGTCAACAAAAAACGTGGGTTAATGACATCATAATGTTGTTAAAGGGCTCATATGATACTATTTTAAAGATCATTATTTTGTGTATTTGGTGTAACAGAATATGTTGGCATGCTTTAATGTTCAAAAAACACATTATTTTTCAAATACTGTACATTATTGTAGGTCCTCTATGCCCCACCTCTCTCAAACACGTCGTTTTCAACAAAGCCCCCTCCTTTGACAAGAAATATAAACATTCCCTTACCATAATCGCGAGCTTCAGTTTTCAATAATGTTGTTAGTTTTACCATCAGTTCAAGCCCGAAAGGGCAACAGAGTCGCGTGACGGACACAGCTGACGTGCTCTGATTTCTGACAGGCAGTTCACTCTCCTGTGACATGGACCTGTTTTCCCATCAACACACACACACACACACACACACACACACACACACGACACGTTACTCTGTGCTGCGCAAAACTCTGCATTTGAACTGTCAATAGCAAAATAACAATAACAAAACATACTTACAGTCGCTGATTCAGAAGTGCCAGATTGTCATAGCAAAGTCGGAATTTACCTTTTTTTTTTTTTTTATAAATAGCCTTTGTGCACAGCCAGCCTTGTACTCTTCTAGGTTCAAAAATCTGTCGTCCATAAAATGCGTTGCACAAGTTTGAACATCTGGGTTGTGCTGTTCTGTTAAATCTTAACCAATGATTCCTAATTTCTACTTCCGGAAGGCCAAATAAAGTGCTTTTGTTTTCGCACCGAGAAACAGCGTCTCCCTGACATGGCTGCATCAACACTAACTGCTGTTCCTGAAACCATGCCTTCTTTCTTTGCGTGCACATTTGGGCGGCATTATGCTAATATTTCCACATCGTGACGTAGACATGTGGGGGCGTGTTAGAACGAGCGTTTTAGGTAGGCGTGGTTGACTATTAACTTTTAAAAAGAATATCTCTTTAGGTTTGAGACTCTAGTCTTTGCAACTTCAGGGATCTCATCAATGCACAATCAGCTTGTAGCACTCCAAAGAGAAAGAAAAACTTGAAATTGCATTATATGACCCCTTTAAATGGAATTTTGCTTTCACCTTAGGTCAGTGTGTCCATTCTGGGAAGAATCCGCTGTGCCCAGTGTCGAGTTAAAGAGGTTGAGGAGGGAGGCAGGGTAGTCTGGCTAGTGATAAGGCTTGCTGTGCTTTGTGGAATTACCTCATCAGTTAAATATGGCTGCCAGGGGATTTAGAAACGGGGTCTCTGCCATGAGAGGGTAAAACACACAACCCTTCATTACATTGTATAACCTCAAATGGCAGAGACGAATGTCTCCAGTGCAATATTTATTTTGTGGGTTGAATCGGAGTCTATACTATTTCACAGGGCCTGTTAAACTATTTGTAGTGAACACACATGTAGCATTCCTCCCCCCTCAGCGTTTAACTGTATTTGCTCTGCTGTAGCAGACTGTCCAGACGCTAATTCCTTTCTATCCTCTGACACCTTTCATATGCACTGTCGGTCGTTTCTTAATTCAAACCTTAAAGGGAGTGGATCACGGTCTAGACTTCCCGTGTAACGGTCCCGTAGCCAAAAGTAGGTTGCCTTATAAATAGCACCTTCTATTGACAGTGCCAGGTGTGTATTAATTTCATATCTTTGGTCGTGCCAGCCAAACATTGAAATGATTACTAAAAATAACATCAGTAAAAGTGAGCTTTATTTTGACATGTCTGGTCATTGTGTAGTCAAACAACTGACTCCCATACCTTTTCTGTTTTCAGATCAGCTTTCAATTGACCAATCACATGTTTACAGCTCAGGACCAATCAGATAAAGCCCCAGACGACCAATCAGAGTCAATCTGGCGGTAAAGCGGATGAGAATGGGCACAGCAGGTATCCGCACTAAGAAGATGGTTTCTGTATTTTGACAGACCCAGTTGCCCGGCTCCTAGAGATTAGCAAATCTAGCTCCAACACCCCCCTCCCCTTAACCTCAGGCTTTTCCGTTCACGTCCCTTCTGGTCTAGATATTACATCCTCTGGCCTAATACAGCTAACCCAGACTCATTTGACTTTCATTTGCCTTGTTTTCCATGCATGTAATTGTGGTTTGATATATTGCAGCCTTGGTAGTATAAGATGGTCCGTCTGTATCTCCTCCGTGACTTAAGACATTCTGTGAGCTTTCAAATTGGTTTAGTCTTGACTCATCTCAGTAACAGTTGTCGGTGGTGAAGTAATGACAGGCTTTCCAGGTTGAGAAATTAGCCGTCAGGATGAATCAAACATGTCTGGCTCTGGACTACTAACTGTTAGTATTATTGCTTCAGGAAGCTCATCCCAGATACGTCTTTGAGTGTGTGTTGATTGCTTGCAACAATGCAATTTATTTCAGCTATGCTCTTTCCTTTTTTCTTTTTTTTTTTGGACGTTATCTTAATACAGAAGACTGTGGGTGTTACCTGGTGGAAATAGTAGGGATATTAATTTAATGAGATGTATTATCAATCACATTAATTATAAAAATGCAATTAAAATGTTTATGCAATTAAACAGGATGACTGAACAAATTCTGTAAAGAAGAGTCTTCCTAGAGGTACCTCCTTCATGTTTTTGCCAGGCCAGATTCTAGTGGCATTACTAGGATTGTTGCTTTAGTAGGGAATTAATGTCAAGGAGATAAGAAGACATAAAATTCTAATGAAATTATGGTAGGAAAAAATGTCACCATTGTAAATGTACAAATGCTACCTTCACCATGCAAAATAATTCACTCAAATTCATGGCAGTCAAGAGTCAGTTATAAAGCATTGGTTGTTGGTCTAGAGGTTGACTCGCGAGGAGTATTGGAGTGTTGTGAAGCAACTTGTACAATTTTTCTATATGATATAAAAACTGTATCTGTATGTTAGTGAATGTATGTCAGGAGTGGGGGTGTTTGTGTATGCATTTTATTTTAGGGTATCACTGTATGAGCTGTGGATGTGAGTTGTACAGTGTTGTTCTATTATGGGATCAGTGACTGTTGACAGCCACAGCGAACATGCAGTAAAGCTATAATGAGTAGCAATGTCACCACCAGAATTATGTTACTCACCCGCTATAATGTAATGTTTTTGAATTATATTAATTTTGGGGCTAATTTCTTAATTAAATGAATGACATTTTATAATGAATTCAGGACATTTTTACTTTTTTATCGATTGGCAGCCCTTAAAAACTAATCTATTCAATATCTAATCTATAAAAAATCTATTCATAGGCCTCATACTTTTTGCAGACAAACCTCACTGATCTCTAATCACTAGGAATCCAGACTTTCTGAACTTTCAGTCACCATGCCCTCTAAACTTTACTTTCTATAATATCTTCCAACCCTTTGTTTCATCTCTTTTCAGAGGCAAATTATCTCTAGAGTTCCTCCAAGTGATTTGGCATGGGACGGATTTCAAGTTCAAGGGATTAAAAACCACATTCCTTTTGAGTGGATGAGTTTGGTGGAATGTGATAATGAATGTGCAAGGTTACGTACAGAAGGTATATTTTAAGACCTGTTCGCAGAACCTCAAACAAGTCATGTGGTTTTTGTCTTTTTAATCCTCATATCTATTCAGTCCAATGTAAACTACCCCACATTGTGCAATTGTTTAAGCAGTTGCAGATGTAGTTTGGTAGAAAAGATGCATTGTTTTTTGCAAAAGATTCATATGGTTGGCATTAGGAAGTACTGGAAGTCATAACATGACAATTATTTCCCAGAGCTACAGATACTTGCCCCTCATATTACTCAGGTCTGCTTCAGATTGGACCTAGACAACATCTCTGGGATTTATTTAGAGGTAAATCCACAGATGAACCCCTTCTATAACAGTTTCTGGCAAAATAGATGCAGTTATTACTCAAATCTCTGAACTTCCATGGTACGTTCACTTCTGAACTTTGTTAAACAAAGGGAGGCATTTGTACACCATGTAATAAAAGTTTCCCACAAAAATACTTTTTGCTCTTTATGGAAGAGGCAGTTGGTTATATGAGTAGAGTATGCTTTTAGTGAGTTGGGGGTTGGGAGACGGTTCAAAACCCAGGTTTTGAGAACATCTCAATATGTGTGAAAACAAGCTTTAGGGAATAACAGAGTGGCTTTAACAGCTGTTGTTTATCTGCACAGACCATTTGCATGAATCTGAACCAAGGATTTTCTCTTAGACATCTCAGCAGTCCTATAGGGATATCTTTTGTACAGTGAAGCACTGCAAAGATTTGCATTCAGACCATGCTAATGGTAAAGCCCTGAATAGATATCCAGAGCCTTCCGTTTCAACCCCTCAAGCTCTTCCATATTCACTGGGGTTTTATCAATATGCCACATGGCTGAAAATCTACTAATGAGATTAAGAGGGGAGATTATGTCTTTAGTGTACTTTCACCCTCCTGAACTGTTATAGCTGGCTGAATGGACAAATATTAAAGCCGTCATATTTCATTCACATCATCTTTCAGATTTCAGAGCAAGCAGCTTTAATGGTCTTTTTGGACTAGGGGGTTTTAAGAAAGATCTTTTTTTCCACTGTTACCTGTTTTCTACTATAGATTCATCAAAGAAAAAAAATAATTTCCTTAAAAATATTAAGCAGCACAAATGTTATCAATATTGAAAATAAAAGAGAAGTTTCATGAGCACCAAATTAGTAAATTAGAATGATTTCTGAAAGATCATGTGACACTGAAGACTTTCACAGGGATAAATTAAATTTTAAAAGATATTAAAATAGAAAACTATTTAATTATTATAATCTTTCATAATATTACTGTTTTTACTACATTTAGATCAAATAAATGCAGCCTTGGTGAGCATAAAAGACTTTGAACTGCCCCAAAACATTAAATGTATTAGTTACATTAAATTAGAAAACTTATTGTAAATTATAGGGGGACAGTCAAACCAAAATTTATTCAGACACCTTCAACATTTCTCACATTATCACAATTTATTCACTATAGTTTAGAAAATGCTAATAATATGACAAGTTAAACTGTGTCAGAACAAATTAATCTTGATAATTGCCATCCTTCTGTTAGACTGTCTCACAAATAAATTAGGTTGAATAACTGAAGTTTAAGTACACAATTAGATAATACTAATTTAGGTCAACCAATTACCAAGCAATGCTTAATTTTGTTCAGTCTGTGGTGTAAAAAGGTCACATTAGCAATTAAAGAAAAGACACTAAGCAAAACATGGTCAGGTCAAAGTGTCTGAATAAGTTTTACTGGTAGTCCACTGTATGACGACTTTTTGGTTATAATATGTCACAGTTCACTTTATTTTGCTATCCTCACTTACATAAATAAACTATAGTGTCCTGCACACACTAGTAAAAAAAAATCTAATTATATTTGGTGTCTGAATAATTTTTGGTTTGATTGTAATAATCTTTCATAATATTACTCGTTTGACTGCATTTTTGATCAACTAAATGTAACCTTGGTGAGCAAAAAGAATTTCTTAAAAAAAGAACTGACTCCAAACTTTTGAATGGTTGTGATCTTTTTGGTATCTGGGTGTAAGTGAGAAAAAGTGTAAACGTTCAAGTGCAATAAACAGCGCCAACGAGGAAAGCGATGGAAAATTGCCATATTTCCTGCATGCATTTTTACTTTTTATCTTATTACTTCAAGGATATGTGGACATTGAAGCTTTTTTGTGTCATGTGGCTATCTATCATGTAATAATAATAATGTGAAAGAGTGATTCTGAGGTTTAAACATTCTCACACAGGAATGTGCTTTTCCAAGCATTCACCATGCTGCTCTGAGCTTATCATCTCAGGAATCCAAGAAAGAGAAGCAGTCCAAATGTTAGCAGTGTGAGTGTAATCGTTCAAACAGAGAACACGGCTAGTGCCAGGCTTGAACAGAGACGCGTGTGATAAGAGGTCATAGTCCAGCCTGTTCTCAAGGTGCTCGGCTGCCGCTTTCGAATTTGAGAAGCCATTAGTTTGAAAGCCAACGGCTGGTTCACATGGCCTGCCGTGGTACATGAGTATTTGATCCAATTGGCCTTATGTACAGGTACAGGCAGTATGAACCCATTCATCACCAGGTCAGTTTCCTATTTAGCACATTGTTACACTTCTTTTGCATGAAAACCAAATAAAATGTATCGTGTTTGATTTAGCCTTTGGGCCTAGTGTGCTGAAAATATTCAGCATGACACATCAAGTACATGGGTCACAACTTGGCAACACGCCTACATTGTTTTCACAGTGGGCAAGGAACTAAAATGATCTACTGTGTATTTTACTGACAGGAGATATATCGGTGTATGAGCACTCAAAGGCAAGGAGATTATACAATGTGCTAGAGAAATATGCCTTATGTCCATTGATTCTCAACATCTAAATAACAAAATTGCCATGTTCTTTCCTACTTAGTTAACTGCTTATGTTTATGAGCAGATAACGCCAATTCAACATGAAAACCGTTCGATCTAAACTAGGGATGTCAATTTTCGATTATTCCCATGATCGATCGTTGTTTAAATTAACAATCAATTAATCGATTAATCGTTAACCTTAATGCTGCAAAATGCATCTATTGCAGTGTCATGTAGTCACCGACATGACAGGATGTGCAAATGATACTCAAAACGCCAGCTTCCTCACCCGAAGGGGTTTTTAGTCTAAATAAAAGGCTGGTAGTAGGATTGTAAAATGATTAGATGTGATTATGATCATTTGATGAAAAGAAGAGAGCGCACCGTAGTTATTTTTGGGATCATTTTACTTTGATAGCTGTTTCATAGCCTCACGGACGAACCGCTACATGCCTTTTTAAAATGTTTCGGGTGCTCATTGTTGTATTTTAAAACACAATCGCGATGTTTGCATTTACATTAACATTTCAAATAAAATTATCGCAAATAAAGCGCGGCCTTGAATACCGCTTCCCTCGCGTGCTGCTGCAAAACCACGAAACACATGAAACATGTTTATGTGAATACAATGGCACAAGTGACATAAAAAGCTTTGTTTATAAGAGAAATAATTGGTTAGCAGGCAAATGTTACATCGCGACCATGTTTTTGGATTCATGCCGTTCGAACCCATACATTTAAAGCCATACATGGCTTTGTGTTCTGTTTTGCCGGTTTGTCACTAATTTAATATTTATTGTTTCTTTTCCCAAATCCTCACCATCTCATCCTCTAATTTCGCAGGTTTTTTTTCTTGTCATTCACTTTTAATCCCTGTTTTCGAATCTCTTAGTGGTACAGCATGCGGGTGGGAAATGAAGATTTCTGGCCACGAATTAAGAATCGTTTCCTACACTTATTCGTTCCCCTTCATTTTTAGTTAAAGCATGGGTTACTGGACCAATGAATGAACATGGGAACCGTGGCTACAACTAGGGTTTACTCACACGGCACAGTTGTTGCCAGCCCAAGTGCATTATCCCCCTCCCCACGTCCCCCTGGCCTTCACTCACACTGTGCACTAAACTTCCGACTGGAGCAATCGCTTACGTCATGTAGGATAACGTGAAAAACCCTTTTCGCTAATAGACTTGCCTAATAAATTATAATTTATGCCGGCAGCAAATGTCACTTGCATGTACAGAGGATTATTTACAGAACAGCGGACTTTAATGAAAGAATTTGCCAACCCATCTCATGAATGTGCGTATCAATACCATGAGTTTCTAATTATATTTGGCGTACTATTTATACGCAGAAAATGACTTTGGCGTGCATATTATCGCCAATGGTTTAGGATTAGGGGTTGGGTAGGCTGCGTATTTATGCACCAAAATAACTTTCTGTGGTATAAAATAGCACGCCAAATATAAACCGAAAATTCTG
The DNA here is from genome assembly GCA_018155175.1 of Sinocyclocheilus anophthalmus. Lineage (NCBI taxonomy): Eukaryota > Metazoa > Chordata > Actinopteri > Cypriniformes > Cyprinidae > Sinocyclocheilus > Sinocyclocheilus anophthalmus. The sequence continues at coordinate 173,143 of JADLZN010006572.1, read as the reverse complement.
GCTATTGATGAACGATTTCATGAGACCGGGCTCAATTTCAGCTTTAGACTACACCACACTCGCAAACTACATTTCCTGTTCATCAATAAGGTAAGAGCCATTATAAACCTAAATATACTTTATTAAATTAAATTAATTGAAAAGTGTAATGTAGTATTAGTAGAAGATGTTTGCGGTCGTAATGATGACAGTAACGCACACAAAATTGTATCTGTTCCGTGCTCCGGCGCGGTTAGCGATCACACTACATACCGAGCTGAGCCCAACTGAACCGTGCTCATTGCCCGCCCTCTCCTCTTCCAATCGAGCCGGGATGGCTAAGACGAACCGGTACGGATGCTCCACTAGTCAAACTAACCAGGCTTTGGGGCAACGCACTCGGCACGGTTCAGATCGTGTATTACACCCTAATAAGTCGTAGACGATTTTAACAAGTTTAGCTGTATTTTTTATATATATCTCTATATATCATATATATATATATATCTAATATAAATATATAGATATATTATGTATGTCCTATGCGGGGTGGTTCTGCCACAATTTATAATCCACGGTATTTCAAAATGATACCAGTTTCACGGTCATTGACGGGTATTTTTTTTTTTTTCTTGCATGACCGGGTGTTAACCATATTTTCTGCTGATTGAGAGAGTAAATACTGCAGTGTATTGACTTAGAATGCACTATTTTACTGTTGTGATGAGTGAATATTGTCAAAAAATACAACATTAAATAGTGACTAAACACGACCGCTTTTCATGTTAACCAGGATTCACTCTCATTTATAATCGTGGCATCTTCTGATAAAATCAACATGCATCTACAATAAAGAGTGGCTATGCGGTTGTTTTGGCTATATTACTTTTTTGTCTCATGCAGCGCACTGCCTGCGTCTGAGTAACAAACTAAAAAAACAACAAACAAAAAAGTGCACGTGATATTAACAGACGAACTACGCTCATATTTATAATTCCAAACAATCAGTAAGCGATAGGTGCTAGGAAATGCTGTTTTGTACTAATTTATTGACGAGTCGGCTGCCAAGTGAATGAGCTGCTTCTCTTCCGCTCACTGCACAGAACAGACGCCGAAAGATGTGACACTTCTCCGGGAAAGTCAGACCTCGCGTTCATGGGACAGCACTGGCGAAATCTTCCAACTGAACCATAGGTAAGGTTTATCCAGAAAAGTTGCTAGGTTTGTCAGTATGACTATTCTATGGAAAAAAGCAGCTAAAAGGGTCTGAAAGTTGCTAAATGTAGTGCTAAAGTCGTGCTTGTGTGTGTTTGAGACGCGGGAGCTGATGGCAGCGGGCAGTGGATTTTTGTGGTGGTCAGTGTGGATATTGTGGTTGAGTTCTTCTGTGTCATCACGTTCTATAGCTTCAGTTTCTGAACTTTCACGCTCAGTAACACATACAGCTGTTCCCTCACCACAGTGCACCAGTGAAAGGGACCCCTTTCAACAGTGCGGTTCCGAAACGTTTTTAAAGGGGTCATATGATGCTACTAAAACAAACATTATTTTGTGTATTTGGTGTAATAAATTGTGTTTATGCGGTTTAAGGTTAAAAAACCATTATTTTCCACATACTGTACATTATTGTTTCTCTATGCTCCGCCTTTCTGAAATGCGTTGATTTTAACAAAGCTCATCGGTCTGAAAAGCGAGGTGTGCTGTGATTGGCCAGCTATTCCGTGTGTTGTGATTGGCCGAATACCTCAAACACGTGACGGAAATGTTTTGCCCCTCACCATACTGTGATGATGCCATCAGGCCGGAGCGACGAGACAAAAACAATAAAACCCATTATAAACTAAGCATTGTTGCATCAGTGGGGACATAATTACTGATTATAGTTACTTATACTGTCTTTTTACGTGTTGTTGCGTCGCGCGCGTAAACATAAAACCATGTCTGCATTTGCATTAACAAGCGCTACTCTACACTGCTCAACTCGTGTTTGAATCATCAGTGGCAAATTATTTAAATATAAAAAACATATTTACAGTCTGTGAGTCAGAACTGCCGGCTTTGTAGTCAACTCTACCAGGATCAGTAAACGGTGCTCCATAAAATGTGCTGCACACATTTGGATATTTGGGTTGAAGTGTTCTGGGACAGTGTTTGTAAATACAGCTTAACCACTGATTTCTACTCGTGTCCTCTTTTGGAAGGCCCAAACAAAGTTGTTTTGCTTTCACAACGAAACAGCGTCACATACGGTGGCCTAGAGTGAGCAGAGGCCTGGGGCTAAAGTTAGGAACGCCGTAGGGCTTGAAGTGAGCTGCGGCCTATAGTAATGCGAGGGCCGCTTGATGGAGCGAGAAGCTTTGAAAACTTCGCGGCGCGGATAGTCCGACAAAGAAGCGGCCGGTGGGTTTAGGGCAACCACATGTGACGACCCCAGGCTGGACTCCGCTTCGTCCACGGTGAAAGCCGATCTGGCGATCTACAGCGCGAAGTTGATGTATTCCCTCTTTGACCAGCACGGATCAGCTCCAGGCAGGACGAAGCGGATATCGTCCTCTTTTGGGAGGCCAAAAAAAGTAGTTTCGCTTTCACAATGAAACACACAGTGCCTTCACGACATGGCAGCAGCAGCAATACTACAGCGAGAATAAAAGTTACGCCTTCTTTCTTTGCGTGAACATTTGAGCGGCGTTATGCAAATCTTCCCACATCGTAAGGTAGATATGTGGGGGCGTGTTAGAACAAGCCGTTTTAGGTAGGCGTGGCTGACTCTTAACTTTTTTTATAAAGAATATCTCTTTGGATTTGATACTTTATTCTTTGCAACTTTACAGATCTTTTTTTTTTATGCACCAAGAGCTTGTAACACTCGGAAGAGAAAGGAAAAATATAAATCGCATCATATGACCCCTTTAAACGACATACACCAGTATTGCGGTATTTTAAAAATTCACATCATAACAAAAATAAACACCGGTATTCAGTATGAATCGGTATACCGCCCAGCACTAATATGTCCTGCTCGTGTCCCGCAGCCCTGTCAAAGCGCAGTGCCCGATATGAAACAATTATCTGGGGAAATTATAATTAAACATGACTTAGTTACTAAATTTCTATTGCTTTCCATGTTGAAGGACTTTGTATTGTTTTTATTTTTATGTACTTTTAAAGTTTAAATCACATTTAAAGCTTAATTTGTAATTATGAGTGAATGGTGATGCATTTATATACCGTCACCGTCACTCATAGTGTTTTGCGCATGAGCCGCACACACCCCAAAATTAAATGACTTAATCGACCATCGATAGCTTTAATCGATAACTTCTCATCGACAATTAATTGATCGTCGATTAATCGTTGACATCCCTAATCTAAACCACTTATCTAGCCTCTGGCTCTAAATCTTGCACGGCTGAAGAGGACCTTTATCAGATAAAAGTGAAATGCTTACACTGAGGTTATGTTTGTGCCATATGTCTCTGTTCTCCAGTGGTTATTTAGTCCAACAGGCCTTTTTGAGATAATGTTAAGTGTTTCCTGTTTTTGCAAAGGCCCACCATGACAAAAAGGAGATCTCCAGGCTGTTGGTAGTTGTTTAAAGTTTCTTTTGGAGGTTTATGTAGATTTTCACAACTTTTTATAGCTAAAAGTGTAATGTTTGTTCTTTTCCTTCTCCATGTTCTTTCATTAGAAGAGGATTTAAAGCTTATTATCATATCAGTTTTGGCAATAAACTGACAGTGATGTTTGTTCTGAACAGTCCTTCGCAATACCAGTATAATTCCATTCATGTAATCTTACATTCCTGCTTGTATTTTTATTCTACATGCTAAGCATCCAGATTAGAGCCCAACTGATATGGGTTTTTGTGGGGGCCGATACCGATATTAGGGAGTAAAAAAAGGCTGATACCGATACCTCGGCCGATATTTTGTGTATATTATAGTATAGTACCAGTCAAAAGTTTGGACACGAATGGAAAGTGTGTCCAAACTTTTGACTGCTACTATATATAGAATACCATATATACATAAACGGAATGTATATATACATAAACATATTTTTTGCAATGATCACTCAAATGTGGTGATCAAACACTTATAATGATGTGACAAAGATATGTAATGGAGGCAGGGCATTTAACAATTTAACAATAAAATTATTATCCAAAATGAGTCTTGACATCAGTGCAGTTTATTCAACTTTATTTCAATTCCATTCCATTCAACTTTATTCCATTGAAGTTTTTCACTTCTGAACATTCATTCACGCTACTGTCTTCACACACAGACGAAACTTACTAGAGAAGTGTGACATAATATACCTCTGTAAATAAATACAATTTAAATTCACGTCTCGCGCACTTTAATGCCTTTGAATGTAACGTGTACGTTCCCTTGGAACTGGAATCATGGCGGAATTTCATGTGATGTCCACTTCGCAGGGCGCTTACGGTCGAATAAGGCAACGCTTGAATGCTGCCTGAACAAGTGACCTCCTTACTGAAGTGAAAGTGTTTGCTGGTGTCACTATCTAGCGAACAAGGCGGCGGATCTCCACCAAATTCGGGGAACCCCTTCAGCTCGAGGAGCCCTCTCAAACACCACCCTCCACACGTCGGTAGCCCCCCGGGATCGCCAATGGTCTTGCCGACCGCGAAAAATTTAACAGCCAGTACCTTCCCCGACCCGGGGTCTATCACGCGGGGTGTCTCATTCTAAGGGGGCCTCGCGAACTACCTCATTAGGTTTAAGAGGTTCCTCGAGCTGAAGGGATCCCCCGAATTTGGTGAGGATCCACACGAGGAGGAGGAAGGGAAGGAATTGTTACGGAGATATGGCCGTTCAAAGTTTCAATGGTTTTCCATTGATTTAAGCTTTAAAGCGTTTCATCTAGGTCGCCAGTATCAAACAATGGAGCGCGCTCTGCTGGAAAAACTACGTAATTACACCATTTACAAGTATTTTATCTGCGTTTTATGTTCTGTAAAAAAAATTTCATATCGGCTGCATATTCGCCGATACCGATATATCTGCGACAGGCTCATATTGCCCGATAAAATCGGCAAAACGATATATCGGTCGGGCTCTAATCCTGATCAAGCATTATATTATGTTTTTTTTTATTTGTGCACCATTCTTCTCTCTCTCCAGAAACTGTTTTGTTTTCAGATTAAGGATATTAATCCAAAACAGCAGCATCCACCTCCGAAAGCATAGACAGCATTCATTGTGTTTCGTCTGCTCACTCTGAGGTGCAAGTAATTTATATCATATATGAAAATTATTATATTCAGTGGCTTCTCCTATATTCTTAGTGATTATTTAGTGCCACAGTTTACCAGGAAGTTGGATGGAAACGGTGCTTTATTCGCATATGTTTATGCGATATTCCGTTAGTTTTGCGCATAAGTTTAATTTGAATCTTTGGATGGAAACATAGCTATTGCCATACATAGCAGATTGGTCAATATTTAGCCGTAATATTTAACATTGTCTTGTGCTTCTTTTAAATTAATATTTTTAACTTAATTTCAAAAACCTTTACAATAAAAAGAGACAAAGCTGATATGATATAGTATCAGTCCACTTGTATTCTAGTTGTAATAAGTTCAGTGACTTGACATTAATTTATTAATAAAAAAAAAAAAAGGTTGGAAAATATCATGCTTCAACTCCCTTAAAACTTTGAAGTCCAAGTTTTATCTCAAAATATTTGGAATGCAATGAGATTTAAGGAAAATAGGTTACTTGTTAATGTCACTACATTGAATCTTTTCTCGAAAATGAAGCCGTTCGAGACCAATGTGAATACTTAATATATAAGCGTAAATTTCTAAGAACAAATTAGATTTTTAAACTAGATTTTATTGTGGAAAGTACCATTCGTAAATATCAGTGAGTAACCCAAAACTCTGCATTGGTGTGGCAATATGGCATACACTTTCAAAAACAGATTGTTATTTGCTGTTGTTGTTCAACTTAATTTTAACTGGAATTTCTATTCCCGTTTTGCTTTAACTGTTCTTAGAAAAAGAAAAAATGAACAAAAAAAACAATGAACATTTACCTCAGAACAAAATGTACTTGATCCTGGTTTTTCTCCTACATTTGAGGGAATATTATAGACCCATATTGATTTTTCAACTTGTCTGTTTTGAAATGTAGTCTCAGTCAGTGTGTTCTGAAATACATTGCTAACGATGTTTGAGCGCCAGAGAATGCCAGGAGCCTAATTCAGACTTTTTCTTTTACAAATGATCTTCATTTATTTCATGAGTAGGGTTGTGCCGATAGACGATAGTATCGTGTATCGACGATAGTCAGAGATATCAACGATAGCAGATGTCTTTGTCGATAGTCAAGATGATATTAGGCTTATTCTCCTATTAATGTATTCAATTATTATTAGGCTACCTATTATAATTCGGCTATCAAATTGCCCCGCTATTTCACTTCAGCACCGCATTACACACACGCGCAAATGAGGATTAAAGCCTGATGACCATATCGCCCAACACTATTCATGAGTTGACTTTAAATAGCTTCAGCTGATTGCAGATAGTAGGCCAAAGTCAAACAGCTCCCAAAAATAGTGCTTGGTATACTGTGGCTTGTGTAATGTTACACTGCATTTAAAAAATAGTGACAGATTTAAGTGGTGGCCTCTGTGTTTCGCCCACTGACCTCTGCGGTCTGCTTTCAGCTCACTGCCTAGACTACATTTAGAGCAATTGCATTCTGGCTTGTTCAGAACTCTTCAACGTTTTAGTATCTGTGGACTTCTCAAAATGATTTCCTGCATTGACAACTTCAAAGGAGATCTTCAAGCAGTTGCTCTGCTTTACTATGTTCAACACTGGGCATTGTTTCACTGTTATGCACAGTTACAAAGATTAGATTTGTCTGCATTTGAATCTCAGCTGTGAATAAGCCCTTGTTAGGAGCCCTTGTTGTTTCATCCGTTCCTGTGGTTCCTGAGAGGTTTCAAGAACTGGAAGGAAATAATATGATTCATGCCACAAGCGTTTTATTCTTTTGAGATGCCTGTAAATTGTAGGTGAAATTCAGGTGACTTCATCCGTTGTTTCACATGATTGCTTTCCTTTTGACCTCACTGCCTTTGATGGAAATAGTTTGTTTGTATGGATCCACAAGTGTCAATAGCAATCAGTCTTCCCATTTACAAAGGGTTGTTATGCCATACCACAATGCAATGAAAAGTATATGAGCAATTGTGACTGGTATAGGTTATTAACTCACAGCTCAAGCAGGCAGCAATGTGTACAGATTTTAGCGCCTCCTGTAAATAATTTCCAATGTATGTTTCTTGTTATATTTAATGCATTGCCAACCCTTATTTGAATCAGATAGCTTGAGATGCAAAGACTGATCCAGTGGCTTTTGGTGTCACTGCATCATTCTTTCATGATAGAAGTTTGGAGGAGGTGTATCTATTCCCCTTTTAGTCATACTAAGAGCGGCTTCTGTGATTGATGTGAACTCTTTCGTCTTTCTCTCCTCAACCTCTCTGAGTGTGTAAAAGCTCTTATCAGCATGCTCTCTCATTTGTTCAAAGGCTATTAACTCATGTTCTTTGAGTTTGACTCATATGTATACGTTTTTCAAAGGTCATGGGTGAAGACAAATGGGGAAAGCTGGTTGATTTCCATTAGGGTCTGCTGAAGAGAGGAAAAACTGTTGTTAGCTAATAGCTGATGTCAATCATGAACTTGAAATATTGGCTCTTTTAAAACAATGCTAAAGTTTATTTCCAGTTCACAGACAATTTTTAACTGCCTAAGACCGGATTTGCTCCATCTGTTAAAGAGGACAATGAAATGGTGTTTTAATGGGAACACTTTAACCACACATTTTTGTTTGTTATTGTAAGTCGCTTTTTACTGCTAATGTTCAAGTCTTGATCATTTAGGCTAGACATGATGTGGGAAAAAAATCCGAGGCCACCAGTGATTTTTTTTTCTTTTGTGTGTTTCACATTCTTTCTTTTTTTTTCTCATCACAAATGATTCAAATTGGGTTGACCGTATAGATTTCTCAATTTGAATCAGTCTTTTTGATGAACCAATGCTGAATCTTAAAGCCCAAGAAAGATCATTTAGACTATGCTGTTTTCTGAACAGAATGTCACTAAACATTATTTGTAGCACGCCTCTCATCCAATAATGGCAATAGCTTTGTGCTTTGTTACTTGTGAGATCTGTCCTATATCTATGAGCTGTGTGCATGTTTTAAATATTTTCCCCACTTTTTCTTCTTTAGGCCCATGAATGGAACAAGAATGATGAGCGTCTCCTGAGTGCAGTAGAGCATGGAGAAGCAGATAAAGTCACCTCCCTCCTGTCGAAGAAAGGAGCCTGTCCAACCAAGCTTGATAGCGAGGGAAAGTCTGCGTGAGTACTGGAACTGATATTGCTCTCATTCTTATTTTAATCAGACGTTGACTGCTCTAATTGTGACTTCAGCAGTGTTTTGAGAGAATTTTCTGCAGTCCACTTGAGAAGTGCATAAAAATGAATTTGCATGTGTGTGTTTAGACTTCAGCTGAAAGAGAGATGCGAGTTATGCTTTTTTTGCATCCATTCATCATAGTGTTTATTTAGCTGTGGAAATGATAATCTAAACCCCAGTCAAACAAATTTAGTCCTTCATTTACCCCATCAGCATTTTCTTTCATTGCATTTACATAGAGCCTTCATTTTCTCTTATTTACCGTAACAGGCACACAGATGTTCGCTCGATTTGTTTATGCAAGTCATCCAGTTTTAAAATCACGCATGACACGCATTTTAACCAACAATGACTTAAACACTCGAAATCCTACAAAAATGAGCTTAGCTTTTCTGACTTTCTCGTTTAGCAATTTTCTGTCGTTTTGCTTAGAAGTCATAGGAAGGGCACTTAAATATATGTTATACTAGTTCAAAGAAGTTTGAATGCTTTGTTTCTTTGTTTTGGCAGAGATTAATATGATTTTGTTTTATTGGAGTCTCAACCTGAATAATTACTTGCTTGTGTCTACATTTTTGTGGGAAAATATACATGTTTTAAAATGTTGTGGACAGATTTATTGTGTTTGTGAGAATAACAGGAAATTTAAATCCACCATAAAGGAGTTTTTAGAGTCTGACATCATAAGATTGTGATATTTTAGCAAGAAAGTTTAGTTTTCTCATGCTGAACTCCATACTATCTAGTTGCTAGGACATTGCTAGGATGTTCTGAGTGACTTAGATTTAACCTAAATTTGCACGGCGTGATTTGGACACAATAATTGAGCGATTGTTGTTTTTTTAGGATTGTCTAACAGAATGGCTCATGTAATGCATGTTAGATGGACTATTGACATGTACCTTCAAAACATCAGTTATAAAGAAAGAAAAGAAACATTCCTATAGGCAGCACAGCAGAGATGAATCAATGAGCGAGCTCCAGTGAATGCAGAGAGACAAGCTTGCTCTCTTCACTCTGTAAGTAATGAACTCAGACACTGCCGACCTGAATGAGTCTCCAGTGTCCTGCGTTACGATGGCTTGAGCCGAAGCGCTCTCATAGGCTCACAATAAATCCTTATCTGCCTGTTTGAGGAGTTCATTGTGTTCGAGTGCTTGCGCTCCAGAGGGTTCACGAGCCAGAGAGGCACATGCAGAACACAGAGCCTCGCTGTATTTCCAAACTGCCACAGTCGCCATGGAGATATAATTTCCTGATAATGAAAGAGTATAGGGCACAAGACCCTGTGCGATTTGATAATCATATGCTCCGGTGATCTTGTTATTTACCTTGAAAAGGACTGTGAAAGAGCTCTTGATTATATTAATTACAAAAACACAAGGCAAATGCTGCAGCAAATGTCTTAGCTTCTATCTTCCAGGGTTAAAAACAAGAATCTGCTCTCTAGCTTGTGGAGAATGCAGTGATTAAACGTTTAATTGACATGAGCATTTAATTAAAGGGGTCATATGATGCGATTTCAATTTTTCCTTTCTCTTCACTGCAAAAAATAGCTTATCTTAGTATTTTTGCCTTGTTTCTTGACAAAATATCTAAAAATTCTTAAATCAAGATACTTTTACTAGATAAGCAAAATAACTTTAAATATTTAGTCTTTTTCAAGGGGGAAAAAAACAAAATTAAGTGCATTTTGCTTAAAAATAAATTACTGCCTTGTGTGTAATAAAAATATTTTCCCCAATGAAACAAGACTAAATATCTTAAGTTATTTTGCTTATTTAGTAAAAGTTTCTTGATTTAAGAATTTTTAGATATTTCGACTAGAAACAAGACGAACATACTAAGTAAGATAAGCCATTTTTTTGCAGTGTGTTTGGAGTCCTTACAAACTCTTGTTGCATAAAGAAGATCTGTAACGTTGCAAAAACTAAAGTCTCAAATCCAAAGAAATATTCTTTATAAAAGTTAAGACTCATCAACACCCTCCTAAAACGCCTCGTTTAAAAACACCCCCACGTCTACGTCACTGTGTGGGAAGATAACACCTCCCAAATGTTCACGCAAAGAAAGAAAGCGTAACTTTTATTCTCGCTGTTGCTGCCACGGGTCCCCCCCAAACCCCCCCCATGTTGGGGAGATGCTGTGTTTTTTGTTGTGAAAGCAAAACTACTTTTTTTGTTCTTCCAAAAATGGACACGACTAGAATCAGTGGTTAAGTTGTATTTACAAAATTTTTCCAGAACAGTTCAACCCAAATAGTCAGATATGTGCAGCACATTTTATGGATGGATTAGGACTGTTTCCTGAACCAGTAGCCTAATGCATTTGTGCACAAAGGCTGTTTCTATAAAGTTGGGCAGTTCCAACTTTGCAAGGACGGTCTGGCGCTTCTGACTCACAGCCTGTAATAGGGGGGAGTTTTTTTTGGGGGGTTTTTATATTTAAATAATTTGCCAACGATGATTCAAACACGAGTTTTGAGCAATGTAGAGTAGCACTTATTGTTTGTCATTTCTCAGATCACAAATGCAGACATGGTTATTTTACGCGGCGCGATGCGATGCAACGCGTAAAAAGACAGTACAATTCATTATATTCAGTAATTATGTCCCCATTGGATGCAGCAAATGCCTCGTTTGTAATGGTTTTATTGGTTTTGTGCGCGTCTAGTGATGTCCGGATCGCGAACGAATTGTTCTATTTAACCGGATCTTCTTAGTGAACCGGTTGAACTAGTTCACCAAATCGGACTGAATTGTTTGAAACGGTTCGCGTCTCCAGTAAGAATTAATCCACAAATTACTTAAGTTATTCAGTTTATAAACGTGCCTGACACTCCCTCTGACGCGAAATAAACCAATATCCCGAGTTATTCAGTTACTCCTCACAGTACATTGACTGAACAGCTAAAAGAGAACCGGTGATGTGATGTGCACGAGCAGAGCAGTTGGACTGAGTCTCGTCCTGCTGGGACACGGCATCACAGTATGTTAAGGGGCGTAACATTTCCGTCACACGCTTGAGGTATTCGGCCAATCACAACGCACTGGATAGCTGGCCAATCAGAGCACACCTCGCTTTTCTAGAACGATGAGCTTTGTAAAAATCGACGCGTTTCAGAAAGGCGGGCATAGAGGAGAAACAATAATGTACATTATATGGAAAATAATGTGTTTTTTTAACCTTAAACCGCATAAACACATTGCGTTACACCAAATACACAAAATAATGTTCTTTTTAGCAACGTCATATGACCCCTTTAAATCTAAGGATGCCTGTGATTAAGATTCATAATTTTAAAACTTTACCAAGAAATTTTTTTTTTCTTATTTTAAAGTTCTGCCATCAATTATTCACCCACATATTGTTTCAAATCTGTGTAACCCAAAAGAAGATATTTTGAAAAATATATCAGTTTTTTCCCCATACAATAGAAGTCAATGGTAACCAGAATGTTTGGTTGCCTTTAATGTTCAGCAGAAAAATGTCAAACAGGTGATGGCTTTCTTTCTACTTCATAACACAAAAAAATTACAGTTTTCATTTTTGTGTAAATGATCTCTTTAAATATTGCGTTTCAGGCCAATTTAAAAGCACCAGTGATACGTGTTGCATTAATTCTTCCAAAAACAGTGTAGTTGTTTCTGGACTGACCTTTAATTGCATTAGAGTGATGTATATTGCGTTTAAATTGCCATATTTGAATATTTAAAGTTCTTGGCTTGTTCATTTAATTAAAGGCCAGACCTAGGTAGCTGTCGTGAGTGACATTATTATCTAAGTCATTATCAGGACATCTTGCGTAGCTTTTTCAGTTAGCTTTATTACTGCCCAAAAGAGAGATTCCAGTGCATCTTGAGCCTTATCTTCTAGATGGGTTGTAATCGTAGATTAATGTGTTTTCTCAAGTTTGTCCTCCAAAGAGCCAATTAATGAAGAGATGGTAGATATCACATCAGCGTGGTTCAGTGGAAGCTATTTATAAAGTAATAGAGAACACTGAACTTTTTAATCACAAGGAGCAATTCAACGTCTCCATTTTTTCTGTGCCCTCAGGTCCGAGATTTCATGACTAATGAAAGATTTAAAGGAATTGTTCACCCACACATGAATATTTTCCCTCATTAGCTGGGTTTCCAATCATGTATTTTCATGTGAATTTTGGGGTGTTATTATTAATTTCATTTTTAGTAAATTTAGGTTAATATTGGATGGAAACCTCAAGATTTAAATAAAATCTCCAAAACTTGCATTAAAAACATACTTTATACTACCATTTAAAAGTTTGGGGCCCTGTTTACTTTCTTTAGTTAGGATGCATAAAATTAATTCATTTTTAAATAAATTCTGATCTTTTGAACTTTATATTCATCTAAGAATCCTGAAAAAATGTATCATGGTTTACACATGAATATTAGGCAGCACAACTGTTTGAACATGTGACAGTGAATACCTGAGCAGCTAAAAATTCTTCTTTGTCATCACATGATGGCATTACATTTTAAAATATATTAAAATAAAAAACAGCTATTTTAAATAGCTAGTCATTTTTTAGATTTCATATTTCATATTATTAACTGTATTTTTGGTCAAATAAATGCAGCCCTTTCAAATTTTAAAGGTCTTAATGTATTTTGACAACAATGTTAATTGCTGCTTTGTGCTTGACTTGCTACACAGAATGAAAAGCATTGATCTAATGTCACTCATTCACACTAGAATGCTTTACAATTGCCTTAGGACAAGCATATATGTAGAGCATGTCATTGACCTACCTTTGAAATCAAAGAGCCCTCTATTTACTGGATGTAGGTTACAGACAAGATGTACAAACTGACTAAATATGAGTGGCATGGCTAATCTGCAACTAAAATTAAGTGTTCATAACACTTCCCCCCTCCTTTCTTTCTCAGTCTGCATGTAGCAGCCACACGAGGTCAAGCTGAGTGCCTTGCTGTTATCCTGGCTCACGGGGCTGATGTTTCTCTGCAGGATGCTTCAGGTCGGTTACAACTAGATCAATGTGTTTTCTTGCATTGCTTTTATGTTACATTTAATAGCATAAATTGTAAATAACAAGTCTTGTTTTCTCCTCTTCACATCAGGGTTTACTGCTTTACACCTTGCTGCCAAAAACAACCATTCAGAGTGTGCCAAAAAGTTGCTTCAGGTAATGTTTTCGATTGATTGTGAATCATAGACTGAGAGTTCGATGTACGCACAGAGATGGAGCGAATTCAAATGGGAACAACAGCCATGTCTGTTGCCATCCAATGTGTGCCAGCTAAACAAAGGAAGCAGATTTCGTTCTGCAGTTTCGTAAACTAGCAAATCCCACGGCCTCCCTCTGTGAGCTTGGAGAGTGTTGCATGTTTGGATGTGTGTGGGCAGGCTGGCATGTTCGAAGATGATTTGGTGAAGTGCCGGTTACCTTATCTAGCATTTATTTTATCATCATGGGCTACTCATTCTCCGTTCCGTGTGATTCTACCAGAACAGCACAGATCTGAAATATCTATGGCCCGTCAACTGTGTTCACTAATGGGTGCCAGTATTGGCTTTGCCAGTATGGATTAAAAGAGGCATTGATATTAGCAATTTAATACTGCAACAGAAGTTGTATTCACACAGTAGGACCCCAAAAAAAGTGATTGGGCACGGTGAGACACACTTAAAATGTTTGAATATTATTTTATTGGACACCAAAATCCAGAAAATATCCAAAATACATTTAGTCTCAGTTTTGAACCAGCTATCTAATTTTTAACTCCTATACAACTTTTTTTGTCAAATGTTTTGCATGAAAAGTGTGATCTGGATATCTTTTTATAAACATAAATGCCGCTTTTTTATCCAATTCATTTAATACATTTTAAGAATTTCAAGTAATATTTTTTTCTTCTGAACAGCAAATCTATGGTTTCACATTTATAAATTAGGTAACACTTTAGTATAGTGACCAATTCTCACTATTAACTAGTTGCTTATTACCATACTTATTATTAACATATTGGCTGTTTATTACTACTTATAAAGCACATGTTCTGCATGACCATATTTTACATCCCTAATCATACCAATACCTAAACTTAACAACTACCATTCTATTAATAAGCAGCTAATTAGGAGTTTGAGGCAAAAGTCATAGTTAATAGTTTGTTAATGGAGAGAATTGGACCTTAAAATAAAGTGACCATAAATTACATTTTACACAAGAATAAATTAAATTGTAAAATATATTAAAACAGAAAACTCTTTTGATTTAAATAAAATGCAGCCATGAAGAGCATCACAGATTTCTTTCAAGACATTAAACAAAACAATACTGACCCCAATTTTTTTAATGGTAATGTACATTATTCTTTTTGCCAGCATTAAACTTCCACCCTTAAAAGTGTTCCTCAAGTGAAAAATGAGAAGTTCACACAGCCAGGCCGGCGTTGAATTCATTAGCCTTTTTCCCCTGGAGATCCTGTGAAACAGAAGAATTAACTGCTGCACTAATGAAAGGGCCTGATAGTAGTAATTCAGTTTCATCCAGCAGTCATAAACCAAAAGTCCTTACTTGGATTCCTAAGCACAACAAATGCTCTAATGTCCCCAATGCCTTGAGATTCTGCTGAAATTTTCCATGAATATGAAAATACTTTCTAGGCTAATTTTCCCAAAGAGTAGATTGAAAGGCTAGTCATTTCTAATGACAACAAAAGAGTCTCTTTACTGGTTAAATTAAGCTTTTTTGAGGAATTTAAGAGGACACATGGGATCTCGTTTACATAATAGTGGCAGTATGGGTTAATTTCTGTGAGTCAGTAATCACATTTAATTGGACGTTCCACATTAGGCACAGGTCAGATTGGCTGCTGCAGTCAGATTTAATATACTGTATTACACCTCTCCTCTGATAATGCCTGTCAAATAAATGCCTTGTGCCTGTTCATCCATGAACACCAGCATGACATTCTGTTAAATGTTTAATAGGAACGCACATCATTAACTCACATAAAAAAATAAATAAAACTAAGTGAATAGTGTAGCCGTTTTGATTGAAAGGTCGTAATTGGTGTCTAGCTGTTCCTTCTGGGTAGAACATGTCATGGTGGTTTTAGATTAAGTGTTTGAAGAAATAATTTAATGTGCTTCATTCTACAGACTAAGTGTGTGGTGGATGCGCTAGACAGCTCAGGGAGGACGGCTCTCCATCACGCAGGTGAGGTTTACTTTAACACTGAGAGGAGCCATTCAAGGACAAGCAACAGGTTTTATCTTCAGTATGACTTGTTCTCTTTTATTATTTTTGTTTAATAGACCTCTTTGAGGATTGATTGTTTGCTCAGAGTGGTATCGTGGTGTAAATGTGCACTTCCAAACATTAACCCCACGACTTTGATGCCGCCACTCTACTCCCAAGCACAGAATGTTATTGTGGACCATTTGCACCAAATTGCCAGGTGTAGAGGGCAAACACACACACAAAAGCATGTTTTTATTTATGGAGAGACACTTCGTTCAAAAAATTGCTCCCTAGCAAGCCCATTTCACTCTATAAAAAAAGTGTGGTGTAGGGGAAAAAAATTGACAGCGTGTTTGTTGATAACTGAGCCTTTTTCCAGCTGTTATGGATTGAACTGGGGTGGGATAGGCCACGAAGAGCAAGGAGCTTTCTGCCACCTGGAGGTCAGAAGTCTGCTGGAAGGATGTAATTTATCCCACAATGAAAAACAAGAAGCAAAACATGGTTTCATACAGACTACAAAGCAGAGAAATCCTTCAGTTGATTGGAGGATGCATTTATGCCCATCCACTGCATGAGAATAATGGCTGTGATTGGTTGAGAAATGGGATATGTTGTAATTTTTAAAGGGGTCACTAATAATTGTTTGGAAATAAGTGCTGTCACACACTGTGAGCCTGGTTTTGGTCTCTGTGGGAAAGCTTAAAGTGTTTGCAGTAATTACTCTTTAAGGAGTTTGTTAGCCAGCTGTTAAACTCTTGTTTGTGTCTCTGTGGGGATAAAGAACTGCTTCTGATTATCTGTCCTCTCGTTCTTTCTTCTGTAGCTGCCAGCGGAGACGCTGTGATAGTTCAGCTTCTGTGCAAGCACAAGTGTCACGTCAATCTTAAGGATTCGGTATGTATGAGTCTTATGCTGTCTGAACTGCTGAGAAAATGGCTTTCCCATCTTTCTCTGCATGTGTTTTGCTGCATCTCAGAACTGCTTGTGGTCAACCTCAAACATGTGCATTGTCAAACACAACTCCTCAAAGACTCTGTTCGCTGTGGGTTTGAATCCCAGTTCGGCTACATTGATTAAAATCCCCACGGCACATTTGAGGTCCCTGTTACTTTGAGATTGCTTGTCTGAGGTTGTTTTTCTGCTCTGCTCTGCTCTTGTCTTTTAGTTTTTCTTTTTCTTCTACAGTTTGTTTTGTTTTATTCCTCTGAGAGTCTCACAGTGCTGCTTTTAAATGGCAAAAATAATTTGTTTTCTTCATTTACAGGTAGTAGGGATTTTATTTTCATAACTCAGACAACAACAACAACAAAATCTATCTAGCATATTTTGGTAAAAAACATTTGTAATACCATAAAAATGTATATTGAAAGTGTTAATAACTTTTATAAATTAAATCAATTCATATTTAATATGTTATTATAAATATTTATGACGTTCTTTAAAGTATGAAATATATATATATATTTAAATATTAAATACATTCCTATCTGTTCTCTTAGAATATGTAAATATATGAAACATTCTGTACAAATCTTGTTTACTTCCAGCTTTATTTTTAATGTTCCCAATTTTGCATAAAAATATGTGGTTGGTTAGTGATAGCATCTGCCATTTATTTTAACTTTTAACAATCATCCCACATATGTAGTTTTATATAATATAGTTTTAAGTAACTAAAATACTTCAAAACAACAGAAGAAACAAAAGAAAAATATTGGCAGTCAGGCACATCCAGACACACTTTTTATACCTCAGTGTTTTGTTAAAAAGTTTCTTGTAATGTGAAACAATCACAATGCTAAAACTCGAGTGTTTTTTTTAATCTATTGCCCATCGTACTGACCTTATTTACCCCTCTATGTCAGGAAATCATTAATATGCATCTGACTTATCTGGGCATCTATAAGAAGTATACAAATTATTCTTATTCAACATTCTTTGGATGGTTGGAGCTTTCCCTGCAGTGTATATTTTAATTGAGAAATAAATCCACAATTTTTCACAGTTATCCTTTAATAGTAGTGTTTTCTGTTAAGACCCACAGCGCTTTTATCCTAGAGATTAGACTGACTGTGGGGAAGGATGAACGACCCTGATGCAACTCCAGAGAAATATTTCATGCTAATAATGCATCAAATAGCTATGTTCTGTCAGGGGAGACTGCTGGTAGAAAGAGGCAACAGCTAAACAACGTTCATTAAGTCATCCTCTCTAAAAATGTATGGTAGAGAAAGATGGTTTGTGACGGGAATGATTTATAATGAGCCGCTTTGTTATCTAGAAAACAGAAGCATAACTTCCTTTAAAGTCAAGTTTCTTTTAATCCATTTTTGCAGGTAGCAGAACAAAATGCGGGATATAGTTTTGCATTTTTCATGAAAAAATTTTCCAGCCTCTTTTACGTGAATCAAAAGCATATATCAGCCCCCAAAAAACCCATATTAGAGCCCGACCGATATGGGTTTTTTGGGGGCTGTTACCGATATTAGGGAGTAAAAAAGACTGATGCCGATATTCTTTGTGTAGGCTATATCTAGTACCGTAATAAATGTTTGGACACACTTCCCATTTGTGTGTCCAAACTTTTGACAGGTACTGTATATAGAATACAGTATATAGCCTACATAAACAGAATATATATACATAAACACATTTTTTGCCATGATAACTTAAATGTGGTGATCCAAACCCTATAATGACGTGACAAACATAGGCCTATGTAGTGGAGGCAGGGTATTTAACAATTTAACAATTAACTTTATTATTCAAAATGAATATTAGACATCAGTGCACTTAACAGTAAACTTCACTTCATTTATTATAAATAACTTAAATAACACAGATAGAACTAAATATATATAACTTAGAATTAAGAAATTAAACAAGGTAACTGTGTAGGGCAAGCTACTGCCAAACCACCAGGGGCAGGTTTATGCAGGAAGCACACCTTTTCCAAATGTAAACATCTAAAATAAATAAATAATAATAATATATTTTTTCACAAACTCTGTTTGTGTATTTTCTGAATAATCAAATTTAACATGCGAACATGTCTGTAGGTTAAATAGTCCTTTTGCAAGTTTAAAATTCACAGACACAGTCTATTTTATATATATAAATATCTTATATTATATATATATATATTATAATATATATATATATATATGTAGTACTGACAATTTTTATTTATTCATCAAAATAAAGGCAAGTTTCCATGAAATTCCGCGTTATAACAGTCAATTCGGGTTTTTATGCTGGATTTCACGATTCCGTCCATGTTTTCTGCATCGTGGAAATCATTGGGCCCTACTAATGTAGCAAACGAGTATGAAAATCTCATTGTGAGAGTAAAAGATGGGGACATTGTTGTTTATTTACTTTATAGCATTGAGTCTCATCAACTAGGTGACAACGTAGCATTAAATTACCGTTCAACAGTCTCAAGCCACCACCGCACTGCCGTCTGTTGGATTGCAGAAAGATACTAACTTTTTAATCTGCTACGTTACTGACTGTACTGATGAACTATGCTGACATCGTGTCTGCGCCGCAACAGGACGCGACAAAGCGACCGTTGAAAATAATTTGAACTTTGTGTCAGGACGTCATATAAATAGAAGAGGCATCAGTTTACTGCATCCAGTGTAGACAACAACCACTGATTATAATGGGTTCTATTCTACACCTGACGCGTGCTGCGCGATGTGATATGACCGATGTGATAAGCATGAGTTCTGGGCCGTGGCGTGGCTGGTATAAACACCAGCATTGACTGAGTGGCTCCAGTGGCCGTAACACAGGCTTTAATGCGCCGCAGACGCGTGGTGTGATGTGCAGATCAGCTCTAGTCTCTAACGTCACTGAATCTGCTGTTAAAAATTAACCATCCATTCATCATATCATCATGCAAAACTAAGAATTAGAATCAGTGTTATGTGATGATCAAATATAGGTGCGGGTGGGTGGTAGGCAGATAATTTATTTGAAGTAGTGGACTCTGGTGAAGTTTGAGCTCATCCGCGCATCTCTACAATACACTGACCTGGGTCGCCAATAGCAAACAATGGAGTGCGCTCTGCTAGACAAACTAAGTAATTACACAATTTCAAGCATTTTATCTGCGTTATATGTTCGGTAAAAAAAAAATTCATATCGGCGGCATAATCGCCGATACCGATATATCGGCGACAAGCTCATATCGGCCGATAAAATCGGCAAAACAATATATCGGTCGGGCTCTAATATATATATATATATATAGAGAGAGAGTACATTTTTAGCAGATTTTAATTTCTTTCTATATATATATAAATGCTGACTTAAAAGAATAATTCACTCAGAAATTAAAATCTGCTAAAAATTTGCTCTCTGTCAGACCTTCCAAGACGTAGATGAGTTTACTTCATTGGAACAGATTTGGAGAAATTTAGCATTACATCATTGCTCACCAATGGGTCCTCTGCAGTGAATGGGTGGCGTCAGAATGAGAGTCCAAACAGCTGATAAAAACATCACAATAATTCACAAGACTTCATTTCATTAGTTAGCATCTTGTGAAGTGAAAAGTTTACTGCATTCATTGATACATTGATGAACAAGTGATGTCTTGCTAAATTTCTCAAAATCTGTTCCATTTCTGTTACATTTACATTTAATCATATAGCAGACGCTTTTATCCAAAGCGACTTACAAATGAGGACAATCAAAACAACAAAAGCGCAACAATAGATAAGATTTACATCTTAATAGAATATTAATTTATTAATTTTTGGGTGAACTATTTTTTGAACCGCTGTTCTTGTCTGTCAGTTTAACAGCCTTTGTCTTCAATTTTACATTATCACCTATTCTGTAATTCACACATCTCAATTGTCATAATGTCAGCAGCTTCAATGAAATAAAGCATTTTTTTCTTCTCAAACAGTAAATTACTCTGAGACAGAGGGTCGGTGTGGGAGGAAACGAACCCTCAAGCTGTGGCTCTAATTTAGACAACCGTGACTGAAGAGCTTCTGCAGACAGAAACGAGAATGAGAGAGAGAGTGTCAGAGTAGATGTGCATCAGAGGCTGCTTCTGCTTTCGGTCACTGATTATCCACCATCGTCATCCTCTGAGGCAAGCTTGGCACATTTCTGATGATTCTCGCCCACTCAGCCCATTGCTTTGAACATGCGGAAATACCTGCTTTCACTGCTAAATTATTAAACGTAGCCCAACTAATGTTGCAATAGCATTCTGGGCTCGAGCACAAATAATGGTCCTTTGATGGACGCTTGGAAAACATTGGGCCTTATTTTCAAAAATCAGGCTGTTAGCAGTAGACAAATCCACTGATGTGTTCCTTTTCTGATTAAAACTCATCTTGGAGTTTGCCTTTGAGCTGGAAAATGGATGGAAAACTTTGAACCACCGAAAGCTTAGCAAAAGCCACTGAGTCTAATTTAGAAAACTCACACCTGCTACTTTTCCTCTTATTTTCCCTTGCAACATGTGGGATGCTTATACCCTCAGGAGTATAAGGCATGCCGTGTGTGCATAGATTTCTAATTTACACTGCAAAAATGTAGATATATTTTAAAGGGATAATTCACCAAAATAATTACAATGCTGTCATCATTTTCCGTTGCTCATGTCATTGCAAACTCACACTATGACTTTTTTCCATTGAACACAAAGGGTGTCGTTTTGAAGGCTCTTTTTCATGCAGTTTCAATGAATAGCAAATGACGCACAAAAGCACCAGAAAAAAATTCCATATTGTGTGGGTGAATGAGGGTGAATAATTAACAATTTTCATTTTTGGACGCTTTCATAAATGTATACATTGTCACATAATCAAAAATCAGCCCAACCTCCCACTGACTAACCAAAATTTTACCTTTAGATAAAACCTATGTGTCAGTCACTTGGAGGGACACACATGTAATTTATTTAATCCTAAAAAGTGCATATTAGTACCTTAGAGTATGCTTATAACTTAAGGTGCTACTATTAAACTTTTAGGAGCAAATAAGCAGAGCTGGGTAGATTACTTACAAATTGTAGTCCATTACTGATTCCAAATTACATGACACAAATTATAGTTAGTAAGATAATCCATTATGTTACACATTTTAGGTAATATAATCAGACGATTACTTTTTGATTACTTTTCACTTAACTTGTTTATCACATTGATTTAAATAGGGGGGGGGGTACAATCTTACCAAATTTATATAAAAATGCGAAAAAAGAGAAAATATTCCATTCGTTGTTACTGACCATATAAAGTACATTAAACATTCCATTACGTCAAGATTTCCCAAACTGGGTTTTTTTGAAGGAACTGCAGGGGGTTTGTGAGTTTAATGAAAAGCAAATAAGTAGGTAATCATAATGTAAAATTTAAATCACTTTAAATAAATCAAGCAAACATAACACTTACTAAAAAAAAATGAAATATTCTGTTTGTTGGTTAGTATGACCACTAACCAACGCCAGAGAAATGTGAACATGCAAATGTGATACTTAATTATTAACGTATTACCTTCACTCTCGGTACTTCAATAAACATATTAGGTGAAAGAGGTTTGGCTGTCATTAAGGTTTGTGTCTGTACCATAAATTAGCACCAACATAGTGTCAAGTTTCCTCACACGTTCCGGGGGAAAAACCAACCACATGTTGGAGTCTCATCATAGAACATGTCATGGATTGCACCGCCTTGCTTCCTGAAGAAAAAAAAATATTCTAGTTTTTCTTTATAAATTATTCAATATAGCATAACATCAGCAGAATTTAAAACAATACCTTATAGCTCACAAAGTTTTGCATGCACAGCCTCTTTTGTTGTTGTTGTTGTTGTTGAGGTTTTAACTGAGAAAACCTATGCATTCGTGCAAAGCTGTACAGAATCATGGTGTAATTTTCAGGTTGCAGATCAAATTTAGCCCTGTCACCCTAAATGTGCTTTTGATGAGGTTTCAGTTTCTCTCACTCTGGAATTATTGGCAGAACCCCTGTGACCTTTGGGGTCGCCGGCAGGGAGCGTTGAGCTCTTCCTTTCACTGTCAGAGTATTGTTTGCCTTAGGTAATTTGGAAATGAAAAGGGGAAATGATCACCTTTGTGCACTACTATCTTGTAGAATTGAATGCATCAGGTTATACCTCTGTTGCCATTAGTTGTCTAAAGCTGTAATACATTTTGGTGATAAATGTCTTGCTGTTTAATGCCAGTTCTGTCTAATGTACTGTCTATTAATATAACGTAGCCTCTTTACATGCAGAAGATGGTATTTGAAGAAAAATGATGTTGACTCAAAGCTCTTTTTCATTTAGGATGGCTTCACGCCTCTGCTTTTGTCAGCTAGGAATGCACACGTGGTGGTCTGCCAGAGTTTATTGGACTGGGGCGCTGACATCAACGCTAGAGACAAAAATGGCAGGTATGGTTCTGGACATCAGTCATAATATTGAGACTGCTGATAAGAAAAGTTTCTCGGTTTAAACATTACCTCCTGCTATCATAAAGTGCCAAGTGAGCTGAATAAACTAAATTGGGATGCCAACAGTGTAACTAAACTGCGGTATAATAGCGTAATCGGTAACACTTTACTTGAAGGGGTGTGCATAAGACTGACATGACACCTTCATAATCATGACATGACACATGTCATGAATATGAAGGAGGTTTTATGCATGTTTATGACAACTGTCATTGTGTCATTCACTCAGTTGTGTCATTTTTAATGCAAACCCGCCATCACTCCACATGCCCCCCCCATCTATCGTACATACAATACCAAGACATCTCAAACAATGTCATCTTTGCATTAAAAATCACATAACTGAGCATATGACACTTAATGACAGTTGCCATTAACATTCATAAAAAAACCTTCATATTCATGACATGTCATGTCATGATTATGAAGGTGTCATCTCAGTCTTATGCACACCCCTTCAAGTAAAGTGCTACCCTCTGAACATTCTATAAAAAGGATACTCCACCCCAAAATAAAGTTGTCATTATCATTACCCTCCATGTCGTCCAAACACGGAAAAGCTTCGTCGTTTCGGAACACAAGTTAAGATACTTTGGATGAAAACCGGGAGGCTTGTTGATTGTCCCATTGACTGCCAAGTAAATTACACTGTCAAGGTCCAGAAAGTATGAAAGACATCGTCAGAATAATCCATCTGCCATCAGTGGTTCAACCGTGATGTTATGAAGCTACGAGAATAATTTTTGTGTGCAAAGAAAATAAAAATAACAACTTTATTTAACAATTCGTCTCCCCTGTGTCTCTCCGCATCACCGTAGCGCCATTTTGGAGAATATCTGCTGAATGCAAGCAGCGTACGCTATTCTGTGTCAGCCGCACCAAAAAAGGTCTGCATGGCAAATACGCTGTTCAGTCCAATCAAAAGGGCGTAAATACACGAGAAAACAGATCCTTGTTGTTCGGTTGACAAGATTGGCGTATCTGCTTGCATACCTGCGTACGTTACGTTGAACCATTGATGGCAGATGGACTTTTCTGACGATGTCTTTCATACTTTTCCTGACCTTGACAGTGTAATTTACTTGGCAGTCAATCGGACAGCCTCCCGGTTTCATCCAAAATATCTTAAATTGTGTTCCGAAGACGAACAAAGCTTTTAGGGGTTTGGAACGACATGGGGGTAAATGATTAATGACAAAATTTTCATTTTGGGGTGGAGCATCCCTTTAAGGCAGTACATACAGTATACTACCATTCAAAAGTTTTTTTGAAATAGTCTCTTTGTTCCCGTCTTGTGAAATATTATTATAATTTAAAATAAATGTTTTCTGTTTTAATGTATTTTAAAATGTTATTTATTTTTGTGATGGCAAAGCTGGATTTTCAGCAGTCATTAGTGTTATTCAGTAGTCATTACTCCAGTCTTTAGTGTCACATGATCCTTCAGAAATCATTCTAAATTGGTGCTTATTTATTTATTGTGGATACCATGCTGCATGTTTTTTCTGAAAGTTTGAAAAAATAGTATAATAGTAATGCATCTTTGGCGAATTAAATTATTAATTTCTGACACCAACCTTTTGAATGAAAGTGGAAGTGACATGCTGTTATCTGTGCAGAACCGCAGTGATGTTGGCCAGTGAGAGCAGCTGTCCGGCCGCTGTCGAGCTGCTGGTGCGATGGGGAGCTGACCTGCAAATGGTGGACTCGTTGGGCCATGACGTGCTCCATTACGCCAAACTGTCAGGCAGCAGCGAGGTCCGAACCGCTCTCAACACGGCCCTTCACAGCCAGCAGTCTGAGTCAGGTAAACTCATGAATGCCAATGTCATCATGCCAATTAACACAATTTGGTTGTAAAGCTCACATTCCAAATTATGATTAAAATACCATTAGTCATTATGCAATTCCATATTGTTATTGCTATTACTGTTGCTATTGCTAGCAAGTTGTTGTATGTAGCATGGACATTATATATAATGTGTTGCTGTTCTATAATAACCAAATGACACTCCACTCAAAAGTGAACAACAACAATAACAGTAACATTTCTTCACATACTATTGCCAGATCTGTGTAACCACAAGCCAGTTGTTGTGTTGTTCTATGTAAAATATTCACTGGGATACACTGAGGAACCCCTGGGATTTGCAACATCGTTTTCCTCCCAGTGGTATTAAATAAAAGAAACCAGTTGATATTATTTGTTTGTGGATTGTCATCTTTTCCTTTCTGTGGCCTTCAGAGCTTTTTAGCTCAACATTGCCATCTAGTGGCGTTTTTTTTAATCCTCTTGCTTCCACACATGTCCAGGGAGTGAAAGAGAGAGTTAATCAATATTTTTGCAGAATTTTTCAGATGTGTTTGTGAAATAATGAAACAAGGAAAGATTAGGACAGCATGGCTAATGTTAGCACCAGCAATGACATGCCATTTTCATTTTTCCCGTCATAACCCCCCACTCCATGTGTTCCCCTCCTGTATCTTTGTATGAGCAGATAAGAGTTCAGCGAGAACCCCTCAGGTAAGCAAGTTCATTTTAATTTCATACATTTTTATCCCCTCAGACTTGATGGTTTTCCTCATTTTCTGATTGACAGAACCTGCAAACGTTCTTTGTAGACGCTTAAAATTCACAGTTTAATTGAATGCTTAGATTTTTGATTGAATATTCCTTTCTCACATTTGACAAACATTCCCGTAATGCACAGTTAGAAATATGCACTGGGTTTGCCTCACGCTGTAGTGATAATTGTTTTCTTTTTCCAAACTAAGTATACAGTGTTTATTTCACTAACCACTTAAACACTTTACTTCGTCTTCCGATCTCTTTTTGCCACTCTCCTTATACTGCACACAATCTCAGCATGGTCAAAAGTTAAATGAGGACAGAAGCTCCACCCCCAAAAAGAGAAAAGCACCTCCTCCTCCTCCCATTAGC
Organism: Sinocyclocheilus anophthalmus; assembly: GCA_018155175.1. NCBI lineage: Eukaryota > Metazoa > Chordata > Actinopteri > Cypriniformes > Cyprinidae > Sinocyclocheilus > Sinocyclocheilus anophthalmus. Next base: position 147,029 of record JADLZN010006572.1, on the reverse strand, counting down.
CCAATCCAGGTAAAGGCACATATTGCTGAATCTGTGATCTCTGCACTTTCTAAAAGACTTAGATGCTTTTTTTTTAAAGAATTATTTATTTGATGACTTCTGAATGTACAGCTGATAATTAACCATTTTTTCTGTGTCCATTCTGTCCTTAAGCTTTGCCTTGCTTTAAAGCTTTCCTTTGTTTTATTTTTCAGTCGGCTGGTATCAACTCACCACCATATTTTACTCCAACTGATACGCCTTTGTCCAGCAAAAGTGATTCATCCAAAATATTTAATTACAAGGTAAAATAGTGAAGTGTTAAGGAGTATTAGTAAGATGTGCTAAAAAAAGTAAGTATAAATTAAGAATATAATATTGAGTGTAATAAATAAGTATATTTATTATTATCATTAATTATAATATTGCTTTGTAATAATGTAAATAATAAAAAACAAAAATTTTAGTACACTTGACCAAATGTAAATATTATTATTAAAAGCTAAAAATGTTAAAATTTTAAATGAACTTTTTTTACATTTAACAGCTAAAAAAAATTTTAAAAAACGCTAAAAGTATTATGAATAATATTAATTAATAAATAATTATGTGATGTAAAAAATATAAGTGGTTGTGTGTGTGTGTGGGTGGTGTATGTTATATACATTTACACTTAGTCATTTAGCAGACGCTTTTCATTAAGCGACTTATAAATGAGGACAATGGAAGATATCAAAATCAACAAAAGAGCAATGATCTGCAGGTGCTATAACAAGTCTCAGTTAGCTTAAAGCAGTACACGTAGCAAGGTTTTTTAAAAATTGTATAGAATAGAACAAGCTAGTGTTAGAGGCCTTTTTTGCTTTTGTTAATTGTTTAATAAATAAAAAGAAAACAAATAGAATACAAAAAGATTAGAAAGCTAGTGTTAGTTTTTTTTTTTTTAAGAAAACAAAGCAGTTAGTAAATGAATAGAGTGCAAGTATAAAAGGGACACGTTTATATATAAGGTTTATTATATCTATATATATATATATATATATATATATAATATATAATATATATATATATATATTATTTATTTACTTATTTTTTGTTGCGGCTGCCAAACTTTCATGCAGTACTTACCATTTGAAATGTTGTCTAGGTAGGCAGCATATTAGGTTGTGTTACCTAATCCATAGCTATGTTGCTGTTATTTTTTGTTCATTATTCAATGACATGATTAACTTGGTATTCTTCACTCCCTGTTTGTTGAGGGGGAGGAGGAGCTGAAAAGTGCTGTACTGAAGGAAGAGATCGAAAAATTGCATGAGGAAAAAAGCATGCTACTCGAGACCATTGAAGATCTGAAGCAGATTTTGGAGCAGACTGAGCCCAAGGCGAGTACAGCACAGCCCTTTAATATTCCTTCATGTGGCAGCTGCTTTGATCTTCAGCCACTTTTGCTCTCTGGAACCCATTTTAACAGCTGCATTTTTACTGGCCCTGGCCAGGTGAAGGACCTTGCTTTAGGGGACACAAAAGCAGACTTCTCTTCCACACCACTGGTTTTGAACTCAAACTTGTGAATGAGTTTTGTTTCAGTTTGCGCATGTTTGAATTTTAACTGGTGACGCAAACCTTTGGGTCTTTTTTTTATGTGACCTTACAGAGTCCCGAGTAAGCATTGAAGCCCAGAGACACTGTGTTTTGTGTTCATTAATGATGTACTTCAAAACAGCCACTTATGTTAAGTACATTTTGTGGTGGTCTGCATGACTTCTCTCAGTGTAATAACAGATCTGTTTGTAGAATTTTTGGTGTCCAAGGCCCAATAAAAAAGTATATGTTGTAAAATAATCTCTTGTTATCCTCCTGTTTTGAAACAGATTGAGCACTCTGGGAATGCAGATTCAACATTGATTGCAGCCCTGCAAGCAAAGATAGCCTCTCTCTCTCTGGAAAACCAGCAACTTGCCCAAATAATAAAGGTAAGTCACCGTAAAAATTGTGATTACCTTACAGATGACATGTAATTTTTTCAGTTAAATAAAATCTTTGTAGGATGACTTCTTTTGGAGAAATATTGCTATGTCTCAGTGAGTGTTCTGAGTTAAGACAGCCTGTGTAAACACTGGGAAACATGTTTGGAAATTTTTACAAATTTGTTTGGTTGGTGGAAATTGCAGACAGCACTTTTAAGCAAAGAGCATTTGGAAATAAGGAAGTGCATTGCAAGTCATTATCTTTTCTCACCGAGCAGAAACGTCCAGCTCCACAAGGAGAGGAAGGCCAGGGAAATTCCCGTCCAAACAGCATTGAGTCTAATGCCTCGTACCACTCCACCCGTGCTGATTTCGAGCTCTCCAGTGACGTGCATATCCATACTGGTGACGAAGAGGATCTTTCAGAGTTGTCTGTTCTGGACCTCAGTGGTTCGTCAAACAAGCATGAGATTGAGGAGGACACAAGACTGAGTGCGGATAAAGAAATCGGACTGCTACGGGACGCGCTGGAGAATCTGCAGGCCAGACTTCTAGAGTCCAGAATGGAGAACTGCACCCTTCAGGCCAGACTAAACACTGACTTTGAGAAAACTGAAGTTGCATCTAAAAGCATGGGTGAAGATACCCAAAAATGCCAGGAAGCTTTGCAAGACTTACAGATGAGGGGAGATTCTGTGAGTACACAAGAGGACAATGTGGTGCAGAAGTTTCAGTATTTGAAGAGCTGCCTGGAGCAGGAGGTCAAAGAACTGAAGGGAAAGTTGGCCGTATCGCACGAGGAGGAAAAGCGAGATGCTTGTTTGATAAGGGATCTTCAGACTCAGCTCAAACGTGGCCGTCTATCCGAGGAAGAGCGTCAAGAACTGAAGAACACCTACAACACTTTGGTGGAGAACATCAACCAAGAAAAGGCACTGTTGATCGAGAAGTACAAGGAGTCTCAAGAGGAGATCAGGATGCTCCAGGAGGCCCTTCGAGGCACTGTGCCGGTGGAGGCTGCTGCCAAAGACTTTGAGGAGATGAAGGCAGAGCTCGGCGAGATTATCGATGGGCTGCAGCGGCGGCTTTTGGAGCTCTCAAAATCGTACAGTGAGGCCAAAAGCGAGCTTAGTGTCGCCCGCAACCAGCTGCAGTCCAAAGCTTCAGAGCCTAAGGACAAGGCAGATGTGGCCTGTGTCACTAAGGAGGAGCATGAGCAGAAAATTCAAGAGCTGGCGTTCAAGATGAAGGACATGCAGAAGGTTTTGAAGGACACTGAGGCTAAGCATCAAGTGGCACTTAAAGAAATAGCCCAGGTTAAACAAGACGCCGAAATCCAGGCTCAATCGTCTGTAGCTATTGCAGACCACACGCAGGTTGTGGCGTCCTTGGGGAATGCCATCAAGAACCTGGAGTCGGAAATTGAAGTTCTTAAAGAGCAGCTCGGCCAGAAGACCTTGCAGGTGGATGCTTTGCAGAGCAGACTGACAGTTAAGAAGGATGTAACTCCAGATGATTCATTATCCCGAATGGAATATGAGCAGATGAGGGAGACGCTGGAGGGTGAGATAAGTCACCTGAACCACCTACTGAAGGATGCTCTCAAGAAACAGGATGAGATGGCTCTGGAGGTGACCACCGCTTGGCAGGAGGTGAAGGACACCAGAAATGAGAGAGAAACAGCACAGGAGCTGGCAGTGAGCAGGGAGCAGGAGTGCAGTACATTGAATACCAAGTACAGGGAGGCTCAGGAAGTTGTTGTCCAGCTGAAGAAGCAGGTGGAAAACCATGTGAAATCTGAGCGAGAGAAGAATAAAAAGGTGATTTTGATTCTCCTGCTCTCATTTCTGTCCAACTGATGCAGATGTGTCATGTTAACAACTAAAGCGTCATGTTTGTTAATTATTTACAGATTGATGAGCTCTCAAAGGAAGTTATGAAGTTAAAGGATGCCCTGAACAGCCTTTCACAGCTGTCGTACACTAGCACCCCTAAGAGACAGCAAAGCCAGCAGGTGGACTCGCTCCAACAGCAGATCAAACAACTGCAATATCAGCTTGCTGTATGTTACAAACTTTGTTCTGCTTTAAATTAGCAAGGCATCTAATCTTCTGTTTCTTTATAAGAAATATAGCAAGTGAACTGTTCAAAAGTTTGGGGATGGTACAATTTTGTAATGAATTTTAATGCTCACTAAGGCCTCATCTATTTAAAAATACAGTGAAAACAGTAATGTCATGCAATTGTAATATTTCTTGTTATTATCCATGTTGATAACAGTTGTGCTACTTAATATTTTTCTATGAAAACCATGATACATTTTTTTTAGGATTCTTTCTATAAATAGAAAGTTCAAAAGAACAGCATTTATGTAAACAGATCTTATACAAAATACCAGAAACATAAATGTCTTTACTGTTACTTTTGTTCATTTTAATGCATCCTTGCTGAATAAAAGTATTCATTTAATTCAAAAGAACCGTTGCGACCCCAAACTATTTGAAACAGATGTGTAATAAACAGAGAAAATGAAAAGTGGTATTGCATGAGCATGACATGCACCATACGTACAGTGGGTACGGAAAGTATTCAGTCTCCCTTAAATTTTTCACTCTTTGTTTTTTTGCAGCCATTTGCTAAAATCATTTGTTACATTTTTTTCCTCATTAATGTACACACAGCTCACCATATTGACAGAAAAACACAGAAATTGTTGACATTTTTGCAGATATTAAAAAAGGAAAAACTGAAATATCACATGGTCCTAAATATTCAGAACCTTTGCTGTGACACTCATATATTTAAATCAGGTGCTGTCCATTTCTTCTGATCAGCCTTGAGATGGTTCTACACCTTCATTTGAGTCCAGCTGTGTTTGATCATACTGATTGGACTTGATTAGGAAAACCACACACCTGTCTATAAAAGACCTTACAGCTCACAGTGCATGTAAGAGAAAATGAGAATCATGAGGTAAAAGGAACTGCCTGAAGAGCTCAGAGACAAAATTGTGGCAAGGCCAGATCTGTGCCAAGGTTACAAAAAAATTTCTGCTGCATTTAAGGTTCCTAAGAGCACAGTTGCCTCCATAATCCTTAAATGGAAGACTTTTGGGATGACCAGAACCCTTCCTAGAGATGGCCGTCCGGCCAAACTGAGCTATCAGGGGAGAAGAGCCTTGGTGAGGGAGGTAAAGAAGAAAAACCCAAAGATCACTGTGGCTAAGCTCCAGAGATGCAGTCGGGAGATGGGAGAAAGTTGTTGAAAGTCAACCATCACTGCAGCCCTCAACCAGTCGGGGCTTTATGGCAGAGTGGCCGACGGAAGCCTCTCCTCAGTGCAAGATACATGAAAGCCCGCATGGCGTTTGCTAAAAAAACACCTGAAGGACCCCAAGATGGTGAGAAATAAGATTATCAGGTCTGATGAGACCAAGATAGAACTTTCTGGCCTTAATTCTAAGCGGTATGTGTGGGGGAAACCAGGCACTGCTCATCACCTGTCAATTACAGTCCCAACAGTGAAGCATGGGGGGGGCAGCATCATGCTGTGGGGGTGATTTCAGCTGCAGGGACAGGATGACTGTTTGCAATCGAGGGAAAGATGAATGCGACCAAGCACAGGGATATCCTGGACGAAAAACTTCTCCAGAGTGTGGACCTCAGACTGGGCCGAAGGTTTACCTTTCAACAAGACAATGACCATAAGCACACATTTAAAATAACGAAGGAGTGGCTTCACAAACACTCTGTGACTGTTCTTGAATGGCCAAACCAGAGCCCTGACTTAAACCCAATTAAGCATCTCTGGAGAAACCTAAAAAAAAGGCTGTCCACAACGTTTACCATCCAACCTGACAGAACTGTAGAGGATCTGCAAGGAGGAATGGCAGAGGATCCCCAAATCCAGGTGTGAAAAACTTGTTGCATCTTTCCCAAAAAGACTCATGGCTGTATTAGATCAAAAGGGTGCTTCTACTAAATACTGAGCAAAGGGTCTGAATACTTAGGACCATGTGATATTTCAGTTTTTCTTTTTTAATAAATCTGCAAAAATGTCAACAATTCTGTGTTTTTCTGTCAATATGGGGTGCCGTGTGTACATTAATGAGGGAAAAAAATTAACTTAAATGATTTTAGAAAATGGCTGCAATATAACAGAGTGAAAAATTTAAGGGGGCCTGAATACTTTCCGTACCCACTGTATGTTCAAAATTGCTTTCCAAACATATTCAAAGTAGTTGCTTTCTTTTCACAATAGGAGTCAAAGAAACGTCACCATGAAATTGTGTCAGTGTACCGGATGCACCTTCTTTATGCTGTCCAGGTCTGTATTTATTTACAATCAGTTCATATTATAGTGTACAAATATCAACAAGTTTGATTCCATCCATGTACTGTTAACTTACTAAATTATATGTGTTTTTTCTCTTAGTTCAGAATAGCCCTTTTAAACTCTCTAACCTTTCTTTTTAGGGCCAGATGGATGAAGATGTGCAAAAAGCTTTGAAGCAAATACTTGTAATGTGCAAAATGCCATCCGAGGCCAAGTGAACGAGCCAGTATTGCAGTTGTTCATGAACTGCCAAAAATCAGTGATCAAAGGATATTCATCTGAGAACTAAAGTCCAGAAACCTTCAATCAGAATGCACTGCAATTGAAATCACCATTGGCTTACCGCTGATATTTTGGAAATGTATAGCGAACTTGAGTAATTTACGAAAAGGGGAAAATAATTGATGTGCACACAATCTCTCTGCCCACACAGTGCCAGACAATGAAACACAATCTATAGTCAATGATTTTCTGAAATCTGTTTTGAAAATTGTTCTATTTTTGTACATTTTTAAAAAAATAATCAGTATTTGATCCTGTTGTGAGGCAATTCTAATTATTTTGTCAGTTTGCATTGGGGTAGAATGCAAAAACAAAGCACAATGTGTGTTTGCCTGCATAGCAGTCCATTGCAACCTTTTACAACCGTGTTTTCTGTCTTTTTCAGTTGTAGTGTAGTGCAGCCAGCTGTAGTATCTGCATGCTGTGAAAAGTCAAGTGGCTCGATGTTTGTTCTAGGACATTGCAACCTTTTTCAGTAGTGTTGAATTCTCCACTTTTTCAGGGTAGGTGCTTTGACAAATTGTCCATGCGCAAATGCACTTTTCTTAGTCAGTAATCAGTCTTTCTTTGATGCCTGCTTTAATCTGCCATTTCTAGGACACCTGATGGGTTGTTTCCATGTGCCTCTGCTCATTTTTAAAGCCCGTGGTAATATTTTGGAGGCCATAAACATATGAAGCTGCACTACATTTCTTTTGCATTATGCTTGGTCCAACCAGTTTTCTGCACTAAAACATTTTAGTTTTAGAGTTGCGCATCCTAAAAATGTTGTCTGTAATAGTAATGAAGTCACTGCATGTTAAACAATTACATTAATTAGTAGTGTACTTAAGACTCCAGTGACACAGTGAAGGGTGAGTTAGCCCTAGCAAGTCAGTGTAGTTGTGGTTTTTACAACAAATAAGGATTGGAAAGGATGAGATGGAATTTGTTAAACATTCAGCATACACGTACTACATCAGTGTAGGGATAAACACACTTCCCCACTTTAGGAGTTGCTAAAATGTGGGCCATACGAAGGATTTTTGACACCTAAGCAGTTGTAAGTGTTAAGAAATATATAGTAGCACTTGAAAACATGCTATTCACCTGTAGAGCGTTGTGCAGATGTCATTTTATTCATGCACTAAAGCCTAGCTCATTACCTGGTTTAGTATGGTTTTGTAGCTTTTGAATGTAATTTGAGGGACACATATGATATAAACGTGTTTATAAGGAGTAATTGCTTTCATAGAAAATATAGCGGAGTTTTGTATTATGTATTGAGTGTCCATTACCTAGAAATAACATTATTGTGTGCCATGTTTGCTTTTTGTTTCTCATCCGTTACAGCTGCTTGCTGAGTGCCATTGCATTACTAAACAAGTACAAAAAATACAAAACACATTTGTCAGAGATCATATAGCCCAAATTGCATCAGATAATGTTCAACAAATATCTGTTAACTTCAGTTTCTGAAGTGAAAATTTTAAAGGCAAAAATAACTGCCCTGTTGAATGCCCATGATATTGTTATTGAGCTCTTGTGTCATATTTCATGATCAGTTCATAGTCAATTGAGTTGTTTTTCATAATGTATTTGTACGTTATTGAGTCAGACAACATGCTGTTGGCTGTTGTATTTTTTGAGTAGTTAATAAACTTATGAATTGGTATTTATTTGTCTTCAATGAAGCACACAAAAAAATCTAAATTATATTGCGATTAGGAGTGAGTTATGTCACTGTAGCGTAGTTTAAATAATGTAGAAATATTACAGGTTGTTCTAGGCTTATGTAAGAACATTTTGTGCAACAAAATGCTTTCCAGCTATTGATTCATAATTTGTATTCTACAAATGTGAATACAGCTTCCCAGAGGCAGGAAGAGCTCAGCCCTGGCTTCAATTTCATGGCAAATGGTGATTCTGCATTGAGTTTTTATTATTATTTTCTTTTCTTTTATAATCTGCTGGATCACTGTACCTTGACGCTCAAGCTTCTTGTGCGTCATCAATAAACTTGCTGTGAATTTAAATTAGCCCTTAAACCTTATGACACAGTTCTGTGGTAACACTTTAAAATAAAATTTCATTAGTTAACTAAATTAGTTACATGAACTCAGTGAACAATACATTTCTTATGTTTAAAATCTACTAATACATTTTTACAATAAGATAATGTATGTGAATATGTAACGTTACAATAGATAATGTTTTACAATAAAGTTAATGTAATGATTTTTCATGTTTTTAATAGCGCCGTAGGATTCTTATCAATATTGATCATTTGTAGTTGCACATCATGCTTTCTAAAACTATTTGAAAACATTTCCTGAAGTTGTAAAAGTAATGCTGTACAAATTGAAGAATTTCATATTTGATATGTCTCCATTTTACAGTTCTCTCAGAGAAAACAACACAGGCCAGCATGTGAGTTCTATTTCCTGTAAGTAATTTCATAAAATTGCTGCTTTGATGAAGGAGGCTGTTGTCAATGTTTCTAGATGCCATTGTGGCATGGAGAACAACTGTCAGCCCCTGAAGGCCGATCCAGAGACAATAGTCCATCTCGCTCTGAGCACACCGCAGCAGAATGTTCTCAGATGTCATGCCAACTGAATTCTGGGTAATGTCACCACTTTACCCTGTGGGATGACCCCGTTAAAATGTCCCTGTCAAACTTTGTTCATAGAGAATACCATAAATTTCAACCAAATAGACGACACATTAGTGCACGAAACACTGAAGTGCCTGCCATGGCAGAAATACCAGTAGTGGTTTTATAGGTTTAGAACTCTGTGGGGGGGAAACTGTTTAGTTTGACGCAGATTAATTTTAAGACTTTCAGCAGTTATTCTTTGCCTGTCCAAAGAAATGATCTTGAATAATCCCTCCGCATCCCACTCAACTCTGGACCCTTAGGGTCGTACACCAAAGTAAGTGTTGTCTCAGCTAGATGGTGCTGTTGACCAATATTCCTTAGAAAAGTTCTAAGGAATATGTAAGTCAAAAGTAAGCTATACAACTAATTCTATTCAGTTAATAAAATGTAGAGTTCAGATGCCAAGCCCCTTAAGTGCTGTTTGAATTTTTCTTCTAAAATTAGTATTTTTATCAGGCTCCTATGTGTAGGTTCAGTAATTTCACATTAATGGCAATGAATAGGTTCTTTTCATTGCTATTAAAGCAAAATAACTGAACATTAACATAGGAGCCTGAGAAAATGCTCATTTTAGAAGAAAATTTCAGATGCCACTTAGAGGCTTTTGCATCTGAACTCTTCAAATATAATTCGGATTAAAAGTCAAATTATATCTAGTTGCATTGTTCCATTTTATCCTGAGATTTTCATGCTGTATTAGGAATGAAAAGTTGAATATGTTTATGTTTAAAAATGCCTTCAAAAGCATAAATACCGGAAGTGACCATGCAATAGGCCTATATATGTAATAAATGCAATGCAGTAGATGTGAATTCAGCTCAGTTTGGACTCTTCGCCATTTGTGAACTATATGATGATAATGACGAATATGGCATGTAATAACTTGAATTACATTTCTCTGTATTTGCAGAATAATTTCGCCCTTCAGAACGACTGCATGTGTTCTCTAAACCTTCATCACCATCAAAATATACGCCTAAATGGAACCAGATGTAGTAATTGCATATCAAAACAGATAATAGTATTAATGACATCTGCTGTCATTCTCTTTATTGAGCAGACTGTAAATAGAAGAACACTATGAACTGGTGAGTTCACTATAGTGAACTCTCTTAATGCAGCTTTGGGCCTTTCAAGCCTCTTAAGTCTCGTTCCCTTTAATGGCTTCTTTTATATTCAGTCACACCTGACTCATTGAAAATCAAAGTGTGGAGGCCCCTTCTAGTGACTCAAAACTAGCAGGAGAATCAACCTGGTGAGGGGGGCAACTGTGTTTGCAGCCAAGTGACGGAATTTATGGGAGCACTTAGGCTTCTAGGAAAATAAGTAAGAAAGAGAGCAAGTAAAAGAGGCAAACACTTGTCTATGAGTGGCTTATTAAAAAGGTGAGAAGTGAGTGTACTGTCTGGAAGGGGGAATAATTGTGCTCTTAAAAGGGACTTCAAAAGGCCAGTCGTGTCGGTGGAAAACCGTTAGCAGCATGTGAAGGAAATGGCTCACGAGGGTCCGCCGCGCTATCGGCATGTGGTGGATCAAACCATCTGCAGACACCATTTGTCCAACTGTCTTCTTGTCCATCTTTTTGTGAAACCACATTTGTGTCCCTGCTGTTATGTTCCGTGAAACGTGCTAATATGGAGCAATAGGGTTGGTTATGATCTGCACTGCTGATAAATCACTCAATACGTTCGTTTGTCAAGATTATTTGGCAAACCTTGTAAAATCCCATGTATTTAATGCGACAGATGTTTATTTTTTTTTGCATTAAATACGTTTTTTCAAAATGTTCCATATCTGTGCCAGAAGTTCGAAGTGTCAATTTAGCTATTCAATCTCAAAGAAAATATGGATAGGTCAATTATTTGATTTGAATATTTGCTTTTATCAGGAGCAGAGTTCACATATTGCTTTGGCACTGCCTTTTTTTTTTTTTACTAATTGTGTTGTTATAATTATTATTATTTTTACAGAAAAATAAAAAGTAAGGCTCCCAGAAAGTTTTGTGCCGTTTGAGCTGATTGATGGGCTATTTTCACAACGATTCTGAAATGTTTTATTTTGGTAACATTATTTTAAAAAATTTGTTAAAAGTTAAAAATGTAGTTTAGCTACTCATTGCAACCTATCTAGTTGCAACCAGAATACCACACTGTGAAAAGTTGTAAAAATGTTTTGTGTTTGCTGTGTAATCACTACTGTAGCATGAATAATAATTACAGTCTACACAAGTTGTACTAGAGAGTATAGTAATGTTTTGGGCTAATACCAGCAGTTTGTTCTTGATTTCAGTATACAGTTTCGTTATTACAGCAGAAAATGCTGCAAGGTCTGTTCTGCAGAGGCTGGCAAACAACCAAGCTTCCTTCCCTTGCTGGTTCTCCATTGCAGTGGGGATTAGATGTTCTCTGCAAGTTTATTCATGGTATTATAAAATGGTGATGTAAATTCAGTGGCTTACAAATGGTCCCTTGGAGGATAATGTAAGTAAAGAGACAAGTATCAGGGGTTTTACTAAAAAACCTCACTGGATTAGGCAGTGATATCAAAATCCACTGATTTAATTCCAACTACTCCAGATGTTGTTTATCATGGGACACTAAATAATGAAAAGCCTTAAAGGGATAGTTCACCCAAAAAACAGGGGACAATTCTGAGCATGCATTTCTGAGAGCAGATATGATGTTTGGGCACTCATGACTTTTTAGGTGTACAGACAAAAAAAAATTTTTTTTATTAAACATATCTGTAACAAGTACCCTATTATTAATTTCTCTTAATTTACTCACTCTCAAGCTGTTCCAAATCGGTATGATTTTCTTTCTTCTGTTGAACACAAAAGAAGGTATTTTGAAGAATGTTGGTAACCTAACAGTTGACGGTAGCCCTGGACTTCCATAGTATTTCTTTTCAACTGTGGTAGTCAGTGGCTACTGTCAACTGTTAAAAAAAAGTTTTAAAAGAAACAAGATGATTCCCCAGTAAAAACAGCACACCAAGGACAGAAAGTGTTTGTCTAGTTATGAAATCTCTTGGAGCATTTGAAACCCTCTAGAACTGCTTGCAAATTGTCACTTAGCACCTCATCATAGCCAAGTATTATTACTGCAAAGGCTTTTTGTTTAGTGGCCAAGTCTGGCTACTTATTCAACATCTGAAGGCCTTTTATTTTTTATTAATTGAGGTCTTTCAGCTTTTGACTCTTTGACAGGGGTCTGACAATGATTAGAGAGAAAAAATTAATGGTTCTTTTTAGCATGCAAGTATTTCAGCCTTCTCTGCAGGCTCTGACGCTTAATAGTAGACCAACATAACACGTTATATAAACATTATAAATTTGTATAATATATGTTACTCATTTTTCATTGCAAATATCTCACTCAAGTTATTTTTATGGCTAATATAAAAAATAATTTACTGCTTAGCTCAAATTTCAACAGCAATGTCACCAAACCGAATGTCAAATGTCAAGGCATGTTTTTTTAAACAGCAAATTTCTTATTTTATTTATTTATTTATTTTGTAAGTCAAGTAAATAACGGCCTGGATCCATACCCCGATGCCACTAGACCCATGTGTTGCGAAGTGAGTGGAATGCGGTTTATTTTGAATCTGGACTCTCAAGTCTTGCATTCCTTTTATCTGTGATCCAGATACCATCTGTACAAACGACCAATGCCACAAATGTACTTTTTTAATGGTAGTTTGGAAACATTTTAATACCAGTCATCATTTTTTATATTTCCATGTCACCTTGAATTATTGTTTAACAAAACATGGAATTGTTTATTCTCATACTCTTCCACACAGGTGCTGCTGAGTGTTTATGAGCAGCCATTGATTTTTGTAGGAAATCCCACATCCGGCTTCCCATAAGACAAAGGTAAGAACCCCTGATGTGTTCACCGGAGCTCACAATAGATAACACATGCTTTGCAATCCACGACCATTTATTCAAATACTGTAGAGCAGTTGTTCCAAACCCTGGTCCTGGAGGCACCCCAACACTGCAAGTTTTGTGTGTCTCCTTAATCAAACACACCTGATTCAGGTCATCAGCTCATTAGTAGAGACTTCAAGACCTGAAACTGGTGTGTCAGAGAAAATGACACTTAATTTTTAAATTTAAAATTTGTAAAATGTTAATTGGGACAGTATAATGTTTATCTGTCTATCTGTCTGTCTGTCTGTCTGTCCTGTTACATTTGAAAAAAAACATTTATAAACTAAAAAGTATTTAGTATTTCAAGTTTTTCTTCAAATGTAAAAGGAATGTGTGTGTATTAAAGACAATACATTCATAAACATTAACTGTATGTCTACATTTGAACATAAGAAAAAAAAAAACTACATTAGCAAATGCTGGTACTATAAAGGATGGGAACATGTTTGCTGAAATACATTTTATATAAATGTGTGGGCCTGAAAAAAAAAATAAGGTATTTGGGGGGTTTTTTGTTTGTTTTTGGGGGGGGGGGTAGAAGAAGGGAAGAGAGAAGGGAAATGGAATCAGGACTTCTTGCAGGTCTTTGAAAAAGTGCAAACATTGGGACACCAACAGAATTTCCCCATTACAGGTAGACTGTTGGTTATATTAGTAATTTCATTGGCAGTGTCTCGCAAGTTTCACCATTGATTTATGAGTCCCTCTTTCTCATATAAAAGTTTTACATTTATTTACTTGGCATGCAATTTCTTACAAAAAAGGTACAGTTTCTACCTGTTAGCTAAAAGCCTCCCTCAGTTACATTTGCAGGCTTTAAATGAATGCATTTAGGGTCAAGCAAAAAAAAAAAAAGAAGTCTTAAATATCCAGTGCAATTAAATATGAGCAGATGATACCACACAGGAGAAATAAACAGAGGGAATTATCAGGTCCATTGGACCATGCTCATAACTGAACATGTGAGACACCGCAAAAAACACTCTAACAACCCAGAACGTCTGAGATCTTGTGCAGCTGAGACCGCAAGCAGAAATGGATCTTGGATGTGATGTCTGTTGTAGAAACTCAAGAAGAAGAAAAGTTAAAGCAAGATGACTAATCTGTGGGCCCTGGATGTTTTTGTGCAAAGATAAATCAAGTGAAGCAACGTCAAGTCTCGTTAGTAAATGATGAATCAGGTCGAATATTTTGCAAATACGACCCGGAGCGGTTTCCTGGAAAATCTTGACATCATTTACACAGCTGCTCATGTAAACGGATCATCCTGAGCCTTTATTACACTTGAGAGCCGTGTGGTGGAGTTTCCTACAAGTGGTCAGGCTTCAGCTTAGGATCCGTCAGGGAGGTGAAGACCTCCCACTGGTGTCTGGGTAGAAACGGACCAAAGATAGACAGGACTAAATGAGATGCTGTTTTCATGACATTTCTTAATGCTTTTAGCTGGTCCGTGTGTTTTTCTCATTAGAATTTAGAAAAAGTATGTTTTAGTTCAGCATTAGACGTCTTGAATTCCACTGTGAGTGTTGTCCATTAGGTCTTTCTCATTTGCAAAGTCTATTAGCTTAAGTCTAGAGGTGTCTAGCATGTTGACAAAGAGAACTTTGATTAAAACGAGAATGTGTTTGAGCTATCCCAGAGCTCATCCATGACTTATACCTCAACCTGACAACATATCTCTCTCGGAAAACTGATACTGATGACTCTTCTAACCCTTCCTGCATATTTCACGCTCTCCCGTTCCACAACATTAGAGTCTCATGATTGTGACCGACCCACACCGAAGCCACAGTAAGTTTCAAACATTTAGATACAGTCTTGAGGAAGTTTCCTGCAGTAAACTGTTCTGGATAACACTGGGTGCTACTGACGTTTCATTGGAAGTTATGGGAGGCGAGATAAACTGAAGGGAAGAATACAAACCGAATACTTCAAAGCATCACGTGCCCACTATGTCATTGGGTACACGGCCAAACTACCGGGGGGAAGAAGATAATGCTTCAGAAGTATTTGAAAGCTGGAGATAAAGATCTCATCAGTGCCTAATAAATAACCTTCTTCTGTGGTGTCTGCTCACAATAAGATGTCATGGATGCAGCATGCAGCTTTTAAGCATTAAAACAAGAGAAGTGTATCACAGATTACGTGGTTCAGATATTGAAACGTAAAAGAT
Source organism: Sinocyclocheilus anophthalmus (assembly GCA_018155175.1). Taxonomy (NCBI): domain Eukaryota; kingdom Metazoa; phylum Chordata; class Actinopteri; order Cypriniformes; family Cyprinidae; genus Sinocyclocheilus; species Sinocyclocheilus anophthalmus. The sequence continues at coordinate 131,712 of JADLZN010006572.1, read as the reverse complement.
GTTTATTATTTTATTTATTTTTTAAATACTTTTTTAAAATGTTCAAATTAAAGTTTGGGATCGGTACAGTTTTTATATTTTTACGAAGTTTCTGGTGTCATTTGAAAATAACCAGTTTTCTATTTTTACTATACTTGAACAATATAATTTTACTCCGTGATGCAAAAGCTGAATTTTCAGGCATCATTACCTACAGGTCTTCCGTGGTCACAGATCCTTCAGAACGCATTCTAAACATATTGATGAATTTATTATCAATGTGGAAAAAAGTGTTGCTGGCTTCATGTTTTTTTTGGAAACCTGATGATACTTTTTCAGGATTCTTTATGATATTCTATTAAAAACAAGATTTATTCAAATTGGAACTCTTGTGTTACAATGTTACACTACCGTCCAGTAAAAATGTTTTTCTTTTTTTTTTCAGGGAAAAAAACATATTAGGAAATTGAAATAATATCTCACAATATTATTATTTTTTTGTTGAATTTTGGATCAAATAAATACAGCTTTGATAAGCACAAGAGACTCCGTTAAAAAACATAAAAAATCTTACTGATCCCAAACTTTTGAACGGCAGTGTATATAGTAGTGCTGTCAAATGATTAATCGAGATTAATCGCATCCAAAATAAAAGTTTTTGATTACATAATTAGGTATTTTTAATGTCACGTGTTTTACCCTGATGGTGTTTAGTAATTGTGTAGAAACGCAAACTGTTTATGTTCATTAGTCATAGGGCAAGTAAAGGTTAGTTTTGATTAACTTTAAGTCATCATGTTGCCTTCTTTTACCATTGATTTGTATTCTTTTATTTATTTATGGCTGCTAGGTTAATAACATTATATCAGTTAATTAACTGTAAACTATATCCCATACTTCCTGAAATGACCCTTCCATTCTATGCTATTTTTAAGTGTTACTTTCTGGCAACAATAGCTGTCATTTTTTTTTTTTAACTAAATATAATTTTAAAGTACAGAGCTAACTGACAGTGCAGCTGATATATGTAAATGTCCATTGGCTGTTATTTATTGCCGTGTTGTGTCTTACAGGCTGTGCTCAGTTAATGTTTTCTGACAGCACTTCCAGACTGATGAAATCCAACCTTTATGGCTCTGAAATATTCATGCCGATGCTCAATGTCTTTCCACTCTGTAAGTATGCCATGCTTTGTTCATCTTGTTCCAATTTCCCTTAGTGAACAGCCCATCCGTTTTTAAGATAATGAGGCAGGTCATCACTCTTTTGGACATTTGGGCATTTTTGAGCTTTCAGCTCTATCCAGGGATTTTTAAATCATATTACTATAATCACATTAGGCAGTATTATCAGCTGGTCAGTCTAATTTCTAAATGACACTAATTTCTAAATGACAGTAATCTTGGTTCGTTCTTCACTAAGTGGTTTTGAGGTTTGCTGGTTTCTTGTTTGTGTTTCTCACCGCAGGCAAAAATCTAACCTCACTTTTATAGGGACAATTTGTTGCATATTTGTTGTGTGAGAAATCAACAAATTAAACATAGTAACTGAAAGCAAATGGTTGGATTCAACATATTAATCTTTTGCATGTTAGGAATAGTTCACCCAAAAATGTGGATTCTGTCATTATTTATTCACCATAATGTTATGCCAGAGGAACAGTTTGAAATTTAAGTCATTCACTGAAAATCTTGATGGAAGGAAGAGAGGAAGTCATTTTTGGAACGTCATGATGGTGATGACAGATCTTTGGGTGAAATATCCCTGAGTTAATTTTAACCATTTCAACCACCTTGATGTAGAAGCAAATGGAGCAAATGAAGAAGCTTACCAAAATATGATATTTTAAGCCCTTTAGACAGAGAACAAAGCCATTTTTAGTAATTGAGTAACTGTACTATACATTTGTGGTCGACTGTTACTTATATATTATAATGTTTATTCATATTTTGAATTAGCTTTGTATTAGATTTTGTTTTTATTTGATTTATTTTAAGCTTTAGTAATTTTATGTCCTTGTCATTTTTATTCATTTTTGTTTTTAAATATATTTTTTATATTTTGCTTTGTTTTTATTTCAGTTTCAGTTTGAGTAATTTTAGTACTCAGTAGTACTGTGTAGTAGACAGACAGTAATTATTATATTTCAGTTCACTGCAACTTTATTTAAATGAACAAAACTAATTTTTAATAGTTTTCATTCAGGGGTATAACGATAATGAAACACTTTCCAATAATGTTTCATTTGTTACCGTTAGTGAACTCCAATATTAACATTAACTAACAATGTAAAAATACTATTACAACATTTTTTTTCATCTTAGTTAATGTTAATTTCAACATTTCAACAAGTTAACCTTAGTTAATGCTCTGTGAACAAACAATGAACAACTGTATTTTCATTAACAAACATTAACAAAGATTACTAAATGCTGTAAAAATATATATTGCTCATTGTTGGTACGTTAGCTAACAACTAATGTTAACAAATGAGAAGTTATTGTAAAGTGTTACCACTGATAACACCGGTGTGGTCGCCCACCAGTCAATCTGTGTGGATTTATCGACATGATGAGCACAGGTCACAGAAGCCATAAACCCTCAGCATTGTAAAGTGACAGAACAAATGCACGGCGAGGAGGTGAAGTTCAGGAAAGGGAGTCACAGATGCGCAGAGCAATGCAAATCTATCTGCAGCTTCTATCTCTTGATGCTCTCATGAAGTTCTCAGACAGTGGTTCATTATACTTCAGCATATGAGTGGCTGGTTGCGCTGAAGGCTCTTCTTTGACAGTACCAGGCAGAGAATGTCAACACTGGGGCGGGATGAGATTGAGGGAGCCTCTCTAGAGTAATGTTCACAGCGCTCGGGGAGTAAAGGCCTGTCTGGATGAGTAACAATCCTGTCTGTCTGAGACAGTCCAGCAGCCTGAATGCTGTTTTCCACCAGAAATAGAGGTCTGTGCTTTACGGTTTCTGTGTAGGTGAAGCAGCTGGCACTCTCACCATTTATAGGTATGAAAGCAGCTCTGCTTGTGGTTATGATTACTGAGACTTACAAGTGTGCTGTAATAGTATGTCATAACATCAGACCTGCTTCAGCATCAGTTCTTTCCCATGGCTTTAGATCATTCACTCCAAGTGGGTTAACATTTATTGTCTATAAAATATGAGCTATTCTCATCCGGAGAGGCCACTGTCTCACTTATTAGCTCAGTGTGTGAAGCCATTTAAACATATAATAATTTTATTCAGCAAAGTTGCATTCAATTTAGCAAAAATTACAGTAAAGATGTATACATACCATCACAGTTTTCACAAAAATATTAAGCAGTACGACAATGCAAATCAGCATATTAGAATGATTTCTGAAGGATCATGTGACACTGAAGACTGGAGTAATGATGCTGAAAATTCAGCATTGCCATCACACATGAATTAATAACATTTTAAAAATAATATACAGCATAGAAAACTTAATTTTTAAATTGTAAAAAAAAATATATTATTAAAATAGGCTATATTAATAAGACAATATAGTCTGCAAGATTTTCTGCCATGCTTTGCGGCAAGCTAGTACAACTCTTGGTCGTTTTTTATCTTTATTTTTTAAAGTCAGGAATATCTGCACACTCACATATTTTATTTTCACATACAGTGGGGCAAAAAAGTATTTAGTCCGCCACCAATTGTGCAAGTTCTCCCACTTAAAAAGATTTGAGAGGCCTGTAATTTTCATCATATGTATACCTCAACTAAGAGAGACAAAATGAAAAAAAAAAATCACATTGTAGGATTTTTAAAGAACTAATTGGTAAATTCCTCTGTAAAATAAGTATTTGGTCACCTACAACAAGCAAGATTTCTGGCTCTCACAAACCTGTAACAACTTCTTTAAGAGGCTCATCTGTCCTCCACCCGTTACCTGTATTAATGGCATCTGTGTTCTGTTTGACACTTGTTATTCATATAACAATCACTGTCCACAACCTCAACACACCTCCCAACTCCACCATGCCAGACCAAGTATCTGGGTCAGGACACCGCAAACCAAAATTGTGTAGACCTGGCATCCGAGGACTGGAACTGATCTTCATATATGGCTCATGTCCAGCTTGGTGTAATTAAATCCCTGTGGGAGCAATTATATTAGAAAATGGAGACATACAATACCACATGATAATCTCCCTCGTCTGGGCTTGTAACCACCAAGATCTCACCGCCGTGGGGGTCAAAATAGATCACAAGAAGCTTTGAGAATACAATCCCAGCACCACATGGTGGACCTAGTGAATGACTGTCAAGGCGGGACCAAACGTAACAAAGGCTACCATCAGTATCACACTGCGCTGCCAGGGACTCAAATCATGCAGTGCCAGACGTGTCTCCCTGCTTAAGCCAGTACATGTTCAGGCCCGTCTGAAGTTTGCTAGAGATCATTTGGATTATCCAGAAGAGGATTGGGAGAATGTCTTATGGTCAGATGAAACCAAAATATAATTTTTTTGTAAAAACTCAACTTGTCGTGTTTGGGAGAAAGAATGCTGAGTTGCATCCAAAGAACACCATACCTACTGTAAAGCATGGGGGTGGAAACATCATGCTTTTGGGGCTGTTTTTCTGCAAAGGGACCTGGACGACTGATCCGTGTAAACTAAAGAATGAATGGGGCCATGTATCTTGAAAAAACCTCCTTCCATCAGCAAGGGCAATGAAGATGAAACGTTCTGGGCTTACTTTCCACCAGCCATTACCATGAATCCCAAACACCCACCGCAGCACAGTGGCAACGAAGAAAAAAAAAAAAAAAATTGTAGCTCTGTACGAATCATTTCAAGGTCCTGAGGTGGCCTATCCAGTCTCTCCAGATCCTCAACCCCATATGAAAAATCTATTGATGAGTTGAAAATCCTGTTTGCCCAGCGTACATCCCCAACCATTAACTGCTCTAGAGAGGACTTCATGGCGTAATGGGCCAAATACCAGCAACATGTGTTAAACCTTGTGAAGATTACAGACAACGTTTGACCTCTGCATTCCAACAAGGGGTATTAACAAATTATTGAGATGAAATTTTGTTATTGACTAAATATTTATTTTCCACCATAATTTGCAAATTATTTCTTTAAAAATCCTACAATGTGCTTTTCTGGATTTTTTTTCCTCCTTTTTGTCTCTCCAGTTGAGGTATCCACCTAGATAAGAAAATTACAGGCCTCTCTCATCTTTTTAAGTGGGAGAACTTGCACAATTGGTGGCTGACTAAATACTTTTTTCCCCACTGTATAGTTTTAATCACTATTTTGCGTTTAAAGGACAGATATATCACATAATATTTTTTTCTACTGCTGCAAATATTCCTCATAACTCTAGTATTTTAATGTGAACGGGCTGCTAATGTGTTGAAAGTGCAATTGGAATGTAAATCAATGGAAACTATTGCTAAAATGCTGACGATGAGTGTTTGCTGTGTTTTTATTATTCCAGACAAAAGCAAATCTCCTGAATTCACTATAGAAGAAATACAAGAGGCATGAGAGGAATCCAGAGCAATACTTTGAAACTAATGGTGTGACCAAAGCCTGCAGACATGCCTGAGATGATTTCCTTCATTTCTGCTGACTCTGGGACAGGACTGACTGTTGTACCGGTGCGTAATTCATTACAGGGAAAGTTCACACAAAAATGACAATTCACTCATCCTGATTTTCTATCTAGAAATGAGAAATTTTGAAGAGCTGGTTGCACATTTCCATTCAATTACAACGAATGGACAACATTTTCCCTTTTGACTTCCATTGAAAAAAATACACTAGTACAGCTGAGTTAACAACGACAGAATTTTCTTTTTGGATTTTGAATTTGAATTTGACATTTCAGTTTCACTATTTATATGTTTTTACAACTTTACTTCACTGTAGCTGTGAATCTGAAATCTCTGTGCAAGAGATCGTCTGTACGCGTGACGTGGTGTTGAAAACGTGCATGCGCTTGGCGAGAATCATAAAACTTTACAGCTGCTTTCATCTTCGTTCACATTCTTTAAGAGTCAGGCATGCTTTGATTCTTGTGACCAGTAGAGGCTCATTTGAGACCCTTCTACCTGGATGAGAACGTATGACTAAGACGGACCAAACCAAGACATGAGCAAACAGGTTAATTACAGTTTATTAGCAGAATATTGAGTGTGTTTGTCAAGCATGTCTCGCAGTTAAGAGGAAGTTTTGGGTGAGAACACCACAGGAGACCTTCTGACTCAAGCTTTGTTACAATCACTCATCGATATCAATAGAGGTGCACAACATCTGATATCAGATGTTCTTGACTCATAATTCATTTCATGAGGAACTTGTCAGCTTAATGCAAAATTAACGAGGAAGTTATCAACTTTATGACTGCGTCTTATTGTTTTTTGGTGGCTTAGTAGGATCAACCCCCTTCCCACATTAGAGATAAGGAAACTGCTTTAGTAATCAACACGTGTTGATGCCTCCTTACGCTCATTATGGTTTCATAGAAGCGGCTCTCCGCTTCAGTCCTGCGTGGCTCGTGTCTGTCAGTTCATTCAATAGAGGAATGACATGTGGCATACGTATGAACATCAAAGGATATTTGCGCCATATGGAGAACTTGTCCTCTTATCTCGCTCATCACGAGAAGATATATTTAGTGGATGATATGTGTGATATATGGTCTAAATCAGTATCAAAATATAGCTGCAAGCCACAATCATTGAGGTCCAAGCAGATTGGGAAAATGAAGCCACATTTGAATGCTGCGGTTACAGTTGTTTCAATGGTAAATTATAACTTCCTTGATTATAGTTGCACAGTTTTGAGGATTTTCATACAAGTATAGCACTATATAAAGCACAGATTTGATGAACAGGTGGAGTTTGAAAAATTATGTTTTCCATTTTCCATTTTGTCCTTGAAGAAAAAAAAGAAAACCATGTATCTGAGATCGAAGCAAAAATTTATTAATAGCAGCATATGAAACTGTGGCCAATTCTCACAACATTTCATATCCAGGTTTCCAGGGTATGGAGGACCAAACCTGCAGAAATAAAAAATAAGTAATACGCAAATAAATAAATAAATGGCTGTAATAAATCCCCATCTTCTATTTATGTATGTATATACAGAATTAAACGTGTGATGAAAGTAGGCAAATAAAATAAATTGGTGGACAAACAGAAAATGTTTAAGGAAATGCTGAACTCATCCTAACTATTTTCTGATAATCACTCGTTTATTTCTGAATGTAGTTCCACATTTTTTTCCCTCTGCACAACATGCTAATGAGAGGGTGTCAACCATGGACTTGGTCAGGTCGTGTCATAGCTGGGGGCGCGGCTTTCCCGCTGACAGGAACTGCATGGTGTAAATCCAGTATGGCCTACGTAAAGTCACTTTTTCCGTTCAACAGAGCAAGATACATAGAAAAACTGAGCCGTGTTGTCCGTACAGTATCTGTGACTTTACAGACGACCCAACGGAATGGCCAGAGGTGCCGTTTCCCGACATGTCGATTGATTCGCTAACCTAGGGACCGTCCTCTAAATTTACATACTACATTGGTATACAAAAGCATTTTGAGAAACCTGCCTTGTCCAGTAAACACCCACCTGTAAATGTTTCGATTATGTAGTTTCTCATATTATACATGCACAATTTTTACCTGTGTAGGGGGTGGTGGGCGCTGTGAGAACAGTGTCTCTTCTGATGCGCCTTGAGAACAGTGTCGCTTCGCTTCTCGTAGCTTTCCAACTATTTTTTTGTCTCGAGCAAGAGACTGTATGACATTCTCGTTACATGATTTGACTGATTTTTACTTAGAAAGGGCAACAGCGCACCTCATTAAAATAAATAATCATTCATGTTTTCATAACCGCTGGCCAATTTCAAAAACTAAACTAAAATTAAATCATCTTTTAGAGCAAGGGGGCCCCCTGGTGTTTCAAGGGGCCCTATGCAGCTTGCGTATTTTGCATATAGGGAGGAACGGCTCTGCGCGCACACAACATCATCTCTCTCTCCGTCTCTCCTCACTTCTCTCTTTCTCTTCGCTCATCGATTGATAATTATTGAAATGCTCTAATTCATTAAAAGAAATGTGACTATACTCATTAGTTCATCTCTGGTCTGATTGTGATGCGTGCAGTACATTCTTGACTACCCGCGCCATACCTGACAATAAATACGTACTTCATTTGTTTTAAATTTACCCCCTTCCGGTCACTATTGCGCTGCCAAGAGCAATACTAGGATTTTTAATCTTGGCTATACCCTTGGTGAAACTGTACCTCATGGAACCGATAATCAACGGCTTGATGTGCATTAAAGGATTTTAAATGCACTTTGTGGAGGCTTCATGAGGTTCTTGGCCTCCATGTCGTGCATTAAAAATCTTTAATGCACAGCTAGCCGTGCATTCCTCTTCATAATCCAAATCTAACCATCAGAGTACACCTCATATATCTATGAAACAACAACTTTTTTTATGCAGGCGCGACTTATCCGTGTATTAATGGGTTTGAATCAGCACTACATTTATGTTATTTGGTTATGTGTCATTTATTTCGTTATCGTTCGTTATGGTTATGTACTGTCATTTTGGTGTGGTATATGTGTTTCTAATGCGAATTTCCCTTTGGGAATTAATAAATGGTCTTATCCTAGCCAACTTCACCTAAATTACTACAACAAAAAAGACACAGATCACTATTAACGTTATTAGTATAATATGTATACACGCACTGGCTCCCCACACATGCTCTGAACCAGTGTAAGCACACTGTCACCTGGCCTCAGCATTTAAGAGTAATTGAAAAAAGAATGCCGTTGTAACGGAATATACAGTGTTGTGTTTCACAGCGGCCTGAGGGTAAACTGGACACACGTTTTCCCTCTGTTGTGCTCTCTGCATGATTACAATGTTCCAGAGCATCTTTCTTTTTGCTTCAATGGACACAGAAACTATTGAGGGACATGTGGTCTGCTAGATTTGCATCACTGCAGTGTAATTGTTGAACTTGAGAGGGCTGAGTGTTCAAACTGGGGCAACAGGTGGATAGCACACTTTGATATATTAAAGGGGGAACAGAGTATATATGCACAGCAATATGTGTACTGGACAGGATATGTTTGTTGGACATGTCTGGTATGAAAACAGTGCACAGCAATATGTGTACTGGACAGGATATGTTTGTTGGACATGTCTGGTATGAAAACAGTGGAATGTCTGATATTTCGTATGTGGTTTCATCAGGTGTTTTTGGAGTTAGACACTCAGATCAATGTTTTTGGGTCAAGCCGTGTTATGGCAACTATTACTGCATAAAAAAGTCAAGACTGAAATGTGCATGTATGTGTTTGGTTAATTTGGTTAAATTGCATTCAAGATAGACATGATGTTCCCTGGGAATGGAACCCATTGCTATTTCCAGTGCATTTATTTACTGATTAGGAGTTAAAAATCAATGGTTTGATTAATATACAGCGAGTAACTTTATTATGATGTTTGTTGAAGTGGTTAAATCAACGCTGCAGGGAATTATTTGTTTTAGGGAAAAGAGGGAACCCTCACCCTCATTAAACTCCTCTGTATACACTGTTTATATTTTTGAAATGTACAGATAGTTAGAATAACAAGCAGAACAGGAAAGAGAACTGCAGTGCAAATTTTATTACATTTAAGCTTCAACTGCTTTATTTTCTTAGACGACTCACAACATGACGTGAAAGCAAACTGACCAACAGTGTCTCTTGCTGCTGCTCTGGTCTCTATTAATGAGAGTGTTTGTCAGGGACTGCATATGGATAGCATTGATTCCAGTTTCTTCAGTCTGTCATTATGGAGCAGTGCTTACCGATGCACTCCACTAATAGTGCTAGTGTTGTGATCATTTCCATCTTAGTTTTATTATTTAGAATCTGGTATTATTTCAAATTTAATAATAAATAATATATGTATAATATTAAAAAGTTATGTAAGGATATATTTATTACCACAAATTGATATAAATTATTATTGCTATTAATTATGATAATAACTAAAATAACAACAATAATAATAATTATTTATAATTACTTATAAACATGATTTATTTACTATCATTGCTGTTTTAATATTTTAGTTTGATTTTTATTTATTTTATATATAACAATAGTACCAACAATGTAATAATACATATTAAATATATTTGTATAAAATATACGATTGGATATTATCAATTAGTCTTTTTGTTAATTAATGAATAACAACACACACAACAACAACAATATCGAATAATCTCCATCATCACTGAATTTTTATATTTAGTGTATATTCATTTTATTAACGATCATCTAATAATAATAATAAATAAAAATGGAAAATTGGATAAATCAAAAAATTGGGAAAAGTGGTTTATGTACTTTCGTTTCTATACTAATAATAATAATACTCAATAATAATAATCATATTTTTTCTACGCCGTAGGTTTTATTGTTTTGGAAAATTTTGGAAGATGGACGTTTTTTAAATAATTTCTTTCTTTAATAATACTAATATAATAAAATTTTAATATAATAACAAAGTTACAAAGTTTTTTGTGTGTGTGTGTGTTTGGTTTAGTACCAGGGTAAGAACATATGTTTCTGTCTGTAGTAATGCTCAGTAACCTGAGGCAGTCATTGATAGAGTGATCCTGCATACACTGACACCAGTTCAAGTGTGACATTCAACCTCCACCTCCTGCTTGGGGAGGGCAAAGGTACTTCTGGTGTCATCCCGTCGATTAGCCACCCGTGTCATTACTTGGCTCTACTTTTTGTGACCTCTGGATGACTGTGAATTGCTCACCCTCCTCCAACAACTCCTAACAGTATTTCAGAAATATCGGTTATACGTTACTTATACATGCTAGAAGCAAAACCCCATTAGCAAGACTTTAACAAGAAGTCTTGCTAAATTCACTTATACACTCTTTTGAGTTTATCAGTCTCAGTTGGGTTTGACTAGAGGAAGATTACTTTATCCTAAAGGGCCTGGGAATATTTTCGTTTGTAGTCTCCTCCTACTTAAAGCCACCTGGGCCTCATTTCCTCACTTCCTCTCCATACACTTCATATCTTTCACTGAGAGTTAAAACATCTGATAAAATGTCCTACTGACACCTGAGGCCAACCGAAAGATTAATTTCTTTATGAGAGTATACAGGTACAACACATTACTTCAAGAAATATGATCATTTCAGTAAATATCTGGTTACACTATTTGCAATATGTACAACATTTTTTTTAAATTAAGATGTTTTGTATGACCCTACTTGAACAAAACCCTTGCCCTATTTTTCTTTTCTACTCATTTACTTTTTTCCCTTACATTTTCTTAAACATTGCATTGTCCAGCGCTGAGGACCTTATACCCATGAGCTGTCGCTAGAGCGATTCAGATAGATTGTGTTATCATTTATTCATTCAGCTTCGCTTTCCCTGAAACTAGAACTAAGCTAACCAATGCATTATTTACCATTAGTGAACACTTACCTAATGCATATTTCAACACCAGGCAGCTGGAGTCTTTGTCTTGGAGGTGCTGATCACTTAGTGCTATTGAATGAGCTTGGAGATTGTGGCAGGTCACAGGTTCAAATGCCCAGAAGTCAATGTTACACACACATATAAGCACAATGACAATTAAGGGTCTTGATCCGTCATGTTAAAGTCCTTGCAGAAACTTTAACGGTCACTGACCTGATTGGAAATGATACAGATGTTCAGATTCACATAAATGTAAAATCAAATGCATTGTGTTAATAAAATCACAACTTTAGTCAAATTTGAAGTTGCTGCACATTCAGTAGCGTAGCATGCAAAAGAAATCTTCTTTTGGTTTGGAAAGTGGGAAACTTTAACTCTAGTTTAACTCTAGTTAGGAAATTAGGGCAAATTACTCTCACATTGAAGGCTGTCAGAGGTGTTAAACACTTCCCATTGTGGTGGCGTCACTTGTAACAGATGTGAATTGCACAAAATTTTTGTAGTACATACTATTTAGAAGCAAGATACAGTATTGCCTTATTGGTAGCAAGCTTAGGGGCCCAATGCCATTCCTGCATAGAAATGCAGGAACGGTATTGGAGTTTCCTCTTAAATATTGTGGTTGGCTTGTAAATTAATCATTAAGAAAATCTTGGATTAAATGAGAGCAAGATAAATGTAGGCTTTGAAACTGGCCAGTATATTTACCCATATTTAGCTTTCAACATAGAACTTAGGAACAAACAGTCCTTTGGAAGTTCTCTGCCTGAAACCCTCTCTTTTAGCTTGCACAGTGACACACCTGAGAGAGAGCGAGAGCCCAGGCAAAGGTCCTCGCTGCAAGAAAGGTAGAATTTCACCCCCTTTGAAGTAACAGAGAAGGATTCAGACCCCTCATTAGCCAGATAGAATCTACACTCAGACATGTAAGTTAGCGATTCAAATCTATTGGGACAGATTGAATTCCGTTAAATAGTGCTGTTTTTTTAGTTTTCTCAGGCTCTCTTGGCTATCTCTTATGAGGCAGCAAACAATGAGAAACACTGCCGGACATTCAGTGGCAGAGGCTGGCTGGGAAAAATCCTCTGGCTGTCTCATATTCGCTCCTTTCACAAATCCCTCCATAGATAGGTTATCTCTGTGAATGGCAGTCTGTAGCCCTGGAGACTCTGCTTTAATATGATAGTGATTATTTGAGAAGACAAAAAAGGAAAACTTGGTCAGCAGATTTTTATTGACATTTCTTTTAAAAAAAAATCAAAATATAATCTATGAATCAAATGAGTGGAATTACCAACCCTGAAAAATGCACTAAAGCAGACAACGTGCCAATTTTTATGGAAAGGCTTTCAAACTGTACTTGCAGTTGTTGTTTTACCTTGCTGTGAATGATCTAGGATTTATCCAAAAGTGTTGCATGTGCATTGTGTGTTATCTCGCTGTTATTTTTGTTAAATGTACTTTTGCATGTGAAAATATCAGTTATTAACCTTTAAATGGTTTCAGTATATTTTTCTAGTTAAGTTAAATCTCATAAGAAGCACAGCCCAACATTATTATTTAACAACATTTAATTATTATTATTCATAAGTGTATACTCTTAATAGGCAATGTATGCGATGAGATGCATAACTGTAAAAGTGAAAATAATAGCAGTATTTTGAAGAAAAAAACATAAATGCTAATAATAATACTTGAGGAAATACGTAATTGTAAAATATGAAAATAAAAACAAATGTATTAAATGTATTATTTGGTGTATTAGAAAATAGAAAATAATGCTGATAATTTTGAGGTATATTTCACAAGCATTCATATGTTTTAACAGGTTAATTAGCAAATATTAGAATGTACTTTTATTAAAAACGTTTGAACAAAAGTATAAAACATACTTTTTTACAAAAGTACTTTTATCATCTATCAGCTGTTCCAGGGTGGTCCGACATTCACTAGAAACCAGAAGAACATTGAGTTCCTCTTTAAAAATCAATTAAGTGTATTGTAATAATCAGAGTTCCCAGAGTTCCCATTCTCCTGATTGGATCCTTGTCCCTAGTGTTGGCAGGAAATGTCTGACAGAGGAAATGTGTGATAAGACCAAGGTGTTTGCAGGGAGACGTGAGATTAAGTGCTGAACCAACACTTCTGAGGACCCCGGGCACTGGGTTAGACCAGCACTGGGTAGATGGAGCTCATGAGGGTTATGGGGAGAGGAAAGACACCTTAGATTGAAAACAGCCATTCATCTTCAAACATGAGCTTTTGAGAGGATTAGTCTAGGGTTTTGGGTTTTCTCCTGTTGTTAAAGTTTGTCTCACTAGAGGGAACCAGTGCCAGTGAAGTTTTGTTTTAACCCCAGACACAGCATCCCACATCTTTGCAATGATGAAAATGTGAGAAATAGTACTTTGAATCTTGTGCTATAGAAAATAATGACAATGATTTGTCAAGCAATGCTTTGTGCTAAAAAAAATTATGAGGTAGGCCTACTAAGTAAAGTTTAATTGTTTCTCTGAGCACATTGCAAATGTTTGTTAACAAAACTTCGAAGATACTTCCTACACTTCTTGACATTATATTAACAGAAAATCATATTGTTTTTTTGAATGCATTCAAATGCCTTGGGCACAGTTTAGTTGCACTAACACATGTTTCTTTTCCCTCTTCTTTTTCAGCCCTTCCCCCCACCCGTAATGAGTAAACGTCTCCCCCGGTTAGTGGTCGACTTCCTCACTTCTTCGAGACTCCAACAGCTCTTTTGATGCAAGGTAAGTCTGTCATGAAATGGTTACGCAAGATGACCTGAGAATTTCAATAAATACATTTTTTCCCTTCAGGACACCCCCTCACATAATTCCAGAAATGTGCTTCTCGCACCTTGTTTAAAGTACTAACTGACTTGGCTCTCGGCTGCACTACAGGTCGGAATTCAGGACTGAAGATGTGCCCAAATATGATATGAATGATATTTACTTGGCAGAAGTTGAATTTGGCTCGGTTTTTCCACCGAAAAACAGAGAGGGATGTCAAACAACAGGAGAAAAGTGGAGATACGGATTATGTTGGACAATATGAAAAGGAAATGAAACAACACACAAACCAGTCTCGAGATAAAGATTGTTTTCAGGGTGAGCTCTATCCCACGACAGCACTGATGTCTCTTTTCGTTGTCGTAAATGCCCATTAAATGTAGTTTAATGGCTATAAGACTTTATTAGGCTGCTATAAACTGATTCCGAATGTGTATTGAAGGTACAAACAGTTCAGGTACATCTGAGTCTTGTTGTTCCTACTGTAGGACAGAAGACTGATGAGGACGGCAGTAAATGAGGGGAAAAGCGGCAATCAGCTCCAGGTTTCTCTGATAAGGCTCACATGCCACGAAGGGGGGGGGGGTGGCTGCGCAGTTAGCCGGAGGAGACCTGTATGGGCCAACGCATGGGGCTCCCAGCCCAGATGGGAGGGAACGGAGAGGGAGGGGCAGTGAGAGAGAGGGAGACACTGAGAGTGGGTGAGGCAATTGGAAGAGTGAGACAGATAGGAGAGGGGCGAAGAAAAATGCCCCTCGTCGCCTCTCATTCTGACGCACACATGCAAGCAAAACTTGCACGCGCACACACGGATCTTCAAAGCCGACTGCTTTTCATAGTCTCCCTATTAGCTAAAGAGATTACATCTGGGGTCCTGAACCAAATAAATAAGGTGAGAGGAGTGTCAGAGCTCAGTCTGCTCCACCTCAGGATCCTCTCAGCACTTCAGTGGTGAGCAGAAAGGAAACCCACTCTTAATCAGAGGGACATTGAGAGAGCTGGACACAGCAGGGATTACAGGCTTTTTTCCTACTCTCATTTCATCGAGAACAGATTCGCTGGCCTGTTGCATTCGGGTCGTTTTGCCATTCTTCTCCAGAACATTTTCTTTGCCTCTTGCTGTCCTCGTTTCCCCCCGGTCCAACAGAACAGAGGTTTTTCAGTGGATTGTATGTGGGAGAGCAGGAGGAGGTGAAGCGGTTCCCCGCGGAGGTGTTTTGAGTTATGGATGTTGACACATTCCTTCTGGACACGAGGAGAACTGGATCCAGCCTGAGCAGCGCAAGCAGACGCTACCGCCACGGACGCTTCACTGGGCTTCACCTCCCGGTATCACCCTTTCTCCCAGCCAGCTCTTCAGCATGTACCTTTCTGTGAGGCTCTTCTCAGTCTTCCGAGCTCCAGGACAATGTGCAAATGGAAAGTGACTAAGGGTGCCTCAGCCTGGTTCCGTCTGTCCTGCCTTTCCCTGCCGCTGCTGCTCCTGCTCCTGTGTTCGGCTCTGCCTGTGGCCTGCCATGACACCCACAGGGCCGTACGTGCCCCGAGGGGCACCAACTCCTCGTCGTCTGCCGTGGTGGGGCGGCATGTGCGCAGCTACAACCACCTCACGGGGGACGTGCGCAAGAGGAAACTCTTCTCCTACCAGAAGTTCTTTCTCAGGATCGATAAGAACGGAAAAGTCAACGGCACCAAAAGCAAGGACGATCCGTACAGTGAGTAATGCCCGTTTTTATCCTCTTTCCTTTCACATGTGGGTCCCATAGAAGAAATGGCACTGCTTATTTCCTGCCTCCTTTGATTTCGCAGTCAAACATCCAGCAGATAATATAAACCTTACCTGATGTTGGTGGGCGCGAGCTGCTGTGTGGAGTTGGGCTTTGCACGCGTTGCTGAGAGGCAGTCGGCTCTAATGTTGGTCCTTAGGTTTCAGAGTGCAGATTTATTCATAGCAGGTTTCCTGGAACCAATATGAAATTACCAGGGGAGCCTTTCTTTTCTGTAAAATGCGCAAACCATTAGAAGTTACTCCCGAACATCACGCAGTCCATCAGTTATCTTTATTACTCCTGCTCGTCATAACTCCCTAGTCGCTGCAACAAATGGCTTACTTTTGAGATTTTATTAATTTCAAGCACATGTCAGGTGGTTCTTTTTTCTGTTGAACGTGTTATCGTGTTCATTCATAAATAATCAGAAGAATTTTAACTTTACACTTTGTGGCATGTCCAGACCCCCGGCAGGGAGCTCGAAGCACCTGGTCACCACACTCCCAAATCTCCCTCTGCACTTTTTCGTTAGTAGATTGCACACACATTGCCGCTAATAAAAAAGGCTTTGACATATGGGTCCCATGTGCGTGCTGCTTGGCTTTTTTAGACTATGGTGTGCTGGAACTCCGCAAGACATGGCTGTGGGTATTTCAATTAGCCGAACTGCCTCTTAAATGTGCTGCACAGAAAGTCTCTTAATAAATCCAAGACCAGGCTTGAAGAGTTCTGGAAGGCTTTCAACTACCATCAAAGAGTTTGTCCAGAAAGCTGGACACTGTTAGGTCTAGTGTTGTAGACATTAAACATTTACATTTATATTTATTAATGCATGTTTGAAAATAAATGAATAAATGTGTGCTAGCTTTTTTTAAATGTAATTTAAATAGAAAAAAATTATAAATTGATATCTATCATGCCTGTTAAAAATTAAAAAAATCTACATATCATATGCCATGTTTTTGTACTTTTCCCTATGCCAGTGAATGCTGTACATGTTAAAAGATTCCCGCCACTCGCTTACCACATGTAAAAAAAATGCACTATCCTTGTTAGCTCCCACAATGACCCTTAGGCATGAAGCATACTGGTAATAATGTTCCGGCCAGATGCACTGAGTTTCAGTGGGGATTCACTTCTCGTTTCAGTGCTGATATATCTGAAGTGTGGATATGGCCTGGAATGTCTGCGGGAGGCATAGCAAAGGGGAACCACTTGTTGGTGAATGGATCATTTCTCCAAAACAGATTGGACCTCTGCCATCCCTCCGCTTTCCCTGCTTTTTTTGCGGGCGCTATAATTGAATTTGAAGGGCCTCTGGTGCCCACAAGATAGCAGCAGTGCTCCCTGCATCCCTCGCTTTAAAACAGCGGCACGGTGAAATGGTAGTGTGCGGCGTTTACGACAAGCATGTTTGCTTGATTTATTCTGTAATCAGAGACCATTGTTGTTGCCCGTAAAAAGGGCAGAAATGAGTGGCTTGCTATGTTATGTATCATCATGTACTTGAAACATCAAAACATCCTCAAATGATTTTACTCCAGTTGGAGCCACTGGAATTTTAAAAGGAACCAGTCCCTTTTGTGGTATAATATTTCTCTTGAGTTAACAAAAAGAATATTCCCATGAACAGCACGGCGTGTTATTGTATATAGACTGACGTCATGTCGACAATTATCTTTGTGTTTGAAGGCCCGGTGTTTGAATAGAGCTGAATTTTATCAAGACTGTGAACAGATATGAGCTGTCAAACTCAATTTTTAAAAATATATTTTTAACTTCCACATTTAATGTTTATGAAAAGCACACTTTGCGTTATGCTGAAATTAACAGTCGAATGAACTCAAGGTCAGTAGTTTTTCTGTTTTGGATGAGTTACAGAATATACTTTTGGAAAAGCACAAAGTAGAAGAAATGACGTATTTTATTTTAACGAGACATTAATGTAGCCTATTTACCAGCAATGCACATATAAAATGTCACATCTTGATGCAAAATTTACATTTACACCCCTGTAAACACTTGCAGTAAATCAAAAACCCGTATTTTATGAGAGGGCCAATATTTGTTTTGCATATTTGATGTGGAAAAATATTTGCAGAGAGCCTAAGTATGATAGATTGTTACATTTCCCAGATTCAAACTCCCAGTCAGAGAGTCTCTTTGTCCATGTTTGAGTTCTCAAGTCCAGCCTTCTTTAGTTTTCAAGTCCACAAAAGACCTGTCTATGTGCAGTTTGAAATCCTATCCCACCCATATTGTTTGATTTCCTTTCAGAATCCATCAGCTCAATATCACTTTTGTCACATTGTGTCTCCCCCAAGACATTTTTGGAAACGGCACCCCATGCTGGAACTCGGAGCTGTCCTCGGTGTATTGAGCGAGCCTAACAACAAGCTCTGTGATGCAAAAGCTCTCACACGGACCGGCCGGATTTCAATCTTTCTTTTCCTGTTTTGATCTTGTTTGCCTTCTCTTTCTTCTGCGCGATTGTTTTGTGTTTATCACACGGCGCTGATGAAAAAGTCAGCATCAACACAAGCGCAAAACCTTTGGTGTTGGCATGGCCGGAGGAAATTGTTAATGAGGATCATTAGTCTTTGACAGCTTTGATTGAGGTGATTTGTTCGATCAGAGTTCAACTACTGGTTGAATCGTAAGGTCTAAAGTGCAGGGGTCTTTCCAATCATCGTGTCAGCTCTTGGGCAGCAGATCAAACAAGGGTCAGGCCAGCGGTCATTATACGTCTCTCACGCCATTTGGGGTCAGTTTAATCTAATAGGGCTCAATTAAGAATACAGATTATTGCTGGTCTAATGAGGTGTTTCTAGGCCAAACTCCGTTAGCTTTGGTCAGAGTGGCACACTTGAAGATTGTTTTTCTCCATGAGAGAATATAAATTACTCTGTTTATTTCAGGTGTTGAGTTTCTTTGTATGCGTTAGGCTGAACCTTATCAACTATATAGCAAACAAACCCTTGCTTTTGTTTGCTGAATGAATGTTAATGTTCATAACTTGTTTTTCCTCCTGCGTTCCATCAGCTTCTGTCAGTTTACCTTGTATAAAAGTTGTTTTGCCATTTTAATGAGAAAGAAAGATGAATAAGCCTATTCTGTCAAGTGTTAGAAACTAGCATGGAAGGAACCGACTTGCTGGTTAGTATGGGTATGATTGACAAAATCATAAATGTCCCTTATATTTGAAATTGATATTATTAATTTCTATTAAAAAAAACGTACATTAAAATATTTACATGGGACATCTGCATACAAGCGGAGCAAATCTATATTATTATTAATATTATATTTTTAAAATATGTAGTTCTGTTTAATACACCATTATTCAGTCTTTTATTTACAAATTGCATCTAGCCAATTCCAACAACAAAAAAACTAAATGGCCCACAATGCTCTTGACTTCGGTACTTCACCTTAATTTTTAGTGCCACCATGAACCGAAGTGAAGTATTCTCACTCACTATGACCAGTTTTTGTTACTGATAGGCCTATAGACTCATTAAACGCCTTTGTTGCATTCATGCGCATAGTGAACATGTCTGTGATTGGTCATAGTGCCCAACCACTGCAAAAAAGCATGTTGCAAACAAAACATTTTGACACAGTGATTAATTGTGCAGCCTTACTAGTTAGTGATCATTTTCATATGATATCTGATCACAGATTTATAATCTATGTGACTGCATGTTCACCATAACATTGGTTTATTCAGTTACCTCCTGCTTTACAGCTCAAATGTAGTTGTAAAATGACTCACTGGTGTGAATGAACATGTGCAATGTGTGAATTTAAATGACATGTTGCTGGCCCTGGCCACATGGATGGCACTCTTCAGGTGTGTGTGTGTGTGTGTGTGCTTCTCTGTGGTTATGGTGCCCGTTTATAGCTCCTGTGGGAAATCCCAACCACACAAGTAATAAAAATGACTTATGAGGATTGAGCTGGTGTGCAAAAGGTTAGTGTCAGCATTTCATTCTCTTTAACCTCTGTGTCCTTATAGACTTTCTCCTTTCTGATTCATAAATAACAGAGCAGGCTTTTACAAGACATTTTAAGGATCACTTCAAGATACCTGGCCCTCAAAAATGCAACATGCTGATAGCTTTGACATGTTTACTTATAAGCTGTCCATTGTTCTATTATGTTTGTTCCATCTTCACTACTGTTCAAAAGTTTGGGTTCAGTAAGATTTTATTACTTTTATTCAGAAATTACCTAATAAATTGATCAAAAGTTACAGTAAAGACATTTATAATGTTAAAATATAATAACATTTTATTAAAAATAGTGTCTCATTTATTTTAATAGCTAATATGTTTGAACAGATGCTCACACTGATCTACAACTATTATATATGAGTTATTGTGAAAGTGGTTTTTAGCACTTCATGCTTAAAGGAGTATGATTTTAAAAATTCATGTGCCATAATTTGTATTTTATCATTTTAACATGTAAAACGAGGTAAAAGGTCATGTTTTTAAAGACCATGTTGTTATACCCACAACACGTGTATATTTTGTAGTAGCAGCTCAACATCTTCATCTAGTTAATACATCCAGCTTTTCCCTTCTGAAAGTTCAACTTAGAGGAGCAGAAGACCAGATGTATGCCTAACCTCTGACCCCATTATCTAAAGCAGAGCACCATTTGTGCCATGAGAAGTTCTGGGGAGAAACAGCACTGTCTCTTTTCTGCTGTGATCTGTCTGATTTCCAACAGACGGTGACTAAAAGCACACTTGCCCACAAACCAGTGAGACGACAATTGTTTTGGAATTGTTTTCAGGAAACTATAAGCTTTGAGGTGATCATTGAGCAGTTTACAGAGTAAGAAGCCAGGTACAGGGAGTTTAGTTATGATAACTGTGATATCTACAAACACATGTTGTTCTTTTTATGTTTATCAAGCCATTAAACAGGAAAGACTGAGGGAACGACTTTGCAAGGTCTTTCAGTGTCCTATAAATCTGTTAAGTGTTTAATATGCTACAATACTGGACAAATGAGAGCAGGGTGAAGCTTTCCTTAAACACATCTTCTCACAAGCTCCAAGGGGAATTCCTAAGCGATGTGTGCTTGAACAGATGGCGGCGGTTGGCACATCAAAGCACTGAAGAGAGATGAGTACCAGTGTAAGCAGAGATGCATCTGGCCTGTCAAAGAAGTGAGCAGGAAGTTTGAGTGGTCTTGCATTGGTTCCCACTAGGATGGGTGTTTGCTCTGACATTTAGGATGAGGTTGGAAACTGTTTGCCACCACAGAAGGTTGTCTGGATGTTTGGGTATGTTAGGTGTGTGTTTGGGATGATGCATGCATGGTTGCATGTGCGCAAAGTGTTTCAGTGGTTTCATTGCCCAGGCAATGCAAACACTGAACAAATCTGTCTGTCATCAAAAATTAGTTGAGCACAAAATCTTCAGTCCTCTGACAGTGTGCAGGGTGGTTAACAAATGCCTGGACACTTAGTCAAACAAAAACATGATACTTAACATGCTCTGATGGTCTGGAATAACATGAAATATGTGAAGAGTTTAGGGATAATAATTCATCCAAAAATGGAAATTCTGTCATCATTTTTTTTCTGCTGTGAAACAAAATATGTGTGTACATGTAAATCTCAAAACAACCCATTATATAGGGGCTCTGAGTATGCCTAGCAACTGGAAGAGAGAAAGAAGAATTGTACTCATTTTCTGACTTTCTCTTCTTTATGTGCTCTTTCAATGAGTCACATTTTAGCAGATTTATAGTGGGAGAACAGCACTACTGTTTTCACTACTGTCCGAGGATGCATTACGTAATATGAAATAGAGCTGGTTCTTGTGTTTTAAGCTCAGACTACAGACATGCACATTTGAACCATATGCCCCTGAGAACCGTAATGTTATCGTGTATTCAAATACACATCATCCATTGGGCAAGTCACTGGCCTTAAATCATGTGTCCCTTTTAGCTTTTTAAATGCAATCCAATGTTTTTCTTTAGGCCAAGCACACACTGCAAGACAGAAGACTGCATGCGCACACTTAAAGAGTTACTGTTTCTTGTGTGCACAGTCACAGACTTTGTTACAATTGTAAACCAAAAATGCAACATTTGACTTTTGCTTCCCACTCTCACACCTTGTAGTGTGTGCTTGGTTTAGCAGGCTGGTCATTATGTTTTGGCCAAAGATATGGATCTAGAGCCCTAAAGACAGATATTTAGAGGCAGATGTGCAATGGAGTTACTGTAAGATCTCAGACGATAAACTGGTGGATGTGAGGGAGAACAGATTGCATAACTCTCTTTACCAGTGAGTTTGCATTGTGCTCTATTAGCAAATTTCAATAGGAAAATCAGTAATTAAAGCCTGTTTATGAGGTGCTGAAAAAATGAACAAAATTGTTTTAAGAAAAATCATCATTCTTCACTAAGCTTTTAACACAGCTCTGAAAAAAGTATAGCTATTCTGAGTCTGTCTACAGAGGCCACATATGCTTTCTGTAAACCATCTTGAAAGGCTCATTTAAAAACAATCTTCATGGATTTTGTTTTTACGTGATCAAGAGCGTCAGGTTATCATCATCTGATCTGTTTTGTAGCTTTTAACATAAAAACGTTGCATTTCTCCATACAATCCAACAAACAATAGGCGGAGCGGAGGTCCTAAAATCTTCAAAAGGACTGCATACAAACATATTTACAGTCCTTCTAGTCTGAGTTCATCCAAAGTTGCTCTACGCTGCAAAAAAATATATTCTTACACAGTATTTGTCTTGTTTTTAAGTAAAATTTCTGAACATTCTTAAATCAAGATACATTTACTTGAGAAACATTTACTTCCAGAAAACTAAGATATAATATCGTAAAATTAAGTGACTTCATGCTTAAAACAAGAACAAATGGCCAGTGGGGTAAGAAAAATAAACTTGTTTTCCCTTTGAATAAAGTGTATTTATTTTAGGGTCTCTTAACTAGTTGCTTATTAGCATGCATAATACTAGAATATTAGCCATTTATTAGTAGTAATTAAGCACATATTAATGCCTAATTCTACATGACCTTATTCTACATCTCTAATCCTACCCAATACCTAAACTTAACAACTGCCTTACTAACTATTAATAAGCAGCAAATTAGGAATTTATTGAGGGAAATGTCATAGTTAATAGTGAATATGTGTTCCCCATTCTAAAGTGTTACCGTGTATTTTTCTGACGTTTTTTTCAGCTTTTTCACCTTAAGTCATTTTGCCTGTCAAGTAAAAGTATCTTTATTTAAGAATGTTTAGATATTTGTATTGGGGGGGGAAAAACACGTTTTTGCAGTGTATTTCAGCAGCGCTAGGATGGTATAATGAGACCGGCCCCCCAGACCTGTCCACTGATCTCCCTGAGCCCAGGAGCCAGGGGCCCGCGGAGCCCAGATCAAAGGTCCAAGTCACTGTCATCAGAAGCCAATGATGGGTCAGCAGCAAAGATGCCTTTTAATGGGGACCCTTTTCACTTTATGGTCCTGTAGGCAGGGGGTTAATTGAAAAGACGTGCGTGTCAGAGGTGTGGCGGTCCAAGGTTCCCAGGACAATTAAGCACCCTGGTGTAATATATGACTTGACTTATTCAGTCTTTGCTTCCAGAAAAAGAGTGGAAGAGAGTGTGGAGAGCTGACAAGCAGTTGAGGGTTCCCGAGTGCTAGTAAGATTATTATTTTGACATCTGGAAACGAGCCAATCGGAACGCTGCTAAGGAAAAGTCAGTCTGCCTGATGAAAATTGTTGTTTTCAAATACATTTGAAGTGGATGGGGGTCTCTTTCACTCTCTCGCAGGCTTTGGTGGTGATGCAGGTTGCACAAGGCTACACATATGAGGCTGTGTTTTTTTTTTAAATTACTACAAGATGCGATAACCTGAGTTCTGTCACCCTGCCAAGAAAACATTGAACGCCGTTAAGCGGGAAGGGGGGTGGCCACCTACAGAGCCTGGAGCAAGAGCCTAGTCTACTGAGGGAAGATCACGCTAGGCTATGGGTGGGACTCTCTGGACCACCGTTGGGCCATGGGCAGTGTAATGTCACATGGCCGCTCACAGGCAGGGTTTGAGTAAGGTGGGGCTGGGCTTGTTAAAAAGCTGAGGCTTTTAATTCTTTTAAAGCCGAGCCCTAACGGGGAGTAAGACAAGAATACTTGGAGAATTAGGTTGCACCGCAAAGAAAAAATAAAATTCTATAGCTTTTTTTTTTTTTTAAGAGAATGCCGTGGCTAGTGCTTTGAATAATGCAGGCAGTGAAATCGTGTTTGTCAGAATACCAGAGCGCCGTGATATAGATGTAACAAAACATTGGGTCTGCCAGGAAAACTGTTTAAAAGTAATCACGCTCTTATGAGTCAAGACTTTGCTGTCTGTAGATCGCGCCACGTGCTCAAAAGACTGGCTCTGGTGTGAGAGATTCAGGGGGCGGCGAGATTTTCTGGCTGAGAATATAAAACAAATAATACTATACTAACCAATTATATAAAAAAAATAACGGGTCTGGCGGTTTGATTGGCTGACATAAAATTATAAAGAATAATAAATAAAAACATTGCTATAACTAATACCATAAGCACAGTATTGTAGTAGCAGAAGGCCCTTTATTGATTTATTTAAAAATTTATTAATTATTTTTTTAAATTAAGGTTATAATAAAAATTTCAAGGTTATAAATAATAGATCTACAAACACTGAATTCAAAGAAAATATAAATATTAGATTTAAAGCTTCAATGAAAGTTAGAAATGTTGCCTTGGCAAATAAAAAAAGTTTAAGCTGAAGCACTAAAGTTATTAAAACTGAAATAAAAATAAATTAAGCATTAAGCATCTTAAAAATCATTTAAAAATACTCATTTGTGATGAAGGGCTTCCGCTACTTTGATGATTACTCAGTATTATTCAGAACTGATAGTTATTAGTTATAGGATTGTTTTTAAACTAAGGACGATTTGTATGCTGTTCAAAACTGCAAGTAATTGTTTTCATGTTGTTGGGGTTTCTCTCAGACTTGAGGTGGTCTGCAGTTACTGATTAAGTTTGAGAAGCACTACTGTAGAGGTTTGTTGAGGTTTAACTCTTACATGACTGCGCGTAAGCACTTTAATGAGCCGAAATAAAACCGTAACAGACTTGTTGCACGCACAGCTGTTGTTCTTGGTAATGTCTTAAAAATGTTGATTAGATATGTGCTTGAGAGCTTACTGCATTTCAGACACTGGGCTTAAATCATTTCTCTGTACTTTTAGGTCAAATCTCACATTAAATAACTGGTATTTGGCAGAAATCTGAAATGAAAGAGGGGCAGATCTTCAATGTTTATGGTGTGGAAGAAGAAAGCATGCAGAGAGACCTGTTGCTTAGATGCCTGAGAGATGTTTTGGTTTTGTAAATCCAGCCTTTTGTTGCAGACCTGTATTTCAGCTTCAATGCAGATAGGAGAAACACTCCTGGGACTCGTGAGGGAGTCGTAAAAAAAAAAAAGACTCCAGTGTGTTTTGGTTTGACAGACCACATCAAATAGCCGAAAACAAACAGGTGCTTTCTGCCAGACGATTCAGGCTTTATTTTGACATAGCACGCTTTAAAGAGCAGCCACCAAATTTACTGTAGACATGACATGTTGTTTGCACACATGACATGACATCACTCGCATAGGGATGGGTGCAACTGCATGATCGGTGTTTGGGATTTCTGGTCAAAATTTATATGCGCTTGTGTCATTTTGGGCAGCCATTCCATTGCTTTTGTCCACTCTATTACTCTTTGATCATGGATTATTCCTCCTTAATCCTACCAAGCCTGTGATCCCATCTCTGAGCCCCCTCCTTTTATTCTGTCGCTCTTGCTCATGAACCTGATGCGAGGGAGGAGAGAGGATAGAAGACTAGGTCTCTTTACATCTTCTCTTGGTGATTGCAACCTGAGCCCATGTGGAGTAACTGCCTTCAGATCCATTTAATCCTCCTGTTGTAGCAGCGCTTACGCTCCTGATCCACAGGTGTGGATTCAATTCCTTTGCATCACAAAACTCTGATTTCAATGTTAGGCATTTACAAATCATCCAAGATACAGAGGGTTTTACACAGTTCTGAAATTAGATATGCAATATAGTGACTTTTTGCTGGAGTAGGCCATCTGACTGACATATAAAGCCACAATTATTTTCATTATGTATATGTGACCCTGGACCACAAAAGCAGTCTTAAGTCGCTGGGGGATATTTGTAGCAATAGCCAACTTAATTTAATTTAAATTAACCTTTATTTAACCAGGTAAGTCAGTTGAGAACCATTTCTCATTTACAATGACGACCTGGCCAAGAGGCAGCATAAAAAGCAGGTACAATACAATAAAAAACATAATAAAGTTACAAATAACACAGTTGTAAACAATAACATATAAAAACAAACAGATAACTAAAAACAAGTACAATGGTCTTGTACTATTGACTGGCTTAAATTTTTAAAGGAAGAGAGCAAGATAAATGAACTAAGCTTTAAAGTCTGCTGCAGATGATTCCAATCATATGCAACAGAAAACTGAAAAGAGCAACGACCAAAGGATGTACGGACTTTAGGTATGCAGAAATTAATGAAACTACTAGAGAGCAAATTACGACTTGTATTATGAATATTAAGAAGTGACTGTAAATATAATGTCGTTTTCCCGATAAGAGTTTTATAAATGAACAGAAACTCAACAATACACTGTATGGGTCAAAATTATTAGTTTTTCTTTTATGCAAAACATCATTAGGATATTAAGTAAAGATCATGTTCCATGAAGATATTTTGTCAATTTCCTACTGTAAATATATAAAAACGTAATTTTTGATTAGTACTATGCATTGCTAAGAACATCATTTGGACAATTTTAAAGGCGATTTTCTCAGTATTTAGATTTTTTTTTGCACCCTCAGATTCCATATTTTCAAATAGTTGTATCTCGGCCAAATATTGCCCTATCCTAACAAAACAATGGAAAGCTCATTTATCCAGCTCATTTAGCTTTCAGATAATGTATAAATCTCAATTTAGAAAAAATTTACCCTCATGACTGTTTTTTTGTGGTCCAGGGTCACCTATTACAGATGTATCATATATATATATATATATATATATACAGGGGCGTGGAAAAAGTGTTGGCCCCTTCCTGATTTCTAATTTCTTTGCATGTTTATCACACTTTAATGTTTCAGATCATCAAACAAATTTAAATATTACACAAAGATAATGCAAGTAAGTACAAAATGCAGTTTTTAAATGATGATTTCATTTATTAAGGGAAAAAAGCTGTCCAAACCTACGTGGCCCTACGTGAAAAATTAATTGCCCCCTCCTGTTAAATCATGAAAGAACTGCAATTAACCACATTATTTTAGAAAGCTGAGTTAAATTTCACTAGCCACACCCAGGCCAGATTACTGCCAGACCTGTTGAATCAAAAAATCACTTAAATAGAACCTGTCTGACAAAGTGAAGCATGCTTAAATAGCAACACATCATGCCACGATCTAAAGAAATTCAAGAACAGATGAGAATAAAAACAGTTGACATGTATCAGTCTGGAAAGGATTATAAAGCCATTTCTAAGGCTTTGGGACTCCAGCGAACCACGGTCAGAGCCATTATCCACAAATTGAGAAAACTTGGAACAATGGTGAACCTTCCCAGGAGTTGCCGGCCAACCAAAATTACTCCAAGAGCACAACGACGACTCATCCAGGAGGTCATAAAAGAACCCAGAACAACATCTAAAGAACTGCAGGCCTCATTTGCCTCAATTAAGGTCAGTGTTCATGATTCAACAATAAGAAAGAGACTGGGCAAAAATGGCATCCATGGGAGAGTTCCAAGGCAAAAGCCACTGCTGACCAAAAAGAACACAAAGGCTCATCTCTCATTTGCCAAAAAATATCTTGATTATCCCCAAGACTTTTGGGCAAATATTCTGTGGACTAATGAGACAAAAGTTGAACTTTTTGGAAGGTGTGTGTCCCGTTACATCTGGCATAAAACCAACACAGAATTCATAAAAAGAACATCATACCAACAGTCAAACATGGCGGTGCTAGGGTGATGGTCTGGGGCTCCTTTGCAGCTTCAGGACCTGGACGACTTGCCATAATTGACGAAACCATGAATTCTGCACTCTATAAGAAAATCCTGAAGGAGAATGTCCAGCCATCAGTTTGTGCCCTCAAGCTCAAGCGCACTTGGGTTATGTAGCAGGACAATGATCCCAAACACACCAGCAAGTCCACCTCTGAAAAACTAAATTTTTGAAGGTTTTGGAGTGGCCAAATCAAAGTCCGGACTTAAATCCGATTGAGATGCTTAAACAGTCCATTCATGCTTGAAAACCCTCCAATGTGGCTGAATTAAAACAATTCTGCAAAGAAGAGTGGGACCAGTTTCCTCCACAGCGATGTGAAAGACTCATTGCCAGTTATCGCAAACACTTGATTGCAGTTGTTGCTGCAAAGCGTGGCACAACCAGTTATTAGATTTAGGGGGCAATTACTTTTTCACGTAGGGCCAGGCAGGTTTGGACAGCTTTTTTTCCTTAATAAAATAAATAATCATTTAAAAAATGCATTTTGTATTTACTTGCAATACCTTTGTTAATATTTAAAATTTGTTTGGATGATCTGAATCTTTAAGTTGTGTACAAAATAGCAAAAAAAAAAAAAAAAAAAAAAACAGGAAGGGAGCCAACACTTTTTCACACCAATGTAAATGCATGTTGATTTTATGAGTTATTTTTTGCTGTTTAGGCCAGTGTTGTAGAACTTGTTGTACAACTTAAATGGAAACTATTCTAATCTCTATCAAAATCTAAAAAAAAAGAAAACTTGAAATTAAAGTTAGAAATATTGCACATGCAAACATACTAAAATTCCTGAAATGAAACAGAAATAAAAATAAATTAAGGAATATAAAAATATTCAAAAATAAAAAATTACTAAAGCACATAACAAAATGGCTAAAACTAAAATTAAAAGGAAAACGGAATTTAAAAATTCTATAAATAATACCAAAATAACACTGCCTTAGGCTATTTGAAATAGATTATACCACAGTAATAGGAACAGCATCAAATTAAGCAATCTTAATAATTTAAAAATTGCTCAAATAAATGTCATTATTTTACAGTTTTATTTATTGGTCTCCAAAAACAATGGAAAAATAAAATGTATATAGATTCTGTGATTAGAATTTCTGACCATCCAAAAGTAACAAGTGGAATATGTTATTGGACATTTAGTTTAGCTATCATTAAGTCAATGCTAATAACTTAACCAGCATGACTTCCTAAGTCAACCGGCATAACTGTGTTGCATCACCAGCTAGACCAGCACTAATTACCCTAAACTAGTAAGGAGGTTGATGCTGGTCTTTTCAGCAGGATTGGTAGGCCGCTCACTTGCTTTAGAAGCTTGGTGTTTTACGGTTTTGATGCGTTTTTGAATATTTGCAGATAAAAGCACTGAATTCACTTAAGCAGTGAGGTAAACTGAACTGCTCGTGTTCTTCAAAGGCCAGAAGCTGCAGGCAAAAGCTCTTTTAACCCCATACACAAACAACATAGGATCATATAGCCCTGTTTGCTACTAGGACATGCTTTGGTCTGGGACTAATCCCATCTAAAGCGTGATGGCTTTATGAGTTTACATAATTGCCTTTTAAAAGGCAAAACAGTAATGGTTACCACAACTTGAATCACTAATGGCTACAAACCTCTGCCAGCATGCCTTTCAGCTCTGAAAACTCCAACAAAGACAGCAAAATATGACTTTCCATGTCATAATGAGCACTTTTGAACATACTCCTGCATGGGAGGATGGAGAATTTCTGACTGTAGCACTGGGGTTATGAGGTGGATTGTGGGTAAAGTTCGAGGAGGTCATTTCTGTGATGCTTTTACCTATATTTACATGTTGATATTTGTTACCTGTTCTATCATTTTAGGCTTGCGTTTAATCTATGTCATTATGCAATTACATGTTTCATGTGACACCAGCAGTGCACCTTGTTTAATGTAAAATAAGTATTTGCATAATTCCGAAAACTCTAAAACCTGCAATGTTTTAATGTGGACATTATGTAAATTATACGTTTACGTTTGTTTTCTAGGTACCCTCGAAATCAAGTCTGTGGATGTGGGCATCGTTGCCATCAAGGGGATTCAAAGCAATTACTACCTTGCAATTAACAAGAAAGGGGTGGTCTACGGGGCGGTGAGCATCATTTTCTCTTCATTTCTCTTTTAATTATAGTTAATGACTGGACTCCACAGCAAATAATGATAACGTTTCGTGATCCCGTCCAAACCGAAGACGTCCTTCTTATCGGGAATTGTTAAACAACATTCAGAATTTTTTAGCTATTTATAGAAATTCAGCTCTTTACAAGCTTCCAGAAAGATCTGTCAGCCCTCGGGTCCCTCTCAGAGGCTTTGATGTCAGAGAGCCTGCTCTATTTCTCATGTCTCGGGGCACTTAAAAAGCCCGGGGTTGTTTTAAAGGACAGTTCCACTCTATTGCCTGTAAATTATCCCCCAGCAAAAGTCGGCTTGAGCAAAAGAGTTCTGTCATCTTTGAAAAAGTAAGCCGAGAAGGTCCTCTTCCTTACACTGTAGTCTCTCCTCCAATACTGCTCCATGCATGCGTTCTCCTCCATTCATGATCCAGCCATACAATCCCCTGCTTGCTCTTTGTTCCGAGTTCTCTTCAGCTCCATCGCCTCTCATTCATCCGTTCTCATGAATGGCAAATGTTACCTGAAACAGGCAAAAATAGTGCTGTACTTTAGTGGAAGGGGAAAGTCCTAAAATGCAATCGCCTGTGCCTCGGGTCTGTTGTCCTCTCAGTGGAAATATCAATAAAGTGACGTACGCTACCATTTATATTATGGGGGGAAATTTTTATTTTTTTTGTGATTTCAAAGGGTAAAATGTGGAAATGTAGAATAAAAACCATCCTTATGATGATGCTATGAGTGAAGGGGAAAATAGGGGAAAATAATTTTTTTAAAAGTTTGAAAACGTACAGATGTACAGATTTATCATTTTAATGTCAATATAATATTTATAACAATATTTTGTATTTAAAATAATTACAAGTATATTCAATATTATATAAATTTTATGAAATTCATTTTTTTCTGAAAGTCGTGGAAACAGTTTTGATAATGTTAAGATGAGAAAAGGTGAAGATAGTAGTGGACACAGTTTATCTAATAATACATGCATTCCATTCCAAAATAAATATGAAAAAAATGACATATATATAAGGATTGATCCTTTTAATGGGTCAAAATGTTATATTATGTTATAACAATATTTTGTACATATAATAATACAACAATATAGCATAATATTATTTCCATTTCATGAAATGCATTTTTTTTTACTATAATACTGATATGGTTTGCATTCATTACTTTAAAAAATAAATCAACAAACTGCGCTGCATGACCAAATATGATATCTTGAACTGACTCAAGTACGTCTTCTTCTTTCAGAAGGATTTTGGCGTTGACTGCAAGCTGATAGAGCGGATAGAGGAGAACAGGTACAACACCTATGCCTCGGCAGAGTGGAGGAACAGGAAGAAGCCCATGTTCGTGGGCCTGATGGCCAACGGGAAGCCGATGAGAGCCAAAAAGACCCGGAGAAAAAACACAGCCACACACTTTCTCCCCATTCCTATCGTGTAGCTATAACCCCACCAAAAGGGAACATTTAACTGCACTGAGGAAAGACTTGGAATTTTTGGACAGGTTGGAGAAGGCACTATGTAAAGGAACTAAGAGAACTCCTTTTCACTGAGTCCGATTGTTGTCACATATTTGTTTTTAAGTTATTGGCACCAGGGAAAATATGGGACATTTTTTTATGCCAAACCCTTTTCTAGCAAAGGAAAAGTTGGACCAAAACCTACGGAGAGGACATTGCAACCTCCCAGAATGAACCGAAGAGACTTTTCACAGAGTGTATTGCTTGTGTGTATTTGTGTGTGTGCGACCTTTGGATGCAGTTATTTATGCTGTACTAACTCATACGAAACACTCTAACAGACTCTCAAACTCTGTGACTCAGTGGACTGAAAGTTATGCTTACTGGAAGCACTTGCTCAAGGTGCAAGGCTGAGAGGCAGAGATGGAGACCCCGCATCTTTCATCCGAATTTAGTCAAGCTAGCACCATAGCGTAAAGAACTCTAACATTATTAACATGCAAAAGCCACTGTATTTGATATCTCCATTCTTTACCTGACTGCTTTGGAATAAATTATTTATTTTATGTAATATTTAAAGAAAAACAAAGGCAAAAAAAACATGGAATGGACATTTTTTTTATCATTTATGCTCTTCTTTTAAAAAGCTATTCTATTGGTTACACATGAATAAATAAATATATTTCTCCTTACCTAGCAGAAGTTGCGTCCGTGGTGCTGAGAAAAGCTCATTTTCTTCTTTTATTCGCTTCCAAGAGGTTAAATGCATCTGTAAAACAAATTATCTTGCTGCACTTATAGGGGAAAGGGATGATACGGTTAATTCATTTTCTGTACCTTTAAAAACTACCAGCTTTAGTGATTTTCTCAGTCACTGTTTACATTATAAAATACCATAATTGGAACCACACATCACTGTTTCATAAAGAAAGCAATAAAAAAAATCCCAACGATAACTATGAGCTCATCTCTAAAACCATTCAAGAATTCAAAACACACAGTCTTCGGTCACTGCCACACATATTGTCCTAGTATCAGTCGTGGAAAGAACATTGTGCTTTGAGATTCTTTTAAAGCTGCGTTCATTTGTGCCCCAAAAAGTCTGGTACTCTGAATTGAAAACATTCATCTTTGTTTATATTTCAGCTGTTATCAAAAACCACATATAAATCTAAATCCACACTCATTGCCCTTTTGCCTCATTTTCAACTTTCCCTGCAACTTTCAATCATCAAACTCTGCTCTACTAGCCCACTCGCATAAAAAAGTCAATGTGAAGGGCATGTGGTGTGTAGGCCTATGTAAATATTGGCAGTAGATTATGGGCTGATTCTGATTATCTCTACTGAAGGCCTAACGCTTTTCCCCCTCTCAAACCTTCGGCGCAGTTAAAACTTTGAAGGTTTGGGTTGAAGTCTCACCTTTTTTATCATAGTCTCTTGCTTTTTGCTTTCACGTGGGAACATGACGTTGACTCATGGACTTTGTTAGGCAGTTCTCATTGTTTCAAGTTAGAGTATTGATGTGTTTGTTTAGAAGTTCTTTTGGGTGTTTCGTAAACATCTTTTCATGTACAATTACACTGAAATGGATTCAAGACTAGGTCTGGGAACCGAGAACCAGTTTCATTTTTTGAGTCGTATGATGTTCGGTTCGTTAACGTACTTTAGCACGGAGAACGGTCCGTATTAAAATACGTTGAGTTTCCAGCAATAGCCTAGTTCAAAAGAAACAACACAGCGAGTGAATCTGTAAGAATATAAGAATCAATTTAAATTTAGCTCACAATTATTCAAGTATTCCCAAGTATTTCTTTCAAATATTTATTCCTTAAAATAATTTTTTAATGGAACCATTAGCAACCAAAATCATAATTCTTTACCATCCCCAACCGTTTTTGTAAATGGTGCTTAATCTACAAAGTACAGTTTAATAAGATAAAAGGCCTACATAGAGATTTCCTTGATAACTACCAAGCCTGCAAACTTATTACATTAAGACATCAATAAAGAAATAAACAAGGAAGATAAATACAAATACCTGTTGTATAAGTTTGTAATCCCCTGTTGACTCATGAAAGAGCCACAGAGTAATTTGCTCTCGCAGGGAGAAACCGATTCAGATGCATCATACATATTCAGTGCGCAGCGCTGAAGGAATTCCCATTTGTTGGTTTTAGCTGAAATATATATTGTGACCTTCACAACTTCACTCTTTCCCCAAAGGAATCTGTGGCTTGTTGACCAAACCACAGGAGCAGCTGTGAATATTTCATTCCAGAAAGGTTGCTTGGAGAGCAGCAATAGACAGGGCCGATTTTAACAGCCCCGAGGGTAGCGGCACCGCTGCGTATTTTTGGACCTAGATGTGGTGACATTGAGCCAAGCCCAAGGAGTTCCAGTAACAGAGGTGCTCTCCTATCATTAGCGATCAACAGGTCTCCGAAACCTTATGTCAGCTAACATAAAAGAGCAAAAGTGCTAAATATAGTGGTTTTCAGAGTGCACTTACAACACGTGTTAAACACAGGGCCAGTTCAGGCTGAGATTTGGATCTGTTATGATCTCTCGAGGTTTCCAATTTCTGTTCAGCAGGTGGGTCAAACATTTGCCTTGGCTTTGGCTGAGATGAAGCATGTGTTTATCAATTCAGCTTGAGTGAGTGAGAGAACCAGAGAGACCAGGCGTCTGCCAACTCCAGGCAATGCCGACCCTTCAGGAGAACAGAGAACTGAATTTACAAACTAATACGAAGCCATACTCTGCATTTGAATGTAAGTTAATACAACCAAAGCGGGGGTGTATTTTCCTAGCTTTTTTCATCTGTACTGGAATAAGACCAACATTACTTGTCAAATGTGATTTGAAAACATGAAAGTATCCAATTGAAATGGCAAGATAGTATGAGATCCTTCACAAACGGGCCTTTCTTGCCCAAACTAAAGCGTGTGTAATGTTCATGTGGGGTTTGGGAAACATGCTGCTAATAAAGTTGGTGTTTATATGGTCTGTCAACCACATTAATGCACTTTATCCAATAACATTGTTTTCTAGAACAGCAAATGAGCTTGATTAAAGACAACTGTGATCTGTTTTAAGAGTCTTATTTTTATGCTTGAAAAACATGAGGTTTTATAGTGGTTGAAGCTAAGTGGTTGTAAGTAAACCATTTCCTCATAAAAGTTTTTTTTCTTTTTCAGATTTTTCTTTCAATATAGTTGCATTGCTTTTAAGCATACAAGTCAATAAGTAATCTTGTATTTCAGTTTCATCCCTTACAGAGAATTGAGCAAATCGCAATGAATTGAACTTTTCATTGACCTGTGAATCTGGAGTCATCAAACTTTGCCACTGTGCAATCAACAGTCGCTTCAGAACCACGGACAGCTCTGGTTTAGTCTTTATGAAAAGTTGGGCTGATTTGAATTGACAGCTACAGTATGTACAGTAGACCAAAGACTAGATGTTCAAGGACTTGTTGTGCAACTGCAAGATTTCTTAATAGATTTTATGTAACCAACAGTCCTTTAAGTTAGTCAGCACATTCTGAATCACATTCTGATTTCAAAGGGTTACATCACGAACAGTTGCATAACAGAACATTGTGCTTTTCATTGACTAAGAGTGTGCATGAACATGATGCATGAGACATTTAACGCATTAAAATGAACACAGAAATGCCTCAGTTATCTGTAATTAAATCCCTTTGAGTCAAGATATAGAAAGCATTCACGTCAGCCAAAACAAGTCCTTCATAATAAACAGCCTCACAAATGCAGACGAACTGAATTAAAAAAGCTATATGGGCTATATTATTGATAATGACGACAAGTTCTTCACCTGCTGGATGAAATTATGTCAGGATCACGAACCCTCTCCATTCGTTGTGAGAGATAATGCATTAAATGTGTGAGGCGAGATAGTTCCCGAGAAACCCTGAGCCCACCTGCCAGTTCCTCTTGCTCACCATCTGAAGGATTCTTAAAAAATGGAATTGAATCAAACATGTCAAGAAGTGTTTAACCAAACAGACAGAAGGAACACAAACAGATCTGTGGTGTTTGAACACAAACTCTTTTGATTTCGTTAGTTCAAGGAAAGTGAAGATATAACACATTTTCTATGCAATTTGCTGGGTTTGATTGGGTTTTGCTAAAAAAGAAATAGGAACTTGATACCTTCAGGTTGCATAGCTATTTGACGTATCCAAACTTTTTTTCGGCGCTCTGTCCACAGCATTCCATCCACATGCATTATTTTGTTTTCCTGTGGGTAATATCTGGGTGGGCTGGTGTGTTGTCACACATGGCGTGTGTATGTGTGTGTCTCGGTGATGAGAAACCTCAGGGATTCTGCCTGCAAGCCTTGGAGGACTCTCAGCGGTGAGAGGCCTGGGAGCTCTCGTCTTCAAGGCCACATTGCGTCATTACAAAATGCTAGCGCTGGACATCTGGCCTTGACATGAAACTTCCTCTTTATCACCTGCTTATTGGACAGAAAAACAAGTCTGGTTCCTCTCAAAATGACACGTGTCTTACCTTACTTATTACTCTGTGAAAGACTTGGAAGTGTTTAAAATCAGAGGCTGCCGCCTTTTGGAGCATTTCAACACCTATTCTCCCTTATGATCGACTATCCGTGGTTTTAATGGCAGAATTTCAAAGGAATCAACAACAGTGGATGTCAAAAGAAAGTTTGCGGTGTGTAAAATTTGGAGTTGTTGGGAATACCACAAGTGATGAAAAAAGA
Source organism: Sinocyclocheilus anophthalmus (assembly GCA_018155175.1). Classification (NCBI taxonomy): domain Eukaryota; kingdom Metazoa; phylum Chordata; class Actinopteri; order Cypriniformes; family Cyprinidae; genus Sinocyclocheilus; species Sinocyclocheilus anophthalmus. The sequence goes on along the minus strand of JADLZN010006572.1, from coordinate 95,112 downwards.
GTGGAAAAGAATAAGAATTCTTTACTTTTGTTGGATCAGTCGCTCGTCTTCGGTATTTGGGGGCAAGCATATTGTCTTTAGACCGCAAAACGTGAAACATCACGGATCCTTTTATTTTCAGATTATGGAGAATTTCAGTGATAAAGTGTGTTTAAGCTCGGGTTTCATAGGACAAACTAAATCTCGGTCATCATGTTACAATAAAACATCTGCCACCGTGACTTTTATTCAGAAATCCTGATGTTCTATCAGTCTGCCTACTGAGATGGATATTGAACAGAGCTTCATGGAATTTGAAGTTAACCCTGGAGTCTTTCCAGAGTTGTATGAATAAGGCCTGACCTCCCTCAGACTACACACCAAATGCTAATAATCAGGGTTTTGAAATGTCACAGTCAATTTAATTGGTTTGCATGTGATAGTTCAACAATATCATTCGGACTCACACCATCTCATATAGCATGACGGCGCAATATCCCAATCCTGCAATATGAAATATCATTTTAATGATTATGTCTGGCAAACACTCCGGTGTGTTCACTGAAAAATAAAGCAGGCCCTGCAAACTGGGTGCTTCGCTCGATTTCCTTGGAATTGCAGCACAAAGTCATGGCAAGTACAGGGTTAATATTTCATTTTCATTTTAAGTGGCGTGACTGCCAAACGCTTAAAAATCCGCACCATATGTTGAATGTCCAACAGTTGAGGCTGAGCCTACTGAAATTACGAAAAAGGTGAAAAAAAATGAAAAAAGTGTTTTTTTCTAGTATTTGGCAACATCTTTTAAGGGCTGAGAAATGATGAGGTCCATTAATGCTGCTGGAACACTATGTGAATTTTTCATTTATGCCTGATGTGTGGGAGGATCAAACATGTGCTCAGAAAAGCATTCATATCCCGTTCACAATAAGATTTAAATAGCACAGATCATTCTCTCTTAAACATAAATTTCAAAGAAGAAAAACAAAACAGCAGGTGCCTTCTTGAGATTTCATATGAGTATACACAAATTTCACATTCTGTAACATATGTATACATAAAGTCTGCCCTCTGTTTTGAGGAATGGTTATACGTAACATACCCTGTATGACATGCAGTGACAAATATTTAATATATTATAATGGTATGTTTCTCTGCTGACTATGGCATAATATTTTATAACCAATAAAGCTATCACACAACCATCTGCACATCCAAATAATACGAAATGTGTCGGACTTCTTCATCTCCTTGTCTTGAGATACTTTAGTGGTAAAATTACCCAGAGAGTACATATTTTAAAAGCCTTTTAGGAAAATGTAAAACATATGCTTTCCACATATGCAAGCAATAAACATCCTCTGGCCCCATGTCCCCAATTTCAGCCATCACACAAGTGTAGATAATAGCTATAAGGAGTGCCCAAAACATTTTTATTTTATTTAGTTTTCCCCCCCTTTTTCCCAAGGTCAGTGAAGAAAGAAATAATAGGTTAAACCCAGTACTGGGGAGTAAAAAAAAAAACTATTTACTTAAGGGAATTTTTCAGTAGCTTGCCTTTAGTAGTTTTGTTTTGTTTCGTTTTTATAGCATTATATTGCGTACGTGCCTTCAGCCTTGCGAGCTGATCAAACATGAACTCTCTCTGTATGAAGCCGGATTCGTTTTAGAGAATTGGTTGGACAGTTCATGACAATAAACCGACTCAAAAAGAAACAATTCAGCAATTTGAATCTCTGCCCAAAAGAGGCATTTGGCATAATTTTTATGAATAATATTGCCAGTTATGTTTTTAACTCAGTCATATACTACTCAAATTTATTCAATTGTATTGCTATTCAATTTTATTGACTAGTTTAAGTACCTAACTACTTTATAAGTAGTTTGTAACTTGGCAAGCTACAGTTTTAAAGTGAAAAATTACAACTTTTCAGACACATTTTGGAGAATTTTATCTTAGGTTTTCAAGTCAATTCATTGGTTAAAGAAATAATGTAATTCTAAACATAGCTTACTATATTAAATCAAAGCGAGACACAGTTTTGTCAGAGCACACAAGCGTACCGCATTATTTAGAAAGACTGCATGCACTATATAAGATTTCTGAGTTTCACTTTTTATTGGTCACAGCATTATGGCCTCCTACTACAGAAAACGAGTTCCACAAAGGCCTTGTTTCCTTTGTATAAAAAGTTCCTAACCGCACTGTCACTCCCTCTGTAGTGCACTAGCAGTAGCATTCGTTTTGTGTGGTCATTCTGTGGAAGCTGCATTTCAAGTGGCGCGTATTGATCTCTTATGAGCAACTGCAAGTTATTATTCTTTCTGGTCTAGGGGCTTAAAGGGGAGGACTGAATGACACAGTTTACTCTTATTATTTCAACATTTTGTGTCGCACAGCATTGACGCTGTAAAATCAACCCATAAAAACTTACTGTATCAACTTTATGTTGTTTCTTTCTGTCAGTGGGGGTGGGGGAAAGGACAGTTTGATGGGTGAAAGGCTAAGAGAGGGATGTTTCATAAAGGCCTCCTAAAGACTGGCCTGCAACATGGGTTTGTTTTGAAAGAAAACAGTGACATGAGACAGAGGAAAGGACCACTAAGCCTGCTCAGGTCTCTCTCGTTGGGTTCAATTTCCTTATCTCTTCTCCTCTGGGTTCTTTCCAATATCCTTCTTCCATTTTTTTATGGTGCCTCTCATGCAGGACTCATAGTCATTGCAACAAGCACTTTAAAAACTAACATACTGTCTGGCCAGGGTAACAAATCCCATATGTCTCAGAATTGTAGTCTTTTTTTTTTTTTAGATTGATCAGTGCAATGTCGTTGAATTCTGTACTTTTAAGCCTAAATATTTTAGACCCTCCAGCCATCCATACTGTACAGTTTAGGCCAATCACATCCATCATGTGTCTTACATTAAATATATACCGTAACAAATGTTCTGCCATATTTTGACACAGGTGACATCAAACACGCAGCATACAGACCTAATCATGCAAACTTGTATCTCATTCACAAATGTAGTGCTTTGCATTATTACCTGTAGGCATTAATTATAATACTGTAAGTCCCTTTCCTGTCCTGATATGTGATATATTTATCAAAACCTTAAATCAGATTGCCCACTTTAATGTCCGATCACAAAACTGGCTCTGAACTCACTCGTCTGCCAAGAACCGTTTTTATTGACTTCCTATGTATCTTTTTTTTTTACAGGAAGATTTTATCTTCTTGTACTTTGTCAACCAGTCTTGGGGGTAACAAATTACAAATGCCACAGTAAAAAATAGATTACTTACAGATTTTTCATATAAAAAATAAAAATGCACACTATAATATCACGAAATATACCATTATGCTCTAAATTGTTCTAAACGTTGTTAAATGTGTAATTTCTGCAACTGTGATGGCTATATAAATACACCTATGCTGCATTTAAAAAAAATTGACATGTTTTGAAAATTTGTGACGTTATTATTGCATGCTATTTGTTGTAGCCAATAAACAATTGACTAAAGTAAAAATAGCACTTCTAATGCAAGTCAAGGCCAGCTTAAATTCTGGAGGACAAAGAGTCTCAAAGTGCAACCAAATTTACCACTGTTCAGAATTTCACCAGTGAAATCCAGTCATTTAAATAGGCATCTGAAATCAGGAATTTCGTGTGAGGGCAAAAGTTTTCCTTACGTTGATTTTGAGTTGGTTTGAATTGGATTCATCACATTGACCAATAGAAAACCGCTTGGTTTGAAAGTAGCACCCTAATACTGTAATCACTACACTGCAAAAACATTTGTCTTGTTTCCAGCCAAAATATCTAAAAATTCTTAAATCAAGAAGGATTTTCTAGACAAGTAAAAATGATTGTCTTGTTTTCAGAAAAAACAAGTCAAAATTAAGTGAGTTTTTGCAAAATAATCTTATTTCAAACAGAAAACAAGATTATTTTGCTTACCCCATTGGCAGATTATTTTGCTTGTTTCAAGCACAAACTCATTTAATTTTGACTTGTTTTTTCTGAAAACAAGACAATAATTTTTACTTGTCTTGAAAATCCTTCTTGATTTAAGAATTTTTAGATATTTTGGCTGGAAACAAAACAAAAGATCTAAGCTAGAAAAGCATTTTATTGCAGTAATGCATCTTTTTCACTTTGAAATTTTTTCCAAAATGTCACCAAAATTTCTGTGTGAGTACACATTCAGCAAGAAAAAGCAACTGGAAAGTAAAGTTATGTGTTACTTTTACATAAGAATGTAACAATTCGTTTTTGGTTACTCAATATTGTAATGTATCGTTCCTTTAGAACTATAATCGATAAACTCTTTAAAGCAGTCTCCTATAGCAGACGGCCTCCCCTCCCTCTCCTTGTGAAATGTGGACCTGCGAGCTCTGTTGTTCTGCCTTTTCTCACCTCCACTCATTTGGGCCTTGATAAGAGCTCTCCAGCTGGGGCTCAGCAGGGCTGCGACGCTTCATCACACAATGTCTTAGTGCGCCGCTCTCATTTACACACGCTCCTATTGGCCCACGGCATCACCCTTGGTTTTTACAAGAAAGGCACTTTTAACCATATGTACACAATACAAATTAAGTTTACCTTGGCCAGCAAGGCTTAAAAGCCAGTGTCCTCAACCCTGCTTTAAAAGAGCTAAATAACTGTGGAGGGTCTAACATCAAACAAGAGAGGAAACCAGGGGGAACGGGAAAGGGGGGATGTCTGACCAGACTTCGAGCCTTCGATACGAAGGGAACAGAAGCTGGGTGCCATGTCATTTAATTAGCGAGAGCGCCTACTCTGTAGTTTGCTTGTGAGTTTCAGTCACGGAAGAATTACATCTCCAGGATGTTTGTCACGGTGTTGTTTGCAACTATGGCCCTACAGGTTGAAATTAAAAGGACATAATTTGCTTATTTTTGTCCATTTAAAGGGCAGAATTACCTTGATGCTTCAAACAAACTAACCGACACAAAGTAGGGTCATGCTGGTCGACTAATCAACGGTTGTCGAAAGTTTTTTCTTTCATTTTGGTTTTTAATGCCAGTGCCAATTAGCATGCTGACACCTCCTCTAAAGCTGTAAATACTATATATTCAGACAGAAATCCTTGGCTTTTGTGTTTGAGATTTTGAGAGTCTCACAATGATCTTTAAGATGACAAATATTTGCATCTTACGCAAAAATGCAACTTTACCTGACAACTGCGTCCAATCAATACAGTTTAATTATTCAAAGATTCCTTCAAAAATGCAGGTAACCATCCAAGGCTCATGGAAAAATATTACTTTGGCTACATTTTAGCAAAATTATATTACGTTGCTTCTTGCACTGTCCATGACTCTTTCAAAGCAAAAAGTCCAGTCAGTGGAGCTAAAAGCGTGTTTAATTTGATCCAAAATAGATTAATGTGATTTTGGCAAGTGCAGTGCTGTACCGGGTGAGCTATCAAGCAAGTTTACTGTGTTAGAAAAGCCATACATATGGAGCTGGTTATGTGATACAAACCTCAAAATGTATTAGTTTCACAAATCATGCACTAAATGGTAAGCATTTTGAGGTCATAACATTGTATTGTGCAAAGAATCGTGTGAAAATAAGTCTTTCTTAATTGATAATCTGCCGTGTAATCATAATTTTTGTGAAAAGTAATAAGAGCTGCCATTAGTGTTCATTTCAGCTGGAAACTGCAGTGACTTGTATGTATCTAAACGTATGTTTTATATGGGTAGAGATCAGTTTTTCCAATGAGCCTAGGTTAAAATCAATGGTTAGGCAGCCCACAGACAAACTCATTTTGAAAAAAGGTAATTTTTGATATAAAAAAATATCATTAACACAGTCCTAACTATTTCCAAATATAGTATAATAAAGTTTAGTATAATTTCCTAAACAGGAAAACATTAATAGTTCTAGTATGTGCACTGAAAGACGATGAAGGCCTCAGCGGTGATGACATCTTGCCCCAGACTCAGAAATCATATGTATCGTCTAACACATATACTGGATTTATAAAGACTGGCATGTGGTAAATGGGGACTGCGGTTTCCATCAGTTTTCCCATCTGCCCCGGCTGTAACCTGTGGGGGATGGCTGGTTATAGCACACTGAGTCGGCTGTCAACCCCCATTTACCGCTGACCCAAGAGCACTACTCACAGTCCCCCCACAGGTCCTCAGGCGGTGAGTTTTCTGAACTACAGCAGCTCTGGATCTCTTGTTCCCTAAAGTGAAATTAAATGAAAACACAATTATTTCAAATTAGTCTGCTAAGAAAAGAGTAAGCTAGCTATTATAGTTTCTCCTATTCATTTTAACTTACATACGTTTTTGAAGTATTTTGTTGATTAATGATCTGTTTTAGGGATGAATGAAGTGCCATACATTTTAACACAATGAAAATTAACTAGAAAATTTTACAAAACCTTTGTGAATTTTTGTGAAGCTTCGTGACAAAACTCTGTGAATTGCACATAATATCATATCCTAAAATACTGAGAATTAACTAAAAATATTTAAATGTATATTGTATATTTATACAATATATATACTGGATTATTTTTTACAAGAAAATAAAAAATACTATTTCAGTTTTTCTACTTCAAAATGTCATTGTATTACTATTACTGTATTCATCAAGGTCTTACTATTATTGTACATTATGTGTATTTATTATATTATTATTAACTTACACCATAATATATAATATATTAGTATAATAATATAATAATAATAATAATATTTAATAATAATAATAATAATGCCATTATGCATCCCTAAAACAGATAATGAGTCATTAAAATGTTTCAGTAACATATGTAAAGAAAAATATTTTTCCTCCCATGCACTAAAAAGTATAGAACGTTTAAAAAAATTCTGCAGATGTTGTGGAAAAGCCTGGGAAGAGTGACAGCCATCTGACTACGAAATCCGCTATTAGCGCATGAATGACAGATCACCAAACCACTGCCTTCATTAGATGTTTTATCAGCGCCCCAAAGGCTTATTTCTTGATGAGTGTCCAGGCCAGGACAGGCAGGAGATAAAGTCAGGATGTATCTTTAATGCCAGATCATAAATGCCAGCACAGAGGTGCTTCTGGTCTGTATCCATTCCCTAGGTAAACCCACAATGCCACAAGAATCCACATGGCTGGAAGAGTTTAACTAGAAACTGACAGAGTAAAAAAGGAAGTCAACATTGAGCTGAGCTGAACTGTGAACTGGCTGGGGAGGTGTGGAACTCAGCCATAATGTCCCCGGTCAGGTTCAGAGGAGGGTTTGTTAATAGAACGTGTTTCAACACGAATAAGCCAAGTAAGCCTATGCTAATTCTTGTGACCTTGAATTAAAACTGAATTTTATTTATATTATGCAAACATAAAACTATGTTCACAAGATTCCATTAAAATTTGGACGTTTATTGCAAAATAAGAATCTGGCAACTGATAAACTAAAGTGAGTCTGATTCTTGAACTAATGATTTTTACCAATTAGTAAAAAATGATAAATTACCAGTATGGTCATTCATTTTTTTTACCAGTATATATATACAGGTGCATCTCAATAAATTAGAATGTCATGGAAAAGTTCATTTATTTCAGTAATTCAACTAAAATTGTGAAACTCATGTAATTAAATAAAGTCATTGCACACAGACTGAAGTAGTTTAAGTCTTTGGTTCTTTTAATTGTGATGATTTTGGCTCACATTTAACAAAAACCCACCAATTCACTATCTCAACAAATTAGAATACTTCATAAGACCAATACATTTTTTTTTTAGTGAATTGTTGGCCTTCTGGAAAGTATGTTCATTTACTGTACATGTACTCAATACACTAGATTCTCTATGGGGTTCAGGTCTGGTGAGTTTGCTGGCCAGTCAAGCACACCAACACCATGGTCATTTAACCAACTTTTGGTGCTTTTGGCAGTTGGCAGGTGCCAAAACCTGCTGGGAAATGAAATCAGCATCTTCAAAAAGCTGGTTAGCAAAAGGAAGCATGAAGTGCTCCAAAATTTCTTGGTAAACGGTTGCAGTGACGTTGGTTTTCAAAAAACACAATGGACCAACACCAGCAGATGACAATGCACCCCAAATCATCACAGACTGTGGAAACTTAACACTGGACTTCAAGCAACTTGGGCTATGAGCTTCTCCACCCTTCCTCCAGACTCTAGGACCTTGGTTTCCAAATGAAATACAAAACTTGCTCTCATCTGAAAAGAGGACTTTGGACCACTGGGCAACAGTCCAGTTCTTCTTCTCATTTGTTGAGATAGTGAATTGGTAGGTTTTTGTTAAATGTGAGCCAAAATCATCACAATTAAAAGAACCAAAGACTTAAACTACTTCAGTCTGTGTGCATTGAATTTATTTAATACACGAGTTTCACAATTTGAGTTGAATTACTGAAATAAATGAACTTTTCCACGACATTCTAATTTATTGAGATGCACCTGTATATATACAAGTATATCAATAAAAATAAATAAAAAAATCAGCTTCCCGTTATTTCCAACCCTGGCTCCCATACTAAGAGAGATTCTTAAATTCTCCCCTACAAACACCCAAGGGGTCAAGTATGTTGGATTAAACCATCTTTTCAGGTGCTGGCTCTGGTTCTCACATTAGCAGCCTTACATGTCTAGAGTATTACCAATTGGATGCCTTTTATGCATACCTTTTTGACATCTTTGTGAGACTGAAATTCAAGTCAGCGAGGGGGGGAAATGTTAAATTGGCTATGTGAAAAGAAAAACTGCAGCCTAACCACAGAGAAACAAAAACACCCCTTTTAAAGGTAAGTGGATTATGTCCACATGGCATGAGCTTTGTGACAGAACAGAGGTCACCGTTCCTCAGCCGCTCTCGCGCCTTTCCCTGGAGAGGAGCGTTTCTCAAGGCAAACCTGTTTGTAGTTACAGGGTTTGTTGTGCTCCTCTGTTTTGTAGGTCAACATGTCCTCCCCCCATTAATTGGTGGCTCGGTGTATCACGCAAGGAGAGTCGCAGCTGCTTCGCATTATACAGGGAGAAATGCTGGTGGAAGCTGGTTATCTCTACTCGGAGCAGGTTCGTATAATGTAGACTGACTTACTGTGCCCCCTCATAGGCTCCTCTAACTGAAAACCACTATACTTCACCAACTGTGACCAAAGTACAGGTTTTATGTCTATACAAGCAAACAAACACCCTCTATTTTGTATACACCGTGAGGTTAGGTACAGTTTTATGTGCTACCTCTGTCTCGTGAGCGCGTGGGTCTCCAGCGCAGACACCGTCGGGATATGGGACAAGTTAATGCTGCAGTATAGCTGGCCTCACATGATGAGGGATTTACATGCATTTTTTCCTAATGCCAGGTGCTTTAGGCATAACAAAGACTAGTGCATAAACAACACTATTACTGCTCTGACAGATGTGCATTAGTACAAAACATGTGCATTTTGATTATTAATAAGATCAGCAACCCCTAATGAGGAACTGGTACTTAAGCAATATCACACAAGGAAAAGCAGCATGACTGTGAATGTGATATTGCTTTAATGTTTATACAACAGTTCAATAAACAAGGAATTATTGAGTAACTTGCTTACACAAGTTACTTTGTCTGCTTTGCTTTACCAACATACTGTAATAGTTCCAAACAAAAGTCACAGCTGCACTGTGCATCTTAATTAATTATTCAGTTACTCACTCATAAAAGCAGTCATATGTATCATAAATCAACATTTTTTTAATCAGTTAAATGAATGATTCAGAGATCGTTTGTTTTGTTCCTGAAAGCATCAGCGTTTTTAAGGCGATTTGGCTGGGTGAATAATTGAATGACTCAATCATGAATCAGCATTTTTGAATTGGTTAAATGATTCAGTCATTCACTTAATGCTTGTTTTGTTCCTGAATGCATCAGCATTTTTAAAGCCATTTGTCTGGGTGAATAATTCAATGACTCAATCCTGAATCTGCATTTTTGAATTGATAAAATGGTTCAGTGACTCAATCATTGTTTTGTTTCAGAATGAATCAGCAATTTTGAACGATTTGAACAAGTAATTACTTTGAAACCATTAAAAAAGTATGTTCTTTATTGTATGAATATGTGTAGTATGAATGTAATGTGGATGGATGTACTTAGGGCTGGGTGATAAAATGTTAACGATAATAATCGCGATATAATTTTCCTCGATAAAACGAGTTCAACAAATGTTCGATATAATGTTTATGCACCAAAAGCGGAACTAAACAGCTCTACTCATTTGAACCTAGATGTACTACATTTGTGACTTTGCAGCATCAGGTGCGTCACTTCACAAATCCTCTCCTGAGGCATCATTGAATAGTAAAATGTCTGTTGAATCCACACTTTTTGCTCACTGTTTAATAAATACTGTAAATTCAAACATACAAGTCTTTTCACATACTGTTTTTGGTCACTTTATTTTACAGGCCTGTTAGTCATGTACATAATATGTACTTATTATAGTAATTACAATAACTAGGTAATAACTAGGTACTAACCTTGAACCTACCCCTAAACCTAACCCTACACCATGTAGTTACCTAATATTACCAGTACTTTCTTAGGTAGGTACACTGTAAGTACATGTAAGTGCACGTACTGTAAAATAAAGTGCAACCCTGTTTTTTGTCACGTGACATTTATTAAAGGGGTCATATGATGCTACATGCACTTTTACAAGTTGTTTGAACTGAAATGTGTGTTGGCGGTGTGTGTACACAACCACACTAAAATTATAAAAATCCACCCAGTGATTTTTTTTAATCTGCTCAAATCTTTCTCAAATCGAGCAGATCTCAGATGCTGTCTGTGTGACATCACAAAAACAGGCCCCTCCCACGATAGTTTGATTGACAGTAGCGTTTCAGCACAGACTGGACTGGCCATTGTTCACCATTGTTTCACCACCAGAGCAGACATAGACAAGAATGACTCCTAAGCGTTTGAGGTGTTCTGTTGTTGGATGTAATAATGAACATAGCAGTTGTCATTTACTCCTGACATCTGAGCCGCTGAAGACGCAGTGAATTATGTTTGTTTTTGAAGAGAATGCGCCCCCGATCTACATAAATGCGTCTATGTTCGTGCAAATCATTCGTGATCCAGCTTCACCTACAGAAGAAGTGAGTGTAATGTTTTTTTAATTAATCTTTGCAAATCGCCTTTCCTAATAATGTGCTAATTAGCAAGTTTCAAGATGAATGTGGCTGAAGTAAACAGTCCCTCAGAGAGCAGCTCGGAAGAGAGGGCGGGGTCAGCATAGCTCATTAACATTTAAAGGAAAATGCTACAAAACTTGACAGGGTAAAAAAAGTGTTTTTTACACTACCATTTAACCAAACTATGTTACAGACTTTTCATTAAGACACTAAAGAATCATATCAACTTGTGGAAAATGGGCATCCTATGACCCCTTTAAGCCATCTACAATATAACCTGCAGAAAAAGTCATCAGAAAAATCCCTACCAATAATAAATACACTGTCTAGAAAACAAAAAACACAGACATGCAGAATGCTGCTTCATCAGTTAGATTAAACCGTAACCGTACAATTTACGGCATGTAAATTTAATCTCAGAATGAAAGGGGAAAAATAACAGGTCTGGTTTAATGTTTTCTTATGTTTTCTCTTAGTAACAGATCGCTGAAAGAACACACACATTGTTAATTTGGCAGGTGAGAATTTACTACTCGCCTGCGGTATCTAAATAGTGTGATTCAGTGTGATCACAGGCACATTAAAACCATCAAACAATATTATGCAATAATAGCCACACAATACGTCTTCAATAAAGTGCATGCCTATCATAGGCCACCTAGCACGTGCATGTGTGAAGCAGTATGTGAGTTTGGTACTGATATGCCCACCATAACACGCAACACACACAGAATTTCCCGCATGAAAAACCAGATACTTCATCAGCAAGCATATTCATTTTGGTGTTTTTGGTTTTTGAAAATAGTTTGATCCCTGGGACCTTCAGCCTCCTGTCTTCTCCTGTCCGGGCCTCATATTGTTATTGATTTAGCAAAAAGAGAAATCTATTTATCTAGTATAACCCCCTCCTACTATGTGTCTGTGCTTAACCCCATTGGCTCTCAATATTTTACATCTGTTCCCACAGGGGCGTACTCTGCCAGGAAGGACCTTGCTCTCAAAAAGGAAATGGGGCAAAACTATTCACATTCTCTTTCCAGACACATGTCTAGCGGAGACGTAGCCTTTCCCTCAAATAGAATAAACCAATTAACAGGCAGGAGGGGAAAATGTGAGGTGGGAAAAGGGCCATACGTGAGACATGAACACCCTGGGTTTTTTTGTTTTCATTTGAATGTATTGCCAGGACCAGCCAATTTCTAACCTTCTCAGCTGCTATCTTCGATGTTGGAAATCCCAAAAAAAGTCAAAATAGTGTAGCAAAAGCTATTGCCAATGACCAGCCCTATACTACACACTTGCAAACCGTCTGTGGAACAAAAAGGGCACAACCACGGCATGCAAAAAAAGGTTGACTAAGGAGATTACATGGGTGTTGTATTCTGTTTTATGCACCTGATAGTACATGGGCGTGTAGTCCCAAAATTTCACTAGCAACTATAGTGACGACGTGACATTAAAGGCAGCCATTTTGCAGGGCGAAATAAAAACTCTAATTCTATCCCATGCAGACCATCTCAAAAATCAAACAAGGTCATCGACTGAAACACTACCTAAAGAATCCTGAAATATGTGATTATGTGATGCTTGATCCCACAGATTGTTGCTGGAGTGACTACATCATCCATCTACATTACATAATCTACATACAACATTTTTTAACAGTCTCAACAATGATATCAAAGACATTAAATTTCCACTAGTGGTTGGGGGGTCTTTTTGTTTCAAGGAGGTTAATACTTTTATTGGAACAGCGTGCATTAACTAACGGGAAAAGTTCTTGCATGATGTGCTTTTTTCAGTTTGCTTACACTGAGTATTTTTCTAAAATACAAGGTGCTCACACGATGCCATAGAATAACCTTTTTGTAAATGGTTCCATAAAGAACCTTTAAAACCTGAAGAACCTTTCTGTTTCACAAAAAGTTATTTGGGGCGAAAGAAGGTTCTTCAGATTACAAAAGGTAAGAAAGAGATGGTTCTTTAAACAAACTTTGACTGAATGGTTCTTTGTGGAAAACCAAAAAATGGTTCTCCTATGGCATCGCCGTGAAGAACCTTTTAAAGCACCTTTTGTAAGGCGTGTATATTACCATATACATGGCTAAATAGTCTAAGACACTGTAATCAGCACAAACTGGCTACTAATAATGTGAGAATGCACGTTTCAGTTTACCCTGATTGTTGTTTTTTGATTTTGCGGGTTACTCAGCAAGTTTATGCGTGGTTAGATGAACAACTAACATTTTTACATCACTGAATAAGGACCTATCGATGATCAAAATAGTGACAGTGAAGACCAAAAGTGGATCTGGCATGCATGACTTGTCTCGCTTGCACTTCCACTTGCATTTCTCAGGACACTTGCCACATTCCGCTTAGACGACGTCACTTGCAATCTTTATATATTTTTTATTTTGGATCTATGTATTTATTCTTTTGTTTGTGAATCTCTCAAAACATTTTTACTAACAGTAAAGCCGGGGGGTGAAGGACCAAGACAAAAGAACTAAATTAACGACCGTCAATGAATCGCCAACTGCACTCTCGATACCTGGATGCTCACGTGGCCAACGACTCCAAATCGTTGCATGTTGCCAATTGGAGACACAGAAGCGTGGTGGTGATTTTAAAACGATTTAAAAAACTAATTTTGTCCGTTAAACGTAAGGGGTCCTGCAAAACCATCTGTAGGAGAAAAAGACCAAGTCCCCGCAAATGCCGTGGCCACTCACGAAACAGCGAATATTGTGACCCATTGCAATGACGCAAAAGATCTCCCGCTAAGCGTTTTCCCCTGTTGACAACATATAAGACACATTAACATAGCTTTAGTATTCAGGATTGTAATAAACATATCAATTCAATATTACCAGCAGTTTATTATATCTAATATGTATATAGTAGATTTCTCCCTATACAGCAAAAAAGGCAATATATGTTCGGCATAATCTGGAAATAATTCCATATGATGTAAAGACCAATACTCACATGCTCTCACATTACCCTTAAAATATAGCCTACAATAACTAAATATACAGGACAAGCAGTTGTGAGCCAGAATAAACGCAACACGCAAAGTTCAACATTAAGCGTTTCCCAAATAGACTTAAAACTGTCTATAGCTCTGATTTATAGCACAGACATGTTTTTTTATTTCTAAATGATCGTTCTAATGGGAGGAAAAATTTTTAACGTGCAATTGTTAATGCATATTCATTCTGGGCTCGTACTCGATTACTCCTGTCCGAGTGATCCTTTTTAAAACATCATTATTGCATTTCAAAATGCCCGTTCAATATTGCTGTTCTGTTAACTTCTGAAGTCAACAACAAAGATAGGACTGAAATTGTCGTTATATTTTTTTTACGTATGTAAATATGCCACAGTAAAAGCGTTTGCTGTATGGAGCCAGAGAAAGAGTGAAAACTTTTGAAAATTGTGTTACATGGCATCTGCTTGCCTGGTAGAATTAAATGATAAATATATATCAGAATTTGAGTCTTGTAAATTCGCAAAACTTAATGATATCTTAAACCATTAAGCCGTATTAAGAGTTTATGTGTCTACAGGCGGAAAACGACTTAACGAAAGAGTTACATCTTTGTCGACAGTGCGTTCATATTGTCTGCTGTTCTGTAGCCAAGGATATTTGCGGGTGTCTTGTTTTTCTCTTGACGGACCCTGTAAGTTACGGTACAAAATCAAGTTTAATAGTTTGAATCACACACCACAGCTTTGTCCCCCCTTTGATATCCAGCCCCCGATTTGTGTTGATTGCCCACAGTGACCCCACTCGCAGGTACAGGAGGAGTGCACCCGTGAAGACTTGCATAGGACATTGTAATTTGTTTCTTGATTTCTTATGTCTTCCCACCTGGTACTGTTGTAAAATGTTGAGAGAATTTCAAACAAAAAGGAACAATAAACAGAACAAATAAAAAATAAAATAAGACTGCAAAGTGACGTCAGCATTAGCGGAAGCAAGCGCAAGTGTCTGAGAGATGAAGCTGCCTCCGAACGAGGATTATGCTAAGATCGAGAGTACTTAACCCCTGCAAGGCATGCAGCCAGGACCATTTCTCGTGAAGAACATTCATAATAAAATACAAGATTCGACTAATTACAAAACTGAATGCTGTGACTCTTTTAAAAAGTTCGAATTATCAGAAAAGTCCTGACCATACACTAAAATGGCACAAAAATAAAAATCCAATTTTCCCACAAAATATTAAGCAAGATACAATGGTTTTCAACTCCCGTTATAAATGTTTCTGAGAACCAGATTAGACAGAGACATGTAAGAAAATACATTTGGAATTATTATTTTAAAGATGTATATTATTAATTTCACTAGAGTACATGTTTTTATTTGTGATAGTTGATGTAAAAAAATGCAGCATAGGAGACTTCTTTCAAAAACGTTCAGTTTTAATAATAAAATACATTTGAGATTATTCCTTTAAAACCTTTATTTGAACATTTCTTGCATGGGTTACTTTCAATGACACAAAAGTAAAGCACAAACATACTGTCGGGGTCTGTTAGGGAACAACGAGGCTGGATTCAGGTGCGGGTTCAAAAGGGACTTTAATGAGCACAGTTCGTGAGGTCGTGGAAACCCCAACCACACCGATGGGTGGAGAGCAGTGGCTGGAACAAGCCGCAACAGCGGCAGAGGAGACGGAGCCGGAGGGGCAGCCCGTTAATCCGAGCGAGAGGCTGAGAAGCCCAACAACGAGACCGCGGAGTCCCAGGTTAGGCGGATGCCGGAGGTAGCCCACGGTTCCTGAACGCACAGAGAGGTGCGGGACACAAAACAGACTGCTACGAGCACTGGAGCCTGGACGAGACAAGACAGAACTGGTGAGCGATAATACTAGGACAGTCAGAGCAAGGGAAATAATCACAACGAACTGACAACATACAGAGAAACACGAGGAGCTATAAGGGGAAGCTAATGAGATGACCAGACCCAGGTGTGAAACACGGAGGGCGGGGACAACGATCATGCTGACATGCTCACGTGGCGAGCTGTCAAAACAACTCACGCACAACACACAAACACAGAGACAGGTGATCAGACGCGAGACCCGACACATACAAAAAAATGAGTCAATAAAATTATGACAGTATTGGAACCTTTGATAACTTTGAAGAATAACATCTGTAACATGAACATAATGTGCATAGGTCATTTTTGTTGGAGTTGCTGAGCAGGAATGAGAAAAATGGCCTCCCATAAGACTGAATTTACCCATTTAACCACAAATTAGTAGCATAACCAACAGAGAAGAAAATTCAGTGCTAAATCATCATCACCGCAGGGAAGGCCAAAAAAAAAAAAATCAAATTCTTCTCTTAGAATGAGTAGCAAAAACAATCCGAGCGAGTGATATGTTGAAGAGAAAGTACTTTTCACACAATGGGCTGTTATAATGGTCAAAACATTCCTAGAAATAGAAAGTATTTGGGATCCTTTCGGGAAGGCAACCACAGCAAATATACAAACATGCCAGAGCTGCTTTTCAATACATGAACTGATCTGCTTTTTTAATCTATCAAGTGACGGGGAAAAAAATAATAAAATCTTAGCTATCAAGAATAGTTTTAGTGCACCTTTTCCATTCCTTTCTCCCACATAATCGTGTAATTTCATACAGGTATTCACATGTGGGGTGGGCTATCAATGTGAAGCTCAATGAGCCAATGTCAACCACACACAATGGAATTCTCACAATGCTGCTCCCATTCCAGTAACCTCAGGGGCACAACTGACAGAAATCAGCCGAGACAGAAGACGAGACGTGACCGCTCTATGAGCACTTACAAACAAATTGAGAGGTTCAGTCGAGCAGATACTGTGGGCAGTGAGTTGTGGCCCTTTCCCGCCAAGCAAAGGGGGGTATGGCGTGGTGGTCCAGCTTTCCTCTCATTAGGATTCCTAATTATGGTGACTTGTAGGAGTAGGGCACTCTCCAAACGGCCAGTAACTGGTTATTAGAATATTATTACAAACATGAGAGGTTGGCCCTGGGCGGCTGATTGCCTGCTCACGTGGGAGGTGCAATTTGGCTGGAATGTTCAAGGCAGGGGGGACTTGGAATTGGTTGCCTAGTAATGAGAGCACCATGGCACATTCAGTAATTACCTGGACCAAAGGAAAATGAAGCAGGGGCTCAGATTATATGCCAAATTTGTTTTGATTTCTGTCTCCAATAAGGCGGGGAGAAATTAGCCAAATCCTTAGCCTTAATTCATCCCTCGGTTTGCTTTGGTCTTCTAAAATTGGCCACTGCCTCCCACCTGGAACCAGGTCGTAACCTGCTCCCTCAAAAAAAGAAATTAATTCAAATTAAAATGAACTGGAACAAGATAAATGTGGATTTAAAAGCTATTTGTTCTCTCATTTTATTCTGCTAAACATTATGTTACAAGGGTGTGTGGTGGACATCTGAAATGAGGAAGATGAAGTTCCCTCTCTGGGTTTGGGTTGTTTAGTTATTATCAATATAAATTCATGTTTTAGTTTTATTTGATGTTTAACACAGTGTCTAGGTTTAAAGCTTACCTCACACTGGCAACCAGACTTTAAGGAAAGGACGTGAGGCGTCCCATACTTCGAATTTGTGCTCTGCATTTAACCCATCCAAGTGCACACACACTGCAGTAGTGAACAAACACACACACACACACACTGTGAACACACACCCAGAGCAGTGGGCAACCAATGCTGCGGTGCCCGGGGAGCAATTGGGGGTTCGGTGCCTTGCTCAAGGGTCTCACCTCAGTCGCGGTATTCCTGCCGGACCTGAGACTCGAACCCGTGACCTTTGGGTTACAAGTCCGACTCTCTATCCATTAGGCCACGACTGCCTAATTTTTAAATGTATGTACATTTTTTACATTCAAAATAATCACTACTATAATACAGTAAAAAAGCACATTAACTGTGGTCCTTCATTTAAATTTCGTGTGTTACTGAATATAATATTACTTAATGTTCAAAGGGGTTAGCTATTTTACGAGCGATTCACGATCAAATGACTCTTATGAACAGACATTTTTAAAGAATCAGATTCAGTCAGTCATTACTGAGTTCAAAACTCCCTCACTGAATCACGACTCGTCTGTCAGTTTCCACTTCATAACGAATCAGAAATCATAGCTGTCATAAATACTGTACTTGAGGTTCTGTGAGACTTAAATCCATTACTTGTAAGATTTATATTCACAATACACGTTTTGTTCAGTCAATTAATAATAGTATTCTAAATTACACTTAAATATTTTATATTATTGGTTACTGTTTATCATATTAGGCCCAGATGTTGCCTGTATGTATCTAATGTACAGTGGGTACGGAAAGTATTCAGACCCCCTTAAATTTTTTACTCTTAACAATATTGCAGCCATTTGCTAAAATCATTTAAGTAATTTTTTTTTCCTCATTAATGTACATACAGCACCCCATATTGACAGAAAAACACAGAATTGTTGACATTTTTGCAAATTTATTAAAAAAGAAAAACTGAAATATCACATGGTCCTAAGTATTCAGACCCTTTGCTGTGACACTCATATATTTAACTCAGGTGCTGTCCATGTCTTCTGATCATCCTTGAGATGGTTATACACATTCATTTGAGTCCAGCTGGTTGATTATACAGATTGTGACTTGATTAGGAAAGTCACACACCTGTCTATATAAGACCTTACGGCTCACAGTGCATGTCAGAGCAAATGAGTATCATGAGGTCAAAGGAACTGCCTGAGAGCTCAGAGACAGAATTGTGGCAAGCCACAGATCTGGCCAAGGTTACAAAAAAATTTCTGCTGCACTTAAGGTGCCTAAGAGCACAGTGGCCTCCATAATCCTTAAATAGAAGACGGTTGGGACGACCAGACCCTTCCTAGAGCTGGCCGTCCGGCCAAACTGAGCTATCGGGGGAGAAGAGCCTTGGTGAGAGAGGTAAAGAAGAACCCAAAGATCAATGTGGCTGAGCTCCAGAGATGCAGTAGGGAGATGGGAAAAAGTTGTAGTAAGTCAACCATCACTGCAGCCCTCCACAGTCGGGGCTTTATGGCAGAGTGGCCCGACGGAAGTCTCTCCTCAGTGTAAGACACATGAAAGCCCGCATGGAGGTGTGAGATGGTGAGAAATAAGATTCTATGGTCTGATGAGACAAAGATAAACTTTTTGGACTTAATTCTAAAGCGGTATGGTTGGAGAAAACCAGGCACTGCTCATCACCTGTCAATTACAGTCCCAACAGTGAAGCATGGTGTGGCAGCATCATGCTGTGGGGGTGTATTTCAGCTGCATGGACAGGACGACTGGTTGCAAACGAGGGAAAAATGAATGCGGCCAAGTACAAGGATATCCTGGAAGAAAACCTTCTCCAGAGTGCTCAGGGACCTCAGACTGGGCCGAATGTTTACCTTCCAACAAGACAATGACCTTAAGCAGACAGCTAAAATAACGAAGGAGTGTTTTCACAACAACTCTGTGACTGTTCTTTGTTCTTGAATGGCCCAGCCAGAGCCTGACTTAAACCCAATTGAGCATCTCTGGACAGACCTAAAAATGGCTGTCCACCAACGTTTACCATCCAACCTGACAGAACTGGAGAGGATCTGCAAGGAGGAATGGCAGAGGATCCCCAAATCCAGGTGTGAAAACTTTCCCAAAAAGACTCATGGCTGTAATAGATCAAAAAGGTGCTTCTACTAAATACCGAGCAAAGGGACTGAATACTTAGGACCATGTGATATTTCAGTTTTTGAAAATTAAAATGTCAACAATTCTGTGTTTTTCCTGTCAATATTGGGTGATGTGTGTACATTAATGAGGAAAAAAAATAACGTAAATGATTTTAGCAAATGGCTGCAATATCACAAAGAGTGAAAAATTTAAGGGGGTCTGAATACTTTCCGTACCCACTGTATATAGAAGGATAATTTGCTTCTAAATGTTTGATTGTGGGAGCAAATGGTGCAAACAGACTTTTTTCCCCCTGGAAGACTTACTGATATGCAGGCATTACTGCATTTAGACTGCATAGTAGCGATGTGTGGGCACTAGCTTGTCTACTTCAGAGAGAATGCCCCTTATATGTAAGATTTTGCAACGGCCATATTTTACAACCTTGATGTAGTGCATGCAACATATCACTATTATGTCACAAGTCCCTCATTGAAGCATCCAGCACAAACTGTACAACCACACAGTGTGCGGCAGCACATGAAGACACAAACACACTCCATTGATTCACAGTGCCAAGATATTAAAGTCTGAGCAGAAAACAGACAGATTCAAGGATTCTAGACTCCTTTAATTTGCTGTTGTTTGTACATTTGTGGAACGTGTAAATGATGTAGAAAGCAGGTGGCTCCAATCATCTGGTCAGCAGCTGTGTCTTTCTGACTCACTTATTATACCTTGACCAGGCACCAGAACATGAATACATGCTTAGACACACATATGGCATGGAGCACAGGCTAAAATTGACAGCTGCTTTCTCAGTCTCACTGTTAAAGTTCAGCAAATGAGCACAGACTACAAGAGTCTTGTCCTCTTGAGATTTAGTTAAAAACAAAAGGGCCAAAAATGGGTTCTCCCTTTTTCTTCATTACTGGAATCCTACTCACTGCCATTTCTGACAATGCATTGAGCAATTGTTTGACTCACTTACATGCGCTGCAGTTAAATTAATCACAGCTGCAACAAACACTTCTAATTTCACCCAGAAAGCGCTAGATCTTAATCTTTTGTGCTGAATAATGAAAACAAACAACACCGCAAATCTTTTGAATTAATCCTGAGATAAGTGTAAAATAAGACCAGTAATTGCAAATGAAAGCTCTTACCTCATATGACCGTTGCTTGAATTCTTGAATTTTTATAGATGGGTCCACACCCAGAAAGTCAATAATGTAAAATTTAGTGGGCCGGGACAAAAAGCCAATGGATCCTGCACAACAAGTTCTGGAACTGGCATGTACTGTAGCAGCATACATAATTTGTGCACTAAATTCAAAAAGAAAAAGCCGTCAATAAGATACCTGATCATTTGCCAGCAACAGTCTGATATTGTTTTCTAGACTTTTCTACCCATCATCCATCATACTTAATTGTGGGAAAGTACAGAACAATTTTTATTTCTAAGTATTTTGTCTTTTACAGCCATGAGATTAGAATATGGAGATTTTTTACTCAAGTCTCCCGTTTCTCAGATTTTCTTATGAGAAAAAGATCCTGGTAATCTTGTCATCTCAAGTCTCTTAAAGGGATATTTCACCCAAAAATGAAAATTCTGTCATTAATTACTCACCCTCATGTCATTCCAAACCCGTAAGACCTTTCGTTCATCTTCGGAACACAAATAAAAATATTTTTGATGAAATCTGAGAGCTTCACCCTGCATATACAGCAACACAACTGAAATGTTCCCAAGCCCAGAAAGGTAGTAAGGACATCGTTAAAATATTCCATGTTACATCAGTGGTTCAACTATAATTTATGAAGCTACGAGACTACTTTTTGTTCATGATACTCTCATGAATGCCCATCAAAGACTGACACAGAAGAGAAGAAATTGTTTAATAAAGTTGTTATTTTTGTTTTCTTTGTGCACAAAAAGTATTCTCGTAGCTTCATAAAATTACGGTTGAACCACTGATGTCACATGGACTATTTTAAAGGGGTCATATGATGCGACTTCAAGTTTTCCTTTCTCTTTGGAGTGTTACAAGCTGTTTGTGCATATTTAAGATCAGTAAAGTTGCAAAGACTAAAGTATCAAAAAGAGATATTCTTTATAAAAGTTAAAACTCATCCACGCCCTCCTAAAACGCCTCATTTAAACACGCCCCCACAAATCTACATCACTGTGTGGGAAGATTTGTATAACACTACCCAAATGTTTACGCAAAGAAAGAAGGCGTAACTTTTATTCTCGCTGTAGTATTGTTGCCGTCACCATGTCATGGAGATGCTGTGTGCTTCCAAATATGGTAAGGGGTGTAACATTTCTGTCACATGCTTGAGGTATTTGGCCAATCACAATGCACTGGATAGCTAGCTGGCCAATCAGAGCACACCTCAATTTTCAGAACTATGAGCTTTGTAAAAATCAACGCGTTTCAGAAAGGCGAGGCATAGAGGAGAAACAGTAATGTACTGTATGTGGGAAATAATGTTTTTTTTTACCTTAAACCGCGTAAACACATTGCAATACAGCAAATACACAAAATAACGTTATTTTTAGCATCGTCATATGAACCCCTTAATGATGTCCTTATTACCTTTCTGGGCCTTGAATGTGGTAGTTGTATTGCTGTCTATGCAGGGTCAGAAAGCTCTCGGATTTAATCAAAAATCTCAATTTTTTCTTGACGATGAACGAAAGTGTTCAGTTAAGGTCTTAGGTCTGGAACGATTTGAGGGTAATTAAATATGATCCCTTTAAGAGATCTCAGCAAAAGTTGCAATAAATAGTCAGATCTCAAACATTTCTCAAACTTTGAAAAATGATCTGCACTCTTGACAGCTACTGTATGCCAAGCAATTAATCTCATTGCTTTTATTTCAACGTATTTCTTCTAAGGATCTTCTTCTTCTAAGATTCCTGAACTATGTAAGAACAACCTCCGAGCAATAACATTTTCCTAATGTGCAGGAAGGGAAGGAAAAAAAACAAAACAGTTTCTGTTTGGGAATCTAAGTTAACAGCTAAGATAACGGCTGTTTCATGAGAATCTCATTGTTGTCATCATCTGAAAGTTTTAGATACAGTGTTTCCCGTTCGTTACGTCTTTAGAGTTTTACGGGAAAAAGGGGGAGTCAATAAAATGCAGTATTAATCTTTTTGTGATGTCACCTCTTGTGCACATTTTCCTGTGTTTTCATTGCTCTGGGGTCTCAGTCTGTTCCATTTTTTGTTTCGGTCCTTTAAATTTAATTGCACATAAATTCATTCACAGCTCAAATTGCCACTTGTTTGGGTGAGGCAGAACTGGCACTGCCCTCTTACTACACTAACTCACACACCACTGAATAAACCAACATTTAGACTACAAAGTGCCACCAAAACAAACTTTCGCATTTGAAAATGGGCCTAGTCTCCATTTGACGAGTTGTTACTGAACGATTTGTTATATTGGTTCACTTCTGCTACTTCAGACCAATCTTTTTATCCTCAGCAAAGCTTTTGAAATAGATCTGGGGTAAAATTCAAGAATACAGTTTCTAAAGGATGAAATGTATCTGAAATTGTATGCATTTTTGCATCAAATGATTTATGATTTAACTGCAGACATTATACAGTGGGATCACAAGGGTTACATCCAATAATGACAAGTAATGTCTTAACTATGCCAAAACCAGTTAGGATGGACAAACTTTACAGACTTGAAGTATTGCATTTTTTTTGTTAGAGTTCAAGTTTTCATTTTAGTTTAGTTTTGTTTATTTTTATTTTCTTAGAAGTTAACAAAATAGCTACTCTTATCAAGGCAAAAGCTTGTCATTAGAAGCATATTGTTGTCTTACCCCGAGTCACTATGGTCAGCCTACAATAATGATTTCAATTCAGAGCTGTTGGATTCAATATGGCGGAACATTTTTGGCATCAACCATTCATCCTTACAAGTTTATCTCATTAGGACTTTCTTCTTCCTATCAACTCTTTAATTTTATGTTTAAACCACAGATGTTGATAAAGAGCCCAGAATTCTGTAGTATGTCTAAAGAAGGATTTCTATAAAAAGTTTTATAGACTCTGGTTAAGCTCAGGCACTTCAACTTTATTAAAAACTATTTATTTTAAGACAATTAAGAAAATTAACAGCATGCCTAACAGGATGGGCAGAAACAGCTAGACTAAGAGTTTGCTTATCGTCAACCTAATGTAGATTTTTCTTTTATCTTTTGAAATTTGGATATTGCCATACTAATTTCCCAAAAAATTTATCAAACAAATAAAATGTTACACGGTGAACCTAGCCAACTAATAAAACCATCCCAAAAAAAGAAGAAAAACCAATAATACTTACTGATGTTTGTGTTGTTTTCCTGCTAAAACTTCCTGGATTAAGGAGCTTGCTTTTGTTAAAGTGATATTGCAAAAGACAGAAAGAAAAAAA
This sequence comes from Sinocyclocheilus anophthalmus, assembly GCA_018155175.1. Taxonomy (NCBI): domain Eukaryota; kingdom Metazoa; phylum Chordata; class Actinopteri; order Cypriniformes; family Cyprinidae; genus Sinocyclocheilus; species Sinocyclocheilus anophthalmus. The sequence goes on along the minus strand of JADLZN010006572.1, from coordinate 70,799 downwards.
AAAACTCATCGATTTCATGTTTTGAAAACAGACCATTGGATTATAAAGGAAAAAATTTATTATGTCTTGGAAAATCTCCTAATAATAGCTGTTTTTCAACTTAGAAATTGTGATTTGGCAATAATGGCGACATCCACTCAAAACAAAGTCATAAAATTATTCACTCCTTTGGTGGTATAAAATAAATAATAAATAAAATAAATAATGGATAAAATAAAACTAACCAATATGACTTGAATCTTTAGAAATTGTGGGTTCAATGTTTTATTCCATATATTAAATACAAAATTATAGTGCATACTAGGAATGTCCAGTATGCAGTTGTGATGGCTACTTCAGCAGGTGGCATGATCAAATTAATCACTATGGTGAGACAAAAATCATAACTTCAGCACCACAGTGAGTTGATGTTCAACATCAACAGTGCAGTTGAGCTGGTCTGCATTCACTCTCTGTATCCACATAACCGCTCTCAAACTAAGAGAGCAATGATCTCACTGCAGCCTTTCCTGTGTAATACACCAGTGCCATCCATCACAAGGATAAACACCCATTAATGCGCCATATCACTGGGTCTGTGAAATGTTGTATGAGTGACACCGTTTGGAAGTTCATGGAGTTCATTGACAAAAAGGTGTGTTGTGCAATCTCTGGCAGTTTAAATGTGTCTAAATCTGATTTACTTTTTAGAATGAACCAAACACCCCATTTAAACATTCTTTTAATGTTAGGGTTAAGGTCTGGGGAAGGTTGTGGGTTATTTCGGACGCACATCCTGTAGTTATTACCTTGTTCTGCCTGACAAGATATGCAACCCATGTTGTAAATTTAAAGATTATAGGGTTACACTTTACTTGAAGGGGTGTGCATAAGACTGACATGACACCTTCATAATCATGACATGACACATACATAATCATGACATGACACATGTCATGAATATGAAGGGTTTTTATGCATGTTTATGACAACTGTCATTAAGTGTCATTCGCTCAGTTATGTAATTTTTTATGCAAAGATGACATTGTTTGAGATGTCTTTGTTATGGGCTATGGTTAGGGGTAAGGGTAGGGGTAGGGTTAGGTCAAATAATGTCATATTTGCATTAAAAATTACATAACTGAGTGAATGACACTTAATGACAGTTGTCATAAACATGCATAAAACCTCCTTCATATTCATGACATGTGTCATGTCATGATTATGAAGGTGTCATGTCAGTCTTATGCACACCCCTTCAAGTAAGTGTAACCGATTATTTTTACCAATTAAAAAAATTATTGATAGGTCATCTTGAGCTTGTAGGTCAGATTTTCAGAGAACCCCCTCAGATTTTTAAGCCAAGTGGATTCACAACATTCAAACAAAATTATAAATGATAAATTTAAGTAAGCTGCATGATTGTCATATTGTAGGTCAAAAAAGTGTTGTCAGAAATCATCCAAATTTGGTCAGGCAATCTAGTCACACCCTACAGTTTATTTATATAATGTTACTATATTATATTTCTTATACGTTGTCTTCAGTTAAATGCCCGCTAAAAATGCTTATTATAATTACAAACACGCACCTACAAACAATGTGAACACTGCAAATAATATGCACAGATAGTTTCCCCCAAAAATGCAAATTCTGTCATTAATTACTCACCCTCCTGTCGTTCCAAACCCATAATACTTTTGTTCATCTTCAGAACACAAATTAAAATATTTTGATGAAATCTGAGAGCTTTCTGACCCTGCAAAGACAGCAATGTTACTGAAATGTTCCCAGGCCCAGAAATGCAGTAAGGACATCAGTAAAACAGTCCATTTGACATCAGTGGTTCAACCGTAATTTAACGAAGCTATGACAATTACTTTCTTGTTGGGGGGGGGGGCAAAGAAACAAAATAACGACCTCATTTCATGTTTATGTTGACCCATGCAAACGCGTCAGTTGACATGAGAGAAATTTAAATATGCTGATTTTGGTATGGCAATGGTGAATATTAGAAATGATCAAACAACATGTTGCAATTGACCAAACAGAATTTAATATTATAGTTTATATTAGTGTGGGAATTGTTCCTACATAACACTTTGGACGACCCAAGTTCAAAGTCCTGCTCATGGTCCAGTCAAAGAGTCATCAATCCATCAAAAAGCAGTCGGGCTCAGACTACGATATTTTAGCTTCTAACTATGATTCCATCCAGTCGGAGGATATCAAGCGTTTGATATTTTGAGTTGATTTTAGAGCCCATATTTTTCTGTTGTGAGACGCATGATTCTGTGTGAGTTTGTTGTGTTCATAATGACTTGAAAGTCTGGTCTGTGATCCTCAACCATTTAGACTACAAGGGGGTGTGGGCGCTGAGTTTTTCCGCTTCTCTGTAACCATTTACAAGGTCGGCAAGTGTGTGATGCCTAGTGTTTGAAATCTGTTCAGATTTGAAAAGTCGTGTAGTGTATTCCAGCCTTAAGATGCAAGGACCCACCATGGTCCCTCAGAAAAATATCTATATATATATATATAATATATATATATAGGGGCAGGACACACAAAGCCAACTGCTGACCAGATTTGGTCTACACATCAGTGCATGGCTTATTAGAGACTCTCTCTCCATTCTCTCATACTAGAGCGCTGCTGGGAAGATCCAGTGTGACTGTTACCATAAGCTCTTCATGCTGTCTCAATAACTCCGATGTCCTCAAAACCTTTTAACAGCCTCATTGCTTCTCATTTTATATCTTCCAAAACCTTTGATTTCATATCATATGATTAATCTACCCATTTCACAAACAGCATAGATAAAAACGTAAACGAAGCATGATCTAGCGGCTAACGTGGACTTGTTATGGGTTTTATACTCGTTCTTCCCCCACACGAGTAGTAATCTATTGCTGAAATGTTAACTCAATTTGTCAATGTTATCTTCATGTCAACAGTTTCCCTTAAATATTTATAATAGGCTCAGAGCTCTGAGAACCAGCAAGCACAGGATGAATCTGAGAATGTTAACATGCAGGACATTTTTTCCACGGACTCTCAAACTTGGGAAACGTGAAATGTCTCAAGCAACCTGGTGAAGAGAAAACGTAATCCCAAAGGTGAATCCAATTCCCAAAGGGGGGGTCCTCTCTCATTAGTGCTTTTCCTCCCTTCATTACTCAAGTGAGAATTCGCTTTTCCATACATTAGGATATTTAGGATCAGCCACAAAACTGCAAGCACTTTACAAACCTTGAATGCCAGGGTTAGCTCGAAAATTTGAATGGCATATGACACCCAAAAAGTATGTGATTTGAAATCTGCCATCTTTACTTCGTAAGCAATCAGTTCTGGTCACAATTATTTGTGAGCCAATCAGATGAGGTGTAAATGCCATGTGACTATTCAAAAACGTTTTTAGTCATATGCTCATTTTGAAGGGCTGTCAATGGAGAAAGATGCTTTTTGAACCAATTCTAATCTACCAATAGGGACTAACCGGATCATCCTAACCAGCTCAATTGAACTGTCTAGTACTGTCTAGTTGAACAGGAGTGGCAATATGGTAATTTTCTGTTTGTTTTAGAGATACATTTTAATGTAGCACTGAGTGTTTGTTCATATACAAAGCATAAGTAGCTGTATATTTCGTGCCTTCAATGTTTAAAACAATTACAAGTTTCAGAAACCCACCACTTTAAGTGGTCAATGCTTTATTTACATATTAAAAGTCTTTTCACCACTGATTAAAAAAGGATGTCTAGACCCAAATCTACACTCGTGATGTATTATATATCTGATCGAATGACCCAAAGTCTAAACATGAAGTATTTTACTCATACTGTTAGTAGTGACCACTCACATGTCACATAAGTAGTCTAGCAGTCGCTGTCAACAATGACACTAAGCTGGTAATCCCTTTAACTCTGGTGTGGCATCTTAATGAACCTCTAATGCATCTCAAATGTATCTTTTATCTGCCGAAGACCTTGAGCAGTAGCAGACAGCCACAAGTTTGGGCCCAAAGAGGCCAGACGTGAAAACACAGTAGTGTTCTACTCCCACTGTACATTCACCATCATCCTGTGACTCACCCCCGAGACCTCTGACATATAAACAATTATCAGAATGTTAAGTTTATTTGACGGTACTCTCGTCTCTCTGTGGAATGCTTGTTGGGGTTTGAACTCAAATTCTGTTTGTTTTTGAATTTGGCTTTGCTGTGTCACAGGAAGTATTGCTTAACCATTTTTGGAAATGGCAGATTTCACTTTTTCCTGTTGTGACGTTCAAGATGCCAAAGAAGAATTTCCACATTTCCTGAGAAAATAAGAGTGAGAGAGGATCTCATAAAAAGCAAAAAGTTTTATGACTCATATTTAATTATTATTCAGGGTACATTATGAAAATAAACTTTGTAGCCCAGCATGTACGGTAAATAAAAAGGTCATCTGCTCCATTTCCTTATTCTATTCAAATATCCATTTATCCTAGTTAAAAAATTATAATAATTCTAACAAAAAAATAAATGGCAATATACTTGGAAATATAATACGATTATATTTTATACAAAATCATATTAATATATTTAATACATTTCCATGTACGGGATACTAGTGCTTATATTTTTCAGCATTGTTCATATTTTGCAGTTTAGGCTATATGCATGGACTGTGTATGGTTATACATATAAAAATGAAGACAATAACTGCACTACATTTTTACATGCAGTAGGTTTATTGAAACCTTTCTTTAACTTCTGTTTCATGAGTTAATGGGTTTACATAAAGCTGAACACTTATTCATAAACTTCTCACTTTATTTTTTTACATAGTAACTTTCATATATGTGATGTTGTATAAAGAAAAAATGTTTACTACTGCAACAAACCTTAAAACTGTAATTTTTCCTTGAGACTATTGGATATCTTTTATCTGAACATGTTAAATGGTTTAATACGATATATATAGAAGATACCCTGGACCACAAAACCAGTCCAGTCTTAAGTGTCAATTTTTCGAATTGAGATTTATACATCATCCGAAAAGCTGAATAAATAAGCTTAACATTGAAGTATGGTTTGTTAGGATCGGACAATAATTGTTCGAGATGCAACTATTTGAAAATCTGAAATCTGAGGGTGCAAAAAAAAAAAGTGAGAAATCGCCTTTCAAGTGGTCCACTGATTTTCTTAGCGATGCATATTACTAATGATAATACATTTTTTTATATATTTATGGTAGGAAATTTACAATATATCTTCATTGAACATGATCTTTACTTAATATCCTAAAGATTTTGGGCATAAAAGAAAAATCAATAACTTTGAACCATACAATTTATTGTTGGCTATTGCTACAAATAAACCCCAGCGACTTAACACTGCTTTTGTTGTCCAGGTTACATATATTAATACTATATATTAATCTGTGTTTCCCTGTGTGTCCATAGTACTACTGTGCCCCTGTGCAAATGTAAAAGTACATACATAAGAATTTTAAGATTCTGAGGCACCAATACATGGACATATCATAACAGTCTGATTACAGCAACCTGGAGTTCAGTTTTAGTCATTATTCAATCTTAGCCGTTAGATCCATTCACATTACCTGCACTGCTAATCATCGCCTCATAGACCTGGATTGCATTTCAAAACAGAATCAGGCCGGGGTCAGTTCAAGGTATGAGCTGCCCTTATATGTTCAACACATTGAACTGAGACATAAAATGACTAAGATCTAGTTAAACTGAAGGAAGAACGAGAAAATAAGTGTGGGAAGGGTGGTGATTTGGAATGATGCAAAGTCATCTGTCTTGTCTATTAACTAAGGTCATGATCCTCTTAATGATGGAGCTTTATAATAAAAATCAGAGTTTAAAATACGCAGAGTGCCAGCACATGACTGATGTGGCATATCCATTTTCATCCTCACTTTCCACCTTTTATCATTGTATTATTTTCCCTAAAAGCAAATGCCTCGTTCGCATTTCATTTTAGCTACACTCTTGATAAATTACCCATTTGCCTGGATAAAATCCATAATGTTGCACCACTTGATGAGAGATGGGATCAATTTCAAAGGTAGACCTGGACATTAGCTTTACCTAGGGCAATAAATACAGCTCATGATCTCCAAAGAGAGGAGACCTTAAGACCACCACATGTTGAAATTCTAACTTGCAGCACAGTTTGTTTTTCCTATGATATGTCTATTGCATTGCATGACAGAAATCATATGCAAAATTACATTTCTGAATGATATCCATCTGTATTAGTATAGAGATTCTGTACCAAAAAAAAGTGGTTTGGTTGGTCTCTGGAGCATCTGCATATTTTACACTGCAATGACACCTCAGATGTTGCAGCACATGTGGGGAAAACAGCTTGAACGATTAGCTTTGATTGGAAACGTGAAACTAATTCTGCAACATTTGTGTTTGATTGCTTCAAACTATGTTTGTGTGATTGATTGTGATCGGTGCTGGTATTTCTGCTCATGTTACACACATCTGATTTAGCGATTAATCAAAGAGAAATTTTAGATCAGCATCGGCTTCCAAGACACTGACACAATTTGTGAGTGAATCAAGTCTTTAAGTAATAACCTCATTTGGGGTTACAATGAGGTTTTACATAGTAAAGAAATCACATTAATCAGTCATTCGGTGTTTTTAGCTACTTACGATTGACAACATTAGGTCACAAACCCTTAAACTGCCGTATTTCCTATGTGAAATGAGAGTTTATACAGTAATCTGCTATTCTGTGAAAAAAAGTGAGAGGGCGAAAAAAGCAGGTGGATTAGAAATGAAAACATCTGCACTTTGAGAGAACTGGCGTTGAAATAAATTTTTGGGACAAAGTGGCAAACATAAATCTTCAGTGTTTTTGGCCACTGATGTTTGATTTGACTCAGCGCCTATAAATACGAATACCAAACTGTATAATCTGTCAGTCAGTCTGATTTAGTTAAGATCATAGATTGTTTTTAGTATGAAATGCATGATGTTTTTAGCTTTTTGTGATGTTGGATACGATCCGTGCTCCCCACCGTCCTCTCCCACAGCACAGCTGAGGAATATCTAACACCGTCTCCAGCCTCCAGGAATGCCGACCCTCTCAGGTTATGACCCGTAATTAATTGTTTTGAGGGTCTGGCTCCGCGTTTGGCAGAGTTGCAGTATGGGAAGGGTATAGCGTTCTCTCGAATCTCCAAATTAGTTTTTCACCGTTGTTCCAGCGGTCACCGGGCAAATTGAGAGAATCCCCCTCCAGCCTTGAAAGCGGTCGATAACTTAACGAGACGGCTAGCTATATGACACGCAAACATCTGAGATGCGAATGTAAAACACACCGTCTGATGGACAACCGGGGCTCATGAGTGATAAAGCGCAGGCCGGGGGTTTTGGAGTTGTGTTTTTCTATTTATTTTTGGAAGGTGGGCAGCCAAGACAAATGTTCTAAATGCAACTCAATCTTAAAAATTCAAGGGAGCTTTTGCTTGGACCATCCGAAGCAAACCGTACAAGCCTCGGGCCAAAATGTAAATCTCTCTCTGACAAATAGTCAGTGAGTCATCGTTTCTCAGCACATAGTTAGCGTGGGTTTTGATTGGCAAACGCATAATTGTAGTCATTTAAATGTTTCCTACTAACAGACGCTTGAGAAGCTGGCTCTCCGATTTAGTTCCTCTAAACGAAGATGGATACGTTACATCCATGTACACGCATTCACTCTTAGATTAGCACTCAGAAATGCATAATTCTATTTTCGAATAATATTTTAGCCCTACATCTGACTTCCATGCTGGTATGGCATGACTTGCAGCAGAAAGCGTCTGATTAGCTCTTGTGTTGTGGTTACAATCAGCCATTGGCAACAGAACATTGTAAACAAACAAATTAGACCTATTATGCATGTATATGTGTTGCGTATATGTGCGCCTATGTTAATCCAGTCTTGGATGAGGTGGGGATCTCATTCCTTTGTGCTGTGTTCATAAACCAAGCCTTGCATGCTGAGGGAGGGACGCTCTCTTCGCATGGCACGAAAGCCTATTGTCTGTCCCCCACCTCTGAAAGAGGCCGACAGATAACCTCCCTGCACACGAAAGTCATGTGCGATGGGGGCAACACAAGCCCGGCGTGATTCCAAGCTTGCCTCTGGGCCGCTTCAGCCGCCCGCGAACACAAAGGCAGATCAGCTGCGATAAAAGCGATGACAAGTGTTGTTTTTGTTTTGGTTTTGAGTGGCCGCCCTCACGGATTCATCCTTGACCCTCGACTCATCAAAAAACGGCTCTTTCAATCAAAAGCGACAGAAATGGATCCAATCACTCAGTATAGTGGCCGTTTCAGAGGATACCATCAGCGCAAATTCCTCTAGTGGTGTCACACTACGACCCGCATAAGGGGGCTGAGTTTTTTCACTGCCTGTGAACAAAACAGATGGAGAATGATGTTTTCCTTTTCATGCCCAGGCTCTGAAACCCCATCCCTCTTTTCTGGTGTCAGTCGTTCTTTTGTCGGCCAGCAGTGGCTCCCTTTGACACGGCGGTGGTTATCCTCTTGATACCCGACTCCAAAGAGTTGACTCGTCCGGCTTTTTGTTCTCCCATCACCTTTACTCCAGCCTGTATGACTGCCAGGCTCCGAGACCCCCATCCAGCTGCCTGCTGGAAAAATCCATGTTAAGCTAATTAGCTGGTGATTATCTGGCCAGATTTGGTCATTAACTGGCTCAAGCTGCTCATTAGCTGGTCTAAAAAGGTTAGTGACTTTGTGAGTAGCAAGTCAAGATGGATATTAGCTTGTACAAACCAGTCAATAACTGGTCCAGTTTAGTCATTAGCAGTTTCAAAATGGTTATCAACTCATTCAGTTTGGCCATTAGTTAGGCCAAACTGGTCATTAATTTTAGTTTTGTCATTAGCTTGTTCAAAATTGTCATTAAAGGGGCCCAAGCTGGTTATTAACTGATCCAGTTTGGTCATTAGCTGGTTCAAGATGATTGCTACCTGGTCAGATTTGGTCATTAACTGGCTCAAGCTTCTCATTAGCAGGTCTAAAATGGTTATGAACTTGGTGAGTAGCTAGTCAAGCTGGACATTACCTCGTACAAACCAATCAATAACTGGCCCAAGCTGGTTATTACCTGGTCTAGTTTGGTCATTAGCGGTTTCAAAATGGTTAACTTGTTCAGTTTGGCCATTAGTTGGGCCAAACTGGTCATTAACTTTAGTTTTGTCATTACCTTGTTCAAAATGGTCATTAACTGGCCTAAACTGGTTGAGTTGGGTCTTTAGCTGGATTAAACTGGTTATTAGCCTACCCAGTTTGTCCATTAGCTGGTTAGGGCTGGTTATTAGCTGGTCTGTAATGTTTATTAACTGGTTAAATGTGGTCATTAGCTGTTTAAGCTTAAGGTGGTCAAGCCGTTTTCTGCAACATGATGGCTGTTTTACCAGGTAATAACTCATTTACAACACTTAAAAACAACTTGAACCAGCTAATAACCACCTAAAATTTAGCTAATGGCGAGGTTGGACTAATTAATAACTAGTGTAAACCACTTAAAAATCACTTAATGCCTACTTTGGATCAACTAATAAGCAGTTTTGACCAGCTAGAAACCAGGTTGGACCACTTAAAGGCCAGCTAATGGCTAGCTTGAATCAACTAATGACTAGTCTAAACAACTTAAAAATGAGTTTAGACCATCTAATAACATCTAAACCAGTCTGGAGCACTTAAAAACGATCTGTTCCAAAAAACAGCTACCAGTTTAAGCTAGATTTTCCAAATGTAACAGGAGGAGGAAAAACAAGCAAAGTTATGTATTTGTTGTTTGTGTTCAAAGCTCTCACCTACACAACATGGAATGGAGGTCGCGTCATCTGTTCCACTTTACTCTTCAAATCCACAGTCTCAAACACATGCACACATACCTGAAGAACAGACACAAAGGGTGCTCTCCAGGCCTCCCAGATACAGGATACCTCTTGCAGATAATTCCTTTGGGATTTTGGCTCATTCCAAGGCTTCTTTTTCAGGCATTTCTTGAGGGATTCTCACAGAAATCTTCTGAACTCGCCAGATAAGAGGCACCTCTCCTGACAATCTAAAGTGGCTGCCATGTCACGGAATGAGATAAGGATTGTGGAGATGTTGCTGAGGGACAGTGTTGACTGATGGCATTGACTAGAGAGAGCTAAACACTTCACAGCTCTTTTAACCACAAGACTCCAGCATTTCAACTGATTTTCACAATGAGCACATTGTCAAGGAATGTCTATCATTATTCATCTCTTCCAATGCGCAACTAGCAACCATTTAAGAATGTCAAAAGTTATGTAATAAAAGATATGGATGTTACCTATTGGGTTTCTCAAGATAGTGGATGGAGACTCAAAGGGAACTTGATTTTAAAAAAAAATTTTACTATTGTAAATATATTTATTAATTACACAAACCCCACTTAAAAATGACAAAGTCATAATGGAATCTTCACAACATTGTTTAGACACTAAAACACCCACTTCTAAATAAAACCATTCTCTACTTAGCAGTGAAGAAACTTTCAGTTTATCTTGACCACATCTGGAACAAGATGCTATCACAAAATATTAATATCATGACATTCCTCAGATACACCATTGTTATTTCTGTTCATCTAGTCTTTGAGGCAATAAAACAAGCTTGCCAATTCCCTAAAAGACCCATTAATCCTTAATACACTTTGTATGAGCCGTTTTATGGAGTCTGGAGCGGATTCAAACAGCTGTGTGGTTAGCTGTGGCCTGTTTAAAACACCTCGACCCTGGCCAGAGTCGATCGACTCTTCACTACTGTACAGATCCAAAAATACAGGCCTGAATGTGAGGAGTGCCTCAGTCGCACTTCGAAAAAAGCCTTTGCATGCTGGGATATAAAGTTCTCCTTGTGAATTGTCCTGCTTGTTTCTATCATAATGTACATGAGCACCTTGACATTAAAACACAAAACCGTGGAGTTTAACTGTTGTCAAAACAGTCAACACAGATGTGGTTGGATTGTATCATTGACCGTGTCTGTTGTATTACATAGATCTATTTTTGACTTCAAAATCGAATTGGACTTTGAATCGTCTATGGTAACAAGGCTTTGCATGTACAGTTTAAGTGACTAATCTTTGATATTAGACAGTGTCATTTTAGAACTCATTTAAATCAGAATTTAAATTGTGAAGTTATTTGATGAACTTCGCATTATTGATTTTTATTTTAAGGTTTATTACTGTGAGGCTGACTTGAAACAGTCTGTATTGTATAGTGCTATATAAAGCTAGTTTAGCCTGGCCAGTAGAAAATTTTACAAGACCCTCTTACTTGTACTTGACTGGCCTGGGAAACCCGTTTTAGGCTGGTTGAAGACCTATTTTTGACAGGTATATCAAACATCTATAGCTATACCTCTGTATGCCGCTCAGATGTCAAAACTCAGTTACTGTTTTGATCTGATATTATTGATAATAGAGCAAAAGTGTGTATAGAGTTAAAAAGCACTGCCAATGCAGTACAGTCATCTGAGGAGTGATTCAACAAATACAGCTCAGAAACAGCACTGCCTGCTGGTGAAGACTCAATATAACCACTTGTCTGTAAACACAAATATGGGATCATAAATTCATTGACACTATCATGCTATTCTTTGTCAATAAATTTATGGTAACATGGCATAGACGTGACTGAGGTTTGTGTGAAGGTCAGTCAGGGATGCTCTCTACACTAACATCACAGTGTGGCTCCCAGTTTAAAACAACCCTAACCCTAACCCTACTGGTGTAAATATTTTGTCCCTGGCTAATACTCCACAAACACACTTTAAAGACCAGGAGATTTGCAGCCTGGACATTATAGTCCTGATCCAAACTTTACAATCGACAAAACACTGCAGCTGTGAACATCCCCATGACTGACTATACATAGCCATCTACATAAACACAGCCTATATACACATATGTACTACACTACCATTCAAAAGTTGGGTGTCTGTATTTTTTTATTTGAATAAATTCATGCGTTTATTTAGTTTTATGCACTTTTATGCATGTAAAGATATATTAATTACAGTAAAGAATTTCTGTATATTGTTACAAAAAAAATATTTTTCAAATTAAAAATGTTTTTTTTTTGGCCTTTCTATTTCTCGAAAAAAATATTTTGTGGAAAAATGTTTCCACAAAATATTAAGCAACACAACCTGTTTTTCCCACTTTATTTATATATATATATATATATAAGTATATATATATATATAAGTATATATGACCCTGGAGCACAAAACCTGTCGCTGGGGTATATTTGTAGCAATAAGCAAAAATACATTGTATGGGTCAAAATTCCAGATTTTCAAATAGTTGTATCTCAGCCAAATATTGTCCTATCCTAAGACATTTTATTTTCTATTTTCTATCCTCAGAAAATATTTGGTTTGTCCTTATGCTTTAATAACTGCATAACCTCCACAAGTCTGTGTAAAACCCAATGATCATGTGATCCAGCATAATTTGAAAATGATCCAAAGATCCTTGAGAACATCTGACCTTTTGTTCAAAGGAATTCACATGAGCAGTGTCATAAATTTGCTTGCTCAATTAGCGGCCTAGAAATAGTGCAGAATCTTAAATATTTCAACTTTATATCACAACTGACATATTAAATATCCAAAATACTAAAAAAATGGTCATTTTCAGGTTTAAATTACATTTAGACTCCTAGATTTTCAACATAGCCTCAAGCATGAAATTCAACAGTACCATTGAAGTGGGTTACTAAAATAGACTGTCCTCGTGGCACCTTTGCATGTTATATACGTACAGTATGTGTACTACAAAGCGTTTATATTAATAAAACAGTTTGCTATCAGACAGCACACTGAAGAACACACATAGTAACATGTAATATCCTCTCCACTTCTAGTATACAATCTCTAACACACTCTATTGCTGATAACAGCGCTGCCAAATCCTGTGTGCTGTTTACTAAAAGCTCCCTCTGTACAGCAGGCCAGAACTCCTCTGCAAAACCTCAAAAGCATAAAAAACTCCAGATCTTTGACATTAACCGCTCCATTTGAACCAAAGCTTCACATTCAGGGAATTTAGACAATAAAAGTATCTTAAAAGGACACTCGAACTGTTTGTGTTTCTTAAATGTCAGGCCTAATAGCAAGGATACGGTACAACGAGGGTTGTACCTTGTCAACATTTATCTTCATTTTAAGAGTGCATGGCTTGGACGAATGCTTTTAAGAACGTCTGCACTGCAGCTTAGAGGACGGCGTCTGGAGTTACTGTTTGTGCATGGCCATCTCCTGTGTTTTAAATCAGATTAATGTTCAGCTGGCCAGATGATGAAAGGGATTTGCATGCACTGCATCTGGTGCTCTGTGTACTTAAACTGTTAAAAGAGGCAAACAGGTGGAACAGGTGGGCATGATTCAAGACATATAGGGAGATGATCAACTGTTAGACATCCCTTTTATCTGCAGTCACAGTTTCCTTTGGGGATTAAGATAAGATGCCACCATACAAACAAAGAGATTCGGTGCAGGCATGAAACTTTTAAGTAGTGCTTGCTAAGCCAAGTGTCACTTTTTTCTACTGCTCATATCAACAAGAGTCGCCCTGCGCAGGTTGCTACAGACATGAATGATAAGCCAAATTATGTAGCTTTAACTTTTTAAATAAATACACGTAAACTTCCATAGATTTATATTGATGGAGTATTGATCAGTAAATAATCACCTAGAAACTACATGGAACATCCTACCTGTCCACTAATATAATAATAATATAAGCATCATAAGCTTCAATAGATTTGACCTTTTGTTCAATTAAATTCACATGATCAGCGTCACAAATTTACTTGCTTGATTAGTGACCTATATAGTGTAGAATCTAAAATATGTCATATTCATTTTACATCATAACATTTTTTAAAGGTCTAAAATCATACAACATTCCATTCATTTTCAGGTTTAAATTCGATTTAGACTTCTAGATTTTCAACATACCAACAGAAAATGAAATTCAACTATAGCTTTGGAAATTGCCGACAATTATTATTTAATTACTGTAGATTTATATTACAATATTTATTTTTTGTAGATTTGCATTGAAACCTACAATATAGCTTTAGAACCATTAGTGTGCTAGAAAATGTGACCATAAAGCCGTGGTCATTATATCACAACACAAATAATAAATCCAAAATGTTAAAACATACAATCTTACTCCACTTTCCTACAACGCTGCAGTTTTAACTTTATGTTATTTTTTAATATAGCTACAAGGTCATGCCGTGGCGTGTTGATTTTCTATTGGTCACATGGCTTCATGTTCAAGTTCGGTTAACTCTAACCTGCGAATCTGTAACACTGCAAAATGCAAACCTTCACATGAGCTTGCGTTTCTGCTCTCCCACATCCACATGCATATGAATGAAAGTCAGTTGAACGAAAAGTGTAATGTTGGATTTTGGCATGCAAATGTTTACAGTTCCAGAACCCATTGATTCCATTCAAAAAGTGAATGCACCAAATATATGTAGAGTATTCCAAATTACTCAAATGCTGCAAAATGCAAAGCCTTGGTGTTTTTTTTTTTTTTAATTCAGCCATTTTCTGTGAAATGTCTTTTGGCTGTACAAATATGCAGGTCACCAAACTTTGTATGCATGTGAATGCAGAAACACATACGAAAATAAGTTTCCAATGAGGATCTGGTCTGGTGTGAGTGCACTTCTAAGCTTATTGAACTGGATCATGCTCTATCTGCAACAGAGATGTAGGTTATCAATGCAAAGGAGCATCAGTGATGCTCTCCAAGAAAGTAGATTTAGTAACAGTCCAGCAGGGGAAAATAAGCCATTCTTTGCCATCACAGAGACATACCACACAGTATTTGTGGTGAAGGAACACAGTGTGCACAGCTAGCTCCAATCCTATTTCATCTGGTGTTTTCCAGCACTGGAGATAACTTGGTAGAAATAATGAAACGGTCATGAAGACCCATTTAATCTGCTTTCAGCACTGTTACACAGAACGAACAAGCAGAAGCATCAGGCACATTCATTAGTGTGACCACAAACATCTACAAGAACCTCCAGAACACCGGAATTAAGAGAGATAAAGCGCTAACTGATAGATGGACCAGACAAGGAGAACAGAAATGAATGAACTAGTAATGGCTGGAATGTGTTTTTCCCACTATGTCAGAAATGGCCCATACCTTGTCTCAAAATAAAAAGCTTGTTTGGACACTTTGAAGCACTTTCCCAACAATCCATCACCTCTTAAGGGAGATCAGGAGAAGGTGCGTGAAGATACCATCATGTCTGAGTGCCATTTCTTGCGAAGGTGAAAGAACCCACATGGATTTGAGATCGGAGCAAACATCTCCACCCTCAACTCCAGACATAAATGAGGAAAAACTGACAATGGGTAATCACTGTCACTTGTGCGCACATATTCCCTCATCAGAAGATGCAAGTGGCTTCTGCAACAAACAGCCCAATCTAGGCATTGTGGTGCCCGCAACACTGAAGGCATGCGATATTCAGAAATGAATGACCGTTCGTGCCATCGGTTCTCTTATCAGCAATGTTTATTAAGAGGGATGCTCTATGATACAGTGGAGAGAGAAAACACATTTCACAGTATGATATTAATTCCTCACCATGGCACAATGAAACATTTGAAGACTCGCCCCTCTTCCCTCCCGTGTATTGCGGCAAAGCAGAATTATTTCTATCCAAGAACCTGTCTATACAAAAACATCCTGAAGGAGCGGGAGGGAACGCAAAACTCCATATTAACCCGAACCGGTGTTCGATAATTACTTCCTTTCCCTTGCAGCAATTGATTCTCTTACAATTTACTTATTTTTCACATATTAAAACATTCCTGAATCAGATGAAATTCAGCTAAATTGAAGCTTAATTGCGAAGAATGGTGTACCACCTTCCTGCATCCACAAAATCAACATCGAGGAATAAACTACACGCGCCCCACGCAGGACTGTGTGACTGGGGAAGTGAGGGATTGTTTTGGTCGAGTTGAAACTGTGGAGAGGTAGGGTTGTTGTAATGGTCTGTCTTGGTTCCTGTATCTCGCAGGATCTACTCCATTAGGTCCCAGTGGGTAAAGTACAGTACATCTGTTCAAATCCCTGTCAAATACTGTGGAGGATTACTGCTGGGAACAAATTTGGGAGGACAACAGGTCAGATATACGGTAACTATTCATACTAACCTCACTGCTACAGTGACATTCACTTGAATTAAGAGTGGTTGGGGAATACAAATCATTTTATGGAGGAGCCACAGGTGTTTGGGATTCTGCGCGTAAATCTTCAATGATATTCGCTAGAACTTCATCTCAGAAGCGATCCTTCAAAGCTTCATGCTATTAAGAGAAAATTTGCATTGTTTGGAAATGGTCCTCTGAAGCTGCATCTGAAAAAGTTGATTCCTCATCTTGGAACAACACCATATACCACCAGCTTGTCACTTAATGCACATGGTAAGTTCACAAGAAATAAACAATTAAGCAAGAGAAAGGGAAAAAAGCATAGTTTATGGCTTTGAAACAAATTAGTCATATGTATGCTAACACTACCAAAAACTGATTTAAAAACAGATTGTTGTGCTATATAAAACCTGATCTATAATACATACAAAACCAGATGATAACTAGTTTGATTTATTAATGCTAATTAATGTGATGCTGTAATGCTTTTTTCCCTTTAACTTCATTCAAATGGGAGACCAAAAAAAAAACATTTAATGAACAGAAAAACAAAAGTTATGGAAATACTGAATAAACTACTTATATCTACAGCAAAATTGAAAGTGTGTCATTAAGAGCTTTATCCTATTAGTGCTAATTTAGATCTAAGGGTTTATTAGGTTTGTTCGATCTCCTCGTCTCTGTGACTCATCTGGTGCAAAGCAAGGTCAGATCTTCTCTTTCCTCTCTAGCCCTCGCGGACCTTGGCAGACAGAGCATCACAAGTCTTCTTGGCATCTCCCAAAAGCATGGATGTGTTTGGTTTGTAGAAGATAGGGTTGTCTACAGCGGCGTAGCCAACTCCCAGAGATCTTTTCATCACGATGACCTGGAGGGATGAAAGCAGAGGTTGAAGCATTTGGTCTTACCCAGGAACAAAGGTAGCTGGAAAATTCACATTAAATAAAATCCTGTACGTTGCCCTTAAATTACCAATGGCTTTTTCCATTGAGTTGAGCCAGCTAATTTAAACTCTTCAACATTATTCCTGTAATAACACTGCATGCACCTGCATGTGAAGTGGCAGAGAACGGTTTTAGGATTTGTACAAGAGGGTGCAAAAAGAGCCCGTGCTTCCAACATGTAATGGTTATTTAAGTATCTGCCATTTACAAAATTAAGAGTCATTAGTGTCTTGAACACCAGTTTTTAGGCTGCGCAGTTTCTGGGAAAATCGTCGAGAGCAGTGCTTTGATTGGGAGCATCTGTTTGGGAAGGAGGAACACTTGGTAATTGAATAAGTAAAACCAGAGAGGAGAGCCCTTGCCGCTGGTCTAGCTTTAGTGTTATTCAATACACAAAGATATTTGGAATGAAATGACCCTCATCTTGAGACTTCAAAATCAGCAGGCGGATTCTTTTAATATCATCATCTGTCCCTCAAAAGCCCTGCAGATGTTCAATGCCAGCCAGGTGATTGGGACAGCGTTCAGACACACCCATCCCCTCTTCTCAAAGAGTCACATGACCACTTTACCCAGGCTCAGCATCCCCCAGGACAGGACAACATCCTTTTGTTAAATTATTCATAGGGGAGCTGGTTTCATTTGGGAATGAAGGTCTTTAACAAGGCTGGGAGCAATCAGTAGGGTGGATGTTGCATGAGATTGAGGATATCAAAACCAACAGAGACAATCGACAGGGAAACTTCGGATTCGGCCGCACTATCGTGTCATCAAGAGCGTCACTATGCTCTAAGTTGGTCAAGTTCCCTCGTTGAGACTTGGCTACATTTACAAGTTGCTACAAATAAGGAAGGCTTTGGTTCAAAGCTATAGTGTTTGCAGAATTCCATATGGAATTATGGAACAGGTTAACAAGCTACACACAATTACTCGTGGGAGAAGGTTGACGTATTTACACATTTCGCAAACGTCAAGCCCCAGTACTCAGAGTGATTTCCCTAGAGAAGGTCTGGCCGCAATGGGCCTGTCATGTGGTGAGGCACACCAGCCCCACATTTTAGGGAAAGTATCGGTCGGATGCTCCGAAATGTCATCATTCCAGAACGAGCGAGTCAGCGCTAATGAAAGCAGTGTGAGGCTTGTCTTGCTGGAGATACACCTGGACTGAAGCGTGGTTACAGTGGGAACCAGCTGTGGGTATGGGATGGAGATTTTCATATCGCTCTGGGTGGGAGAATGAGGGATGGTCTGTATAACATTGCTTGAGGACAATTGCTGCAATCCTGGCTTTTATTCCAGCTAGGCCTTAAAAGTAAAGCCTGATACATATGAAGTATGTCATGTACACTACAGTTCTGTAAGTTTTTTTGGTCATTCAGCTCACCAAATCTACATTTATTTGACTCAAAATACAGTAAAAACTAGAGGTCGACCGATTGATTAGCCGGCCAATTAATCTGCCGATTGTGCTGAAAATTAGGCCGATTTGTAGGCAGGCGCATCTGCGGGCAGCTAAGCGTTGTTACGGAACGCCGGAGAATCTCTCTCTGGCTGCGTGAGAGAAGGAGCAACTCACATTCTGCAGCCGCTTCTTGTTCTCACACAGTTTCAGCTTATGATGGCAGGGCAAAACAGACCGTTTCGAAAGCAGAATTATGTTTTACCCTACTAGAATTGATGCTGGAGAGTTATCATATTCATAAGTGCAACAAGTCATTTGCATGTGAAAGTAGAAACTCATGCAGTTCAGACGAAAATTCTGGGCTGATTATAACGTGCACATTAACTTTCCTCGTGAAATGTGTGTGTAGGTCCTACAATAGCCTTCACGATGTCATCGCTCGTGGCCAGTGGACTCTTAAGCAGTTATGAGCAGCAGGCTGTGTAATGTGTGTGAACTTTTATTTTTGTTATCTCTTGGCTATTTGACATATAGCAGTGTCCAGTGTTTCCCATACATTGAGTTATTACTTCGTTGAATAAACTGAGCATTGCATGTTTCAAAATTAAAATGCAGCACGGGTGTTTTTTGTTTTTGATAAATGTATCTTTGCAAAGAAGCGACCGTCTTTATTTTGTCTTTCCTGTAATGCCTAATAAAGTAGCGTTTGTGAGCACAGTCACAGTGCTTAGTAGATTACAGCCGTACGGGGAAAACTCTATATCTCCGCTCAAACAGCACTCTGCTGGAGTTAGAATGAATTGCTTTGCAAGTCTGTGGGAAACATGGTTGTCTGTCATGCAAACCTAAACAAAAAGAGCTTCAGATCTGTTTGGAGAAGGTGCTTAAGTTTTGAGCATGTATTATTACTCGGAATTAGGGCTCACTTACTCATATTATATCTTGTCCCTGCAATAATCATTACTCAAACTCACTTTTATGAGGATGAAGAATAAAAAAAGAAAATCGGGCAACATTCGGCATTAATATTCGGCATCGGATGAACTGATCTAAATATCGGCCACGGCCAGTGAAAAAAACCCATGTCGGTTCAACATCTAGTTAAAAACGGTTAGTAGTATTGAAAGGCATTATTACCCATTTAATTAACTGGGTTTATTTGATATATTTGTAAATTTGATTTATCTGGTGCGGGCTAAGATGAAGTTTCAGCAGCCATTTATCAGTGTGTCTTAGTGACTGCTTTCGACAGTAGTTAATGTTATTGGTGCTAAGTAACATTCTCTTATTTATGCTGAAAACTGAATATTGTTGTGGAAACCTAGATATATATATATATTTTTTTTTTTTTTCTGGATTCTTTGATGAATAGACAGTTACTGGAAATAGAAATCTTTTGTCAAATTATACATTTCTTTAAACAACTTAATGTGCCCTTGCCAAATAAATTTCTTTAAACCCCAAACTTTTGAATGGTAGTCTATATCGTGTGAAATTAACTACAAAAAAAACGTTTAAGAATATAATTTATATTTAAAAGTTGCCTGGCATAAACAACTAATAAGATGCTCACCTGCTTGGACTTCCAGACCTCCAAAACAGGCATGCCAGCAATGATGGAGTTGGGGTCCTCCTGGGCCGCTGAGTTGACTGTGTCATTAGCACCAATTACCAAAACCAGGTCAGTTTCTGAAAAACAATAACGGAAAGCACGATTATAGATTTTATATCCCACAAATGACACCAAAAAACACCAAAAATGCATATCATACCAGGGAAGTCATGATTGATCTCATCCATCTCCAGCACAACATCATATGGCACACCACACCAGCTTCAGCAAGCAGAAACGTTCAGCTGGATGGCATACGACAAGCCACAGGGGGGTTCCAAACTGAAACACAAACACACCACACACACACACACACACACACACACACACACACACACACGGGCAGACAATACAGGTCACATGACTTCTTAGATCGCCTGATACACATGGCATCCAAATAAAGCACTTTCCGGTTGGGCAGGATGACTCCATACAGGACGAGCAGAGTCTTTGAACATGGTTAAGCAGGAGTGCTTTGGGGTAGGGGTCAGTGTGTTTGCAAGAGGTTAAGAGAAAAGGAAATAAGCAGCGGCTGAAGGTATCTTTTTAATGCCAGAGGTAGTAAAGTGCATGAGCTCAGGGGAAATGTCTTGAGGAAGCCGAGTGGACCCCCAGGGTACGTGGGCAGCTTTACGACTTCACTGTAAAAACAGATCACAGCCAACAGGCTTAGAAGAGACACAGGAAGTGATATACCTGCTTTTTTTAACCAATGTAAATTTGTGTTGTGTTTTTATTTGATGTTTACACTGTTTTCAGGTTCAAAAGGCATAGGGGACTCTAATCTAACTCACACTACCAAAAAGTAACCAATATTAATTTTTGTATGTTTACCTTAACAGAGCATTAAAGTCAAGAATTGAATATTTTGTGATTTTAATAACCCTTTCATGGCTTCTAAAAGAAATAGGAACTTTATCCAAACAGCTTTGCACAAGACATGTATGGTAACTATAAGCAATATACTAATCAACCGCCAGAGCCAGTTGATCAGTATAAATAAAATAAAATAAAAAGCATTAAATCACAGGTATATTAATTAAACTTAAAATAAAACAAACCTTTTAAAACCCCAAGGGAAGGCTTGGAAACATTTTTATAATAATTAACATACAAAAATAATTTTAAAAAGTACAAGTACATTACTTATAAAATTATTTTTAAAAAAGTAATTGACTATTTAAAGCACCAAAAGAGGGCTCAGAAAATATATTTTTACAATAATTCATTATAATTAAAAACAGCTACACAGCTTCCATAAAATAACTCAGGCAAATTCTCAGAAAACATTTACAAGTATGAGGATCGCAAGCATGGTTGTGCACCTTTAACCAATTTACCTGACCTAAGCAGTCACTACAACCAGCCCACTTCCGATCTTGTTTGAATTAACATGTCAGAGTGGTTTACTTCAAAATTAGTCGATTTCCAGAGCATTCAGGCCTATTTGTGCAACATTTATACACTACTTGAACTAACATTTGTTTTATTGTCAATTCTTTTCTCATCCATTTTTTTAACGAAAATCTTTAGTAGACTTTCAAATGATGGTTGCTATTTGTCTACTATTTGACAAGTGTTCTACTTCGGGGGGGGGGGGGGGGGGGGGGGGGGGGGTTGGGGGGGGGGGGGGGGGGGGGGGGGGGGGGGGGGGGGGGGGGGGGGGGGGGGTGGGGGGGGGGGGTTGTGGGGGGGGGGGGGGGGGGGGTGGGGGGGGGGGGGGGTGGGGGGGGGGGGGGGGGGGGGGGGTGGGGGGGGGGGGGGGGGGGGGGGGGGTGGGGGGGGGGGGGTGTGGGGGGGGCTTCCTTTTCACAGCTTCCTTTATGTAAACTCATTTGTCAACTAGGAAATTAGGAAAAAACATGTTCAATAATAAACTAAGAGGAAATACACTTTAGCGGACAGGCCTCGAAACTTTCAAGACATGGGGTTTATCAATCAACTCTGCCGCTGGCTTACATAAGCTGCAGCTGTGTGCGAAAAACAGTCTGGGTGGACAACGAATCCAAGCTCGGTTCTGCCATCCAAACCAGCCCAACCGTTCTGCTATTCCCATTACCATCGCACCGCGTTTCACCGCACTGAACCATCACACGCTCTGAAAAAACAGTGATTCTTTTCAAACACGACCTTCCAGCCCAGAGGAGATTCAGACTGCGTTCCTGCCCAAACCTGCGACTCCTTTCAACGAACCCAATCTTTCCAAAAACTAACACAATGATCTTTATGGAGAGACAGATGGACAGAAACTTAACAGGAATGATAAGGAGAGTTTACACAGTGTCAATTCTACCCACAGTCCTCTCGACAGGGCGACACCCCGAGCCAATTATCCCAAAGAGAGCGAGGGGGAGAGCGGCGGGTGAGCTACCTAATCTGTCCACTCTTTGGCCACCCATCTCCCCTTCTAATCAACTGCAAATGCTCTAATTGGCAGCAGCTGTTGGGCTCTCAGATCAAACGAATGAACGAAAATTACTCAAGCTTCCGGTCTGCATCGCTCCTCCACAATCACACAGTGCCCGCAGCTCTAGAGAGAGAGAGAGAGAGAGAGAGAGAAAACCGGAATCTAGCTTATATGTGACGGATCTGACAAGGTGGTAACTGAATGAAATAAGTTGACAAGTGACTATTTAAGTACCCCACAAATTGCATTATGGGAAACGGTACTGAAGCACACAAGAAAGTGGCAGGGAATGATAATTTGATGCAGCACGCAACAATCTTGATCATCGGCAATGTGCTTTTGAGAAAAGCATGCATGGTTGACCACTTTGTGGCCAAGTTGCTGACCAGTACTTCATCTCTTAAGTGTATTAGACGGGTTGGCAGCACACCATGACATTCTGGGACTGATTAAAAAGCATTTGTGTAAGTGAGTGAGTGCCTTCATGAAAAATGCTGAGTGAAACTTTAAGTCACAGATGATGCCGTAAATTGGCTCTTCTGACTGCCAAGAGTGTGGTGAAACCAGGCTAGCGCCGACAACCACTATTTAGTGGGAACAAGACAACAAAAGAATTGACACCATCCAGTTGAGGATTAAAAAAAAAAAAAATCGAGCCAAAGTGGTCAGCTGTAGCCTTCTGAAAAGTACATTCAAATCAGATGCCTGTTTACAAAGGATTGCCAATGTCTCTCGTTTGGACTTTTTGCAGCTTTAATAGAGAGATGAGAAGACAGGAAAAGATGGGGAGCGAGAAAAATAACAGTATTAGGAAACGCCAGAACTTGAACTTGTGTTGTCCATATGAGGGCTACACTTCAATGTGTCAAAGCATGTGCATGTATGTGTGTGTGTCCAAAATAAAAATTTAAAATAATTGTATTTTACTTCAAAACTTTTAAAAATGCATATAATAGCATGTTTATTGTTTTATTTAACAAATAAACTAACCAAATAAAGTGCAATACTACTATTATTAATAATTTTATTTTTATAATTTAACTGGTCACAATGTGTGCAATGTGAGCAGTTACACCAATAATATTGGCCCCGGGTTCACAGACTGGACTTAAGCTTTACGCCAGGACTAGGCCTTAGTTAAATTAAGATTTTAAGGCAGCCTGTTTTAAAATGCCTAAGAAAAAAAAAGTTAACAGTTGTTCACTGAACGATCAAAGGCACGGCATATTTTAATGATATGTCCAGAGCAAGATATTTCAGTTGAGAAAGCTCACATGTATTTTTTGTCTGGGACAGCCTAAGACTTGTAATGTGAAAACCGGGGTATTTTCAATATAATATACAGCACAATGTATAATTTTTTATATAGATACAATATTAAAAAGAAAAATGTTATTAAATTTTAAAAACAAAAGTTACAAAAAAATAATAATAAATTATATATATGGAATGATAAGGAATGGAACAAAATATTTATACATTTTTTTGTTTAAAAATAAAAAATTTGAAAAAAACATTTATAATAAAAATACTAAATACTAAAATAATTACCAATTTTAAATATTCATAGCAAACCTTTGATATATATATATGTTAGAGGTCGACCGATAGTGGATTTTGCCGATACCGTTAGCTAGGTTGGACCACACTGGCCGACATGATTAATCAACCGTACTTCAACCATACTTTGTAAATCAATAAAAATATTAATATTAAATATAGCTGATCAGTAAAGTTACTAATAGTTTATTAACTAATGTTACCAGAAGAAACTTTCTTTAAAATGTAAAAATGTATTAGTAATAGTAAATAATGAAATTAAAAAACTAAAAAAAATATTGCAGTCACACACTAGGCAAAAGCACAGCGCTAGTTCCGGTAATCAACTATCGGTGCCAATTAATCGGCAAAACTGATCAATCTCTAATTATAGTACATTTTTACCAGACTCTAAAATTTGTGACTTGACAAACTACCAAAGGAAATCTAAAACTAATGGCTTGCTCATTATAATGGCATTATAGATCACTTTACTACTACTTATGTGTGGGTGACAAGATTCAAATCTGTCTCGACAGTCTCAACATGAGAAACTTTTACATTGTGTTGCATGTTCTCAGCAATATAACAAATACTGAAAGCGCATGGTTGTTGAAGCATCTCTAGGGTCAGGCACACAGTCTTTCCACGCCCTGCAACCTGAGAGGTGTCGCCAGGACTGTGGAAAGTATTGCGTAGCCTGCACCTGTCGCTCTGCTCTTCACCGGCTCTTTCACAGCACTGGGAGGCCTGGGGTACACTGCACTCTCAGATCACAGGGCATTACACGTACACTGGAGAGGCAACAAAAGCCCCAGACAATAGAGCAACTGAATGACGATATTCAAAGGCACTCTTTGAAATGGAGGAGTCCGACATGCATAGAGAAACAGAGAGAAGCCAGCCATTCAGAGGTTCCCCAGACTGACCTGCAACTAGTGAGTTCAAACACTCACCCAAGCAGTACTGACAAGACTCAGACCCCCTTAGAGAGACTAAAACTTACACGGACTAAACTATATGGGAAAAAGTTTGACATTTTGGTTTGACTTTTAATAAACTTGAGTCTGATCAGTGGTGTATTGCAATCCTGTATCTGTGTTACAGTCGACATCAGGGGTTGAAAAAAATATCATACATATATAAAATTAATAATGACATATATATCAATTTATTTGTTAATTAAAAAAATACATTCACAGAAAACACATTGACTTAAAAAGATGAACTTTTTAAAATTATTTAAAAACAAAGGATAATTTAATAGATAACATACATTTTGACAGAATTATTATTTTATGCAGTGGAAAAGAAAAGGAAAAGAAAGGGGAGATTCCAAGTGTCATCCAGTTTAATAATTCATAGGACACTGTTTACTAATAAGGGGTGTCCTGCATCTGCCACTGAGATGAATGGGAAATGTAAACGGATAGCTTTCTCCTGGTCTCCCGGATCTTGTGGTGCACACGTGGCTTAATAAAGGTGTCGAATAACCGTTCAACAGCTAAGATTTGAAAATGACTGTAGATGTTTGAATGTTTCTTACCTGACTTTCTTGCCCAGCTCAGTCAGTAACTTGACAAGATCAGCAATAGGATACTGAGCTTTCGCTGCACACAGACCATAACCTGAAGTAAAAGACACGCAATTAAAAGGAGGAACAGACCTAAACAGACATGCAAAAACCAGTCGCTATTAATTTATGAAGCCTAGGAAACTCAATTTCGGAAAACTCTAATGAACTCTGCATGAACCAGACACATTTTTATATTTTTAATAATCATACCTCTCCTTTTTTCAAAATGTGTCATGTGAATTGATTTTACCACAATAACTAATCCCGATTTATAAACAATAGGAAAAATCTGTTTTGAAAGTGAAGCAAACAAGAGACATGCTTCCATTCATTTGTAATTCAGATGAAATAATTAAAACTTGAATGACAAGCAGGATTATAAACAAACAGAAAAGAGGAAATTGCTTCATGTTGAAATACATATTTAATTAATCTAAAGGCAGCACAAGAATTTGTAATATTTCACAAAAGTTTTATTTTTACACCCTTGGAGTAGTTTAAAAGCAGCACAGAATTAACTGAACTGGGATTAGAAAAAGTACTGTGCAGCAAAGACAGAAAGACTTACTGATGTCATCAATAACCAATTTAGCACTTACAGTATGGAAAAAACTAATATAAATTCCTCACGTCAGTCATTTTAAAGCCTCGGTTACTGCTGACACCATTTGATAGGCTTGTCACAACAGCCTTCAAATCCTCCTGCTTAAACAAGCATGTCATGATGCGTGCCGGCTAACTCTCCTCGCTCCTAATGATTTCTTTACAGCTTTTTTTTTTTTCAACAAAAAGACATTTCTCCTTGGGAAAACAGCCATGGTTGGCAAACTCCAAGCTTAAACAGAAAAGTCTTAAATGTTTTCACAGATGTCAATCAACTAAACTAACTATGACTACTTAAATTATACGAAAATGGAAACAAGGCCATTGCTTACTCAGTGTAAAGACTGAGCAGTCAAGGGAACCCCATTCAAAAAGGACAGACAACGAAGGTTGATGGATGGATTTAGTGGCGAATGAGGGGAGAAAATTTAAGTGGGTTCAATTATGTGTTATTTAGCAGTCCAGGACTCAACCAATCGTCCAGGGCTAGTGTGAGGGTGTAGCTACCATTTCTAAACATTTGGCATCTTTTATGTTCTGAACACTTGCGAATTCTGCAGTTAATATCAAGTTAACATTACATAGCTACTCTTTTGAAACATCACTTAGAATGGTGTGAAAATGATCAACAAAACTGTATATGTTTTGCACTGTGTACCACAATTTTCCAATAAAAATTTTATATATTAATAAAATAAATAACATTTGTCTTACATATTTGAATAAATAAATGCATTAAAGATCTAAACTACTGGCCAAAATTAAACAAAAAATGATTAGATACAATTTTAAAAAACAAACAAAAAGACCTGCGACTATACCTGCGCGACTTCACCGAGCAACGAAACCGGCAAAGCACTTAAGTATAATTTTTATCTTCCATGTACTCACTCTCCTTTTCTTTCCTCTCTTTTCCACCTCTATCATGTGTTTCCAAAACATCCCAGTTGTCTCTCAACAACGCTCTAACATCACACAAAGACGGCAACGCAATCTTGCTAACTTGCATCCTATCTGTACATAATCTACTTCACCTCTTTCTTTCTCTGTGGGTCTCTGAAATTGTCAGTCAGCTGTCAACAAAGCAGACTTAATTTCTTATTTTTCTTTCTCTTCTTTTCCTTTCTGCTTTTTCGGTGCGAATCTACACTCACATCTTGCCTTGACTGAGCCTGGGTAATTCCCATCCAGAAACTACAGCAACCCCACCTGAACTATTTATTTCTCATTTAACCTACATCTTTCTACCTGTGTGCCACCAACCCCTATACCGATTACTTTTAGATGAAATCTGTGCTCCCTTTCACCCTCCCATCTTTCCTCTGTATTATCCTTCTCTCTTCCCTCACCTACCCATTTCTTATCTCTGGATGTAAATGCAGCAGCTGATACTTTATGCTCTACTTTAACTTCTTGTCTAGACAATATATGTCCTCTCTCCTCCAGCCCAGCACGGGCTACCCCTTCTAACCCCTGGTTATCCGATGTTCTTCGTGAGCATCAGTCCAAACTCAGGGCAGCAGAGAGAAAATGGCGCAAATCAAAAGATCTGTCAGACCTGAGTATGTGTCAGTCTTTGTTTCATCTTTCTCTGCTCAAGTCCATACATCCAAATCTTCATATTTTCACAACAAGATCAACAGCGCTACAGACATGCGTATCCTCTTCAAAACATTGAATTCTCTACTCTGTTCCCCTCCACTTCTATAACAGCTGATGATTTCGCCACATTCTTCACAGACAAAACTAGAACAAGCAGTAGTCAATTCTCAGCCCCCCCCACACACACAGGACCTCAAACCAACCACACCCACTGCTAAAACTCCCATCTTCTCCTTCTGTCCCCTCACTGAAGCAGAAGTATCCAAACTTCTCCTCTCCAGCCATCCTACAACATGCCCTCTAGACCCAACCCCCTCACACCTTCTTCAAGCAATTTCTCCTGCACTTTTACCAGCACTCACACATATCAATACATCTCTCCTCACAGGCACTTTCCCCCACTGCATTCAAGCAGGCTTGGGTAACCCCACTGCTCAAAAAACCTACATTGAACACTTCACTTACAGATAGCTACAGACTTGTCTCTCTCCTTCCTTTCATAGCAAAAACACTCGAACGAGTCGTTTTTAACCAGGCATCATTATTTCTTACACAGAACAACCAACTGGATCCTAACCAGTCAGGTTTCAGGAGTGGCCATTCAACTGAGACTGCTCTACTGTCAATCACGGAAGCCGTGCAGATTGCAAAAGCGGATTCCAAACCATCAGTTCTTATTTTGCTGGATCTATCAGCTGCATTTGACACGGTAATTCATCAGATCCTCCTGTCCACCCTCTCATCACTGGGCATTACAGGGATTCCACTTCGCTGGTTTGAATCCCATCTCACTGGTAGGTCTTTCGGGTTGGCCTGGGGTGGGGACGTATCCAAAGCACATCAACTTGTCTCAGGGGTTCCTCAGGGATCAGTTCTTGGCCCCCTCCTCTTCTCCATATACACTGTGGACTCATGGGGACCCATCACAGCCTTGGGTCCTTCTCCTACCATTGCTATGCTGATGACACGGCTCTATCGGTCATTTCAACCAGATGATCCAACAGTAGCTGCACGGATCTCAGGCTGCCTGGCGGACATCTCGGCATGGATGAAAGAACATCAGCTACAGCTCAACCTGGCAAAGTACTAACTCTTGTTGACGCCGTCCACATCCAAATGATTGTATGATTTCACCCGTCCATTAATCCTTCATCAAACAAAATTACCTCCGGCCCAATCAGATTGGTCAGAAATCTTGTCCTTTCAAAGACCACATTGAAAAACTGCTCAGAATTCTCGCAGTTTGTGCATTGCACAAGCAGCATAAAGATCAGGACCTTCGAACGGAGAGGCATACTGCCCAACTTCTTGTCGCAGTGCCCTTTGTACCTTTCTAGGCTGGACCACTGCAATGCTCTTCTGGTTGGACTTCCATCATGCAGTCAAACTTTTACAAATGATTCAGAATGCAGCAGCACGACTGGTCTTTAACGAGCCCAAAATGAGACCCACTCACACCTCTCTTTATCGGTCCATGCATGGCTGCCGTTACGGCTTGTCATCAATTCCACAAGAAGACACTGATGCTATTGGTGCATATATAACAGCCCACCGGCTCAGCACCTCCCCCCAACACCCCCTATTCCACTTACGATCTACCTCCTCTCCAATATGTTAATTTCGTTAACGAAAACTATAACGAAAAATGTTCGTTGACAAGCTTTTTTCCCATGACAAGATGATGACGAGACGACAATAAGGTCAATAAACGATAACTAAGACTATATCAACATGCAATTTCGTTGACGAAATAAGACGAGACTAAAATGTATTCAAAAAGATAAAAACTTTACCAAAAACCTATTTTTATTTTCGTCAAAAAAAGGAGACGAAAATGTTATTGCAGACTGCTCTACGTGCCTCTACTACGCAAGCTCTCATGAGTGTGGTTGCCAGATATCGAGAGTTCGAATCCCCGAATCAGAGCTTCGATGTTACATTGATACATTTTCTGCCCGGTTTGTTTTGCTTATTTTAAGCAATCTGGCAAGCATGCGCACACGCTCACTCCTCATTGCGGAAGCGCCGCCGCAGATGATCTGAAAAACAAACAAAGCTGGAGTTTAGCGATCTAAATGAAAGCGTCATTCAGCCGGTCGGTGTTCTGTCATGAGATCTCACTATATTGTTTGCAATTGTGATCGCTGAATAAATACACTTACTCAATCACTGTTGTTTTAATAGAGAAATAGACTATTGCAATTATGGAATTAGTGGAATTACTTCACTGTTATAATATTTTTCATTTGTTTTAAAGAGAAGTTAGAGCCGTTTTCATAATGTAGACAGAGAGATTGCATAAGTCTTTGGTGTTGATTTATATAATAAAAAGCCTATAAAAAAATCAGTACACTAGATGAGGTAAAATACACCATGTATGTGTCCACATTCTATTGATTTGTGCTTACTGGAGAAAGTGCAATACCTGAAATGCAAAAGTAAATTTCTCAAATGACAACAATCATTACGATTATAATTTAACCATTATACAGAATGACGAAAATGTGACTAATATTTCATTGACTAAAAAACCTGACTAAAATGCTCATATATTTCATTGAATAAACAAAAACAGGACAAGTTTGTCTAAATATGATAACTAAAAAGTACATTTGACACAGAACTAAGACTAAGACTAAAAATGGCTGGCCAAAATTAATACTTGCCATTCTCGTTACATTCATATCTTAATTGCGAAAAAGATGTCAAGTTTTCATTGACTAAAACACTTCAGGTTTTCTTGGACTAAAACTAGACCAAAATGTTGAGCTTTTAATTACGACATAAAAACTTTGACTAAAACTAAATAGGATAAGGTTGACTAAATATGATAAAAACTAACAAGGACATTTTAGCCCAGGACTAAGACTAAAATGAAAATAGCTGACAAAATTAACACTACTCTACAGAAGTCTGAGATCCACTAGTGAGCGACGGCTCGTGGTACCATCACAAAGAGGCACAAATCACTTTCCAAAACATTTTCGATTACCCTTTGCCTGGCTGGTGTAATGACTCCACCCCTATTCGCAGAATGCTGATTCCTGACATTTTCAAATTTTCAAGCGACAGCTGAAAACTCACCTCGTTCGTCACTATCTGACTTCATCCTTAAAAAAAAAAAAACTAATAACTTTTTCTGCTTGGTGCTCGTCAATCTTTTTCTGTCTAGCTTGTACTTATTTGAACAATGCTTGAAACTTGGTATGACGAGCACTTCCGGTGTCTATTTGAGTCTCTTTAAGATGAATCGCTTGATGTTTTCCCTTCCCATGGTAATCCTTGTATAAAAGCGTCTGCTAAATGAATAAATGTAAAATGTAAAAAACAAAACAAAAACAAACAAAAAAAGGGGAAGAAAACAAAAAAACTGAAAACAAGAACTAAAATAAAAAATGGAAAAGAAAACAAAAACAAAACAGAAAAATAAATAAATAAATAACTAAAAACAAAGGGAAAAGGGAAGAAAGCAAAAAGACGATAAAAACAACAAAGAAAACTAAACAGAAAAAACAAAACAAATAACTAAAATAAAACAAAAATAAAACAAAAAACAAAAAGCGCAACCTTTTGTTGGGCCCTATAGCGAATTGCAGGACTAGTGATGGGGAATATACAGTTTGAACCTAAAATTTCGATTACCATTTGGAGCAAAAATTTCTCATCCCTCATACCAACAGACCACAGTGCTCACGATAGTCAGGCCTTTGTTGAACATAGCGCTTTCTCAGACATCTTGGCAGTGGCTAAACAGGCAACGGTCAAGAGGGAAAAATCTGGATGCCTCAGAGCCTGTTGGACGGCCATTTGTTTTAAATAAAAGGGTCTGTCTCTGTTGTGCTTGGCCCTACAATCTTGTTTACTCTGGATGCGCTGTTTATTATCGTTTCTCCTTTTCTTTGTTCACATTCCCACATCTTATCGCTCATCTTTTCCACTGTCCTGTCGCCTCCAAGGTCTTGATCTTCTCGACCTGCTGTCGTACTATAAAACTATGAAACAGTGCGTTGCGGAGAACAAAGCAGCGTGAAAGTCGCTGCCATTGCTGAAGGCCATTACGGAGGCCCCTGCAAAGAACCAGCCACAGAAAAATATTTAAGTCTGACTAAATATTTATTTGCCAACTGAACTTGTATTGAAGGTAAACGCAGTTAAAGTTCATCTGACACATATCCTGCTCAATCAGTCAGCTGTATCTGGGCAAAGAAACGTGGCGTGACCCTGCCAGAAGAGAAAACCTGACATCACCCTCCATAGCTCGGCTCACACGAACAATGCCACGGGAGGCCAAACGCAAAAGAAAAGACGCAGAAGAGAAGTCGAGCCCAAACAGACAGATAAAAAGTGCACACAAATGTGTCTACGGCTTAAAAAAAAACGAGTTAGAATTCAAGACCACCTTAGAACAAGCCCCAGCAGGCCTCAGGGTGCATTCTGGGGGGTTTATCCCGCACAGGAGGGGTCAGAAAATTACCAGTGATGTAATGGGGTGAAGCGAGGTTGCTTTAACAGACATAACATAAAGGATCGTTTGAAGTCGCTGATGGTTCGCTCCAGATCTAGTTGAAACGAAAAGTTTCAGATCTGCAAGGCTAAAAAAAGGGCCTCCATTACCTGGAACGATGATGATATTCTGAGCCTCCTTGATCATCTCCACTGACTGATCCACGTTGACCTCAGTGTGGGTACCTGTGATCTCCATGGGCTTGCCTGTGCCGGTGGATGAGGTGCCGTAGCCACCCAGAATGACGTTTGCCAGTGAGCGGTTCATGGCCTAGCAAGGGGAAAAAAAATACCCAGAGTTTGGATTGCAGATTATGAAGACCACCTCTCAGCACAATAAAAAAAAAGACTGTGTCAAGAAAATGTGTGTCTATACAACATTTAGACATTATTTACAGGATATTAAGCAAGATAGCCAAAATGACTCGTGGAATTTGCATGTGAAGGAAAAAAGTGAAATACTGTAAATCTAATACAATTTGTCTTAACTAAACTTAAAAATTTAAAACTAAACCATGGTGTTGAATTCTCAAGTCCCACTGGGGTGCATGCCATGGGAGTCATTATAACAGGAACATCCAGTCTTTGGGATCAAGGTTTTAGGCTACGTTTACACTAGTGCATTTTTATTTTAAAACGGCGTTTTAAAATGAAAACGATCCTCATCTACACTGGTGTTTCCGCTGCATTTCAGAAATGATGTCCATCTTCACTACACAACTGAAAACGTACATCACGTGACCATGCATGCAGGTACAACCATAGATATGTATAGGTAGATCCCTATTATTTAGATGGCGGATGCGGCTACGTGCTTGGAGCAGTCGAATGGGGAATTTACCTATATATATATATGGGTACAACAATGAGCATGATGTTATTGTTTACACGGTCATTAAGGATACGCAGAGAGAATGTGGGCAGCCACGCCATCGTTTTGGTCTCCGGGCTGGTCCATTTACACTGAAAAGCAACCCCAGAGTTTTCCAACTAAAACGGGGTCTGCAGCATTTTTGAAAGTCTCCATTTTCGAGGGTCGAAAACGCCAGAGTAGTGTAAACGATAGGTGTAACCTTAGCAAAAGTTATGCATTTTAAAATTAAAACGCACTAGTGTAAACGGGGCCTTAGACTTGCACACATGTGTTCTGTAATCCAATATTAATTAGGTTATGCACAAATTATTTAAAATGACCTTTTACAGGTTTGATAACAGTCTGTGTAATGAATTGATCCACAGGTCAGAACTAATTATTTGCTCATTTTAAAGTCATAACGGAAATGTAAACCATAAAATTACTATTAGAATCAACAGAAAATATAGTAAATAACATATTTCAATACGGCAGAGTTATTTTGCATAAATGTGAAGTATTGTGAGTTGTCACTAGGTTTTCCACTTTGAGGACATCTGGTTTCTAATGACCTAAAATAATGAAAAGCTTTAGATATATATTATACACTACAGTTCAAAACTATTAAAGAAATAAAAAAAAATGCATTAAATTGATCAAAAGTGACACTATGGAAATTTATTCTACAAAGATTTAAGAAGGAAGCCCCGTTTTTTTTTTCTTTCTATTCATCAAAGAATCCTAACAAAAAAATATCATGGTTTCCACAAAATATTAAGCCGCACAATTGTTTAATAAGAAATGTTTCTTGAGCAACCAAAAATTTTTTTTTTGGTAAATACCTGGGGAATGATTTCTGAAGGATCATGAAAAGAGTCTTCACAGAAATAAATTAAAATTGCAATGTTATTTTAAAAGTGTATTACCAATGTCACAACATTTGCTGTATTGTTGATCAAATAAACTAAAAAACTTGTAGACTGGTAGTGTACATTCATATATACATTTAAAATAATATTAATTTAAATTGTGTGTGTTTCATTAAAAGAATACATACTATTTGAATTAATATTTAGAGTTTGTGGGCTGGAGAAAACCTTGCCACTGTTAGTTTTTAAGACTAATGACAACCACAATGTTTAGACCACCATTCACTATTCCAAATACAATATTAAGCACAAAACTACTTCATAAAAGAGGTGGAACTCTGAGACTGTGAACTTACCACACACATGATGTAGGAGAGGATGGCTCCGGAAGAGCCAATGAGGGCACCCACAATAGTCAGCAAGTTGTTATTGAGCAGGAAGCCTTCAGCGCACAGGGCCCAGCCGGAATAGCTGTTTAGCACTGTGATCACCACGGGCATGTCGGCCCCTCCAATGGCGGCTGTCAGGGTCACGCCCTACAAAGAAAACGAAAAGCGGGGTCAGAAAGAGGGTCAAAGAGAGAAAAAAAGGGTGGAGATCAAAGGTTACGGTAATGACAAGTGAGCAAAGCGCAACAGTAACTCGATTCCATCAAGAATGTCCACCAAAAGGAAAATCACAAGCCTGAGGTATGAGCATTGTACACACGGTTCATTTTTATAAAACAAGTCTGTTCATTTGCACACTGGGTGATGATGCAAATAGGAAATGTGATAGTGTACGCCAGAGCAACATATTTCACACAGATTTGGTTGCAATGGGCTTCAATTAAGGCATGAGGTATTTGTCAAAACACAGTATTCATTTCACTCGTCCGTGATATCATCCCTGTATTATTAAACAACGTACTTTCCTCAGGGAACAGGCCTAAACAAAGCCAGCTACCATGCATCATGTAAAAAAATACCTACAAACAAGTAGAAAGACGGAGACTTGAAGAATAAATCACTGTAAAAAGAGCCAGACACCATACTGCAGGTGATTGTTTATATTTATAGAGGTAAAAGAAGCTGTATAAAAATGTCAGCTTCCTGATTATTGACAAATGATGAAAGCCCAATGACGCCAATGTTTACCAGGACTCCAAAAGCCTTCCCTTGAAATTTCATGATTGTGGTTTACTTCTATCTGTCATCATATGGTGGTGTGCTCTTATGGATTATATAAAATAAATAAATAAAACTAAAGCCAAAGGAATTTGGGTTTCATGAGCTGCAGCGTTTACCTATGTCATGCTGTTCTGAAAGGCTGAACAAAGTTGTATAGGCTATAGTTGCACACAACCTTTTCAATCTCTGACCTCAGTTAAAATCTTAATCTCCACATCCTCATACCACCAGTAAGTGGAATACTACCCAAATGTGTAATTTTATAAGCAACGGTCACTACTTTAGAGGTAGGCCAATATATTGGCTGATGGATCATGTCATATTTGGACATTTTAACATGCTGATTCCTCCTAGCATCTCTTCCAAATCTACAGTCTTGTCAGGGCTCCAGAATGCGACCATTTTGTTCTGCCTGTGCGACTAAATTTTGTGAGCGGTCGCACTGGCGTGATCACCGCGTTCTTCAACTCATAAGTGCTGCCATTTCTGTTGCATATGAGAAACATCAAATGACAAACGAAACTGAAAGCATAACAAAACCGCGCTACTCGTTTGAACTGTGCAGCGCTTCGAGTGTAGAGCATGATTTATACTCGCCACGTCAGCACGAGCGCGAAGCTGCGCGCAGCAAAAATGACATGAATATTGAGGAAACGATGGATGGTTTTCAGGCTACAGTAGGCCTAAAAATAAAAGACCGTTTCTTAAAAACACAGAGGGGGAAGTTGAAGCATGTTAGCTACTTCTGTGGGAGAAAAAAAGAAACATGCACCGCATCCTCGATCACGCAGTTTACGTTTTATTTTCTCTTTCTTGCATTTTGAAAGCCGTTATCTTTGCTGTTTACCCGCACATTATATGGAGGCTCTTTTATTTGATTCATCAGTGTTTTGCTAAACGTTCTGTAATTTATTAGTTGGTAGCATGTGGTGTTTGCCATGCCTCATCTTATTCGTTTTTGATGATTAACGTTTTGTAAGATAGTTTGTCATTGAATACTGTTATATTGTTGATGTGCATTTTAATTAAAAAATAATGAATCCATCTTTTTTTTAGTCTTAAAAGGTGAAAGGTCTATAGATGTAAGCAAAACAGACAATTACCTTTTCTTGTAAAACGTGACAACAATATCCAAATCGAAAAGGAAAAGGCGTCCGAAAGCCAGATTCTAACAACCGTGACAAAAGAGAAGCTCCCATTCACAAAATTCAAATCACAAATAATACTATACTGATGAAAAAGAATTCGTTTACAATATAACTATAAAGTATGATAAAGTTCATCAGCATGCATTGATTAATCCCATGTTGTAGCGCAAAAAAATAAAAAATGAAATATTGCAACCAAATCATGTGCGACCAACTGAGAAAGGTATTCAGGCAAAGGGGACAGTGGGAGCCCTGCGTTCAGGATAGTGCAACATCTTATGTTGTTTAATGATTGAGAGTAATACGTCAAGTCTGTTTTAAAATTGTGCACATTTTAATGGCTAACCTGTATATTTACATAAATAGTGGTTGTGAAAAAGTGTTGGCCCCAGCTTCCTAGTTTTTTTTTTTTTTTGCATGTTTGTCACACTTGAATGATTCAGATCATCTAACAAATTTTAATATTACACAAAAATACAGAAGTAAATACAACATGCAGTTTTTAAATGATTATTATTTATTTTATTAAGGGAAAAAGCTGTCAAAACCTGTATGGCCCTATGTGAAAAAGTAATTGCCCCCTAAAATAACTGGTTGTGCCACACTTTGCAACAACAACTGCAATCAAGTGTTTGAGATAACTGGCAATGAGTCTTTCACATAGCTGTGAAGGAATTTTGGCCCACTCTTCTATGCAGAATTGTTTTAATTCAGCCACAATGGAGGGTTTTCGAGCATGAATGGACTTGTTTAAGCATCTCAATCGAATTTAAGTCCGGGACTTTGATTTGGCCACTCCAAAACCTTAATTTTTTTTTTCTTGAGCCATTCAGAGGTGGATTTGCTGGTCTGTTTGGGATCATTTGTCCTGCTGCATAACCCAAGTGTGTTTGAGCTTGAGGTCACAAACTGATGGCCTTACATTCTCCTTCAGGATTTTCTGATATAGAGCAGAATTCATGGTTCCATCAGTTGTGGCAAGTTGTCCAGGTCCTGAAGCTGTAAAGCAGCCCCAGATCATCACACTACAACCACCATTTTTGACTGTTGGTATGATGTTCTTTTATGAAATGCTGTGTTGGTTTTACGCCAGATGAACGGTACACACACTTTCCAAAAAGTTCAACTTTTGTCTCATAAGTCCACAGAATATTTGCCCAAAAGTCTTTGGGATAATCAAGATATTTTTGGCAAATGAGAGACGAGCCTTTGTTTTCTTTTTGGTCAGCAGTGGCTTTTGCCTTGGAACTCTCCCATGGATGCTGTTTTTTGCCTAGTCTCTTTCTTATTGTTGAATCATGTACACTGACCTTAATTGAGGCAAGTGAGGCATGCAGTTCTTTAGATGTTGTTCTGGGTTCTCTTTTATGACCTCTTGGATGAGTCGACGTTGTGCTCTTGGAGTAATTTTGGTAGGCTGGCCACTCCTGGGAAAGTTCACCACTGTTCCAAGTTTTCTCAAATTGTGGATAATGGCTCTGACCATAGTTCGCTGAAGTCCCAAAGCCTTAGAAATGGCTTTATCATCCTTTCCAGACTGATACATGTCAAATATTTTGTTTCTCACATGTTCTTGAATTTGTGTTGCTCTTAAGCTGCTTATCATTTGTCAGACAGGTTCTCTTTAAGAATGTCTTCGTCTTGATCAACGGTGTGGCAGTAATCAGCCGGATGTGGCTAGTGAAATTTAAACTCAGTTGCTTTCTAAATAATAATGTGGTTAATTTGCAGTTCTTTTAATGATTTAAAAAACAGAGGGGCAATTAATTTTTTCATTGTAGGGGCTCACATAGGTTTGATGAGCAGCTTTGTATACGCGCTTAATAATGAAATCATCATTGAAACTGCATTTGTTTTAATTGCATTATCTTTGTGTAATATTTAAATTTGTTTGATGATCTGAAACATTGAAGTGTGACAAACATGCAAAAAAAATAAAAAAAATAGGAAGGGGGCAAAAACCTTTTCACACCACTGTAAATACACCCCATACCACAGAGACTGAGAAAATGCAAAAAGCATGTTTTCCTCCCCTCTTTTTCTCTCTTCCATCATACAATACTTATCTTCATAATTTCGCCAGAAAATGCATATAAAAAGCCTTCAAACCATACAAGTATTTAATAATAATTATTATTATTATTATTGATAATAAATAAATGAAATTAATTAAACATTTTGGCCAATGGCGGCAACACAATTCTAATTTCAAATGATTATTTTATATAATAAATATAAAATAACCAAACAACAACAGAAAACAAAAACATTTACACCACCCCAAAACACTCAAGACATTAATAAATATAATTGGAAATTAATTTGTCAAAAAATTAAATAAATATAATTTTGGAAGCCTGTGTGAATCCCTTACCATGACGGCAGAGAGTGCAGACACGGAGCCCAGGCAGGTCAGGCCAGTGGTATAGCTGGGATCCAGCATGTAGGGGATCATGCCACCCACACTGGCTTTCCCTATGTGAGACTGTGCTCGTTCATCGCTTGTCATGACGACCAGCAAAGTCATAATGCTGCAGTCCCCGAGTTCAGGAGACCCCCTGCCCCCGTTGCACGGCAGCCAATTGACCGAAAGCCAACACAACAAACGCTCGGCCTCTAGCACCGTACCCTCCCGGCACCACCATGTGCTTTCCCTTGGGACACCACGACCGAGCCCTGAATAACACTCGTGCAGAAACGCTTCGGCTCCTCCAAACCGAGGAAGCTTGTTCTGAGTTGGGCTAGTACACAAAAAGACACACCAACTGCACACACCCCCTGCAATCGCGTCAAGTCTCTAAGTGCACTTACCGGCAGTGCTAGCCCGCCGCTGTCAATATAATAATTACTACCCCCTCCCCACAGCATATCATCCAGCGCGAGACACGTCATCCGTGCAATCCCCCCCCCCCACCACCCCCCCCCCCCCTCCCCCCCCCCCAACCCCAAAGGGTCAGGAAAAACTCAGTAGGAGCTGAATCAATAATTCTTCAGCATCTGCTGCGTAACAAGATAGCGATACAGTTGGATTGTGCGATTATGTACAGTACTCTTACTCTACACTGGCCCCCATTTTAGGCGAAAAGTAAAACTCACAAGGATAAAAATGAGACTTCTAATCTGCTTTATCAGTGAAGGCCTGCAGGCTTCAGAGCGGTGGTAGTGGTGGAAGAATGGGAAAGCTCCTGAAGATAATGCGTTCCAGCTTTGAGGGACAAGTGGAAAATGACTGGGGGGCGGAGGGACTAATTAGTGCCAAATTCTGAGAGGTTCCGCCTGGCCAAGCTTTAAACATGAGGCATGTGTGGCACCGGTGGGCCTGTGAGTTAACAAACAAAGCCGCACCAGACAAGCAGGACCTAGATCCACGACACTGAGATTTCTAACAGGGCTGCACGATAAACAGAAATTAAACTAAACCACAATAACCCTAGTGCAAATATCAAACTCAAAAGCCTTGATTTAAATATTTAAATATATGCATTGTATATTTGAGAGTGAAGCGTAGAAGCACTGTGTTCTTTCACATGTGATCAGCTCATGATCCTGTGTTTTTTAGCATCTCAGAGCAGTTCAGTTCGCAGTAAATGCACTTGTCAAAAGAGAAGTTAAGGGCTCACAACGGTTTTCCTCCAAAATAAAAGCTCAATGGTTTAACTTTTGAAAGTGAACAAACAACTGTACAGAAAAATTTAAACTATTATTATTACTATTAAAAACGCTTCACTTGGAAAGTTAGTATAACAGTAATGGTAACAGGAATATTTCATTTAATATTTGTATTTAATTATTATTATTATTAATTATAGTGATATAATAAATTAGGTTTTTCAGCCAAATTGTGCATCCCTATAAACAAATTAATAATATGTAATATTATTATAATTAAAAATATGCCACAGCCATATCACCCTGCAGCCCAAGACTGGTTGCCCACTGAAGCTAAGCAGGGTTGAGCTTGGTCAGTACCTGGATGGGAGACCTCCTGGGAAAACTAGGTTGCTGTTGGAAGAGGTGTTAGTAAGACCAGCAGGGGGTGCTCACCCTGTAGTCTGCGTGGGTCCTAACACCCCAGTATAGTGACGGGGACACTATACTTTCAAAATTGCCCCTCTGGCCTTTGTCTATCATGGCCTCCTAATAATCCCCATCCACTTCATTGGCTCTATGACTCTCTCTCCTCTCCACCTGTAGCTGGTGTGTGGTGAGTGCACTGGCGCCATTGTACTGTGGCTGCCGTCGCATCATCCAAGTGGATGCTGCACACTGGTGGTGGTTGAGGAGAGACCCCCCCACATGATTGTAAAGCGTTTTGGGACACAAAACAGAAACAGAAACAGTGTTTCGGTTTGCCCAAAAATTAAAAATCTGTCATCATTTACTCACTCATTTTGTTCCAAACCTGAATGGCTTGTGAACACAAAAGATGATGTCGAAATGTTTCTTCTGGGCCCTTACATAAATGACACTTAATCATTGTATTAAACAAAAAACTGTTCTTCAAAATATCTTATGTATTCCACAAAAAAAGGTCAGTCATACTGGTTTGAATCATCAAGATGACTGATTTTTGACAGAATTATCACTTTCGGGTGAACTATCAGTCACACTTTAGTTTAAGGTCCAATTCTCGCAATTAATGAACCATTAACTACGACTTTTGCTTCAAACACCTAATTTGCTGCTGCTTAATAGTTAGTTAGGTAGTTGTTAAGTTTACGTATTGGTATGACTAGGGACGAAGAATATAGACATGCAGAATATGTGCTTTATTGATGCTAATAAACAGGCAATATGTTAATAATAGGTATACTAATAAGCATACCAATAAGCAACTAGTTAATAGTGAGAATTGGTCCCTATACTAAAGTGTTCCTGAACTATCCCTTTAATTGTTATTATATAACCAAACAAGCAGGACCTTGAAGTTTGCCATAAGCCACCAGAGATCCACTGAAGGTGACTCCACCGATGTAGGTCCCCAGGTAGGCCACGATCTTAGTGAGGTTGGCCGCAGGATCGGTTGCGAAGTGTGGATACTCCACCATGTACTCTGCCACGCAGGTGAGCACGGCCGCCAAACCCACCAGACTGTGGAAAGCGGCGACAAGCTGCGGCAGGTCCGAGATCTGGATCTTCTTGGCGATGGCCAAACCTGCGAACAACAAAGGGGAACTCAGGCCTGCTGGTAAATGGGTCACAGCCGATAAAGCGGTGTGTGTTGATGTGAATCTGGAGAGCAGGTTGGGGGAAGGGTGTGTGGGGGGGCATGTTTGGGGCAGACTGAGACCTCAGGGTGGAAGCATCTGGAATCAAGCAGACTTCTGGTTTGAGCTGGGGCTGGTCGGGACGGTTTAAACTACATTCCAGCAGGTTTCCAGGAATAATTAGCAATTTAGATTAGAAATGACTGGCTACAAAGCGTGATACCATGCTGTGTGACTCACACGACCTGATGACCATTACCTGGTTTTGCGGGGAAATCACAAGGTTATTTACCATTTACATACACACTTGGAGGTTCAAAGGCCGCTGACTAAAGAAGAAATGCATGCAGACACAAGCACACAAGTGTACTCACCAGCAGTGCCACCCACCGCCATGGCCGCACTCATCTGTGCCATGAGCTCAGGAGAAGGTTTCAGCGCTCCGAAAGTGGCGGCAATGCCACTGGCCACTCCGATCATACCCAGGGTGTTACCGAGACGGGCCGTGGACTGGGTTGACAGACCCGCAAGAGCCCCCACGCAGCATAACCCGGAGCCCAAGTACATCATCTGCACACAAAGAGAATGTTTACAGGAAGGGAGGAAACAAATCCTTCAGAATCCATTTCTCTATAGAACAACTACAGTATATAACTAGATTTTCACTGTGGCCAGGAAGTTACTATGGTGTTCCGAGCTTTCATATTCTGATCACACGATTTTGTCCCTCCTTCAACCAGTGTTTTTTTAGTATTATATATATATATACATACAGTATATATATACAGTATATATATATAATATATATATAATATATTATACACACACACACACACACACACACACACACACACATAACATATATATATTATTTCCAGTTTGATTCTAAGTTTTGTTTAACTTATGATGCTTGTCCATTGATTTAATTAAAGGGGTCATATGGTGTGATTTAAATTTTTCCTTTCTCTTTGAGTGTTACAAGCTCTTGGTGCAAAAAAAAGATCTGTAAAGTTGCAAAGAATAAAGTATCAAATCCAAAGAGATATTCTTTATAAAAAAAAATAAGAGTCAACCACGCCTACCAAAAAACGGCTCGTTCTAACACGCCCCAAAATATCTACATCACTATGTGGGAAGATAACGCCGCCCAAATGTTCACGCAAAAAAAAGGCGTAACTTTAATTCTTGCTGTAGTATTGCTGCTGCCACCATGTCGTGAAGACGCTATGTGTTTCATTGTGAAAGTGAAACTACTTTTTTTGGCCCTTCCAAAAGAGACACTAACAGAAATCAGTGTATAAGTTATATCTCCTCATCGCTGTGAAGTAAGTTTTTTTTATTTT
Source organism: Sinocyclocheilus anophthalmus (assembly GCA_018155175.1). Lineage (NCBI taxonomy): Eukaryota > Metazoa > Chordata > Actinopteri > Cypriniformes > Cyprinidae > Sinocyclocheilus > Sinocyclocheilus anophthalmus. The sequence goes on along the minus strand of JADLZN010006572.1, from coordinate 27,756 downwards.
AAGGATTTGCCACTGATGATTAAAACTCGAGTTTTGAGCAGTGTAGAGTAGGCTTGTTGTTTGTTTTTTCTCCGATCACAAATGCAGACATTGTTATATGTTTACGTGGCGTGATGCAACGCAACAAGACAGTATAAGTCCATATCACCGCGGAATTTGTCCCCACTGTGTGCAACAAATCCTTGTTTGTATGGGTTTAATTGGTTTTGTGCTCGTCTAGTGAGCCGGATCGCAAAAAACAACAACACAAAAAAAAGACAAAAAAAAAAAAACGAATCGTTCTATTTAACCGATCTTCTTAGTGTAACGTCAACCATGCACCAAATCGAAATGAATCGTTTGAAACGTTTGGCCTCTCCATAGGTTGAGGGCTTCGTAAATCACAACAGCACTGATAGCGGGCCATCATAGCACACCTCTCTTTTTTTTATAACGATGAGCTTTGTAAAAATCTACCGTTTCAAAAAGGCGGGGCATAGAGGAAAAACAAAAATGTACAGTATGTGGAAAAAAATGTTTTTTTTTTTAACCATAAACACCGCATAAACGCATGCATTCCACAATACACAACAATGGTCTTTTTACCTTAACAGACCTTATTTATATTTAATTATTTTTTATTAAATATGTTAAAATTAAATTAATAATTTTATTGTATAAAACACTATGCCTAGTTTTTTATACGTTCAATGTAAATAAAATATGAAAAATGTTGAACAATAAATGACAAGAAAAAAAAAAAAAAAAAAGCGCTTAAGTTTCCATCTATTATATAATCTTAAAATAAATGTATATAATAAATATATATATATATATATATATATATATATATATATATACATACATACCTACAGACAACACACCACACCCACACACAACATACAATATATATATATATAATATAATTTGTTTTATATTTCCTTTTTTTCAATTAACAAAAATATGTAATAATTTAAAATGGTCTTCACTGTAACTATATGCCACTTTTCTGTCTGTTATCATCTGCCATTTTGAAAAGTGTAAGTTCGAACCAAAGCACTTTAAAAAGTTGCATGATTTGAGGCAAAATTCATGTCCATAATACAAATGGTGCAGAAGAATTGCAATAAACTAGTAAAGTAATGCAGTTTTACCTGTTCAATGTTGTAGCCACTTTGAAGAGCGACCCCATAACCCCCAACAAACAAACCAGCAGGAAGAAGATACAAGTAGTTGTACTCTGGAGGATCAGTGGGCCGCTTGAACATGTCCAACATCCTCCGAGTAACCAAGAAACCACCTGATCAGAATCAAATATATTAGTATTAATATTAGTAAAAACACAGTATAAACACAGGACAATATTGCCAACGTTACATTTGTGTACTAAGCTTAATTTTTCCAGCATTCATTTTAAATTAATATCAATAAATTGAATTATTAACTTGATATAAACTATACATTTGAAACATCAAGTCACTTAAATGTGTAAAATGTCCTAATTGAGTTGCAGAAGGATGCCATGAAGAATGGCGGGAGTCACTCATCTGCTGCTCATTAGCGAAGTATTTTTTAACCACCATGTGATTGCATTTACATTCATTTTCCTGGCTTACACCGTCCTAGCTAAGCAACTTACTAGGACGATTACCAAACCAAAGCTTTTCATTCGAAACTCAGACGGATATCCAGTTTCACTCAAACCTTAGTGACCCGTTCCTCTGAGGATCCCGGTGAAATATTTAAACTCAGAAGTAAATGCACTTAGACAGTTGAACACAATGTATACAACATTAGAAAGAACGTTCCGTTTTCCCACAATTAAATGTGAAGGATATCCAGACATTACAGTCAGGGCCAAAGAATAAAATGTGTTTTCATTCCTGTCATTAATGGAGCAGGTTCACCATAAATTCCTTGTCTTTTATTGAAATTAAACTGGAAAGGGCAATTGTTATTTTTTCCCTGCATGCACTTGTAACAATAAAAACGGTCGAAAAGAGGATAGGAAAAAGCGACTAGAATGTCCATATTTCTAACTCTAAAGTTTATGGGTAATGGGACTGCGGGACGAAACGCCGTGTATGAGGAATGGAAATAACAAAAACCATCTTTCAACTGAAATTAAACACCTGCCTTCTGAGAAGATAAATATATAAATTCAGACACTTTGTGTGTACTGGAACACATATCAAAAAGCTGTTATTGTAGCATGATGAAAAATGTAAAAGCCTAGTAGCATGCCATTAAATCACTAACACACCCTCTGACCTGGACTGGCGCCTTGGCCAGCCATACTAAGACATAGAATGAAGGGGTCATTGGATTCAGGATGGCATTTTGGCCAACTGCCCACTCCAAGCCACTTTTTCCCCTTTTCCTCCTTAATGGCCCTGTTGGTTGGTTTTGAGCAGAGCCTGATTTATGACATGACCGAGGCTCTTTGAAGCAAAACTGCTGCGCTGACATTTCCTGCTTCAGGTGTGAGGTTTGACGGACTAAACTATTCCACCTGGAAGGAACGGAATACGCCACTCTTCTCACGAACACAAGATGCAGGGCAGCCAGAGGGCAGCGAGCGGCCCGAGTACAGAGCCCTCAACTGCTCGCATCTGTAATCTTACTCGACTTTCAGCCTCCGATATTTTAGCAATGTTTTATCTTGCCTTTCGCTGTTGGCAGGTACAGATCGTGTGTTCAGTGCACTCACCGGCGATGTTGACAGAGGAGATGAAAGCAGCCAGTACGGCCAGGGTCTCGGCCGTGCAGCTAGGAAGTAATCCACCACCCATGAGGGAGAGCCCACCAACAGCAGTCAAACCTGAAAACACACGGCATCCATGTTATTTTCACAAACAAAAAAGAAATTGTATTTAAATTGTAATACATTTCGTAATATTTTAATTTAAAAAAAAATGCTTTCAATTCAAATGAATACATAAGCTTAATTTAAATAAATACATAAAATGGATTTAAATAGTAATTCCATTTAATTATATTTTACTTAAAAATAACAGTTTTGCCTTAATTGAGATTTTATTTATTTTTTTAAATAAATAGGGTGCTGATAACAACTACTAAACTATAGCGAGATTGCATATATGGTTGACTGCAATAAATACATTCCATGAGATGAGTCACTAATTTGCTGAAATCTGATAGACTGTGTTACCTTTTAAAAAATCCAATTCATATAATTTTAAATCATTTTAAAATCAATTTGATTGCAACAATTCACATTTTACCAGAATACAACCACCAAATTTGAAGGCATGAATGATAAATAAAAAATAAATATGCATTTAATTAATATAATTAAATTATTTTTTACATAAATTGAGAAATATTGAAAAATAGTTGTATTTTAATAGATTCTAAAAAAAAAATTAATACAAAAAAATAAAAAATTTTTCGCACTTATATTAGATTTTATAAAGTTTTTTTTTCCTAACTGAAAAAAATATTTGTGCGATAACCGATACGACACTATAATGAGAGATTATAATACAATGTTGTCTGCAAAAAATAGCTTTCTGAGAATTAATCACTTAATTTTGATGGCTGAAAAAATAAATAAAAAATAAAAAATTTCAAATGATTGAAATTATTTTTTTAAAATAAAATGTAATTACAAAATTCACATTTTATCAGAATACACCACTAATTTTGAATGGAATAAATAAATAATTATTTTTGAATCAAAATGTATTTAATTAAAATTAAAAAAAATGTTTACAATGCAGTGCTGATAACAGCTACTACACTATTTACTAGATACTTCATAAACTACACAAACACACAAATAGAAATTAGCATTTCATCAGAATTTGAGCCAGATGTAATCACTACATCCATGCCAACTAATAAAGCATATATGGATAAATATTTTTGACAATTTGCCAAGTGTGACTATATCAAGCGAGAAAAACAAGGCTTATGACCACCGTTCCAGTCATTTCCCCCCTCTAATAAAGCACAATTCCACTAGAAATCTTACGTAATATGCTTGATGCCGGCACAGCACTCTCAGTGCTCAAAATAAGTCGTTTGTAACTCATTTTGATCGGGAATTAACGAGGACAACACTGGCATCCCCAAGGGAAATCTGATAACCATCACCTCTTTAATCGTTTTCAAATGCTTCCGCGGCATCGACTCGACTGACCAAACCTGAGGTGGCCCTGATAGTTAGCGGTATCTTAAGTCAATGGAGTGTGTAACTGTTGGTAAGCATTTCCTCTCACTTTGTAATTCTGAAGTAACAATTGATCACAGACCAGCTCGCAGGCCAAGAGCACACTACAACAACACTGCAGGAAACGCAACAGACGTCTTGTAAACCTACGCAGGCACGAACCGCCACACACGCACCCAGACATGCAAAGGTCTGGATATCTGTAAAATAAAACCCTTGGATGAAAATGAAAGATGCCGGAGTCTGCTCGAAATCCACACACGAATTGCTGTTGTTCTAATGGCTGGATAATATTTCTGACTTTCTGTGAAACTAAGGCGATGAGATGTTTGGAAAGCAGGGCTGGTTTAAGCAATGACACATCCATTAGGTCACCACCACGTCGCCCAAATGGACCCAAAACCAAAATCTAATAGCCCAAGTTCATCAGTAAACATTCCTTGGATCAGGTGATGTTCAAACGTTCATATCAAGCGATGTGGAGTCATTCTGATTCACCAGTTTCAGGTAGATTAAAGAGCAAGAGAGGAACTCTACTCCACCAGGAGCAAAAGAGTAACTTTATGCTTCTGGAAAAGTTCTCCCACACTTTCAATGAGAATGAGAAATTCCACATTAGTGGCTTAACGTCTCGGTCACTTTTGTGAGAGCTTCATTACTTCTGGCACTGAAAGAAGCGAATTCCAACTCGCTCACATTTCCAGGCCTGTGAAAGACACAGTTCAATAAGTGTCAAATATGTAACACCTCATACTCAAATACGACAAAGAAAAGCAAGACTGTCTCTACAAGACTAATAAAGTAATTCACAGGAAGTGTGCAGTAGGTAGAGGCAAACTAATTGCTTCAGTTGATTCCCCACACTCTTGATGTGAAGTTTATAGCTCTCTTGACATAAAGGACTCTTTAATGCAGACCACCAAGGACTTGGTGGTGTTAAAAACAATGAAACCTTTCCTGGTTTCTCAGCCTGCTGAGAGAAATGAATAAAAGCTTAACGAAGCACAGAAGCATCCTTGATCTGCCTGGCTAATGATAGCATGGCCTTCTGAAGACCGCTGAACCCTGGGACCTTAAGTCTAGACTAATGAAGAGCTGAATTCGCCACTTAACGGGTGGGCTACATCGGCCCATCACAGACACTAAGTCAAGGGCGGGAAGAAAAAGAAATTAGGTGACAGTTTCTGCCCATTAAAGCAAGTGGGTAATTCACACCCACTTGAGAGCCCTCCGTAGCTAAAGGGCAAACTCAGATGAAGAAAAGGCGCTTTGAAGACCTGTGCTTGAAAAAAAAATTAGATCCTGTGACATTTTAAAATTTAATATCAGAAGTTTTCAATAGTTTATCTATCTATCTATGCTCATAAGTTTACATGCACCTTGCAGAATGTGCAAAATGTTAATAATTGAAACAAAAGAGATCATGAAAATTGCATGTTATTTTTTTATTTAGTACTGTCCTTAAGCTATTTCACATAACAAATGTTTACACTCCACAAGACAAAATAATAACTGAATTTATAAAAACGACCCCATTCAAAAATGTATATACTCTTGAATCTTAATACTATGTGTCATTTCCTGGATGATCCACGACTGTTTTTATTTTGTGATAGTTGTTCATGAGTCCCTTGTTGGTCCTGAGCAGTTCAACATTCTTCGGTTTTCCAGCATCTTCAGCATATTTGAACCCTTTCCAAAAGTGACTATGATTTTGAGATCCCTATTTTCACACTGAGGACAACTGAGGGACTCATATACAACTATTACAAAAGGTGAAAACATTTAATGATGCTCAAGAAGGCAACACAATGCAATAAGCCGGGGATTTAAGTTTAGCAATTACTTTCACTCTGGTTGTGCACTTTGATTTACTAACTTACCAGAAATGGCATTTGTAACAGACATAAGTGGGGAGTGAAGAGCAGGAGTGACGCCCCATACGGTGTGGTATCCCACGATTCCCGCCAGGCCAAAGGTTGTAACCATCTGAGTGAAAGCAGCATTGGGAGCACACAACCCAAGACCGATCGCTGAAGCCAGACCTGAGTAGAAATAACAAGATGTCAAACATTATAGGTTTGTTTTTCAGTAAAAGTAATTTTGACTGCTTGACTGCACAGACAAATCAGCTAAGTGCCAGGGGCAATGGGTCCTGTTTATACATCCCATAATCCTCTCAAAACATCAACATTGCTGTGGGTCATGTACACTTGCCACCTCAACTCTAATATAGGGAACATTTTCTGTCTGACTCATTAAATTTTTAAATTTTAAAGTTAAAAATAAATGTGCATTAAGCTGGTAAAAAAGTCCCATAACTACTTTTTGATAAATATATAAGATTTCATAGTTGTTTATTTTAGTAGATTTTAAATATACACATAAAATATCACGTACACACGCATATATTATGTAAACAAAAACTTATTTTGGATGCGATTAATCGTTTGACAGCACTAGTTTACTTATTTATAAATAAATAACAACAAAAAATACTATATTCTAGTTATAATAAAAAATAAATAGTTTATATATTATTATATTATAAATGTTATTATTTCCAATGGTCTTATTAATAGGCCTTTTGGTATTGCCAACTCACAGACCAGCCATTTGCCATTTGTGAGTAAGAAAACCTCAACACCATGCCATGACAGACATGCACAGCAGGAGGGAAGGAGCAACACAACTACCATTTTATCATCCCAGGTTCCTGGCATTCAGATGCCAGAACGGACCAAGGTGATGTGGAAAACAAAACAGCTTGTGCCACAATTAGGTGACCAATCGCGATTTCAAAAGGCAGTGATTTTGGCCTTCCGAGCAAGTCAGGATTCCCTGTACCTAAGCTCATACAGATACAGGAAAACCATGAAAGACCAGGAAGATCTCATTTGCATGTTTGTTTATCAGCCGGTGTTTATTTACGTGCGAGTTGTATTTGCGGCTTGTCTGAGTGAGGAAGTGAGCGCTTTGATGTGAAGCCAAAGTTGCCTCTCCTCACACAAGTGGTCCTCAGGCGTCTGCAACCAATAGAATTCATTTGTGTGCCGTTTAGTTTAGCGGGGCTTTGGAGTCTAATCACATCTTGGGACAAAGCGGCCAAACAGGGGAGCTGCTATTTTTGGAATTTCTTAGCAATGCAGATTGTTACGTGGATAAAAGGAAGAAAATAAAAATCGGATTAATCTCAAAGACAATAAAGGGGGGCCGCTTTAAACGTACACGGCAACCTTATTAACATAGTTCAATGTCAGAGACCACCAATGCAGTGGTCTCTTCCTCTTAACAGGGAGCCGCTTTCATATTAACCCCAGGGGGTACCTGGAGAGATCCGACGGGAAGAGGAAGGCAGGGAGGGCAGCCGGACTGTGATTTACCTCCGCTGTAAAGCCCAGCCGTGGTGAGGGTGGCTCTGAAGGGCGAGATGGCAGCTGCCCTTTCCTTTTCCAGCTCCTGGACAGTCTTTTGTTTTGGAGGTGCTGCCACTGGGACGTTGTTAGGTTGTGGTGCAGGGAAAAGCACTTTTCCGTCCTGCAGACAGACAGAGAGAATGAGAGCCAGAATTCAAATAACACCACAACTCAACTCCTTGAAAGCTAAATGAGTGCCAGAGAGATATTGAATCATAAATTTAAAACGGCTCACATCCTTTAGCTCAGGGGTGTCAAACTCATTTTAGGTCAACAGCCAGACTGGATAAAACATCATCTTATGCAGGCCAAATTTTTGTATTTGTGAAACTTTAGTGTATCCATGGAGAACATATGCACGACAAGTCCGCAAAACAACTTCAATGCTTATTTCACCAATATTACGGTATAACAAAATGGATTAAATTTACTAGTTTCAATTACACATACACAAGCAAAATAAAAAAAAATAGTTGCTAATATTATGTAAATTTACTTTAATATTTTTCCTTATACGAGTCAATTCCAAATCTCAAAGTGGGATATGTTGCCTTGCCCAACTTTGCACAAACGCAATTTAAATTTGTTTTTTTTTAGCTAGATGTTTGAGTGTGAATTTTTGTATATAATTGAAAGAAATTTGTATATATATGTCCAAAATAAAATAAAATAATAAAATAAAATAGTTTACCTGCATAACTATTGAACCTCGGATGACGTGGTCCATTGTGCCGTAATCAAACTCGTTTTTGACGTCAAAGTGAAAAACTTCCTTGTCCGGGCTGATGGCACGGATGAGTTTGATGATGTTGTTCGAGTATAATGTGCTGGCCTGAGTCGGGAGGCGACTGGGAAGATCAGTATAGCCAACGTGGATCACACCCTACAGGAACGTACAGAAATACATTTAATGAAATAAGACCGACAAACATGTGAATATACACCCACATTCAAAAGATTTCGGTTGGTAAGATTGTGTAATGTTTTTGAAAGAAGTCTCTTATGTTCTCTAAGGCTGCGTTTCTTAATTTATTTATACTATATACTGCATTTATAAACACAATAAAATGGTAATTGTGAAATATAATTACAATAAGAGTTTTCAATTTTAATATATCATAAGAAAGCTGAATTTTTCATCAGCCATTACTCTAGTCTTCAGTGTCACATCGTCCTTCAGATCACTCATAAATTCTTGATTTGCTGCTCAAGAAATATTTCTTATTATTATCAATGTTGAAAACAGTTTTGCTGCTTAATAACTTTGTGGTAACAGTGATACATTTTTAAGATCTTGATGAATAGAATTCCCATTCTGGACTATAACAGTGAAGCACAGCTCTAACAACGCTTAAATTTGGATGAAAAAGTCTGCCAAATGCAATGCAAATGAAAATGTTTAAAAGAACAGCATTTAATTGAAATAGAATGTTTATAATTTTTTTTTAAATCCAAGTCTTTAAAATTTGAAATGTCCTCCAATTTTTGTTATTAATGCTATTATTATCATCTTTATTATTATTGTCATCATTATTTTTACTATTATTGTTTTCTACTATTGCTATGTCTGTTGTACTTTTCTACATGTTCCTTTGTTTATATACTTCCACCCCCCCCCATTTTACAACGCACACACACCCCAAACGTTGGCGGGCCTGTAGTTCTTAGTTGAGCAATTGGTTTATTTTGTAATCAATTGCCACTGTAAAGTAGTATATACATTTGCATAAAAAAAAAAGTGAAATGTCTTCATGTCACTTGCTAAGTCTAAACACATGAATCCTGAATAAAACAAAAAAAATACCTTATTGACCCCTGAATGTTCCTGACAAACATGAAGCTCATGCAAGACCCCCAAGTTGTTGTTCTGTTGCAGTGTACTCACTTTGTGAACGGAGAGTTCTCCAGGAACCGTGGTCTCAATGTTGCCCCCAGCTTCTGCAGCCAGGTCCACCACCACTGAACCATCTTTCATGGTCTCCACCATTTCCTTAGTAATCAGCACAGGGGCCTTCCGACCTGCATAATAATTTCAGCACAGTGAGACTGGTAAACCAAAACCATGACTGATATGCATTTAATAAGGCTCCTCTGATGTGCCTTTTATCCGTGCAACCTAATATACTGATAAGCCGTTTTGCGGCTTGTTGGTTTTAAAAGAAAAACACCATTCTGATAAAAGTGGAACAGACTGTATGCATTTTACCAATCTGAGCGTGCTAAAAACGGCCAGGTATTTAGTGTACAACAAGCCCAACTGGTGGCTCCATGGCTTTAGAGATGGAAATAAAATAACATTGGAGTGACACCAGGAGTGTGCACAAGCATGCAAGAGTCACAGGAACTGACTTCAAGTGCCAGTGGTACTGAACAAGCAACACAAACTGGAAAAACTCTCTGCCAATCTAAAGCAAGAACGACACAAAACAACCCTTATGTCACTCAGGAAACTTCATAAACATTCTGTTAGTTATAGACACCCGATTTTTATTAGCTTTCAGTCATGGAGATTAAGACAAAACATGCTTCAAATAAACATGAAGCACATCTGCAGCCACAGAGCTTTTATATAGGTAATTACGCTGTACGTAATTAGTAATGTCGGGTAATCCGTTTATCTTTTCAAATGCCAGCAAAAGCCATACAAGTATCAACTTAAGGACCCTGAGATAAACCAGGATCACGGTTAAAAGAATAGTTAAAAAGTAAACTTAAAATTGACATTTAGGCCCAATCCCAATTCTATTTTATACCCCTTCCCCTTGTCCCTTGAAACAGAGTGTCAAGAGGTAGGGGTGAAAATATTCCCCTAAGAATTGGGACACCACTACTATGCCGTCACACGTCATCATACGTCGTCTAGCTCCTACAACACACACCTATACTGGTGTGCTGCTGTGCATTAGTGCCTTTAATTACCGTTCTATATTAATGTGCTGCTTACTGACACACACACACACACACCGGAGATCGCGCAGCTCACACATCCAGGAGAAAAGAAACTTGTCAACGCTGCCCTACGACTTTTATTAACAACAGTTTAAATACTGAATCGCTACATTATATTTTCCAGCAACGAGAGGATAAAATAGCTGTTTTTTTTTTAAAGCAAACTCACTCTAAAAAGAGAAACGCACAGACGCACATACACGCAACTTTCATCTCTCTCTCTCTCGAATTGGCAATATTTGAGGAAAGGGTTTAGCGATTTCTAATTATTGGGGGGACTATCCCCCCTCAATGTCTACGGTGGTTATCGCCCTGATCAGACATGAATATATGTTGTGGCACTATCATGCAGTCTGTAATGATATGACGTTAGCAAATATTAGCGATTTTTTGCAAACATTTCTTTGAGTAACATGACCGTAAATATGAACTCACGATTAAATATAACAAAACAAATGATTACTTTAAGTTAAAATCTTTATTAATGCCAAAAATGCTTACATTTATCTGTCTTTTTGTTCGCTCGGGCAGCCATGTTGCCCCTGAAGCCGATTTACGCTGAGATAATTCATACCCATTTGTTTGAAGTGTGGTCCCGTAAAATCTTCGTTTGAAGGGCTGTCTGGCCATTCGCCTACCCCTCCAACCAAAAGAGAATTGAGACACCCCTACCCCTTCACGTGAACACGCGAAACGGAGGGGTATGGGAAAGGGGAAGGGCTAAGGGGTAGAATTGGGATTGGGCCTTACTCACCCTCATGTACTTTTACACCAAAATGTCGTTATTTTTCCATGAAAAGCTACAAAATTTTTTCCACCGTTCATCATGACTTGAGACTGACAAGCTCCAAAATGGACAAGGAAGCACTATAAAAGCACCATAAAAGTAGCCCACAAGTTTTGTTTGCCATATTCTAAGTCTCTTGAAATCACCAAAATGAAAAGTCATGCAATGATAAGCTTCACCTCTGCTGCAGCTCTTAAATAGTAAGTTCACAAATTTTCAAACAGCTTTGTATTGTTACAATGACAGTAGTGATGGAAGGTTTTTTTTTTCCTTGCCATCTGCACAAAAATATCCCTGTTTATTTGTCAGCAAAAGACTTTCAACAGCTCCAGGGCTTTTGTGAAAACTACAGCCTGTACTTTATCCACATTTTTGTATATTCGCTTAAGAATAGTCTGATCGATTTATTAATAAATTAACAGCCAACCTTTATTAAAATCCCATATTGCCAGTGGTGATTTACCCCTGTGTCTATGATGCAGGTTAGACATCAATAACAGGTTGGACATCATATTTCCTTGTAGAGCAAAAGTAAAGGTGAAGGAAACTAGTTCATTTTGACTTAAAAGCTTTCATAAATCTTCACAAGGCTTAGAATATAGCCAATAAAATAGCCAATATAGAGACATATGGACTACTTTATGCTGCTTTTTGGGCCTTCTGAACTTGACAGCCTATGAACACTAAAAAAAAAATATTCTTGCATGCATTTCACAGAAAAAAAAACACAGCACATAGGTTTGTAACAACATAAGGCTGAGTAAATAAAGAGTAAAATCTACATTTCTGGTGGAACTTTTCCTTTAAAAAGTCAAATGGAAAAATAAGAGCATGTGCAAACACCACAAGACTTATTATCTGCAAGAGTACATGCCAAAGAGGGCATGTGATGGAAAAAGCGAAGATGAGATGGAAAGGGAGTGAAATGAATGCTGCAGGTGTGCGTACCGGGGATGAGCGCAGTAGTGATAATGATGTCAACATCCAAACACTGCTTGGCAAACAGCTTCATCTCTGCCTCGATGAACTCCTTGGACATCTCCTTAGCGTAACCGCCCTGGCCGTCTCCGGACTCCTTTACATCCACCTCCAGGGGCTCGGCACCCAGGGACTTGAACTGCTCCAGTGCGGCCGCTCTGGAAGAAAAGGACCAGACTAATGCAACACTGCCACCGAGAGGAAGCTTGCTGGAACTGACACTGATGGAATCAGTCAAGCAGATGAAGTTTCAAGTTTTATGTTCCAAAGCACAGAAAGGATGTGAATTCTAACTAAATACACCAAACTTGGCTCACGCAGGAAGATCATAGTCATTAAATCATAGTAAAATGTAGCTTCTTTTTTTTTTTTTTTTAATCTGGTACAGTTCAAACCATTTTAGCAGGTTTAGCTATGACATCACTGTTTTCTTGCACTGTTTTTATGTCCTTATTTTTGGAAAAACGAAAAAAAGACAGAAAAAAAAACCTTTCAGACAAAACAAACATCATAAATCTAAACTAGAGCGGAACGGTGACTCAAAACTCAAATGTATAAATACTGACAAAAATTGGAAATAAAAAGCCGCGGTCAGATTAAAAAAAAAAAAAAAGGGGGGGGGGAATACACAGAACATTTAGCTGCACGCTAGAATCATCAGTGTCACTTAAATGGAAAATGAACAAATGTTATCTCCATTTGGCAATGTGTGATAAGTTGTGGTAAACTAGAACACAACGTCAACGTGGTTTCTAAGGATTTGCTGAACCCCCTAGCACCACAAACTGACTAATAACATCTGCAAATCATCTCCCTGGGGTCGCCGAGTTTTGAACCTTTGCTAAATAGTGTTAATTGGACAATACCTACAATTATGTAGAGACCGAAAGAAATATGGAAACTTATTTGAATTTTTGTAAAAAGTTGGGAATGTTGTAGAACACACCTCCATACACTAGTCACTTACTGTATATATACTGCCATGGATCAGTAAACGGTGTTTTTTTGTTTTTTTTTTTAAAGAAGATCTCTCATCAGGCTGTACACTCCTATTTATAAAAAAAAAATACAGAAAGTGAATTTTGTGAACTATTATTAGCAATTTAACAAATAACCTCTTTTTTCCTACTTTCTATAATCTTTAAAATAAATTTTTATTCCTGTGAAGCAAAGCGAATTTCAGCCTCAGTACTTATCTTCTGTGTCACATGATCATTCAGAAGTCATTCTGATATGCTGATTTATTATTACTGTTGAAAACAGCTGTGCTGCTTTTTTTTTTAGTACCTCGTTATACTTTTTTTCAGATTCTTTGACAAATAATGTTCAAAAAAGAACAGGTTTTCACGTGTTTTTATTTTTTTGTACAAACACCTACTATTCAAAGTTGGGGTTCAGTACTTTTTCTTTTTTAAGCACCAAATACTTTTATTCAGCAAGGAGGTGTAAATGGATAAAAAGATGTAACACTTATCTGTTAGAAATGATTCCCATTTGCAAAAAAACTCCCCACAGTTTTTTATTAACGTTTTATTTCAATCAAAGAATCAAAGAAAAAGTTCACAGGTTTCGCAAGAAAAATTTAGCAGCACAACAGTTTCCGTATCACACTACTAATAATCAGCATATTATAATGATTTCTGAAGGATCATTGATCACTGAAGACTGAGTAATGATGCTGAAATTCAGCCTGGCATCACTAATAATTACATTTTTATTATCCATATGAAGACCAATCTCAAACTTGCCATATCTTTCACAATATTACTGTGTATTCTGTATTGTTGATACAATAATACCCGCCTTTATGAGCATAAGAATCTTAAAAACATTAAATATCTTACTGATGCCAAACTTTTGAACGGAAGAGTAAAATTACACTATAAAAGTTTTTTTTAATATTTTTGCATATAATTAATTTTTTTTTTTTTTTTTTTTTTTGTAAACCTTCTGAACAATTCATACAACTAACCTATTTTAATATATTTTATAATGCTAAACATCTATTTCTGAGATGGTAAAGCTGGATTTCAGCAGCCAAGCCTTAGTCTTCAGTGTCACATGATCCTTTGACATTAAACATTTCCTATTATCATTATTGAAAACATTTGTGTTACTTAATATTTTTGTGAAAATTAATGCATCCTTGCTGAATGAAAGTATTAAGTTTCTTTCAAAAATAAAAAATAAAAGAAAGAATAACCATCTTGAATAACTATAAGTTGTATGACTTTTTACCTGGTGTCAAAACCCCTGACAATGGCACCCATAGCACGGGCAGAGCCAGCAGCGGCCAACCCAGCCACTCCACCTCCAATTATCAACGCCTGCCAATAAGAACAGCCTTTTTAAAATTCAAACTCTGAAATAAACAGAAAAATCTAATTTGGGTAAGTATGAACAGTGCTAATATCTTCATCCAAGACCTAATGTGAGAAGTGTACGGCAATGAATCAAGCAAACTCAAATAAAAAACACTCTGGACGCGTGTGTGGTTATGCCAAGCATACCTTAGCAGGAGGAACCTTCCCCGCGGCTGTGATCTGACCAGTAAAGAAGCGGCCAAAGTTGTTGGCTGCCAGGACCACGGCTTTATAACTGCCAAGAAAAACAGAGGCACATCAGTCACAGCTGCTGATGAGGCAGGAATCAAGACACTTTACGCTGGCCACAAATCTCACATTTGTTGACACTAATGACATTCAAGATTTAGTTAAACAGGTCACAGCAGACTGGCCTGTGAAGTCTGACTATTTGTCTAGTATTTCCCACTAAAAATAATAGTAATAAATTTAGAAAATACAAAAAAAAAAATAAAAAATACATTAAGACACCACAGGTGAATAGGGCAATTTTTTTTTTACTTTCTTCAAATGATTACATTCTTTATTAAAAGTTTAAATATCTTAAATGCTTTAATAGGCAAAAAGGAATGCTATTAATAAAAAATATTGCAAATTAAACCTTGCATACATACAGAACCCAGATTCTTATGTTCAAAAGCATTTCAATTAAATTTTTTTTCCACGTATTAGGCTAAAGGTTCACAGACGGGAATTGGATCTATGTTAATTAAAAAAAAAATTTTTTTTAAAATATACTAAGAATAACAGAAAACATGTAAAAAAAAGGAAAAACTCCAATCATTGGCCTTTAAGGCAGTAGTTAGTGATTACTGAGTAAAAGAAATTTGTAATGCATGTTTTTGGATTTGATGGTTTATGAACAACATACAAAAAGAAAAACAATAACTAAAGGAAAGAAAATATAAAAATCAATGCCTTTAAAGCATGTATTGTATTGAATTCTTACATAGTACCTAGGGCTGTAACTATTAACCGTGAGCCCGGTTGAAAATCGATTTAACCCTTTGAGCGTACGATCACACCGGTGTGATCCATCTTGGCTGGTCCCTGAAGCGTACGATCACAACGGTGTGATCATCCTTTGCTGTCCCTGAGGTACGATCACAACCGGTTATTAACTTTTCAGTCTCACGTCCTCAACCTGCGAATTTAAATCCGCTTCGCTCGACCAGATCGGACCGCTAGCTGTGTCATATTAATTCCAAATTCAGTTTCAACCTATAATCTTATTTAAGTCAGACAGTAAATACACATAAGTACAGCAAAACCTACTTTCGTTGGAAAATGCACAGCTGATGTCGATGGAAACGGCAATAATGAGCCTTACAATATACTGACATTTGTATTGGAATAGATCATGACAGATTGTGTAGGGAACTATAAGTTTACTCTCCTTCGCCCAGTTTACCGAGACCTCCTTTTAACTGGTTCGGAGGAGCAGGATGCATTTGCTGTTTGTAACATCCCAGCAGCTCGGATTCACGCGAACTACATGGCGGCGCCCTCCCCGGTATAGATAAACTACACGTCATTATAAAGGTGTTTACACTACCAAATACATTTACTTGCACGTATCTGAGAATCGGAATATCAGATATTTCTTAATATAGTGAGCATGTTTGTGAATATTAATAATAAAACAGGAAAAACTAAATAAAAACGATCCGTGTGTCATACAGATCTATTGTGGCTGTGTTTTGTCACATGACAAGCATGACGCGTCGCCATGGAAACAATATGGCGATACATTTTAAAATAACAGTCGCCTAAAAAAAACTCACCCTGGGGGCTCAGCTAGAATATTTTAAACTCACATGCGAAAGGGGCAATTGTCACGATTCAAATCGGTTGAGATGCTAAACAAATCGCGATTAATTTATGGGTAGGATTTTATATGAATGTATGTCTGAGGGGACCTTACTGTCTTTAGAAAAAGTTTAGATGGTATTTTCTTGTCATCTCGTCTCTGTAGAAAGCATATTAAAGGTTCATAAGTGCAGGCCTGCTTGCGTTTACAGCGGAACCAAGACGGTTCGCTAAACCGCAGAGACAGTTACCAAAGACGAACTCCTTAACATTAAGCAGCACATCCCGGACAACATTTTTCCGTTTTTTGATTATTCTGACGTTTTGTTGGACATTCTAGTCGGTGGTACAGCGGTGTTGTTCAAACGCGCGGGCAGACGCAGAAGAGGGAAACGCGCCGGCGCCCTGGTGAAGCTCCGCGCACGTGGCTTTCGGACTGCGCTCCCAAGCATTCATCTCGCGAATGTCCGTTCCCTCCCTAACAAAACGATGACGTATTCTCCTCACCCCACCACCAAGGACTGCAACTCGCTGCACGGCGTCATGAAACCGGCTGAGTGAAGCCCTTCCCGACAAGTCTTCATCTGCCGGCGCTACCAGCTGTTCAGAGCGATCGGCATCGCGGAGTAACGGGAGAAAAACCAAGTGGTGGATTGTGTTCTACATCAACGAAAGTTTGTTCAGATGTAACCCGCTGAAAAAGGTATGCTTTCCTAAGTCTAGAGCACTCATCATACCCTGTAAACCTTTCTACTACTCGCCAGCGGAGGTTTCCTCTTTCATTCTCGAGAATGTTACGTGCCTCCGGACGCGTGGAGCGCCGCGATGCCACAGCGTCGAACAAATAACTGAAATGGACAAAGGTACCCAACTCTATTTTAATCATCGTTGGAGACTTAACCAATCAATCTCTCCCGTGACTGCCAAATCAAGCGCACTTACGGTCCCCAAGACTCACTATATTTTGCACTGTGACCAGCAATACAGAATGCATATCCCTCTGTCCCACAGGCAGCTTTGGTGCTCTCTGATTACTGTCTAGTTCATCTCATACCAACCTACCAGCAGAAACTGAAATCAGCTAAACCTGTATTAAGACTGTAAAAAGATGGACTAATGAAGCAGAGCAGAATTTGCAAGGCCTTTTTTTTGTTTTGACCTCACTGATTGGAGCGTCTTTGAATCTGCTGCCACCGATCTGGACGAGCTCACAGAGACTGTAACTTCTTATATCAGTTTCTGTGAAGATATATGCATTCCTATCAGGACATTCTTATTTAATAATGATAAACCGTGGTTTACTGAAACTCAAGCAGCTTCGTCACGCCAAAGAGGATGCTTACAGAAGTGGGGATAAAATCTTGTATCACCAGGCCAGGAACAGAAAAAAAAACTACAAGTGAGATAAGTGCTAGAAAAAAACTACTCAAAAAGCTGAGAAAAGAGCTTTCAGCAAACGATCCAGCGTCAGTGTGGACTGGTCTGAGGAACATCACCATGACACCACCCCCACAGCTTGTGGAGAATCAACAACTGGCTGACGATCTGAATTTGTTTTACAGCAGATTTGAAAAGGATCTTCTACCACCCCCCATCCGCTCTGATCTTCACTTCACACCTTCACCTACCACCCCTGCAACCACCCTCCCTCCCTCCCCCACCATTCAACCTTTGTTTAAGGTCTGTGTAGAGGATGTGAACCTGGTCTTCAGGAAGCAGAAATCTAGAAAGTCTTCCGGCCAGATGTTGTTTTCACTGCTTTCTGAAAGCCTGCGCTGACCAACTGGCCCCCATCTCCACACAGATCTTCAACAGATCATTGGAGCTTGGAAGTTCCCGGCTGCTTAAAACGCTCCACCATCATTCCGGTCCCCCAAAAAAACAAAATCACTGGACTTAACGACTACAAACCTGTCGCTCTCACATCTGTGGTCATAAAGTCACTTGAGAGACTGGTGCTGGCCCACCTGAAGGACATCACTGCACCCTTGCTGGATCCTCTTCAGTTTGCCTACAGAGCAAACAGGTCTTTGGATGATGCAGTCAACATGGGACTGGATTACATCCTGCAACACCTCGACAGACTTGGGAATTACGCAAGGATCCTATTTGTGGACTTCAGTTCGGCCTTCAATAACTCATCATACCTGACCTTCTCTTCGCACAAACTCCGCCGCACTCTCCGTGCCCAACCCCACTGTCGTGATCCCACTTCCTGACCGACAGGCACAGCTCGTCGGCTGGGCAACGCACAATCCCGGACTATCACCGTCAATCACTGCCCCCCAGGGGGTGTTCCTCTCCCACTGCTCTTCTCTCTCTACACGAAATTACTGCACTTCAAAGGACCCCTCTTGTCAAGCTCCTGAAGTTTGCAGACAACACAACACTCATCGGCCTCATTCAGGACGGATGACGAGTCTGCTTACAGACCGAGGTTTACAGGGAGCGGCTGTCTGGTGCAGTCGTAACACCGGGAGCTATAACCCTCAAACTGTGGAATGATCGTGACTTCAGGAGAAAAACCCCCTGCACTCCCCTCACTCACCATCATGAACAGCATTGTGGCTGCAGTGGAGTCTTTCAGGTTCCTGGGCACAACCATCTCTCTGGACCTGAAGTGGGACAATCACATTGTCTCCATTGTGAAAAAGGCCCAGCAGATGTTGTATTTTCTTCGCCAGCTGAGGAAGTTCAACCTTTCACAGTAGCTGCTGAAACAGTTCTACTCTGCTGTCATTTGAGTCTGTCCTGTGTTCATCCATAACTATCTGGTTTGGTTCAGCTACCAAATCAGACATCAAGAGACTACAACGGACAGTTAGGACTGCTGAGAAGATTATCGGTGCCTCTCTGCCCGGCCTCCAAGATTTTTACATCTCCAGAGTGAGGAAAAGGCTAAAAAAATCACCTTGGACCCCTCACACACAGCCCACTCTCTCTTCGAACTGTTGCCCTCTGGTCAGCGCTACAAAGCACCGACCACCAGAAAAGCCAGGCACAAGAACAGTTTTTTCCCCAGCGCTACTCAGGTCGTCACAATTAAGCGTTCATAATTCTACAGCCTCCACTCACAACTACATAGTATATTTATATGAACTGCACACTTTTAAATACATACTATCCTGGCACACTAATAAACAATCTTTCATTTAGCTAAACAATTACAGTTTTTTCCGATACTTTCTATTGCTGTATATAGTACTTATTCATTTTTCTTTTGTGTCTTATCTGTAGGGTTAATACAGCCGACCTGTTGTTAGGGCCTAGTGGGGGTCTATCACTATCATGTAGGTCGGCACGATCTTGGGGACGGTGGCTTGCTACACTGTGTCTCCTGTCTCAGTCAAAGTCCTTGTGGTGTAAAACATACTTGTAATAAAGCTCTTCCTTCTGATTCGGAATTCTGATTCTGATTCTGAACGGCAAGGAAACGCGGTAAAGCGCCACGGCTGCAGAGAAAAAAAGTTGAATCGCAGCTCATCGGCTGGTCGCTGGTTCACTGCACAGATTGTTTTGTATAGTGTTTCACAAAACGGAAGTCCAAACATTCTGTTACTCTAATTTAAGATTAAAAACAAACTGCTCAAGGTTCCATGTATGCGCATCTTTGTTGGGATCATGAATTCCAATGCAGTGGTTGCCTCTAATTTTAAATTGAAATAGCACAGACAAAGCCTTATTTTGTTTTTATGAAGAGATTTATTTTATTTGTGTTTTTTTATTTGATTTGGGGCTTGTTTTAAATTTTCAGTTTAGTTTTGTTATTTACATTTACATTAGATTTAAATTTAGTCATTTAGCAGACGCTTTTATCCAAGCAACTACAAATGAGTACAATGGAAGCAATCAAAATCAGCAAAAGAGCAATAATATGCAAGTGCATATAAGTGCATAAAAATTATTATAGTGTTATATTTCAATTACACAAAGAAACATGCAGCATTTTGTCCAAACAATAATAAAGGACACATTTATTTTTAGTGATCCTTAAATCTGTGTTTTTTTTAATCGTGAATCGGAATCGGGACGTGGATGATCGTACATCCCTATGATCCAAAGATAAGTTTAATACATTGGTATTTTCGACGTTTTATTAATCAAACATAAATAAAAAAGATCAATAATAAACATATAAAATAAAGAAATAACCAGTTAAAGCAAGTATTATTAATTCTACATGTGTAAACTAGATAAGTTTAATAATGAAATGTGTCTTTTGGATGTTTTAATTAAAACGATCGAAAGAAGTCATATTTATGGAATCAAATGCCCAAAATCTTTATTCAGTTTTATTTATTACTATTATTAGTAGTAACTTCTATTATTTCATACACAATATGGGTTTTTTTGCTTTAGATTGCCTTACCCAGAAATGTTGGCCATGGAACTGAGGGCGTCATAACCCTGAGCAATAGTAACGCGGGGCACCTGGTCCATGGCCAAGACGGTGGCTTTGCGCTGGGACAAGCAGTCCATCAGCTCAGGGCTCTGAGCGGGATAGATGAAACTGACAAGGGTGGCTCCTTCACTCATGAGGTCTGCCTCATGAACTCCCAGAGCGGAGTTCAACATGGGGGCACGAACCTGTGGCGAACGGCCAAGAGAGAATGAGCGCTGATGATGACACATTAAGTGAAGGTAACATAAATCTAATGAATCTAACAGTACCTTAAGCAGAACATCAGATGCAAAGACATCATTGGCGTCCTTGATGGCGGCTCCTGCTTTTGTATACATGTCATCTGAGAACTTGGCAGATTCCCCTG
Organism: Sinocyclocheilus anophthalmus; assembly: GCA_018155175.1. Classification (NCBI taxonomy): domain Eukaryota; kingdom Metazoa; phylum Chordata; class Actinopteri; order Cypriniformes; family Cyprinidae; genus Sinocyclocheilus; species Sinocyclocheilus anophthalmus. The sequence continues at coordinate 6,511 of JADLZN010006572.1, read as the reverse complement.
CACCAGACTCCACCACCACATTAAAGCCCTGCTTGATGAGAGCTTCCACTCCAGCTGGAGAGATGGCCACTCGACGCTCATTCTGAAAGATTTCCTTGGGAACGCCGACAGTCAGCTGTTTGTATGGAATGCCTGAAGGAAGTAACAGAGAATTACAGAATTAAGCAGAGTCTGGAGAGGAACATATATCATTAAGTGTTCGTGACAAATGTAAAAGTTCAAAAGGTGGGTCCTGCACCAGCAGGGCAACTGTCATTGAAATTAATGGGAATGATAACGATTAGCGTTCAAGGTATTATGAAAAATGTTAGAATTGGTAGACAACTAAAGGGGTCATATGATGCAATTAAAATTTTTCCTGTCTCTTTGGAGTGTTACAAGCTCTTGGTGCATAAGGAAAATCTGTAAAGTTGCAACAGACTAAAGTCTAAAGTCCAAAGGGATATTCTTTTAAAAGTTGAAGAGTCAACCACGCCTACCCTAAAACGCTGTTCTAAACACGCCCCCACATGTCTAGTCAACGAGGTGAGAAGATTTCATAAGAGACGACGCACATGTTCAACGCAAAGAAAGCGGAGGGCGTAACTTTTATTCTCACTGTTGCCACCGCTGCCATGTTGTGGGGGTCGCTGTGGTGTCCTTTTCGTTGTGTGAAAAGCAAACGATTGTTGGGCTTTCACAAGAGGACACTACTAGAAATCAGTGGATAAGTTATATTCTCTCAGCCTGTAAGTACGTTTTTTATATGTAAAAAATTTGCCACTGATGATTCAAGTTTTGAGCAGTGTAGAGTAGCACTTGTAGTTTCTCCGATCACAAATGCAAAACTAGGTTAGTTTCGGCGCGCGATGCAAACACACGTAAAAAGACGTGACGCAGTCATTATAATCCGTAATTATGTCCCCACTGGATGCAACAAATGCCTCGTTTGTAATGGGTTTTGATTTTGTCTTGATCTAGAGACGTCCGGATCACGAACGAATCTTTCTATTTAACCGGATCTTCTTAGTGAAACGGTCGAACCAGTTCACCAAATCGAACCGAATCATTTGAAACTGTTTGCGTCTCCAGTACACACTAATCCACAAATTACTTAAGTAATTCATTTTATAAACGTGCCTGACACTCCCTCTAACGCGAAATAAACCAATATCCCAAGTTAATTAGGTAACTCCTAACAGTACATTGACTGAACTAAAAGAGAACCAATGATGGGATGTGCACAAGCAGAGCAGCTGGACTGAGTATCGTCCTGCTGGGAGACGGCATCGGCAGTACTGTTAAGGGGCGTAACCCCACCCTTCCGGCACACTGCTGGCAGGTATTCGGCAATCACAACGATGGATAGCTGGCCCAATCAGAGCCCACCTGCGTTTTTTAGACGATGAGCTTTGTAAACATCGGACGCGTTTCGAACGGCGGGCATAGAGGAGCAACTCAATAATCGTACATATTTTAATGGGAACTAATGGTTTTGAACCTTAAACCGCATAAAGGAAATTGCAATACTACAAAATACAAAACAACGTTCTTTTTAGCACAGTCATAGGGAACCCTTTTAAATAAAAAAAACTAGTCACATTTTATGTTAATATGAAATCTTCTAAATAAATAGCTATTTTCACTTTATAGGGATCACAGGTAACAAAGTTATCGCTCATTAAGCAATACTAACGTAGGGATGTCCATCGCATTTGACCACAAGTTCTCAACGACTCAAAATACTTATTCTCCTGGTCTTTCATTTAAGTACTTATCACTGAAGCCGGTTTTCTTACTGCATGGAAGCCAGTCATTGTTATTACATTTTGAAATTCGGGGCAAACCATTTCGAGGTTAGCAAACTATAGACATATCACCAATACTGCCAGGGTAGCTCAAAGGTTGAAGAAAAGAGTTTTGAACACGGACATCTTATCTTAATACAGCTAAGGGTTGGTTCCCTTGAGCCAATTTGGTTTCAGCGTAAATCATTTATGAAACAGATAGGCGAATTCATTAACAGAACAAAATCATATCTAGGCTTGATAATGGTGGAACAGTGATGATAGATTTTTAGATTGGGTAAAGCTTCGACACAGTTCATCACAATGTCCTTCTTTTAAATTATCTAAGTTCCAATTTTAATCTGGGATTTAGCCTGGAGTTACTCATTTATCAATAGACAGCAATGTGTAAAAATCAAAGGGGTTCTTTCCAATAACAAACTGTACAGCGGGCATAGGATCAATATTAGGCCCTTTATTATTTAGTCCGTACATTAATGATCTCCCAAAGCAGTGTGAAGGGATACAAGTGCAAATGTATGCAGACGATACTGTTATTTTCACACATGCGAGAACAGCAGTTAGCAGCTGAAAAGCTAAATGTTGCCATGGAAAGGATTACACAGTGGTTAGAGCAATCGTGTCTCACCTTGAACACTGGTAAAAACTAAAGGGATGTTTTTTCTAAAACAAATGTGTGTTATTCCAAGGCAGATATTTTATAAATGGTGAAAAGATAGAAATTGTTACAGAGTTTAATTATCTTGGTTTAACGCTGGACCTGAACCTTAGTTATAAAAAAAAAACAAGTAAAGAAAATGGTGAGGACTATAAATATAACTTGATAAATTTCAGACAAATTACACAATGTCTACCCACTGCTGTAGCTAAGAATTTTATGCATGCTACAATCTTTTCTCATACACTGTCTGACATGTTGGGGTCAAGCAGGAGAAACTGTTATTAAACCCATTGCAGAATCCGCTTTGCACGCAGACATTAAACCATCTTGGACAAAAAAGCCTAACCCAACCCTTATTATCACCACTGTAGGGTTTTGGAGAAATACCATTTTTTGAGCTTTGATGATTTTAGACTTTTCTCAAATTTGTGTATGGTATATAACATTTTAAATGGTTTAAAATGTTATATCCATACTTCGTGATTTTGTCCATTTTCACTCTACAGCCTCTGTAAGATCTACTAGATCATCATACTGTGATGTGGTTCTCAGTGAAAGTCTTATTCAATTGAACACTATAACAGAAGAATAGGATAAGGACATAAGGATCATACAATTTTAAAGCTAAAACTAAACTTAGTCTTAAAATCAACTTAACTCGGTAACTCTGAAATGGTTGTGGGGCGGAGTTTTTAAATTGGGACGCTATGTCGTTATGTTCATTTATTTATTTTCTGCTCTGATAGGATGTTTTTTTGGGTGTAACAAATTGCTCCTGTATTGGATAGTTGTTCTCTTAGGTTTACAATTACCTGCAAGGCACCCAGAGGAAAATTAGCATTGGCTAATTTCGGTACATGCATGAATGAAACATTTGTTAAAATGTGCATGGTCTCTTTCATAATAAATTAAATAAATAGAAAAATAATATAAAAGCTTTATATTTCAGGGGTATAACAATGATCATACAAGCAATTTTTTTTTTTAGATTGTACCTAGGAAACACCCTCAGGAAATTAGGTTTTTCGAAAAGTTAGTAGATTAAATCTAAAATATTTCCAGTCTTTACATGTGTTTTTTTTTTTTTTACAATTCTAGAACGATCACAAGACTACATAGTTTTAAACAAAAAATAAAATAGCTGCAGTTTATCGTTTGTATTATATATAGACCAATAGAGGCACATGGGCTATTAGTGTTCAGTAAGACAAAATGAGATTCGATTTCACATTTTTACAATGCATAAAAACTCCGAAACAACATTCTTTCGATTACAAAAAAAAAATAGTACTAATAAATGTTATTCTGAAAAATTGGAATTCTATTTTAAAATTAAAACATAAGCCGCAATCATGTTTGTGATTCTGTGATATCTTTAAATTTCACCTTTTTAATCATCTTATAGAAAATTGACTCCTCCTCAGGCATATTTTTGTTTAGCGCAAACAATACAACAGAAAAAAGTGTAAGTGTGAAAAGATGGAAGTCAGGATGCTCTCACATCAGCCAGTATCTTGGTGGAGCATTTAAACCGCCGGCCAGACTCACCATTGTCTGAACTCACGGATATGTCAAAGAGATAAAGCAGTACAAATAAGATAAGAGTCCGAGAAAAACAAATGGTGAAGCAGTCTCTAAAGACAATGGGTGTGTTTAAAACCCGATAATGTGTACAACCAGTCGAGACCCCCTTTGTAATGGACGGTTTAGGTCCAGGAGGTCCTCTTGTACCACCCGCACTGGTGTTGTTACAGTTGCGTGCATGTTTTACAGGACACCCCACCAAAGATCTTTGTTGACTTTGCAAAGTCAGCAATTCTGGCAGTCATGAATTTCAAAAATCGTAATTGAGAATTTCGAGCTTGTAACAACCACGCAGCAATGGTTTATTGCGGTTCGTAGGATGGGTAATAATTAGTAAATACAAGTTGAATTTTCGACGGCACAGCTTTCACTTTCTGCGTCTTGAGTCTGTTAATTAAAGCTGTGCAAACAGACAGGCGCGGTATAGACAGGCTGATAGCCTCAAAGAAAGATCAAGTCATGTTCTGCTGTGCATACCGCAAGAGGTCAGCGCTTGTGGAACCAAATTTATCCCATAGTGTTTTGATTCTATAGTAAACAAAAAAGTCACCATGCATCAACTGCGGAGGCAGCCACACTGACTAACAAAAAGCAATAGCAACTCAAAGTATTGAGAACTTCAGCCATATGTAATAGAACACCAATTAATGAAGTCACTGCGATGTAGATATCAACTGGTGACATTTAGAATATACAGAAAAATGAAATTTTCTTGGAAAACTGTATTTACTGTTTGATATTTGTTATCAATATGCAAAGGTGGAAAATTATAGCTGCATATACAGTGGGTATGGAAAGTATTTAGACCCCCTTAAATTTTTCACTCTGTGTTCTATTGCAGCCATTTGCTAAAATCATTAAAAAGTTAATTTTTTTTCCTCATTAATCTACACACATCACCCCATATTGACAGAAAAAAACAGAATAGTTGACATTTTTGCAGATTTATTAAAAAAGAAAAAAACTGAAATATCACATGGTCCTAAGTATTCCGACCCTTTGCTCAGTATATAGTAGAAACACCCTTTTGATCTAATACAGCCACGAGACTTTTTGGGAAAGATGCAACAAGATTTTCACAACTGGATTTGGGGATCCTCTGCAATTCCTCCTTGCAGATCCTCTCCGGTTCTGTCAGGTTAGATGGTAAACGTAGGTGGACAGCCATTTTTAGGTCTCTCCAGAGATGCTCACTTGGTTTAAGATCGAGGGCTAGGCTGGGCCATTGCGAAAGAAGACAGTCACAGAAGGTGTTGTGAAGACTATGAACTCGCTGCGTTATTTGGGCGTGTGTGTTAGGGGGCAGTGTCTGGTTGGAAGTAAACCGCTTAGGACCAGTCTGGAGTCAAGCTGCGGAAGACTCTGGAGAAAAAAGGGTTTTCATCCAGGACTACATCCACTGTACTTGGACGCATGCATCTTTCCCTCAGATTGCACCCAGTCGTGCCTGTCCCTGCAGCGAAGAATCACCCCCAACAGCAGATTCTGCCCCCAACCATTGTCTTCGAGCTGTTGGCGATGTATTGGACAGAGTGATGAGCAGTGCGGTTTTCTCGACACACCTAACGTAGGAAATTAGAGGACAAAAGTTCTATCAGTGGTCTCATCAGAAGCAGGCATCTTATTTCTCCACATCCTTGGGTCTTAGGTGTTTTAGCAACACTCCATGAGGGCTTTCACAGGTAGTTCTTGCAGCAGCTGAGGAGAGGCTTCCGTCGGGTCACTCTACCATAAAGCCCCGACTGGTGGAGGGCTGCCGTGATGGTTGACTTTCTACAACTTTCCCATCTCCCGACTGCATCTCTGGAGATCAGCCACAGTGATCTTTGGGTTCTTCTGTACCTCTCTCACCAAGGCTCTTCTCCACCGATAGCTCAGTTTGGCCGGAAGGCCAGATCTAGGAAAGGGTTCTGGTCGTCCCAAACGTCTTCTTTTTAAGGATTATGGAGGCCACTGTGCTCTAGGAACCTTAAGTGCAGCAGAAATTATTTTTGTAACCTTGGCCAGATCTGTGACTTGCCACAATTCTGCCTGAATTCTTCAGGCAGTTCCTTTGACCTCATAAATCTCATTTGCTCTGACATGCACTGTGAACTGTGAGGTCTTATATAGACAGGTGTGTGGCATTCATAATCAAGTCCAATCAGTATAATCAAACACGGCTGGACTCAAATGAACGTGTAGAACCATCTCAAGGATGATCAAAAGAAATGAACAGCACCTGAGTTAAATACATGAGTATCACAGCAAAGGGTCTGAATACTTAGAACCACGTGATATTTCAGTTTTTCTTTTTAATAAATCAGCAAAAATGTCAACAATTCTGTGTTTTCTGTCAATATGGGGTGGCCTTGTGGTACAGTAATAGAGGACAAAAAAATGCTACTTAAATGATTTTAGCAAATGGTTTCAATATAACAAAGAGTGAAAAATTTACGGGGGTCTGAATACTTTCCGTACCCACTGTATGTTAAAATGT